>OZ012736.1:413724761-414382975 GCA_963859935.3 Lathyrus sativus | reverse complement strand
CTCTAAATCATGTTGCGACTTCCTCAAAGCGACCTCTAACTTCTCAGCTTCGGACATAAAGACATAAGTGGGCTCTCTTCTCAGAGATATAGGATCTTGACGGGAATAGGGCATCTTTAATTTTATTTCTCTCTCTCTGACCCACTGAAGGTAGGGCTCCAAGAACACACAATTAAGTTTCCCAAGGCTTTTCTTCCCTTGCTTATGTAAATGATCCCATGCAGCCAGAATCTTGTCTCGGAGTTCCTTGTAATCCCTAAAGAAAATGCTCTCCACTTGAACACTCTTAGGCGGTTAACGCCATAACTCTAGGAGACCAAAGCCCTCTATCGAGATTCAAAAAGGAACTAGACCTCGGCAAGTGCAAAATAAACCACTTGTAGAGTAAGGGCACACAACAGGTGATCATTCCTCCACCATAGAAGTTTCAGAGATGCACAGAATGATAAGCATTACCCAATAGAGTTGGTACCGGGTTGTTCTTCAAGAAGATCTTAATCGCATTAAGGTCGACGAACCCTTCAAAACTTGGGAACAGGAACACTCCATAAATAAGTAAGGCGAAGATTGCCTCGAATGGAGTCTTGTTTGTATAATCGGCATAAAACATAGCTTTACTGATTAGGAACTTCGTAGTCAAACTAAAAACACCACCTTTACTAATTAAGTTTCCCTTGACGTCGGATACCTTTAGATAAAGAGCCTTGGCAATATCTCTTTCTTCAGGGTCCTTCTCCAAGAAATGGAAGGGATATTCTTCTAAGATAGGTAGACCAACCAAAAAGGAGTACTCTTCCAATGTAGGCAATAGCTGAAAGTCTGAGAACATAAAACAGTGATATAGCGGATCATAAAACTGCAATAGAGTGGAAAGAAGTCCTTAGTCTACTTGGCGACTTAATAAAGATATCAGCTTCCCATATTTGCTCTTGAATTTCTCTTGGTCTTCAATCAAGATTACCAACTTCTTTGGGTCATCCAATTTGGGACTTTTAAAAGTGTATTTCAAAGTGTGTCTTCTGTTGGGATCCATAGTGCCCTACAATGTTCATAAACAAAGGTAAATCCCATGAAGTCCAATGCGGTATGATGCTTTATGAATGCAACAAACACAAGTAAGCACATAAGGACACATATGTAAACAAACAAAAAGGTCCTAGGTTTGCATCGAGCATGGAGCCAAAGAGTATACCCATTCCCAAAGGACACGAACTAAAGGTTGATTGTACCTGCAGAACAAAGTTCTAATAAGGTTCCCAAAGTCATTAGCCCATCTTTCGGATATTATCAACATCCCAAGTACTCGGTGGTTAATAATATTCTCAAGAGAACTTCTTTTGAGTGTATCATCGCGTAGCACTATTTCTGGGGGTACCCCCTCATAGCCCCGCACTACATCCTAATAAAGGCCAAAGTGGGGTTAAGGTAACTACGGTCCTCAATATCATAGGCTTCAACATCGAATATAGTGCATGTTTTCACGATTAAGGATACGTTCAGCAATACAACTTTCGAGAGGGCCTCAATTGAGCATGATTTTCAAGTCAGCTTGGTCGGGATTCCACCCCCTATAAGCCTCTTTGAACATATGACTATCCTATCTTAAGTTCACTCAAGTCCGGGTGTAGGACTTTGTCTCACCACTCAAGAGTAACAACCCAAAGTCAATAAACAAACAAGTAAACAATTATACAAGTAACAAATATAAAGCAATAAACAAGTAAAAAAGATAGGGAAACCCACTGAGGGGTCCCCAGTGAAGTCGCCATTTCTGTCGCGGTGAAATTTGGATACCAAACTATTGATTAGTTTGAATCTTTAATTCATTTTGCAACCGAACTTTGATTTGTCCAAAGGAAGGGATAAAGATCAAAATTCCCACAATGCAATGCAAATGCAAGCTAGAGAGTTATAGGTTCGGGGGTTGGTTAAACTTAGGGAAGGTGCTAGCATTCTAAGTTTCTGTAGTACTCTACAGGAACCTCTTGTTTTATGTTTTTTTATTGCTAAGGTTTATTTGCTTAATGGTTAGAAGACCTAGGGGTTTATTTCTAAGAATACTCGATAAGATATCGCATCTTATGCCTACATATCCTTACGGGAGTGGAATCAAAGTATTTGTAGTTCCCCTAAAGGGTTTGAGGAGTTTTTTGACTGTGGTCAAAGTTCCTACGGGTTTAGGGTAGTTGGTTGATTGATTTTAGGAGAAAAGGTGAGTTGTCATTTTAAGAGAGATTTAACCGCCACAAGTGTAAGAGATTGTATTTATTATGGGGCGGAGATTCTATCTCGCTTAAGATGATTAACATCTTTCTCTAATGTTTGAATATTTGTATGAGTTGTTTAATGTGTTTGTCTAAGTTGTAGAGATAAAGGTCCTACCTATGGGGTAGGATCTAACTTAGTGGATCGACTTGAATGGGATCAATGATCGTGGGGAATATGATGCAAATGATGTATACGCACAATTGTTTAGATCATGCGCAGGTTCTTCCTTTGGACGAAATGCAGTGCGATAAGATAAATGCGGTAATGTAGATTGCTGTAAAATAAATTGCAGAAATGATAAAAGGGCAAATAAATAAGACATACATATACGCATGAAAGCGTTGAAGTGTGTGAGAGTGAATTGTGAATGTGTGAAGTATGCACGATTAAATTATATTTTACGATGTGAGTTGATTTTAGTTGGTTGATTTTAAGCGAGAAGTTAATTTTAGCCGGGTTGATTTTAAGTGGGATTGACTATAAATTAAATTCTAAGGTTTTAAATAAAATGCCACAATGATCTTGATTTTATTATAAAACTTAGGTGAAGTGATTATTTTATTATTAAATTAATATTGATTATGAAAAAAAGTGTTTGTTATTTATTTCTAAGAGTCAATTAAATACTAAATATTTTATTAATGATTAAATAAATTTGACAAAGAGGTGTAATTTATTATAAAAGTTTATGTTAGTGAATAAACACTTATTTTAAAAAAGTTATTAAGTTGAGAAAGTTATCAAAATATATTAATAGGAATTTTTAGTGTGTGCGATGGCGGTGTTTGGAGATGACGAGAACGAATGCCCCGTCGGTTTGGATTTACGGAGGCCGGAACTAGCTTCGTCAATGGAAGAGATGAGTTCTCTCTCGATCTCTTAGGTTTATTGACTTTGGTTTCTTACGACCATTTTTTGATCCCTCCTCTCCTTCTCTTTGGCCTCCTTTTATAGGCTTCAGTTCGGGTATCTCTGATTGAAATCCAATTAAATAATCTTGAATGTTGATTTGGATTTACCATTTTAGGATGAATCAGATTTGAAATTTTCCCTCTTTCGTTGATTGTAGTAATATGCTTTAAATGAAAATCCCAATCCTGTGATGTTATTGTATCAATCTGATTAATGCCTTAGTTCAATATTGGATTTGATTTGGTACTGAATCGAATCTTTTATTTTCTCAAGTGGATATTCTCTAACGGTTTTGCTGACTCTGAATGTGACCTGGCAGGTGTGGGTAGCAATGGTTTTGGGCCAAGGAAGAATTAGCAGCCCAGAAAAAAATCTTGCACTTGATACGTTTGTAACGAACATGACCTACGCTTGTGGTGAAATGCAAACACTTCTGACTCTTTGGTGAGAGCTCCCAAGAAAATTCTAGTGATGATGAGGAGTAACAACTTAAAACGTTTCTCTTGCGAACAAGCAGAACGCAGGGTATATCGTTCTTTTTCCAAATGGTTGTGGCTGTCTACAAGTGGCTCTGAGGAGGGTGAAGGTGACGTCGATCGAAGTTGTGCAAATGGGCTTTGGGAAGCTAGTTTTAACAGTCTTTCTTTTAATCTTCGGTTTGTCAATAACATCTTTCTAAATAGCTCTTCTTATGTTAAAAAGCAGGTGGTAGATAAAGGTTGATTCTTGGAGTATGAGCCTGTTTCAAGTTCAAGGAGTTTTCTTCTTTGGCATCAGATGGTGCTCCTCAAATTGAACATCCAAGTATGGCTTTCAAGAATCAGGTAAATCGTATCCAGTAGTGCTTCCTATTTTCCTTGGTCTGCTTCCTCATATTTGTTCTTTATAGTGCAGTCAATGCCCACTTGAAGCAAATGACTCAGAAACCTGGTGACAATATCAGGCCCCCTTTTGGACATAACTTCTCTGCACCGGGAAGTAAGGCATCTGTAACACTGTTGTAGCTCTGTCTCTTTCTAGAAGAAAAATCTCTGTCCCCCTTTTCTGAAGTAGCTTAAGGAAGATTGTTTCGCACAAATTAACGGAACGTCTGTAATTGCACCTTCTGGTGTCAGCCTATAGGGGTTTGCCGCTGCGGAGAGTATTGTTGGCAAAAAGGTGAACAACATTTTCCTTCGGGTTCTGTTTTTATTTGCACTTCAACTGGGATTTAAAGATCACCTTGGATATGCTTAGATGAACCTTGTTGTAAAGTCTATTCCGCAAATACCGTTATTTATTTTCCTGGCTTTTTGAATTAGACTCAAACGGTAGCAGTAGGAGCTCATTCTCAATGGCCTGTTGATGTCCCAATTGATATGGCAGGTCTCGAAATCCACCGGCGAATTCTTCAAATGGGTGAGTTTGAAATTGCTCTTGTCAATATTTGCTGGAGGAACAGATGTTTTGCTGGTTCAGATTTGATGTTGACGCAGTGATCGGTTGGCAGGATTGATTTGCAATTGATGATCAATAATTGAGGTTGGTTCCCAACATTAGGTGCCTCAGGAGGAAACTGAGGACTTCTGGTGTAGGTAGGCTTACAACTCTTCTTGAAATTATGTTAACCATGCTGAACTTTGGTTGTAACTTGGATTCTTTTAACAGATTTCGGTGAGACAGCTCTGATGATTTGCGCAAGATACAAAAAATGAGGATGCATCTTGGTGCTACGACGACTTTGTCAATAACAAGGCATTTGAAATCAATGGATAATGTTCGACAACATCTAGTGCATATCATGGCTTGGTGTAACCGTTCATGGTATAATTAGAGTCAAATGTGGAAAGCCTGCCGCAGATAGATACTTAATATTTCTCTGTTAGTCTCATTTGGAGGTCCAACATAGCAGACGGTCGAAGCGTCCGTGTCGTAAAAGAGCAAAGTCTTGGCAGCAGTAGTGTGCTTGAACATTGCAGCTAGTAATAATCTATTTAAGCTTGTAGGAAGTTTGGATTTTTGTAATAGTTGTCAAGAGCCTTTGTAATAGCTTGTAGGAATAGTCATGAAGTGGACTGAGTGATATCATTCAATATATGTGGCCCCTTCATTTTGTAACAGACTATTTTTGTATCACCCGAATGATGAATACTGTGCTGCCATTTGAATTCTAAAAAGAACTCAAAATTAAATGCCATTCCAAATCTAGATGTCAATTGAATTTCCAAGAGCCTGTTAGTCCAAATATCCAATTTAATCGCATGTCTAATCCTTCTGATAAGTCTCTTGACATGAAACAATTCGTCTTACAGAAAGTTCCAACGATCCTTTTGATGGTGGCAGCCTTAGTACAAAATCAAGGTTGTGAAGAATCCCCCATAAATAGAAGTTCCATTTGTCATGCAGTCTTATTCTTGAAGTCCCTAATTAAATGAAAACTTAGGACAATCTCTGGTTAGGATCCACTGGTTATGCCTTGGAATGCTTGACTGTGGAAATAAGTATTGTTCATCTATTACAAAACATGCCTGCACCAAATGGTTAGCCATAATGTACATATAAACAGTAGAGTAAAATAAGCAATAATAGGCACCAAAGGTGGGATCTTAAGGTCAAAAATTAGGGTGTGACAACTTCCATGCTGGATGAAGGCCATTAGTGTTAGTTGGATGATCCTCCTTAATCTCCTCATGATGATGATCTTTTTCCTCCTTAACTTTCACTATTTCAGGTTGATCAATTCCTTTTTCAGTGTCTTTGAGCATGTCTTTAGAAGATACGCCTGTACCATGAAAAGAAATACATTTTTCGATGTTTTTCGGATAAGTTTCATCAAAAGTGACATGAACAGATTCTTCAACAATAAGTAACCTCTTATTGTATATCCTATATGCTTTACTTGACTAAGAGTATCCAAGAAATATACCTTCATCTTCCTTGGACTCAAATTTACCAAAACTCTCCTTACCATTGTTCAACACGAAACATTTACAACTGAATACATGAAGGTGAGACACATTGGGCTTCCTTTATTTTAAAAGTTCATACACAGTTTTGTTAATAATAGAACAAATGAGAACCCTATTCAAAACATAACAAGTTGTACTAATGGCATCAACCTAACAATATTTAGGAAGGCCACTTTCATTGATCATAGTTCTTCCCAACTCTTCCAAAATTCGATTTTTATGTTCCACGACCCCGTTTTGTTGAAGGGTACGCGGCGCAAAAATATTATGATAATTTTCATGCCTACCACAATAATCTTCAAAGAGATGATTTTCAAACTCACCTCCATGATCCCTTCTAATTGATATAATGTTTGTGTTCAACTTGTTTTGAGAAAGTTTGGCAAAATTTTCAAAGGCGGAAAAAGTATCGCTCTTGCTAGCTAAGAAGATAGTCCAGCAAAATCTAGATAAATCATCGACTATAGCAAAACCATAATAGTTACCACCTAGACTCTTAATTCTATATGGTCCAAAGAGGCCCATATGAAGAAGTTTAAGGGGTCTCGTAGTTGAAACATTGTTCTTAGATTTAAACGAGATCCTTGTTTGCTTCCCCATTTGGCATGCATCACATAAGTGATCCTTTGAAAAATTGATTTTGGGTAAGCGAATCACTAGATCCTTAGAAAATATCTTGTTTAGCAAGTCAAAATTGACATGCACCAAATGTCTATGCCACAACCATGAGTCTTCACTCATAGTGACGAGACACTTGTCGCTACTCAATGATACTTCACTGAAATCCAACATATACATTATTTATCCTCAAGCCATTAAACACATCCCCTTTTTATCATTATTTTCAATCATGCAACATTCCTTTAAAAATGATACTTTGCATCCCTTGTCACGTAATTGACTAATGCTTATAAGGTTGTGTTTAAGGCCCTGAACTAGCAATACATCAGAGATAGTAGTAGACGAGGGATTACCTACACTACCTTTTCCAATTATTGCTCTTTTTTTATTGTCTCCAAAGGTTACAAATCCCTTCTTCTTTTCCACAAAGTCAATGAAGAGAGATATGTCTCCTGTCATATGTCTTGAGCATCCACTATCGAGAATCCATCTTATTTGCGTAGGCTCAAGACTTTATACCTATAAAAACAATCAAAGAAAATAGGCACCCAATTGTTTATTGGGTCCTTAATTTTGAGTGAAAACATGGTTGCATTTAGGTAACCATTGATAAACCCCTCTAGGAACTAAAAATCTCCTAAAGCGACATTTAGCAATGGTATGACCCCTTTTGCAACAATACAACCAAGTGAGGTTAACCTTTATATCACTTTTGTTACCTTGATTTTTGATCACATATGGATGTTTTTGTTAAGGATTAATCATGCTTTTTCTAAAGTGTGATCTATCAATAGAAAAAGTGATCTTTGGTTTTAGAGCCTTGTCAAGTTTGGCTTTAAGAGTCCTAACCTATTTTTGCCAAATATGACAAGTATCACATCCAAAGTTTAACCATCTACTTCTTTCTTCCTCAACATCTACCTTTGTTACTTCCACCATAGATGCCTTGAGAGCCTCCAATTCCCTTTCGGAATTGGAGATCTTTTTCTCCAAGTTAGTAAAAAAAATTTTGTTTGAGGCCAACCGTTTAAAGGCTTCCTTAGCCTCATGGTGTAAGGTGTCAAAGGCATGTTGTATTCAGAATGAGACAAGAAAGTGATGCCATCCTCAACATCATCATCAGAATCAGACTCTAACCTAACCTTTCTTTTCTTGGAAGTAGGAGTGATTTTACTCCAAGCTTTAGGAGGACCAACGAGAGTTTTCTTCCTCTGACTCTTAGAAGGGGATTGTTCAATCACAAATTTTCCTTTTCTGGACTTCAGCCTCTTTGCAATACCGGGAGTAACATTCTTGATTAACTCATCATCAAATGGAACGTTCTCAAGGTTCACCACATTTTCAGAATTGTTTACCTTCTCTTTGTCTTGAACAAGACTGATTGTTTTGTCTTCCATATTAGGGGTACCAACATTTTTATCATCTACTCTTACTTTCTTGAGCATAGAGCTAGCAAGCTTGTGCAGATTCTCTGTGTTAGGGTTCATATCAGAAGGGGAGTTATCAGCATCTTTACCTTCGTTTCCTTGGTTAGCAGCATAACTTAAAGTAGCCTCCATGCGAGATAGAGGAGTAGAAACCCCAGGTACATTATGCCCACCATATAGAACCTTAGTCAATATTCCCTAATGGTTCTATCAACATAGGAAATGCCTTCTTTGTTCTTCATTTTAGTAGTATAATCAGCAAAGGTATCAGAGGATTTACCTTTAGACGTCTGTTGAGAGTCGCTTGCATGAGTGGGTGTGGACATGGATGCTTCAGTGTCGTGGCAAGGAACCATGGCGAGAGGGGTAACATCAAGAACTTCCTCAAACGAGATGCTCATGGGATGAGCCTTAGGTTTAGAATCAGACTTGGAAGATTTTGATGAAGTTGAGACATGTTTAGGAGTCATTTTGAGATTTTTGAGAGTAGGAAAATAGGTTTCAATTGGAGAATGAAATAGAGAGCGGGAAGCAAGTAGAAACTTTGTGGGGGTATGGGAGTTGAACGGGTAGTTGGAGAGAAAGAGATGATTGGGGTAGCATGTGGAAGTCTCCTTAAAAGTGTTATGTAATACCGAGTGATGTTGAAACATCTTTATTTTTGGAAAATACCACCCCTCATGAATGATAATCCCACTCAGCAATAATTGCTATAAATCTTCATAAATACAAATCCCTAATTTTCCTCTCAAAGTTTCAAACTGACTGGCATCCAAAGCTTTTGTGAAAATATCAACCAGCTGTTTTTTTGTAGTAACATGCTCTAGGGTAATGATTTTATTTTCAACAAGCTCCCTTATAAAATGATGGCGGATATCAATATGTTTTGTTCTGCTGTGTTGAATAGGGTTCCTGGAAATGTTTATAGCACTTAGGTTGTCACAGTATAATGTCATGACATCTTGTGTGACATTATACTCAGTAAGCATTTGCTTCATCCACACAAGTTGAGAGTAGCAACTCCCAACAACTATATATTCAACTTCTGCAGTAGATAGAGAGACACAATTTTGTTTCTTGCTAAACCAAGATATGATGTTATTACCCAAAAAGAAGCAGCTTCTTGATGTGCTCTTCCTGTCATCAACACTTCCATCTAAATCAACATCACAGTAGCCAGACAACACACAACCTGATCCATGAGTGTACATCATCCCATATTCACTTGTCCCATTAATATATTTCAAAATCCTCTTGACTTGATTGATATGACTCATTTTGGGTTCAACTTGGTATCTGGAACAAACACCTACAACAAATGCAATGTCAGACCTGCTTGCTGTAAGATATAACAAGCTTCCTATCATGCTTTTGTAGAGACTTTGACCAACATTAACACCTTTTTCATCTTTAGACAACTTTAGATGGGGAGGTGCTGGTGTTCTTTTGTGGCTGGCATTTTCCATTCCAAACTTCTTAACTATATTCTTGGCATACTTACTCTGAGATAGGAATATAGATTCTTCCATCTGTTTCACTTGCAACCCAAGAAAATAAGTTAATTCCCCAACAAGGCTCATTTCAAATTCAGACTGCATTTGCTGCACAAAATGTTGAACCATCTCATCAGACATCCCACCAAAAACAATATCATCAACATATATTTGAGCAATCATGAGTTTTCCCCCTTCTTCCTTGATAAACAATGTATTACCTATGCCTCCTTTTTTGTATCCATTATCAATAAGAAACTCTTTTAGTCTTTCATACCATGCTCTAGGAGCTTGCTTCAGTCGATACAGAGCTTTCTTCAACTTAAACACATGATTAAGAAAAGTTGGATCAATAAAACCCTTAGGCTGTTCCACACATACTTCTTCATTTAGGTAACCATTTAAAAAGGCACTTTTAACATCCATCTGAAGCAACTTGATTTTCAGAATACAGGAAACTTCTAAAAGAAGTCTGATAGATTCAAGGCGAGCTATAGGAGCAAAAGTTTAATCAAAATCAACCCCTTCAATCTGAGTGTATCCCTGTGCAACAAGTCTGGCTTTGTTCCTAGTGACCACTCCTTTTTTATCAGACTTATTCGTGTAAACCCATTTAGCTCTAATCACATTTGTTCCTTCAGGCCTTGGCACAAGATCCCATACTTCATTTCTCTTGAATTCCCCAGCTCTTCTTGCATGGAATTTATCCAGAATTCATCAGTTAATGCTTCCTTGATGTTTTTAGGCTCAATCTTAGACACAAAACAAGAGCTTGAAATAACTTCTCTGGATCTAGTGGTTACCCCTTTACTTGGATCACCTATGATGAGATTCATAGGATGGTCTTTCTGAATTTTGATAGAGGGTCCTTTGTCAACTTGTTTAATAATGGCAGGATTAGGATCATTGTCTCTGTTTTCAGACTCAGCTGAGATATCAAAGGTTGTTCCAACATCTTCTGGGACATCAATCTCCTTATGCAGATCATCTATAACTATATTGATAGACTTCATCATGGTTTTAGTTTTAGAGTTAAACACTTTATAGGCTCTGCTGTTAGTAGAGTAACCCAAAAAATATTCCTTCATCACTCTTAGGATCCATCTTTCTTCTTGGGTCACGGTCTGCAAGTATGTAGCATTTGCTTCCAAACACATGGAAGTATTTGACAGTAGGCTTTCTTCCTTTCCTTATTTCATACAAGGTGGTCATGGTTCATGTTCTCAAAGTCACTCTGTTATGGATATAGCAGGCAGTGTTCATGGCTTCAGCCTAGAAGTGGTAGGGCAACTTCTTTGCATGGATCATTGCTCTAGCAGATTCATGGATAGTTCTACTCTTTCTTTCCACAACTCCATTTTGTTGTGGAGTAATGGGAGAAGAGAATTCATGGCTAATTCCCTTAGAAGAACAAATTTCAGCAAATTTTTTATTTTCAAACTCCTTCCCACGATCATTCATGATTCTAACAACCTTGCTTTCCTTTTCTCTTTGAATCTTTTGATAGAGGTCTTGGAACACATCAAACACTTCAGCTTTTTCTCTTATAAAATTCACCCAGGTGTATCTTGAAAAGTCATCCACCACCGCATATGCATACTTCTTTCCACCAAGACTCTCCACATGCATAGGTCCCATTAAGTCCATGTGGAGAAGTTCCAATACTTTAGAAGTAGTGAGATGTTAGATCTTCTGGTGTAACATCCTTGTCTGCTTTCCTATTTGGCATTCACCACAGACTTTTCCCTCTTTAATCTTCAGCTTAGGAATTCCTCTGACAGCTTCCATAGAGATGATTTTATTCATTCCTTTTAAATGAAGATGACCAAGTTTCTGGTGTCATAATTTCACTTCATCTTCTTTGGCTAGAGCACATTTGGAGTCTTGAGAGACCCATAGGTAGCAATTGTCCTTAGATCTGACTCCCTTCATGATCAATTCTCCTTTTTCATTTGTAACCAAGCATTCAAGTTTAGTGAAGTTGACATTCAGTCCTTGATCATACAATTGACTGATGCTAATTAAGTTAGCAGTTAATCCTTTAATCAGCAGCATATTGTCAAGGTCAGAAGCTCCTGAGAAGTTTAATTTTCCAACTCCCTTAATTTCACCTTTGGCTCCACCTCCAATAGTCACATAGTTGGTAGAGTGGGGTTTAATGTCCACTAAAATATTTGTAATCCCTGTCATGTGTCTGGAGCACCCACTGTCAAAGTACCAATCTTCCTTAGCAGAGACTTTGAGGGACATATGAGATATCAAGCAAGTATCAACAGCTTTAAGAACCCATTGCTTTGTAGCAGGAGGTTTAGGAACCCATTGCTTCCTAGTAGAATGAATATTGTGATTTGGTCTAGTTTGAGGCATAGGTTTAGGATATCCATGCAGTCTAAAGTAGAAAGGCTTTATATGACCAAAACAACCATAATACTGACATCTCCATCTTTAGAATCTTCTTGGTTGGTTGGGTTGACCTCCGTCATGATGTTGAGACATTGGATGGAACATCTTTCGCTTGGATCCATAAGGCTTGTGGTGTGAAGAATGATTATTGTCTGAAGGAGGTTTCTTTTCTTCATCAAACCCTAACCCTGTCTTGTCTCCTGCCCTTCTTACAAATTGAAGGATCTTATCCAGGGTGTTGGTACCACTGTTCATCATTCTAACAGACTTCCCAATTTGATCAAGTTGGGAAGTCAGCTGAGCAACTTCATCATTCAAATCAGTGATAGTTTTAAGGTGTTCTTCCTTTTCAGCCTTCAGTTTGATGATGAGTTTCTTCTGCTTTTCACCTTGATGGCACACATCTTCACTTCCAAGACACAACTCTTTGTAGGAAGCTGCAAGTTCTTCAAATGTTAATTCATCTTCACTGGAGTCTTCATCAGAATAGTGTCTTCCAGTCAAATTAGTTACATGTTTAGCAGACTCTTCTTCAAGGTCACTGTCAGAATCCTCATCAGTCCAAGAGACAACAAGACTTTTCTTTTTTTTCTTAAGATAGGTTGGGCATTTAGCTCTAATGTGACCAAAGCCTTCACATCCATGGCACTGAATCCCTTTGCTATTGGTGGGTTTTTCTTCAGTCCTGGTTCTTCTACCTACATCATTGGACCTACTGATGTCATGAGATTTGTTCTTGCATTAGGTCTTGACTTCATATCCATTCTCTACATCACCTTGTTAAACTGTCTTCTAAGAAGCACTATGGCATTGGATAAACTTTCATTAGTATCCCCATCTGATTCATCCTCTCCATTTTCAGTATTTGACATAAAAGCTATGCTCTTTTTCTTATCATCTTTGTCACTTATTCCCACTTCAAAAGTTAAAAGAGATCCAATGAGTTCATCAACCCTCATCTTGCAAATGTCTTGTGTTTCTTCTATAGTAGTTACTTTCATGTCAAATCTCTTAGGAAGAGATCTGAGAATCTTTCTTACCAGCTTTTCTTCTGATATCTTTTCACCTAGAGCACTTGTAGCATTGGCTATTTCAAGAATATTCATATGAAAATCATGTATGCTTTCATCATCTTTCATCCTTAGGTTTTCAAACTTTGTAGTCAACAGTTGAAGTCATGACATCTTTACCTTGTAGGTACCTTCATGGGTAGTCTTGAGTATCTCCCAAGCATCTTTAGCCACTTCACAGTTGTTCACCAATATGAATATGTTTCTATCAATTCCATTGAACAGGTCATTCAAGGCTTTGGAGTTACCAAGAGCCAGTTCATCCTCTTCCTTTGTCCATTCTTCCTCTGGCTTCAAGTTAGATGTAGCCTTTCCATCTTTCCCAATAGTCACAGGATGTTCCCATCCTTTTATAACACCTTTCTATGCCTTACAATCCAAAGATTTTAAGAAGGCAACCATACGTGGTTTCCAATAGTCATAATTATTCCCGTCCAGAACAGGTGGTCTGTTCATAAATCCTCCTTCTTTGTCCATAGTACCAGAAAGTATCATCCATAGATCTCACCCAGAACCAGAGTAGGATGTCTGCTCTAATACCCGATGTTACAACACTAATATTTGAACTATCACCAATAAGAACAAAGACAAAATGTTAACAATAGTAAAAAGACACAAGAAATTGTTAACCCAGTTCGGTACAAACACACCTATGTCTGGGGGCTACCAAGCCAGGAAGGAAATCCACTAAGTAGAATTAGTTTGAAGATACACAGTAGACTCTCTCTAGTTTACTATCTTCGCACCTAATCTCCACACTTGCAATTTCTACCTGAGACACTCCTAGATAAGAGATACGTCTCACTCCCCCTTAATCACAGCAGTGATAACAACAAATGAATAAACTTTAGAAGACACTCTTCAAAGACAAAACTTGATCTTGCTTAAAAGCTTCAATCAAGGACAATACATTCTTGCTTACAAGCTTTGAGTGAACAACTTATAACACAAAAACTTAGTCTAATTCACACATTAAAGTAATGAGTGAATGACTCACAAACTAACACAAACACGCGAATGCTAAAAAGCTCTAATCCTTACGCAGTGCACTATATTAAACCTAGCTTCTCAGATCTTCAAAATAGGATTGTGAAGACTTTAAATAATAACTCTTGGATGGGCTTGGGCTTTGGTAAAAACAACATCTGATCTTAATGAAATCAATTTAAATAATTAGAATCAATGAGCACAACCAAAATGGATTTGATTTGATCCAATCATCTCCAATCAAATCACTCTTTAGATCTTCAAGATTTCCTTCAGAAAATAGCTCACACGATTCCATGAATACTCCATGAAATATGCACCAAAAACACTTTCGAATAAAGACTATTTCCATGCAGATTAGAACCATAAATGACATATCATAACAGCGCAAAGAGTTGCACAAAGGAAACAGACATACAAAAACATTCTCAAAAAATATTATGTTGTCAGGACATCATGCTTGACATCATGAACTAAACCCTGCAACAACAAGCATAGCTACCTACAAAGTGTTAAGAACATATAGCAAGACATCCTGTAGGACTTCTTGTGATATCACCAAGTTTTACCAAAATTCCTGCCAATCTAGAACTAACAGATAGGATTTATTTGCCTTTGATGTTCTCTAGAGTTTTTACTATCATCTTCTAGCATAATGCGGTACATGAAAATGGATAGGCTTATCCCTTTAGATCAGAGATATTGTAGCCTACTGATGTCGCATACTTCCTTAAAATGCTAAGTAACTTTTCAATTTCTATTTGTCCCAAGTCAGCATTGACTATCATTGGTCTTTCAAGCTCGGCATCTAGGAATCATACCTTAGATTTTTTGGCAGTGTTTTTAGTTCTATAGCGGGTTTTGTTGGGCTAGGCATTAGATTGGGTGTTAGTGCAAGGCATTCTCTTAGATTGTCATTGGTGAATGGTTTTTCCAATCATCATCTTCGAATATAGGAGGTGCTGGAATTTTAAGCGCATCACAATATATGGATGGTTGCATCTCCATTTCTTTGACGCATTCATCAATAACATCCACTAAACAACATGAATCATCAATAGCTGGAGCTTTTAGGAATTGAGCCAGAATAAATTCGACTTTTTCTTCACCAACTTCAAAAGTCAGCTTTCCTTTCCTAACATCAATTATTGCTCAGGCTGTTGCTAAAAATGGTCTACCTAATATAATAGGGATATTGGAGTCCTCTTTTATGTCCACTATCACAAAATCGGTAGGAATGTAGAACTGACCAATGTTGAAATTGTAGTATCAGATATGAGATGTCGAAAGAGATGTCACGACACTAATATCTGAACAGTTACCAATATATGAATAAGATAACAAGTAGTTAACAATAGCAAAGAGACACAAGCAATTGTTAACCCAGTTCATTGAAAACACACTTACGCGTGGGGCTACCAAGCCAGGAAGGTAATTCACTAAATAGAATTAGTTAAAGATTCACAGCAAACTCTCTCTAGTTTACAATCTTCGCACCTAATCTCTACCCTTGAAATTTCTATCTAAGACACTCTTAGATAAGAGACGCCTCTCACTCCCCTTCAATCACAGCAGTGATAAAAACAGATTATCAAAATGTAGAAGACATTCTTCAAGAACAATACTTGATCTTGCTTAAAAGCTTCAATCAAGAACAATGCATTCGTGCTTAAAAGCTTAGAGTGGACAATTTACAACTCAAAGACTCAGTCCAATTCACACATTAAGGTGATGAGTGAATGGCTCACAATTAACAAAAACACAAGAAGCTAAAAACTTATTCCTTATGCAATGCACTAACTTAACCCTAGCTTCTCTGATCTTCAAATAGGATTGTACAGTCTATATATAGTAACACTTTAAACGGGCTTGGGCTTTAGCAAAAACTGAAGGTGAGAAAATACTTAGAAGGGGGGGGGGGGGGGGTTGAATAAGTATATAGAAAAACTTGTAGCAATAAAAACTCAAGGATTTTTATCCTGGTTCGTTGAACTCAACTACTCCAGTCCATCCTATCAAGAGTGATTTCCTTTCTCAACAAGGACTTAATCCACTATTAAATCAACTGATTACAATAGCAAGCACTAAGAACAACTGTTCTTAGTCTTCTCAAGAACTACTGATCCTAACTGGATCTTCTTAAGGTTCTTTTACAATCAAATGTAAGAACAATACAAGTGTTTAAATTGCTTCTAATTAAGCTATATCACAACTGTGATTTTTCACTTAATATTTAAGAACTATGAAATAAATTCAGCAAATGAGAATAAATTGTATGAGAGCTTTCTTTGAATTCTTTCAATGTTTCGTCAACTGAAGAAGAGTGATGGAGTCTTCCTTTTATAGGCAAAGATATCCAAGTAGCTATCACGTTGAAGGTTGTGTACTAAAAGGTCTGAGCCTTTTTGTCTTCACATCACATGACCTTTCTTAGAAATAGAATGCACAGAGAAATCATTTTTGTCTGTGTTCTTGTGTCTAGCATAAATGAGGAAAGAGTCGTTTGGCCATTCCAACGAACATAACTTTGAATTCTTCTTCAACAAGTTTCAGCAAAGTATCATCAGAGTCTAGATTGGTCAGAGTCTTCTGATGTTCATCAGAGTTTGCTGAATCAGAGTCTTTGAAGCATGTGTGCTTTTAGCGTGTAATTGTTCAGAGCAAAGTTTGGGATCAGATCCTCAGTACTGGCAGCGTTAGTACTATCAGAGTCTTCTAAAATAAACTAAGCTTGAAACTCTTCATACAAAAGTTTTCAATGCTTCAGATGCTTCTGGCTTCTGCTTCAGATTTTTCTGTAGCTTCTGCTTCAGATCCTTCTATAGACAGCGCTCAGAATCTTCTGTAGGCAGCATTCAGAATCTTCTAACAGATGCTTCTGACGCTTCAGAGCCTTGCATATTTTCATATTCAGATCTAATTTGCTTCCAGAATGATATTCACTTTAATATCTGCAGCAAACATTCTTAAACAAATTTTAGAGTATATAATTCTTGAATACAAAATTTCATAAGAGTTATCATTAAAACATAGAGATATAATTAAGAACAAATTTGTGTTCTAACAATCTCCCCCTTTTTGATGATGACAAAAACATAAGAAATTTTGTTCAATAAACAATATAATTATAACTCCCCCTGAGATGATGAATCTCCCCCTGAAATGAATACTTAGAAGAAATAGAAACTTCCCTTTTTGCATGAGTATTCTTTTCAGAATCAGAGCCTGATTGTTCCAAAAAATTAGATCTTGACTTTGGATGCATGTTTCAGAATCAGAGCCTGATAGGTTAAAACTATGATCTGGGGATCTCAGAGTTACTTTTAAAGAATTTGTCAGAGTTTTCATTTAGGTAGAGTTTATTTGAACAGTCAGATCCATTTTCTCCCCCTTTTTTGTCATAATCAAAAAGTAAAACTTTTAAAGACAAATAAAAGGAAATACAAAAAAGAAATATCATGTAGAGAAAACTCAGAGTCAATTATTCATTCAGATAACAAACAGACACATCATTAGATAAATTCAAGTACATGTGCACAAACATCAGATATAGAAAAAAAAAACATAAACTAGGTTTGCTTGGACAAAATCATCTTCAACAGGTGAGTGATCTCAGATGAAGATTCCTATTGCTTTGTCATCCATTAGCCATGTTGTCATTCTTCTGATCTTGCTTTGACATCCATTGTGCCATGTCTTCAGACTTCTGGTCTTGCTTGGCCATCCATGACTTAATCTCAGATTGTCCAGCTTCCAAAACTGCAATCTTATCTTCCAAATCTGGATTCTCTTTCTTGATCTCAGATGAAGAAGGTGGGGCAGATTCTGAAGCAGGAACATAGTAAATTTACATTGGAGATGCAGAGTCAGGAGCAACAGATCCAGAGCGATGTTCCACAATTGTCATAGCCAGTGGATTTTCTTCAGAAGCAGATTTAGTAGACATTTCTGTAGCAGATACTTCAGAAGATGAAGGAACATCTTTAAGAAGCAAAGGTTCAGATCTTTTTACATTCCAGATCATGCTTCTGGCAGTCTCAGCAAATCTGAGCTTCGCATCATCAGAACATACATTCTTCAAATTTGAGGCTACAGTACTGAATCTATTGATGAAGCTATTCCAAATAGCATCAGATTCATTTGCATCCATTGTTGACAAGCATCTCTTCTGAACAGATCCTAAATGAATCTTTATTTCTTTCAAAAAAGCTGCAAATAAATTATCAACATTTAGCCTAGTTTTTGGTTTCAGAAGGGTTTCCAAGGTGAATGGCTTTGGTTGAGGTGGAGGTGGAATGGTAAATTCTGGAATGATGATCAGAGGGCTATGATATGCTGGTTTCTTCTGAGCTGGCATAATACAAAAGAACGGTTTGATTCTGCGAATGGAAGGGATGACAACTTTTAGATTATCAAAATAAGGAACAAAAGCTGATGATTTTGACTTAACAAGACAAGGAACAAAAGCTGATTGAGGTGGTTGATCAAAAAAGTGTTCAATTTCAAGTCCAGATGGAAGGGGATCAGAAGGAAACAATTTAGAAGAAGCAAATGAAACAAATTCAGATGTTCTTGGTAAAGGTGCAAGAGTGGGTTCAAGAATGATAGTTTCAGAAGAAATGGGTAGATCTGGTTGGTTAGATTCAAATACTCTGAGGGAAGGGGGTGAGATAAAATCTGGATGGATATCAGATTCAGAGGAATCAGATGAGGTGGTTGGGGTACAAGATGTAGAAGAAACTTCAAATACAGTCTTGAGAGGTTGAACATCTAGAATCTCAGAGTCAGGTATGTTAGATTCAATAGGATTGGATGGTTCAGGTAGAGGATCAGAAGTTTTGGATGATGGTGGTTCAGACACAACTGGGTCAGATACAACTTGTTCAGGTGCAACAGTTTCAGATGCAACTTGATCAGATGCAACTGGTTATTGTTGTGGTGTAGGTTGTTCTGTTGGTTTTCTTTGTGGTTCTGATGGAGGAGTTTCATATGATTTGGGTGGTGTAGTGGAAACAGGATCAGAATGAATTTGTGATGTAGGAATTTTTGGTGGTTTAGATGTTTGAGATGGAGCAGGAATTGTTTGATTTTGAGTGGGAGGAGGTTCAGGCATAGAACTAAATGTTGATGCATTTACAACAATTTTAGAAAAAGAAGATACAGATGATTTAGTACCTTTAGTCTTTATGCGCTTGGTGGGAACAGAGGGAACTTCTCCAGAAGCTTTCCTCTTGATTTGCTTTTGTGGCTTTTCAGCAACTCTTGGTTTCTTCTGAGCTGCAACTTCTTCTGCCTCTAATTGTTTTCTTTTCCTTATGTTCTCATCATACATATCTGGTATAGGTTCTCTTGCTCTTATCAGAATGTCTTCAGGAAAAGGTGTTCCATCTCCTTTACACGCATCAATATACCTAAGAATAATATCCCTAGTTTCTTTAGCACCAAAGAGTGGAAAATCTTGAACTGAAATCCTCTTCTGACTAACCTCAGAAACATTCAGCTTCTTAGGAACAGTTGTGAGTTCATCCATAATCTTTAGCCTCTGAAGACTCTTTGCATTCAATGGTTTTCCAACAATTGTTTCAAGTTCATCTTTAACTCCAGCTTCATAAAGAGCAGTCACCAGACCATTCTCTGTTAGAATGTCTGAGATTAACCTTCCAAAAGGAATCCACGTCCTGATCTTCTGTCTCTTATCCTTTACAGATTCTCTTGATGCATTGATATGATTCCACAGATGCATAAAGAGAATGTATGGAAGATCTACTTTTGTACTCTGACTCAAACAGTACATGAAGTAGAGTTGTTCATTATTCACATAATCTAGAGAATTGGTGGATTTTCTGTGATGGATGCATCCCAGAAAAATCTTTGCCCAGATTTTATAGTCAGTTTTCAGATCCTTAAATTTGTTAGAAGCCTGTCCAGATGTAATGACTTCCTCATAAGCTTCTTCCATATCCACACGCCCAGCTGGCAGATGACAAACTCCATCAGTCTCCTCATACCCTATGAGTTTTCTGATGAGATCTTCAGTGATGATGATCTCCTTTCCCAGAATAGAAGAGAGGATGAATTTTGGATAAATAGAAGCATGAATCCAGAATTCCTTCACAAGATGTGGGTACACTGGTCCAAATAACCTATCAGAATACTTGACCCAGCCTTATGCATCAATAATATAACGTAACTCAAACCCATTTTCAGCTAGAGAGTCAAATTCCACCATGGATTCATAAAGAACTTCAAGTTTGTCCACAGGGGTTAACAATGTCCTTTTTGGTTCCTTAAATGAAGTAACACCCATGTTTGCTGACGTAACTACAACCATAGATGATTGAAACTAAGCTGATATAGAGGATGATGTTGCCATTGATGAAGATGAATATGATTTGGATGAAGGTTTAGGGTTTTTGTGAAGAGCAAAGAGAAGACAGAAATGCATAAATTGTCTGTGAAGTGAAAAATGTGAAATTGGTGTGAATGTGGTATTTATAAAGAAAGAAATAGGGCACACAAACAGTCACAAATAGCATGTTCTCACATAGCAATTAATGGCATTTAATGAAAAGAATAAAAATCATTTCAAAGCATTAATTGATTCTGACAATTTGGGGGGAAACCAAGATTTTTACTATTCAAACAATACCTCAAATGTCTCTTCAGTAATGTGCACGCCATCTTTTCAGATTCTGAGTGACACGTGTTTGCTTGCATGTGCTTCTCAATTCTCTTGAGAAATGAAACGTTAGCCAACGTTCAGATCCTCTAAGATTGGTTAGTTCAGATACACACAAATAATAATAATAATTCAAGAAAACAAATAAAGACAGATGAAATACTTTAGAGTTTTAAACATTTTGCATCTGAGAAATTTGCTTTTCATAAATATCATTCTGGACAAAAATCCATACCAATATTTTTCAGAATAAATTTGAACTTATCTTCAGCAAGGGGTTTTGTGAAAATATCAGCCCACTGATGATCTGTATCAACAAAGGCTAAGTTTATAATTCCCTTCTGAACATAGTCTATGATAAAATGATGTTTAATTTCTATATGTTTTGCCTTAGAGTGTAAAATAGGGTTTTTAGACAAACATATAGCAGAAGTATTATCACAGAAAATAGAAATGTTACTTTCAAAGATCTGATAGTCTTCTAGTTGACTTTTCATCCAGAGTATCTGTGTGCTATATCCAGCAGCAACAATATATATCTGCCTCTGTAGTTGATAGTGCAATTGTGAGTTGCTTCTTGCTGTACCAGGAGATTAAATTTCTTCCTAGAAATTGACAACTTCCAGAAGTACTTTTTCTTTCCATTCTGTCTCCAGCATAGTCAGCATCACAGAATCCAACTAATTTGAAATCATCAGATTTTCTATAACATAAATCCACATTAGAAGTACCTTTCAGATACCTTAGAATCCTCTTAACAGCTGTTAAGTGTGATTCTCTAGGATCTGATTGGAATCTTGCACACAAGCATACACTGAATAAAATATCAGGTCTAGAAGCAGTTAAGTAGAGAAGAGATCCTATCATACCTCTATAGAGTTTCTGATCTACTTTCTTACTTACCTCTTCCTTACCAAGTGTACTTGTTGGATGCATGGGAGTCTTTTCCATCTTACTATCAGTCATGTTAAACTTCTTTAGAAGCTCTTTAACATATTTGGTCTGATGAATGTAAGTGCAATATGGAGTTTGGTTGACTTGAATTCCCAGAAAGAATCTCAATTCTCCCATCATGCTCATCTCAAATTCTGCCTGCATACATTGAGCAAAGTCCTTTCCCAGCATAACATTGATAGATCCAAATATAATATCATCCACATATATTTGACAAATTAAAAGATCTTTCTTAAATGTTTTACAAAAGAGTGTTGTGTCCACTTTGCCTCTGATAAAATTTTTCTCCAAAAGAAAATTGCTTAATCTCTCATACCAAGCTCTGGAAGCTTGTTTTAAACCATAAAGAGATTTCTTTAGTTTGAAAACATGTTCTGGAAAATTTTCACTTTCAAAACCAGGAGGTTGGTGAACATAAACTTCTTCTTCTATAATTCCATTTAGAATGGCACTCTTAACATCCATCTGATATAGAGTGATGTTATTTTGTGCAGCAAAAGAAATGAGTAAATGAATAGACTCTAACCTGGCTACAGGAGCATAAGTCTCTGTATAATCAATTCCTTCTTGCTGGCTATAACCTTGAGCAACAAGCCTTGCTTTATTTCTTTCAACTTCTCCTTTCTCATTTAACTTGTTTCTGAAGACCCATTTAGTTCCAGTTATGTTGAATCCTTTTGGTCTTGGAACCAAATCCCAAACATCATTTCTTGTGAACTGATTGAGCTCTTCTTGCATGGCAATTATCCAGTCATTGTCTTGCAGAGCTTCATCCATATAAGTTGGTTCAATAATTGACACCAACCCAAATAATGATACTTCAGATGATCTGAGGAAGGATCTTGTTCTAATGGGGTCATCCTTCTTTCCAATGATCACATCCTCTAGGTGAGAGGCCTTGATTCTGGAAGATGATCCTCTAATAGTTGATTCTTCAGAAATGTTCAAGTTGTTCATTTGAGAAGCCAAAGGAATTACATCTGGCGTTGCTTCTGGTTCCTTCACTTGACCTTTGTCTGCCTCAAAGCATTCAGAGTCTATGAGAATTACTTCTCTATGTGCAGAACTTTCAAACTGCTTTGGCTTTTCAATGCCAAGCTTATCATCAAATCTAACATGTATAGATTCCTCCACAATCTGTGTTTCAGTATTGTATACTCTGTAGCCTTTAGAGCGTTCAGAATACCCAAGCATGAAACACTTCTATGCTTTAGAATCAAACTTGTTATGATTCTCTTTAGTGTTCAACATATAACAAATACATCCAAAAGGATGAAAATATGAAATGTTGGGCTTTCTGTTCCTCCACAATTCATAGGGAGTCTTTTCCAGAAGAGGTCTTACAGACACTCTGTTTTGAATGTAACAAGCTGTGTTTATTGCTTCTGCCCAAAAGTGCTTTGCCAGATTAGTCTCGTTGATCATTGTTCTGGCCATTTCTTGCAGAGTTCTATTTTTCCTCTCTACAACTCCATTCTGTTGTGGAGTACTAGGACATGAAAAATCATGAGCAATGCTATTTTCATTAAAATATTTTTCAAAATATTTATTTTCAAATTCACCACCATGATCACTTCTGACTTTAATAATTTTAACATCTTTTTCATTCTGGACTTGTTTGCAGAAGTCAAAGAACATAGAATGTGACTCATCCTTGTGTTTTAGAAACTTTACCCATGTCCATCTGCTGTAGTCATCAACAATGACTAATCCATACTTCTTTCCTCTGATGGATGCAGTTTTCACTGGTCCAAACAGATCAATGTGAAGTAATTCTTATGGTCTTGAGGTTGAAACAACATTTTTAGATTTAAAAGAAGATTTTGAAAATTTTCCTTTTTGACATGCTTCACAAAGAGCATCTGAATTGAACTTCAGCTTAGGAAGTCCTCTGACCAGATTGAGTTTATTAATCTGAGATACACGTCTCATATTAATATGCCCCAATCTTCTGTGCCAGACCCATTGCTCATCATTAACAGACAAGAGGCATTTGACATTTTGAACTTTAAGTTTTGAAAGATTGATTTTATAAATGTTGTTCTTCCTCTTTCCATTAAATAGGATTGAGCCATCCTTCTGACTAACAGCTTTACAACATTGTTGATTGAAGATTATATCATAACCATTGTCACTTAATTGACTTATGGACAATAGATTATGCTTTAATCCTTCTACAAGAAGAACATTAGATATAGAGGGAAGGTTACCATTACCAATAGTACCAGAGCCAATGATCTTGCCCTTCTAATTTCCTCCAAACTTCACTTCTCCTGCAGATTTAAGCTCCAGGCTTTGGAACATAAACCTTTCTCCCGTCATGTGACGTGAGCAGCCAGAGTCCAGGTACCATGACTGACGTCTTGACCTTTCTGCTAAAAACATCTGCAACAGGGATAATCTTATCCTTAGGTACCTAGATCTTTTTGGGTCCTTTTTGGTTAGTTGCCTTGAAAGTTGGTCTGAACTTCTGTCTTTTTACAACAGTTTTGTTCTGACTTACTTTTGGCTTAAACACAGGAGCGTTCTGATCAGAACGTGTGTGTTTAATGTCATTCAAATGACCAAACTTGAAATGAGAGTATAAGGGAGTTTTCTTAATAACAAGTTTATAAACATGCATTGGATTTAAATCCTTTCTAGAAGAAGATTCATATCCAATTCCTTTCCTGTTGTTTCTGCTAACCCCATAGATCATTGAAGCCATCTTGCTTCTATCTATGCTTTTAGCAAGAAACTTCTGAAAGCTGAAGTCATATTCTTCTAAAATGTTTTTCCATTTAGACTTACTTTCAGATTCAGAATTTTGTTGAGCTTTTTCAAAATTGGCTTTCATTTTCAAATTATTTTCTTTTAGCTCAGCAATTTCTGATCTTAACAGATTATTCTCAGATCCAAGATTGCATTTAAGCTTCTTACATTTGAGCTTAATCTGATTATAATTTTTCAGGACTTTTGATAAGACTTTAATAAGCTCTTCCCTAGTGAGATCAGAAAGTACCTCTTCTGAGTCAGATTCAGAATCAGACACAGATCCAGATGGTTCTTCATTCTGATCTTCAATGCCTGCCATCAGAGCCATGTTGGCGCATTCTTCTTCAGAATCTGATGAAGATTCAGAGTCATATGAATCATTCCATGTAGCCATTAGAACCTTCCTCTTGTGCTCAAGCTTTCTTCTGGGCTTTTCTTTCTGAAGCTTTGGACATTCATTTTTGTAATGACCAGGTTGTTTGCATTCAAAACAAACAACTTCCTTATTTCCAGATCTTTTTGGTCCAGAGGACTCCTTGCGCTGATCTTCCTTTTTGAAGTTCTTGAACTTCCTCTGCTTGTGCTTCCAGAGTCTGTTGATTCTTCTGGACAGCAAGGACAATTCATCTTCTTCTTCAGAAGAAGATTCTTCAGAGCTTTCTTCTAACACCTGCAAAGCTTTCACAGATTTGTTAGATTGTAAGGCAATTGACTTACCTTTCTTTTGAGGCTCATCTTCCTCAAGTTCAATTTCATGGCTCCTTAGTGAGCTGATTAGCTCCTCCAGAGTGATCTTGTTCAGATCCTTGGCAAGCTTCAGAGCAGTGACCATAGGTCTCCATCTGATAGGCAAGCTTCTGATGATCTTCACATGATCAACAGTAGAGTAGCCTTTGTCCAGAACTTTTAGACCAGCTGTAAGGATCTGGAATCTAGAGAACATAGTTTCTATAGACTCAGATTCTTCCATCTTGAACGCTTCATACTTCTGTATTAACGCCAGAGCCTTGGTCTCTTTAACTTTAAGGTTTCCTTCGTGAGTCATCTTCAAAGACTCAAACATGTCAAACGCAGTTTCTCTATTTGTGATCTTCTCATACTTAGTGTGAGATATTGCATTTAACAAGATTGTTCTAGCCGATTTCTAAACTCCTTCTTTTGGGCTTCAGCCATAGATTTTCTGTCTACTTTCTTGCCATTCCCATCAGTGGGATGAACATACCCATCTCTGACCAAGTCCCACAAATCAGCATCATAACCAAGGAAGAAACTTTCTATCCTGTCCTTCCAATAATCAAACTTCTCCCTATCAAACATAGGGGGTTTTGTGCTGATTATATCCCTTTCTTCATATCTATTGTTACTGTTAGATGTTGAAGTTTCAGCCATAATAACAACCAAATATATGTCAAAGTTTTCTCACTGGATGTTTTCTGTCACTATGAAGTGGTAGCACACACATAATCGGAGCTATGATGCCAACTGAAGGTGAGAGAATACTTAGAAGGGGGGAGGGGGTTGAATAAGTATATAGAAAAACTTGTAGCAATAAAAACTCAAGGATTTTTATCCTGGTTCGTTAAACTCAACTACTCCAGTCCACCCTATCAAGAGTGATTTGTCTTTCTCAACAAGGACTTAATCCAATATTAAATCAATTGATTACAATAGCAAGCACTAAGAACAACTGTTCTTAGTCTTCTCAAGAACTACTGATCCTAACTGGATCTTCTTAAGGTTTTTTTACAATCAAATGTAAGAACAATACAAGTGTTTAAATTGCTTCTAATTAAGCTATATCACAATTGTGATTTTTCACTTAATATTTAAGAACTATGAAATAAATTCAGCAAATGAGAATAAATGGTATGAGAGCTTTCTTTGAATTCTTTCAATGTTTCGTCAACTGAAGAAGAGTGATGGAGTCTTCCTTTTATAGGCAAAGATATCCAAGTAGCTATCACGTTGAAGGCTGTGTACTAAAAGGTCTGAGCCTTTTTGTCTTCACATCACATGACCTTTCCTAGAAATAGAATGCATAGAGAAATCCTTTTTGTCTGGGTTCTTGTGTCTAGCATAAATGAGGAAAGAGTCGTTTGGCCATTCCAACGGACATAACTTTGAATTCTTCTTCAACAAGTTTCAGCAAAGTATCATCAGAGTCTAGATTGGTCAGAGTCTTCTGATGTTCATCAGAGTTTGCTGAATCAGAGTCTTTGCAGCATGTGTGCTTTCAGCGTGTAATTATTCAGAGCAGTGTTTGGGATCAGATCCTCAGTACTGGCAGCGTTAGTACTATCCGAGCCTTCTGAAATAAACTAAGCTTGAAACTCTTCATACAAAAGTCCTCAATGCTTCAGATGCTTCTAGCTTCTGCTTCAGATTCTTCTGTAGCTTCTGCTTCAGATCCTTCTATAGACAGCATTCAGAATCTTCTATAGGCAGCATTCAGAATCTTCTAACAGATGCTTCTGACGCTTCAGAGCCTTGCATATTTTCATGTTCAGATCTAATTTGCTTCCAGAATGATATTCACTTTAATATCTGCAGCAAACATTCTTAAACAAATTTTTTAGAGTATATAATTCTTGAATACAAAATTTCATAAGAGTTATCATCAAAACATAGAGATATAATTAAGAACCAATCTGTCTTCTAACAAAAACTACCTCTGATTTGATAAAATAAAATCAGATAATTCTTCAAATCTTTTCATAATTAACATCAAGGAAATAGAACCAAATCAAATCTGATCAAATCAAATTAACCTCCAAATCTTCTCAAGATTTTCTGTATGAAAAATAGGGCAACAAATTTCACAATTACTCCATGAATTATGCAGCAGAAATTCTTTTGTATGCGGAGGATTTCCATGCTGATTTGTACCACCAAAATCTCTTATCACAAAAACGCAACAGTCAAACCATAACATTGTCACTGAATGTTCTGTTCACAAATGTCAGGACATCATACTTGACATCATGAACTAAAACCCTGCAACATTAAGAATAACCACCTGCAGAATGTTAAGTTCATATGTCAAGACATCCTATAGGACATCTTGTGATAACATAAAGTTTTACCAAAATTCTTGCCAATCATAGAACTAACAAATGCGAACGGGCACATTCTCTAACATACCGACGGGATATTTAACAGAACGGCCCACAAGTTGTAAAGACATATTAGTTGGTCTCAGTTCACCAAACTCGAGTTTCTTACATGTGGATAACAGAATTAAACTAACATTGGCTCCTAAGTCGCATAGACCATTGTCTATGACGCGCTTTCCTATCATAAAAAGTATTGAAAAACTACCTGGATCCTTTTGTTTTGAATTATAGCGCTACACTCTGCGGTGAGCGTAACAATTTCATTATCTTCGAGCTTTTTCTTATTTGATAAGATCTCCTTGAGAAATTTGGCATATGAAGGCATTTGGGCGTAATAGCTTCTGTAAAAGGAATAATGATATTCAACTTGTAAGTGCTCTTGATTGGCTGCATTTTGTGGCAAAATATTAGTGTATGTATGAATGTCATGTCTGATGTTGGTACATTCATAATATGGACTGTGCAGGGTAAGTTAACTAAGCTAACTATAAGTTAAGCTGGATGTCATACTCAATGTTATGACATATGTCGTATGACATCAAGCGCAGGTTTGTTATTCTGGTAGCTAGAACTCAGGAAACAAATCAGAAGCTCAAGCTGGAATGCAGGAGACATTTTAGAAGCCCTAAGGGAACTAATATGCACCTGATTAAAGTGGCAAGCGTGCATAATACTGAAGAGAGGTTTTATTATGGATAAAACCTAATTTATGCGCCCAGGCCCAAGGACTGATTTGCTGCTATAAATAACAGGAGAAGCAATCCTAGAAGGCAGCTGTTGAAGATAGAGAAACAGAGAAATCACCATAGTGGTTTAGAAGTGAAGAGGTTGTCCATCATGATTGTGTCTTAGGAACACTTGTAATCCAAGAAACTGTTGATTGCATTGGTTAGGTAGTTTCTAGGCTGTGTATCACTCGAAGCTGTTAAGCAAGAGTGTGTGTCACTTGATCAAAGCTTTGAAGCAAGATCAAGGTGTGTGTAGTTGAAGTGTTTCTTCTTACTATTGTTTAATTTGTAAGTGTGTGGATATCACTGAGGTGATTGTAGGGAGTGAGTGGGTATACTCAGGTCTAGAGTGTCTCTAGGTTAAATTGTCATTGGGTAGGTTTTAAGTGAGGAGTGCAAACTAGAGGTTTGACTCTGAATTAATTCTACTGATAGTGAAATTTCTCCCTGGCTTGGTAGCCCCCAGATGTAAGTGTGTTGCACTGAACTGGGTCAACAACCAACTGTGTTATTTACTGCTTGTTAATTACTGCATAATAGTAAGTCTGTAGTGAATGTCATAGTGGATGTTATAACTTCTGTGGTAACATCCATCGTGGGCTGGCCAGAAATTTTCAATTGGCATCAGAGCAGGCACCCTGCCTGTTTATTCTGGGTGAGATCTAGGGAAATTAAATTCTGGTACTATGGATAAAGATATTGGATTCACCAATAGACCTCCAATTCTGGATGGTTCTAATTATGACTATTGGAAACCTAGGATGATTACTTTCCTAAGGTCCTTAGACAGCAAGGCTTGGAGAGCTGCAAACACTGGCTAGGACCATCCTGTGAAGATTGATAAGGATGGAGTATCTGTGCAAATTCTTGAAGAGGAATGGTCCAAAGAGCAAGAGGCATTGGCTCTTGGGAACTCTAAAGCATTGAATGCTCTCTTCAATAGTATAGACAAAAACATCTTTAGACTGATCCACCACTGTGAACTAGCAAGGGATGTTTGGGACACTCTCAGAACTACTCATGAAGGAACCTCCAAGGTCAAAATGTCTAGACTTCAAATGCTGACCATAAAATTTGAAAGTCTAAGAATGAAGGAAGATGAGACCATTCATGACTTTTACATGAATGTTCTTGAACTAGCTAACACCTCAGGAGCCTTGGGAGAAAAGATGGCTGAAGAAAAGCTTGTAAGGAAGATTTTAAGGTCATTACCTAAAAGGTTTGCCATGAAGGTAACAACCATTGAAGAAGCTCAAGACATATGCCACATGAAGGTGGATGAACTCAATTGTTCCCTCCAAACCTTTCAGATGGGGATGTATGATCAGGCTGTGGAGAAAAAGAGGAAAAGTATAGCTTTTGTCTCAAACTCTGATGAGGCTTCAGATGATGAAAAAGAGGAAGATCTATCAGATGCAGTAGCCATGCTTGGAAGACAGTTCAACAAACTAGTCAAGCGGATAAATGCTAAGTCTAAACCTTATTCCAAAAA
Organism: Lathyrus sativus; assembly: GCA_963859935.3. Taxonomy (NCBI): domain Eukaryota; kingdom Viridiplantae; phylum Streptophyta; class Magnoliopsida; order Fabales; family Fabaceae; genus Lathyrus; species Lathyrus sativus. The sequence continues at coordinate 414,353,126 of OZ012736.1, read as the reverse complement.
CTTGCCTGTTGACAAAGAAAAATCTGAAGATGAAGCTAGCCAAAGCAGAGGAGTGCAGTGCCATGAGTGTGAGGGATATGGACATGTTAGAAAGGAATGTCCCACATACCTCAAAAAGAAGGGAAAAGGTCTAACAGTCACTTGGTCTGATGAAGATTCTGACAGTGGACCAGAAGGAGAATCGTCCAAATATGTTACTGTTCTAAACAGTGTGTGTGTGTATCTGATGGTGACTCAAGTGAAGAGGAGCTAACTTATGATGAACTAGTTGAATCATATAAGAAGTTTCCCATCAGAGGCACAAAGTTGTACCAGCAAGGAGAGCATCAGAAGAAGCTCATCAAAGAGCTAGAAGCTAAAAAGAGAGAGCATCTAGCTACTATAAACTCACTCCAAGGAGAGGTAAAGGAGTTGAAAGCAGAAAAGGAGCAAATGACAAAATCCATAAGGATGCTCAACTCTGGAACTGACATCCTAGAGGAGATTCTTCAGAGTAGTCAGACTGTAGGAAATAGGTATGGTCTAGGATTTGTTGAGAAATAAAATCCTGTCCTGAAACTCAAGAGGTTGCAGCCTGAGATTCAAAAGTTACAAAGGATGTCACAGTCAAAGTTACAACATCCTTCACACAGAAATTGGAATCAAGTTAAGAGACAGTTCCAAAGGCATAGATGCTACCACTGTGGAAAACTTGAGCATATTTGAGCTGTGTGCTTCTGGTTGCATGGATTTCCTGGCCAAAGCAAGACCAAACAAAGTAAGCATGGAAAAATGCAGCATCATGCTACACGTGGAAAAAGACAGCATCATGCCAAGCCTGGCAAGAGGCAGCATCAGGCTAAAAAGAAGTGAACGACAAGCAAAATCAATGGATTGCCAAGACTGTTGCACTAGCAGTACACATTTCTCCTAGGATGCCTACCAATGAAGATTGGTACTTTTATAGTGGCTGCTCCAAGCATATGACTGGAATTGAGGATCTGTTGATCAAACTCAAACCTCATTTATCTAGTCATGTAACCTTTGGGGATGGAGCTAGAGGAGAAATCACAGGTGTTGGACAACTTGACAGTCCAAAAGCTCCAAAATTAAAGGATGTCCTGCTAAAGCATAAGTCAGCTATGTGATCAAGGTTTAAAAGTCCATTTTTCCAGAGACAAGTGTGGTGATCAATGAAGAGGGTAAGGAACAATTGAGGGGATCTAGATCCAAGAATAGCTGTTACCTATGGGAGCCCAGAAGTAACCTAAATGGATTGGTTAATAAGGAAAAGAAGGACCACCTAGGGCTAGAGAAAAGAACCAGGTCCAAATCATCAGCAAAAGGATCCTCAAAATATGTTTCAGAAAGAAGGACAGGTTGTAAGAAAAGTCAGGTGGGAAGGCTAGACAAGAAGGGATACTCAAAGATTGGTCATCAGGTAAAGCTAGATAGGCTATATTGGAACCTGATGGAGTCCATGGAAGCTACCCTGCAGAAAAGAAGCAATGTCACTCCTGATGTCATGACCTTGTTCTGTCACATCCAGCGCACCATTCAAACAAGTCCTGGTGAGTCCAAAAGAGGCATGTTTAGGGGTCACTCGTGTAAAGGGCAAGGGATTGGTGTAATACCAGATGAGGGTGTAATGAATAGGACTAAAATTGGTGCATGGAGGGTCAAGGCCCATAAAAATGATTTACAGAAATTAAGGCCTGTAAGTAATAGTGAGTTATAGCAATTAATGGGAATAGGGAATTATAATTTAAAATTCAATCATTTACTGATTGGTCAAAACATTAAGCTCCCTCCTCATTTTCTATATCACCTAGTGAGCCCCTCCATATTAACCTTCTACTCAACTTGGTCCACTATCGAATTGTTCATCTTCCCTACAGCCTTCAACAAACAGAAACCCCTGTTCACACAATCAACGTCCTGTACAATGTCTCAACATTCATCAAACTCCTCTCCCTCCAAGGACATACCCACCAATGAGTCTGAGATAAGAACTGAGTCAAGCAACCCTGACTCAATGCTTGAAATAGAACCCCTGCGCATGATAACTCCAGAAGGGGTTCTAGTAAAAAATCCAAGGAGCTAACATGCAAGAAGGTCCAAGGACCTCGTCTCAGGTAAAACTCCTACTCCGACAACCTCTGATGTTAATGATGATGGAGCTAAGAACACACACAACATCATTGTTGGCATGGTAGCTAGGCTCTGAAAATCCCTATTCCACCCAACAATGAGGGGTCTGGTCCAACTGTGCATGATCAAAGGGATGCTACGCCCAATGTTGGAACCTTGAAAGACCATACTTCAGAAGGGAAAAATAAGGGTATAGGCTCAGATAGTGGAGGTGATGAAGTACAAGACACCAAGAATGATGAGTTGGTAGACCTTGATGAATACTATGATAACGAGTTAATTGCAACCATCAATTCGGGCATAGCTAAAAGGCTTATGACAAGGAAAGATAAAAAGGTGGCTGAACAAGTTCTCCCCCAGAAAAAGGCATGTGAACAGGCCGTTGAGCAAAACAACCTCACAGAGAAGAAGACAACTGAACATGACACTCCCTCAAGGAAGGCTAGGACGAAAAGAAGACCAGTGGGTCCTCCCAAAGCCTGGAGCAAAGTGGTCACCAAGAAACGAAAGGCTAACTCTGGTACTGACTCAAAGACTGAGTCTGATGTTGCTGAAGATGTCACTGACATTCAAAACAAGAAGAAACCCTCCAAGAGCAAGCTGGCTGAAAAGGTCCATGAAGTCCCAATTGACAATATTTCATTTCATTACCCCTCGTGTGTAAATAGGTGGAAGTATGTTGTTCAGAAAAGGCTTGCAATGGAAAGGGAGCTGGGACAAAATGTGCTTGAAAGTAAAGAAATCATGAGACTCATTAATGATGCAGGACTAATGAAAACAGTTAGTGACTTCTCTTCATGCTATGAGCTACTTGTCAAAGAATTCATAGTTAATCTCTCAGAGGAATATGCTGACAGGAAATCTAAAGAGTTTGGTAAGGTGCATGTAAGAGGGGAGTGTGTTAGTTTTACTCCATCAACAATCAATAAATATATGGGAAGATCAGATAGAGCTCGTCCTGATGTAAATGGTTCAGAAAACACAATATGCCAAGTGATAACAGGCAACCAGGTACAGAGATGACCATCCAAAAGAAAGCTAGTTGCCAGCAAATTGAGTATCAAATATACTATGTTGCATAAGATTGGAGCAGCAAATTGGGTGCCCACAAACCATAAATCTAATGTGGCAACTGGTCTTGGTAAAATCATCTATGTTATTGGGACCAAGGCCAAATTTGATTTTGGAACATATGTGTTTGATCAAACTATGAAGCATGCAGGCAGCTATAGCATCAAGGGTCCCATTGCATTCCATTCCCTCATATGTGGCATCATTTTGAAACAGTTTCCCAATATTCTCAAAAAGAATGATGTTGCGAGCAAACGAGAAAGCCCCTTATCATTTCATCCCAAGCTGTTTCTTGGAAATCATGTCCCTGACCTTGGTGCAACATCAGTTGAGACATCACAGTCTACATCAACAAAAGCAGAAGTAATTGTTAAGCTAAAAGAAACATGTCAAGAGATGGATGCAAGGAAAAGAACTCTTGAAGCACTAATCAGGACACTTGAGCAAAATGACAAGGCTGAGTTCACTGATGAGGACAGGCAAAACGATGGTGCAGAAGAGAGTGACCATCAAGACACTGATTCAGAGAAAAAGAGAGAGAACAGTGATGAAGATGGATCCCCTGAGGCTGAGGAGACTAGTGATGGAGAATCAGATAAAAGTAGGTCTAGTTCTACATCTGAAGAAGAAGAGTGACTCGTGCTGATAAAGTACTCTGAAGCTAATGCTGATTGAGTTGGGTTTGTGAACTGTTGTTGATGTTTGTTTTGTAGTGCTCTCTATGATCAATTTTGTAATGTAACCCCAAACATATGCATTGGTACATTTTCTGATCTATGCCATGTGTTAGTTGGAACTTAATTTGTGGCTAAAAAGTGGGAGAGAGTGTTAGATACAAGCATGATCAAGTATAGCAGATGGTAGAATTGGTTGATAACCAATGTGTACCACAGGTTATGTGGTAGTGGTAGTAACAGCAGGTGGAAGAACAAGACAACCATGAGCTGTGCTTGAGCATATGCACCATGATGCATATGATATTAGGATGTACAGGGGTAACTGCAGGTGCTGCTAATGAGATGTGTGTGTGTGTGTGATAACAACTATTTGGGTTGTTATTGATGTGATATGTATGCCATGTATGCTAGAACTAGGAACTATGTGCACGAGCAGAATAAAAGCATAGTGCATCCCTTCAGCGGGAATAACACAACTGTGTGACTTCAGAATGTTATGCTGAAGGTCATAACATCCAGAGCAGGCTGGATTCATATGTGTGATTGCAGGCTGTTTGCAGGAGAAGTGTTCAACTGATGTGAATCAGTTGAGGGGGAGTAACTCTGTGTGTTACTCACTCAACAAAGAATGGCACCTGTAGTGATAACTAACAGGTGGCTAACAAAGTGAGTGTTAACAGGGCTGAAAGCCAACTGTGAGGATCCTGAGGGCTTGAGCAGCTAGTGACTTTCTTGCATGACAAAGTAAGTCTTCTGCTGTGTGTAAATCTCTGGTGTAAGTACAAAGTGTTTTAGCCAAAAATTTGCCAAAAGGGGAGTTTATAAGTGCTCTTCATTGGCTGCATTTTGTGGCAAAATATTAGTGTATGTATGAATGTCATGTCTGATGTTGGTACATTCATAATATGGACTGTGCAGGGTAAGTTAACTAAGCTAACTATAAGTTAAGTTGGATGTCATACTCAATGTTATGACATAGGTCGTATGACATCAAGCGCAGGTTTATTATTCTGGTAGCTAGAACTCAGGAAACAAATCAGAAGCTCAAGCTGGAATGCAGGAGATATTTTAGAAGCCCTAGAGGAACTAATATGCACCTGATTAAAGTGGCAAGCGTGCAGAATACTGAAGAGAGGTTTTATTATGGATAAAACCTAATTTATACGCCCAGGCCCAAGGACTGATCTGCTGCTATAAATAACAGGAGAAGCAATCCTAGAAGGCAGCTGTTGAAGATAGAGAAACAGAGAAATCACCATAGTGGTTTAGAAGTGAAGAGGTTGTCCTTCATGATTGTGTCTTAGGAACACTTGTAATTCAAGAAACTGTTGATTGCAATGGTTAGGTAGTTTCTAGGCTGTGTATCACTCGAAGCTGTTAAGCAAGAGTGTGTGTCACTTGATCAAAGCTTTGAAGCAAGATCAAGGTGTGTGTAGTTGAAGTGTTTCTTCTTACTATTGTTTAATTTGTAAGTGTATTTGGATATCACTGAGGTGATTGTAGGGAGTGAGTGGGTATACTCAGGTCTAGAGTGTCTCTAGGTTAAATTGTCATTGGGTAGGTTTTAAGTGAGGAGTGCAAACTGGAGGTTTGACTCTGAATTAATTCTACTGATAGTGAAATTTCTCCCTGGCTTGGTAGCCCCCAGATGTAAGTGTGTTGCACTGAACTGGGTCAACAACCAACTGTGTTATTTACTGCTTGTTAATTACTGCATAATAGTAGGTCTGTAGTTAATGTCATAGTGGATGTTATAACTTCTGTGGTAACATCCATCGTGGGCTGGCCAGAATTTTCACAACAGTTTCAGAAGTTCTACGAATTTCTTGAATTGTCCTTCATTTTTTGTTTTGGATAACCTTTGAGGATAGGGCACAGGTGGCTTATCCGGTGGTGGAGGCATATATGGTGTTTCTTTCTCAACGGCCTCTTCACTTTTATCATTATTATCCATGGTGTTTGATTCACTTAACCCCTCAGTTCCTTTCTTAGGATTTTGGTAAATGGATGGATTTTCGAGTCTAGGATCAACAGGTCCATCATATTCGATTCTGCTTTGCAATATGACGACATTAGCATGTCCTTTCGGGTTTGGTTGAGGTTGGCCAGAAAATGCTCCAGTCGAGGCTACTATGGTTGGTTGTTGTTGGGCTATTTGAGAAATATGGGTTTCGAACATTTTATTATGGGTAGCCATTGCATCAAGTTTTCTAGTCATCTGCCTCATCAATTCACTCGTATGAGTGTTTTGGTTCGCAAATTCCTTGTTTTGTTGCATCTGAGCATTCATTAAGTTTTCCATCATAATCTCCATATTTGACTTTCTAGGTGCTTGTGGAGCCGACGGTCCTCCTTTTTGATAACCAGGTGGATAAGCAGGTGTTAGGCATGGTAGATGCAAGGCATTGTTATTTTTGCATGAAAAGTTTGGGTGATTTCTCCAACCAGGATTGTAAATATTAGAATATGGCTTTCCTTAGGTACAGTTCACTTGGTCAGTGGGAACACCAGCCAGTAACTAACATTCGACATTTTTATGTCCAGGGGTTCCACATAATTCACAGTTTGGTGACACAGCAACTACGGTGGTCGTTGGTTCTGTTAAGGCCAAGCTTTCAATCTTTTGAGTTAATGCATCCACTTTAGCATTTATGCGGTCTATGGCATTAACTTTGTACTTTATGCCTTTCGGAGTTGACTTTACGTGAGAAGCCCGTTCTCCTCCCCATTGGAAGTGATTTTGAGCCATGTTCTCTATGAGTTCAACAACTTCTTCATACGGTTTATCCATTAACGCACCGCCAACTGCGGCACTTAGGTTCATTTTGATGTTGTACAATAGACCATTGTAAAAGGTATGGATTATCAGCCATTGCTCGAGTCAGTGATGAGGTCATAGCCTCATCATGTCCTTGTATCTTTACCAAGCGTCGAAAAGAGATTCGTTATCTTTTTACTTAAATCCGTTAATTTCGGCTCTCAGCATATCTATTTTGGCTGGTGGAAAATAACGGGTTAAGAAGACTCTCTTCAGTTCGTCCCATGTTGTGACAGAATTTGAAGGTAGAGACTGGACCTAAGCTCTAGCTCTAGCTCTTAAACAAAACAGGAAAATACGTAATCTGATTGCTTCTTGACTGACACCATTTGCTTTTACAGTGTCGGCATATTGAATGAAAATTGATAAATGTAAGTTTGGTTCGTCCGTAGGACTACATGAAATTTGGTTATGTTGAACGAATTGTAACAACGAAGGTTTCAACTCGAAATCATTTCGATTAATAGTTGGGGAAGCAATGTTGTTATGAGGTTTGTCTTGCAATGGAACAGCGAAATCATTCAAGGGACGGGTATGTAGTCCTTGAGCCATGATTTGTTCTGGTTCGATTTCGGTTTCTGAATCTGAGTAAGGAAGGACACGGTCTGAAAGGTTATATCTAATATGAAATTCATGAATTCAGTGCCTTAAGCTAATAAAGCGCTCGATTTTGTTAATTGGTTGCTCTAACTCTTCGCCTTGAGAGCGAGTGCTTGGCATACAATTGAAGGATTGAAAAGAAAAGAAAATATAGTTTCCTTAGTCTATACTGTGCAATAAAGAAATCACAATATTGACTAAAATTAATCTCCGACAACGGTGCCAAAAACATGATCGCGGAGTTAGAGTATTAGTCGGATAGAATTCAAGCATGCAGTGTATCGCGTAGTTTTAAAAGATTGTTGAACCCACATGGATTAATAATCAACCTAAAGTGATATATATTGCATTGTAGAGCTAAGGCTTAATGTCACAGAAAAAAGGGGTAGAAAAATAACTAATAATGACGGGTTTAAAACAAATAACGAAACGAGACCGAAGAATGATTTTCGTACTCCTAAGGGACTCTATAGATTCCGGGTTCTAACAAGGGTCTCAAGAATAGGTCTGTAGGAATTGTTGGCTTAAAAACGCAATCTCACACTCTCGCGCTATTGACCAAGCCACACCTAAGAACCACAAGATTTTTCTCTCGCTCGCTCGGTAGTTAAAAGACGTATTTTGAAAACTAACAAAGCCTAACTAAAGCCTAAAGCACTCTCGCTGCATTTAAGTCCAATGCTCAGTGTCTACTATCTGGTGATTACCTCAAACTCTTGCTCTATTGGACACACCTTAATACATTTCTCACTCTCGTGACCAAACGTTGTTAAGAGGCTTCTCGTTCTCGCGACAAAGCAACCTAAATTAGAACTAGACACTAAAGCCAAATTATAAGATAAGCATAATTAACAATGTTGGTTTCTACAGAGTCCCGTCAAGACGACGGTCCTCAAACTACAGGCTCATAGAAATTTAGCCTAACATATCGATTCCTAAAACTAACATATTAACATTGCTAGAAATTGAAACATACACGTCATTTAATTTGAGTGAAAATTCGGAATTAAGTTTCGGAGTAAAATTCAATTACAAAGCCGACACATGCAAATAACGAAACGGTAAATAAATGTGAGAAATAAAATAACCTGTAAATTGAAAGGAAAGTAGAATAAAACGGAAACTTTTATTAAGTCAGATTTTGATCCAAGTACATCAGCAGAGAAGAGATAAAGAAAATACAATGATGTATCAATTGCTCAGTGTAAACAATTGATACTGTGGAAAGTGAATATATGGTTTGGGTAATTTTGGCAGCGCTTCTGTGGGTTTCTTGGATGTGAAATGCAGACCTCTGGTGTCCTATTTATAGAAGAAAATAGGCTCCAAGAACAGAGGTTTGAATTTGAATTCAAATCACAGAAACTGCCTGAAACTGCTTCTGAAAAATTGCTCCCGCGAACAACGGTGATCGCCGTCCCTAATGGCGAGCACCATTTGCTTGAAATGGATTTCCCTCCTTTTTTTAGCATGGCAAGCTCCATTTGGATGAAGGGTGACACATGGCGAGCACCATTCAGCTAGGATGTCTAGAATTTGTGATTTTCTTCACTTTCCCCTCATTCTTTAGGTTAATTTGATACGTTTCTTCTAGATGACTGAAATGGCACCTGTCAAAGTAAAACAAAGGGAAACATAAACAAATAACGGAGAAAATGGTAAAGACTCGATAAAACAACAATAAAATATGCACAAATTGAATCGAAATAAATGATACAAAGTCAAGTCATCAGAAGCCTAAAAGGAGGCTGAGGGAATTTAAGTGGAAACTGACTCTTGTTGAGGAAAATTAAATCCAAGAGCAGGTTCCAACCGCTTTAAGGAATCAAAAGAGAAACTGACTCTTGCTGGAGATTATAGGAGAGTTGGATTTGTTGAACTGCCATAAAGTCTTTAATTTCTTTGGGGATATTTCAATTGTAACCTGACCCTTGTTGGGGATTTTAATGTGGAAGTCAAGCCTTATTGAGGATCAGAGGAGACTCAAAGGATGAGTTTGAATGTCTTAGAGATTTTGACTCTTCTGGGGATTGATGTAGGGATAAGGATGACTAGGGTCTATCCTATGCTTTTAGGAAGCCTGAGGGTCCTTGTATGAAGCCCAAGAGAAGACTAGGGATGCTTTTAGGAAGCCTGTGTATCCTTGTATGAAGCCTAAGAAGAGGCTAGGGAATTTAGACTGTCCAAGTCTTAAGAAGAGTTCAAGAAAGGTTTCACCGGGAAATAATCCTTTGTTTGTTGAACTGTTCCACGATTAAAGGGGTTAAAGAAGAGGTTTCACTGGGAAATAATCCTCTCTTTATTGAAGTTTTTCAAGGTTGAATCAATTGAACAAAGGCCAAGAGGAGGCTGACTGTATTGAGAAGAATAATTCCTTTGTACAGGGGGGAACTAGTTGTTTGAACTAAGTTATACTAATTGACAATGATCCTATGGTTTGAACTAGTCTAAACTAAGGATGATTTAAATGTTAAGAGAAACTTAACAAGATATATACAAACATATATACAGATATATGAATAAGCATATAAACAAATATGGGTTGAATTGAGAAAAGTGGTGGGTCTTATACTTTGGATATAGGCCCAAGTGTATTGTGATTGATTAGATGTCTTCTTCAAAATTGACTTAGTGTTTTGAAGAAATTGAAGAAAGTTTTGACTTTGAAGATTACTTGATCTCTAAGTAAATAAAGGTGTTGGGTCTTACACTCTAGATAGAGGCCCATGAGTGTTATTTATATCCTGTACAAAGCCCATGATGAATGAGGCTAAAAGCTTTTCTATTTACAAAAGGTGATGGGTATTACACTCTAATAGAGGCCCAAATGATTTTGAAAACAATATTTATGTACAGAGGAATGAGACTTACACTCCTAACAGAGGCCCGTGATTATTTTGAAAACACAATAATTTTGAACACTGAGAGGAGAGACTTATACTATAGTAGAGGCTTTAAAAATGTTTATTTTTGTACAAAGGGATGAGAATTACACTCTATTAGAGGCCCAAAAGATTATTCTGAGGGGAAAAGAAATGATGATGAGGCTTATACTCAGGGAAAGGCCTAAGTGTATTTTGAAAATACAGTGATCACACTGTGATTTTGAAAAGCGCAATGAAACTTATACTATAGCAGAGGCCCCAAAAATGGTTTATTTACAAAGAGTTTGGATTTTACACTTCATTAGAGGCCCAAATGATTTGAAATGTAGTTTGAAAGATTGAATCAAAGGGACAAACCCTAATTTTATTTTTTTAAAGATATTTTTCAAAGAAATTCAATAAAGAAATGATAAAAATATCAAATGAAAACTTTAAAACATGTTATGAACAATGATTAAGGTTTACAAAATGATGTCTTATTCACATGAATATTTGAAATCAAATTGGTTTGAGAAAAATCAAGGAAGGAAATTATTTTAACATGTTTAAAACAATTTAAAATAAAATTCTTTAAAATTTTCAAAAATATATCAAATAAAAATTTTTATTTTTTATTTTTTTGGTGAAAAATATATATTTGAATATATGAATGATATTAGTTCAAAAAATCATTTGAAAGTGATTAAAATTGCATATGGAAATTAATTTTTGAAATTAATTAAGAAAATAATTAAAAATCAATATTAAAAAATTTGAATTATGGCGCGAAGAACTTCATCTTCTTCCTCGCACCAGCCAGATGCAAAAGCTCCTCTAACTCTCTCAATTCGTGATGAAATTGAATGATATAAACATCAAACTTGCTCGCTTTTGAACAAGGAGCGCGAAGGGTACCAATTAATTTCGTTTATTTTAAGTGTGAAGTGAGTTAATATGTGATGAATCCTAATTTTTGCAAGAACAATGTGAAATCCTATACACGATTGATACATAGCAATTGATTGAGGGAAAACATTCTATATACATGCAGAAATATATTGGTAACTTGAAATATAAAAAATGATGCATGATTCATGGGTTTGAAAGTTCAAGGCTTACCTTTGCAAGAAGGAATCAAATTCTGTTGTAGAGGTGTTACAGAAGTGAAACAATGATCTAGATAGTTTCCTAGGCCTCAAGGATTGTGTTGCAACCTTTAGAATGTTTTAAAATCCTTGGATAAGCTGGCTCGATTATGACTGTGGTTGGACCAAGTAAGAAATGGAGATGTTGGTCCTGATATTCTAGAATTGATTAGATGGTTTGGATCACTTCTATAATGTTTATGAAATGTGTTTGGATCATTGGTTTGGATTGAATTGATCTCTATTTGAAATTTTGATTCTCACTTCTTAAGGTTTTGGAATTTTGAAATAACAAGTGAAATGAGAGAAAACATGTGTTGTGATGTTTTGGGGTGTCTTAAACAATCATGAATGACTCTTATTTATAGGAGGAGAAGTTTGTTTTGGGAGGAATAATGTTGGATGAGAGGTCACTCTATTATCCAAGGGATATGGCTAGGTAGTCATTGACTTGAATGTTAAGTGTCACATTGCTGCGAAAAAAGGAGCGACAAACTAGACAGAAGAGTCGTCATAATTTGTTATTTATCCCAAAGAGAGGGAAAGGAAAAGACCGAAGAAAACCTGACGAAAAGGGAAAAGACAAGGTCATCACAACCAAATCTTGGGTTCGGGAGTCGGTTACGCAAGGGGAATGTATGAGCACCCCTCACGTTCGTTGTACTCAACGGGATCCATGCTTGTTGTCTAATCTATGGGTGAAAACTATCTAATGATACTTCTAAATGGGGGTGAAAAGAAAGAAGAGACTCGATAGAGCATCGCGCCCTATGCCTACATATTCCCTCGTGCAATGGGAAAGTCAGAGTCAACGTAGTTCGAGAAACTATGGGTGATGGGGGGAAGGTTGCTCGCCAAGACATCATCGTCTTGTACCTACGTATCCTCATCTGGTATCAGAAGAGCAAACGTAGTTCGGGAAGACACGACCACTGGTTAGTTCAAGTGTTTTAATGAGTAGGGTTAAGTATCCATTCTAGCAGTTAGGGACAATGCCTATTTGCGGTAGAACAAAAACTTAACACAATCTTTCTGAAAATTAAGTTTGAAACAAATCCCGAAGGATAAAAAGGTTTGATCTTTTTGTTTGTGTTTTTTATGAGAAGAAATAAATTGAGTGAGATTTGAAACTCATGTTGCACTAAAGACTATGACTTGAGAGCAAATGCGTCGCATATCGCCCAAAGGGCATACGCTAAACACTCTAGACAGTGTGAGAGGAGGCCCCCCACCTATCATTCCTCATGTACTTAAGACTCGTAGCGTACAACAATTGTTAACTTTTATTAGATATCTTATGAAGTTATGATATGAGAAGAGAAGACACAAGACTCTAAGGGAAACTGATCAATCCTAATGTTATCATGCAATGTGATCCTAAAGTTGGGATTGAAAAGGGAAATACCTAATGTTATCATGCTTGGATTGAAGGCCTAATATCTATCCTACTCCTATCTTAAACAGAGGGACTAGGAATCCTAAGGGATCATGGCAAAAGAGCACAAGTAAACACATAGCACTTCAATCACAGATGAAAAGATATGAAGGATGAAAGTGACTTAAACAAGTCAATGCAATAAGAGATGCAAACATGAAATGTAAACACAAATGCAAGTATGAAAAGATGCAACAAGACTGAAAAACAAGAGACTCAAATGATAACGCGAAATTGTATATATAAACTGACATGTGTTTTAACTAATATTTGACTGGTTTCACTCCGAATTCGGGGAATTCCATGCTATTTGTCTAAGTATTATGCAGGTATTCAAAGAACATGTCCAAGCAAAGCAATATGAAGAAAAGGAGCAAAAACAGGTGAAAACCAGATGAAAAACCAAGAGAAAAACAGCAGATACGAGTTCTACTGATGTGACGACCGTCACATAGCCGTTACGCTCGTCATGTGTGTGACGACCGTCACACATCCATGACGACCGTCATGCACCCAGAACGTGCAGAATGAGGTCACGTGCTAAAATTCCCCCTCAAAGACCAAAAGAGTGACCACTAACTCCTACTTTTCTGCCTCAAACCCACTTCCTGAAGGAATAACTGTTAGATACTCTCTCTTCATAAAAGGAAGAGGTTGGGACCTAAAAAAGGGAGCCGCATTCAAGACAACGAAGTGCTGCCAATTTACCTTCAGAGCAACTTTACTTTCCTGATATTCTTATTTGTTTCTCTTTCCCTTCTCTGTATTCTTTGGTATTTTGTACTTTCCATTTTCTTGTACGATCAATTGGCACAAAGACCAGAATCCTGCCAACATTGTGGAGGATCTGCCCAAAAGCCAATTGGGATATTCACAGGTTTTTATTTTAATCGTAATTGCAATTTTCATTATGATGTATGTTCTTAATTACTGCTTTTATTTATGTATTATCATTTCTTCTTCCATGTCTAGCTAAATTACCGTAATCGATATGTAATAATAATTCAGATGGGATTTGATAATAATTGGCGTAATCTTTCTCTTTTCAAAACTCAGTTATGGTTTTAGTTTTTAATTAAAATTTCTAAGTAAACGTTCGTCGGGACAGCGAGAACTTATTTAAAAATAGTTTTGCCACGATAGTGGGAAATTAACTAAGGTACGAACCAACAAGCGACAGCTGCGGCTAAGACCGGATAGTAAAAACTAGGCATTCGATTTAAAAACAGCGAAAGCGCTTTAAAAAGGATTAGAACTTAGAGATTTTCAAAAAGTAACTTTAACCCCGAACGGGATAGCGACAGCATACGTTCCGCCTTAGAGTTGCGACTAGCGTCAACAACCATCGTGAGACAAAAGTCTTTAGATCACTATTTTCTTCTTAAACTAAGTTTGAAAACACTTAATACGCCAGCAATTTGTCGAATCCCCAAAGAACAAAATTATTGCATATCGATTCATAAACTCATACATTAAGTAAAAGCTTTAGTTCCCTTTAGTTTACGCATTTATTCTGCTACTATTCACTTAAAACCTTACCGACCTAGCTAAACACCGTAACACCTGATAATACTAGATTGATTACGAGTCCTTGTGGGATCGATATCTATTATTACTACGCGATAGACTCTGCACTTGCAGTTAGATTTGTTAGACATAGAAAGTCGCGATCAAGTTTTTGGCGTCGTTGCCGGGGACCCGTTTAGTCAATAGTGTAATCTGTTGTTACACAGTATAGACTAGGTTAACGATTCTCTCTCCCTCTACCAGTTCTTCGATTATATGCCAAGTACTCGCTCACAAGGCGAAATCTTACAACCTACAATCGCCGAACTAGAGCTCTTCTTACATCTAAGAAGGCGCATCGTCGAATATCAAGGAAGACACAACATTCCTGATCTTCTAGCTCATCCACCTGTTGAAGAAGCAAAGATGGCTGAAGGACCTCAGAACAAACCGCTGAAGGCCTACGCTACACTCTCTCAGATGGAGCCTCGAAGTAGCATAGCTGCCCCATCTATCAATCGAACCGATTTTGAACTAAAACCGTCATTGCTGTCAGCTGTACAACAAAATCAATTCTCAGGAAATGCGACTGAGGATGCAAATGAACACTTAACGAAGTTTGTACAATACGCGGACACAGTGAAGGAAAATGGAGTAACTTCAGACGCAATAAGACTTCGTCTTTTCCATTTCTCTCTTAGAGATAGAGCGTGGACATGGTTACAATCCTTACCATCCAACTCCGTTACGACATGGGAACAGTTGAAGAACGTTTTCTTAGCAAGATACTTTCCGCCAAGCAAAACTGCTATGCTTAGAGCCCAAATCAACGGATTTCGACAAAAAGATACTGAATCTCTCTACGAAGCGTGGGAAAGGTTCAAAGATATGATGAGAACATGTCCTCACCAAGGTTTAGAAGACTGGGTGACGATCCATACTTTCTATAATGGGCTTCTGTATAACACCAGATTAACGGTAGACGCTGCCGCGGGCGGTGCACTTATAGATAAGCCATACGACGAAGCCTATCAACTAATCGAAAACATGTCTCAGAACCACTGCCAATGGGGAGGTGAACGCATTCCAGTAGAGAAACCCGCAGCGAAAGGTGGGATGTACGAGATCAGCAGCCTTGAAAAGTTCAACGCTAAAGTAGATGCTCTAGCACAGAAAATCGACAGTCTGACCGTTAACCCAACTACAACCGCCGCTGCTGTAACTCCAAACTGCGAGTTATGCGGAATCACCACTCATAATGCGCCCGAGTGCCCATTATTGGTCGGAATCCCACCAGACCAAGTAAATTACGCTCAAGGAAATCCTTACGTAAATACTTACAACCCAGGATGGAGGAACCACCCAAACTTTTCCTACAAGAACGATAATGCCTTGCAAGCACCAGGTGCTCCGCCAGGATATCAGAAACCAGCTGTTGCTGCCTAGACTGCCCCTAGGAAATCAAACCTCGAGTTGATGATGGAAAAATTCATAGCTACTCAAGCTCAAACAAACAAAGAATTCCTGAATCAAAACATACACACTAGCAAGTAAATTAAACAGCTGACTGGAAAAGTAGACGCTTTAGCCACCCACAACAAAATGCTCAAAACGCAGATATCACAAGTGGCTCAACAACAAGCCTCTGCAGCTGCCCCAGCTGGAACATTTCCAGGACAGCCCGAACCTAATCCGAAAGGTCACGCAAACATTGTTATATTGAGAAGTGGAAAAGAATTGGAAGGCCCAACAGATCCTAGGAACGAAGATTTAGTAATGCAACAGAAATCCGATAAACCAACCGAAAAGGAGTCTGAAACAGAAAAGAAGGAATGTGACAAGCAAAAAGCCGCCAAAGATGAAAACTCATATGTGCCTCCAGCGCCATATAAACCACCTATCCCTTATCCTCAAAGATTAATAAATTCCAAAACTTCAGGACAATTTAAGAAATTTGTTGAACTTCTAAAACAACTAAACATCACTATTCCTTTCACAGAAGCGATAACTCAAATGCCGTCATACGCTAAGTTTCTTAAAGAAATCTTGTCTAATAAAAGGAAAATAGAGGATAATAAGACAGTGACACTTACCGCCGAATGTAGCGCAATCATTCAAAACCACATGCCTCCTAAACTAAAAGACCCAGGTAGTTTCTCTATACCCTGCGTCATAGGAAAGTTCGTTATAGACAAAGCTCTATGCGATCTAGGAGCCAGTATAAGCGTCATGCCTTTATCCATATGCAAAACGCTGAATATGGGAAAACTAAGACCAACTAAAATGTCCGTACAATTGACTGACCGATCAGTCAAATACCCCATCGGTATACTGGAAAACGTTCCAGTATGCATAGGCCAATTCTATATCCCAACCGACTTCATAATCATGGACATCAAAGAGGACTCTGTTACCCCAATTATCCTAGGAAGACCGTTCCTAGCTACAACCGGAGCTATTATAGACGTAAAGAAAGGACGGATAACATTCGAAGTAGGAGAAGAAAAGATAGAGTTCATCCTTACTAAATTCTTGAAGGCACCAGCCATCGATGACACATGCTATATAGTAGATGTCATTGACGGATGCATACGAGAATTAGAAAAGGAGGAAACTACATATTCTGAAATCATGAAAATCCCGATCCCTGCTATTCATGAAGACGACAACTGGCGTGCACCATACAAAGATGATAGTCTGAGCGAGATCTTAGCACTCACTTCAAATCACATGCCAGGTCCGAAAAACCCAGCTTTAGAACTCAAAGAGCTACCCAAAAATCTCAGGTACGAATTCCTAGATACAGAATTCAAAAGACTAGTAATAGTAAACGCTAATCTAGGATAATCAGAAATTGAGCAATTATTAGAAGTCCTAAGGAGATACCCAACTGCGTTAGGCTATAATATAAGCGATCTAAAAGGCATAAGTCCCTCCATCTGTATGCACCGCATCATGCTGGAGGAAGACTGCAAAACTTCAAGAGAACATCAGAGAAGGATAAACCCGATCCTAAGCACCGTAGTCAAAGATGAGGTGACAAAACCAATAGACGCAGGAATCATATACCCGATCTCCGACAGCCAATGGGTCAGCCCAGTACACGTAGTACCCAAGAAAGGAGGCGTTACAGTAGTGAAGAATGCAAAAGGTGAATCAATAACCCAAAGAGTTGTGACCAGAAACAGGATGTGTATCGACTACAGAAAACTGAACAAGGCAACTCGGAAAGTTCACTTCCCTTTACCTTTCATAGACCAAATGTTGGAAAGACTAGCGAAACATTCATACTTCTGCTATTTAGATGGTTATTCAGGATTCTTTCAAATCCCTATCCACCCCAATGACCAGGAAAAGACAACATTCACCTGTCCTTATGGTACTTTTGCCTACCACCGAATGCCGTTCGGACTATGCAATGCTCCAGCAACCTTCCAAAGATGCATGATGGCAATCTTCACAGATTTCATAGACGACATCATGAAAGTGTTCATGGATTACTTCTCTGTATGCGGACAAAGCTTCAAAAGCTGCCTGTCAAATTTAGAAATGGTACTCAAAAGATGCGCCAAAGTGAACCTTGTCCTTAATTGGGAAAAATGCCATTTCATGGTCCGACAAGGCATTGTTTTAGGACACGTCATCTCTGAAAAGGGATTGAAGTTGAAAAAGCTAAAATAGAGATCATAAAGGATCTCCAACCTCCAAAAACCGTACGAGAAATACGAAGCTTCTTAGGACACGCTTGATTCTACCGAAGATTCATAAAGGATTTCTCGAAAATCACAAAACCTCTTACATGTTTGTTAATGAAAGATGCCGAGTTCATCTTCAACAAAGAATGCTTAGAGGCATTCGAAACTCTAAAGTCAGCGCTTATCACCGCACCAATCATGCAACCCCCAGATTGGCGACTACCATTCGAAATCATGTGCGATCCGAGTGATTACGCCGTAGGCGCAGTTCCAGGACAAAGGAAGGACAAGAAGCTTCACGCTATCTACTATGCCAGTAGGACATTAGACCCTGCCCAAATGAACTACGCCACAACAGAAAAGGAACTCTTAGCAGTCGTGTTCGCTCTCGACAAATTCCGTTCCTACTTGGTAGGAGCCAAAATAATCATATACATAGACCACGCTGCCATTAGGTACCTAATAAGCAAAAAGGACGCCAAACCCAGATTATTGAGATGGATCCTATTATTACAAGAGTTCGACTTAGAAATTAAAGATAAGAAGGGGACCGAAAACGTAGTTGCAGACCACTTATCCCGTATAGAGGGCATAAAACAAGAACCAGTGCCTATCAACGAAGATTTTCCCTACGAACGTCTGATAGCGAAATTGGAAAGCGATATGTCTAACTCTACTTCGGAAGAACCGGAACTAGAAAAAGCCGTGGAAGCTGTCTATGCCCAAGCCACTTTGTCGTGGTTTGCCGACATCGTTAATTACCTGGCCGCAGGCGTGCTTCCACCGGACCTGACTTATCAACAAAAGAAGAAATTCTTCCATGACTTAAAGCACTACTACTGGGACGAACCTCTACTTTTCAGACGAGGCACCGACAACTTATACCGTCGTTGTGTCCCAGAGGAAAAAATAGAAGACATCATCACCCAATGCCATTCAGCACCATATGGTGGTCATGCTAGCACCTCGAAGACGTGCGCTAAAATTCTACAATCTGACCTATTTTGGCCCAGTCTCTGGAAGGACGTCCATATCACTGTACTAAAATGCGATTGGTGCCAACGCACTGGAAACATCTCACGACGCGATGAAATGCCTCAGAGAGGAATTTTGGAAGTAGAAATCTTTGACGTCTGGGGAATCGACTTCATGGGGCCATTCCCATCTTCTTTTGGAAATAAATATATACTCGTCGTTGTAGACTATGTATCGAAATGGATAGAGGCCGTTGCCGCTCCAACAAATGACACGCGAGTAGTCGTTAAACTCTTTAAAAATGTAATCTTTCCAAGATTCATTGTGCCCAGGCTCGTCATTAGTGACGGTGGTTCGCATTTCATATCGCGAATCTTTGACAAACTCCTCTCCAAATACGGAGTCAAACACCGCGTAGCCACACCGTATCATCCACAAACTAGTGGACAAGTGGAGGTTTCGAACAGGGAAATACAACAAATTTTAGAAAAGACTGTCGCAACCTCCAGGAAAGATTGGTCCTCAAAGCTGAACGAAGCTTTATGGGCTTATAGGACCGCCTTTAAGACACCGATAGGCACCACACCATTCAAACTAGTCTACGGAAAATCATGCCACCTGCCGGTAGAGTTAGAGCATAAAGCCTTCTCGGCTATTAAGACACTAAACTTCAACTACATTGCGGCAGGCGAAAAGCGAATCTTGAACCTTCATGAATTGGAAGAGCTAAGATTAGACGCGTACGAGAATGCACGCATCTACAAAGAAAGGACCAAGAAATGGCATGATAAACGTTCAATCCAGAAGCAATTCAGAGTGGGAGACATCGTGCTCCTATTCAACTCCAGATTGAAACTATTCCCTGGAAAACTAAAATCTAGATGGTCTGGACCTTTTGAGGTCACCAAAGTCCTTAAGAGTGGAGCTGTTGAAATCAAGAATCAAATCAACGCACCGTTTATAGTAAACGGACAGCGTTTGAAACATTATAATCAAAGTGAACACAGCGACCACGTGAGCAATATGAAATTTCTCGAGATTCCCAAATAGCTTATATCCAAGCTATCGTCAGGCTTCTGACGTTAAAGACAGCGCTGATTGGGAGGCAACCCAAATTTTTCCATATTTTCCTTCTAAATTTATTAAAACTATTCTTTTTGTTAATTTATGATTTTCTATAAATTTCTATCATCTTATTTTCAAATATTTATATTTATTTTATATTTTTCTCTTTTATCACTCTTTATTTCTTAAAAATATGATCTGAGTGAATTTGATTTTTTCCAGGATTTTAAAAGTCATTCTACTTTTCTTTCGTTTTATCCGACTAACGAGTATGGCCGACATCGATGTTACGACTGTTGTATTTAGAGGACGAGCTCATCAAGCCAGATTCGAGGCACTGACTCAAAGAAACTTTACTTCGACTCTATACTACGATACACCCACCATGGACAAGCTAGGAATCCAGGATAGCATTTAGTACTTATTTTACCAACTAGGCTGGGAGCAAACTGCTCTAAAGACCCGATTTGCTACCTTCCGCGAACTGACATTCGAGTTCCTTAGCTCCCTAAGTTACTCGCCTGAATATGGCTTTGGATCCACTAAAGAGCTAATAACCTTTAGAATGTTTGGAATAGACCAAACACATAATCGTACCACGTTAGCTAACATCCTAGGCTTCCCTAGCGGACCTTTTGTGTTTACCACCACTGAAGAGGATATTGATCTCGAATTAGACCAATTCTGGGGTTCCATCACCGGAAACTATCACCCAGAACCGAACGACATACACAACAACGAGATACACAATCCAGCCTTCCGCTATTTCCATAGGATATTAGCCCATACCCTTTTTGGGAAGGAGGAAAACATTACAACAGTCTCAGAGGACGAGCTGTTCATCCTTTTCTGTGCTTCACAGGGCCGCCCTGTAAATGCTGTCCCTTTTATGATGAGGGCATTTACACGCCTAAATCAGGATTCGCACTCACCCATTTTAATAGGAGGCCTAGTCACCATGATCGCCCACGAAATTGGCCTGAGGTACTACCTGAACAAAGTCGTTCGTTTCGGCAACCTCAGAGCAATGGACATCCAGTTCTGCTTCAACAGACGCATTCTAGGTACCCTAGGACCAAGAGCCTACGAATACCTCATAGCTGATCAACCTGTCCACCTTTTCACATTGCCCAACCATGAGCTAACCAGTATCCATAACAAAGACAATTGGCTTTATGAATTGGACTAGCCTATGGGACCTTCATCACCTCACTCCACACCCCAGGCTTATATGTATGACAGTGATCAAATCTCAGAAGCACATGACTATTTGTAATACTAAGATTATGAGTCCGAAGTGGAGATCGATCCTGAGACCCCTCCTAACTACCATAATTTTCCTGACCCCACGCCTGAACAAAACACAGACAAGCTGGTCACTATTTTGAGAACTGTAGACGACCTCAAGCTGGAAGTGACCACTATCAAAGAGGAATTAATGCAGCTTCACATGGATTTCGTTACCTTCATGGACTTGGTTATCGACCAATTTAATGACGTTGTTCAGCAGGTCAACAATTTGAAGAAACCAACGGAGTGATATTTTAGTTTTCGTTTAAATTTAAGTTTACTGCATTTTACATTGTTTACATTAGTTCATTTTGCAATTGTTTCCTCTTTTTGGATATTGTATTACCTTAAACTCATTTTTCGATTCAATGTTATTTTCATTTCAATATTTCCCTTAATTATGTTTCCTGTTAATTTTTATCTTGTCATTAGTCCATCATAAGTCAAAAAAATCATATTCTCCACTGTTAAAACGCCCCACAAGCAAAATTCTGCAGTTCTGCAGATTTTGCTGCTGTGACGGTCGTCACATTCCCCTGACGGTCGTCATGCGTGTTACGACCGTCACACATCCCTGACGGTCGTCACGCAGTAAAAAACCCCAATTCTGTCTAAAACAGAGTTGCGCCCCTCTCCACTTCCTCTCCCCTAATTCCCCACTATCCCAATATTAAAACCCACTCAAAACCCTCTGAATCCACCATAAAACCTCCACCATTTTCAACCTCCAATTCACCCTTATATATTACCCTCTGCATTCCCTTACCTCACCATTCTCTGAAACCCCATATTCTCAAACCTCTGCACTTCTATCACCAAAATGGCCAGCCAAACCAGTGCAAACCCCGATTTGAGCAACATCACCTTCCGAGAAGGAGAGGCCAGCGAACGGCAGCAGACCTACTTCCTAGCATTCCATCAACGGTCGCTTCAACCGACCCGGTATGCTCACTTGGATTCTCTGACGGAACTCGGGATTCTCGACGGCGTCACTTGGATGTTGCAGAGAGCCGACATCTAGCATCTCTGCACCAATCCCCAACCCACCTATGAGCAACTCACTCTGGAGTTTCTCAGCTCTTTCGCATACACAACATCATCCGGCGATACCAACCAACTTCACGGCGCCGCCTGCTTTCGTCTGTTCGGCACTGAATATCAGGTCCACCAGGACCGCATCGCCGTCATTCTACAGTTAACTCACAGCGACGATGCTCACCGCCGCATCTCCGATCAGTTCTACCAAGAGGCCTTCCCTCTCTGGAACCGACTGACCGGAACCACTCTAGACAGTTGGGACACGCTGAACGCCACTCATATCCACAACCCAGCTATCCGCTACTTCCACCGCGTGTTGAGCAACACAATATTCGCTCGTGACAATAACCATAAGGTCAACTCGAAGGAGCTGTTTTTTCTCCGCTGTGTGTTCGCTTCAGAGCTGGTTAACGCCGCCCCATTTCTCTTGGCTCGCATTCAAGCCAATTGTAACCGCGACTCAAAACCTTTCTATTTCGGTGGCATCATCACATCCATCGCCATAGGCCTCGGTCTTGGCGACCGCCTCCAGACACTCCGCCAGATGCCCCCTGTATTTCAAGACACCGACCACTGTCGCGCCTCCCACCTCATCAAGGCCCGCCGTGATGGGAGATATCATCCTGTAGTGCGAGGCCGCACTATCCAGAGCATCATCATGCCTTCACGCACCCGGATGCATCCAGAGGACAGAGCCAACTGGCTCTTCGACACCACTGCCCCTGCTGCCCCAACACAGGATAATATCCAAGAGCCCAGGGACGAAGTTCAAGATGAGCTAGACAGAGTCGACCAGCCTGAGCCATCACAAGCAGCTGCTGCCACAGGCCCTTCCACGCGCCGCCTCCCCCGTCCTGCTACTGATGACACATCCGAGGCCCTCCTCCGCTGCATCGAGCAACAGAACCAGATGATGCTTATGATGGAGCAGCAGAACCGAAGGGCTGAGGAATTTGAAGCATAGCAGAGAGAGCAAACCGGTCAAATTCAGCAATCTTTGCAGATGATGCACGATATCCATTCCGGCATGGCTGATGAGATGGCACACCTCACTGTGCGAGTCGACAGCCTCCGTGATTACATATTCCACACCGGAGCTCTGAACTTCGCCGCACGAGATGCCCCTGCCAGAGGTCGAGGAAGAGATCGAGGACGGTGTCGCTACTGCGAAAATCGGCGCCGGCTTGACAGGAGAGTCGCCACCGTGCGTTATTTATCCCAACGGAGGGAAAGGAAACGCTCGAAGTAAACCTCGCAAAGGCGGGAAAAGGTATGGTCATCGCAACCAAAACCTGGATTCGGGAGTCGGTTACGCAAGGGGAAGGTATTAGCACCCCTCACGTCCATCGTACTCGATGGGATCCACGCTTGGTGTTTATAAGGAAAAGGGTGTTTATCTATCTACGCTAATGGTCGGTCTGAAAAAGAAAAAGAAAAGGACAGGACTCGACAGAACAGACGGTGTTCTGGGCCTACGTACTCCCTCGTGCAATGGGAAAGTCAGAGTCAACGTAGTTCGACTACCTACGTCTAAACGGGGAAAAGTTTGCTCGCCAGGACATCGCGTCCTGTGCCTACGTACTTCCACACAGCATGGAAGATCAGAGCAAACATAGTTCGACTAACTACGGCTAAACACGGGAGCTCTCACACAGCAGTGAGAAAACAAATTGGTCTCAAAGGTTCGGGAACCTACAACTATGATCTGGTCTCAAATGCGCTCGGACGAGAGAAAAGGGATAACAATTAGTCGTCAGCGGGAAAGTCTCGATCGCACAGCCGTGAGAGAACAAAGGTTAGTTGTTAGTGTGCTCGCTAGGATATCGCATCCTATGCCTACATATCCTCGTCGGGTACGAGGAATCAGAGCAGCTGTAGTTCGGCTAACTACGACACAAGCTACTCAAAAGCTCCTACTGAAAGGAAAGGGAAAAGACACCCTAAAACTATAGCTGGAAAAGGGGAATCTACCTACTGCTATCATGCCTGGTTGACCATCCTAATGTCTATCATAACGACTCCACAGCGGAGAAGTCAGAGCTCCTAAGGGATCATGGCAACAGGACTAAACAGCAAACAGGAAATACTGCAAAGTAAAGAAATACCGGAAATAAGCATGAATGCAATGACTGAACAAACAAGGCACAGAGGCCGCAAACCACAGAGGCAAGGGAGCTCAGCTCTACCAAATACCAACAAGCAAAGCCACTCAATAACAAACAAGCAGAAGGAGGACCACCTCAACTTCTCATGCACACAAAGCTTATTTCTAAAATGCACCTACCTCAGAACTATCTAGATGAATACCTAAGTCTAATGCAACACAACACCACACAAGTCAAACAACACAAAGAGAAGGCTAGCTAACCTGACAAACTTCTATCCAAAGCTTAAACAACCCTGAGCAGGGCCCCTAACAACCCTGAAACAAACTCCTAATCTATCTCTAAACAAAACCCTATGCAACACCTTAAGCAAAGATCTAAGCAAAACCTCTAATCAAAACCCTAAGCAAGAGGAAACAATCCCAGTCTCCAAGCTTCAGAACAAGCTTACCAAAGAAAGGGAGCTAAGCAGACAAACTCATAGTGCCTTCCTCGGGAAAGTACCAGGAGGTTACCACTCAGGAGTCATATCCTATGCGGCTCGACAACTGTGATCAGTTTACGTTCCTCCTCAGGAGAAACTAAACTCACATGAAGGCTCCGGCATCATTGGATACTTGAGAAAGCCTATATGAACTAAGGGAACTAAGTGAACAGACCCGTAGGACCTTCCTCAGGAAAGTACTAGGAGGATGCCACTTAGGAATCGTATCCTATGTGGCTCAACAACTGTGATCAGTTTACGTTCCTCCTCAGGAGAAATTAAACTCACAAGTTGGCTCCAACATCATTGGATACTTAAGAAATCCTAGATAAACTAAGGGAGCTAAGTGAATATACCCATAGGACCTTCCTCAGGAAAGTACTAGGAGGCTTCCACTTAGGAATCGTATCCCATGTGGCTCAACAACGGTGATCAATTTACATTCCTCCTCAGGAGAAACTAAACTCACAAGTTGGCTCCAACATCATTGGATACTTAGGAAAGAGGTGAGAAGAAAGAATGAAAGTCATTCATAGTGCCTTCCTCAGGAAAGTACCATGAACTTCCCTCAAACTTCGGGATCTCAAACCTCACAAACAGAGGATAATCTCCAAGCTCTGGGTCTCTGAGTCTTGATCCACAATCTTCTCTTCCATCATGCTCCTCAACAAGATCTTCAAAACAAACTAAACCCCACAACAAATTCCCCAAAATAAGCCCCAGAGACAAACAGATAACCACAGGACAGACAAAATCACCAGTCAACTTCAGAAAACACCTAAAAATACTAAAACAAGGGGAAAATTCTAACAATTATTCACAAGGGTCTACAACATCTACCCATAACATCCACATATGCCCCTACCCAAAAATCAAGACAAAACTATCTAAAGAAAATGAATTTCCTTACCTATGCATAACATAAACCCTAATTAGGATACCCTAATGCTAACCTAATTAAACTAATCAAATTTTAATCTAAAAATCAAGAATTAAATCCTATGGGGAACTATGATTCAATATCTAATCACACCAAAAAGAATGAATTAAAAAGACTAAGGGAAAGTCCTAAAAGAAATTCTACAAAATGAGATACCAAACTAAACATATTAAAAAGCTATTTAAAAGAATAATATGCTAAAAATATGAAACTAAAAATAAAATGGAATTTTTATTTTTATTAATTTTCTAGACAAAATTATAAACCTATAGAAAAAACAAGGGTTGAAAAATATTAATTTTCCTATTGTCTATGAATTTTCTAATAATATGCATGCACTAAAAAATATTTAAAAAGTCATTTAAATGGAAAATACGCTAAAAATAGCAAACAAAAATAAAATGGCATTTTTATTTTTACCTAATTTTCTAGACATTTTCATGAAGTGGTAGAAAAAACAAGAACTCAAAAATCAATTGTTTTTATTTTCTTATGAATTTTACAAGATGCAAAGAAATATCAAAAGAAATTGAAAAAACAAAATTGGAATAAACGGGGAGGGGGGTTCAAACAGCATGTGTTCAAGTTGAAACTCTGGATGGGCTCTAATCTAGGGGTGCGAAGAGCAAATGGGCGCAGGGCCCAACATTGTCAGAATCCAATTGAGAACAAGAAGGAAAAAGGAAAAGGCGTGGGGGGTGCAGTAAGCAAGAATTTCTGGTTGGTTCTTCATTGGGATTACGCACAAGGGGGTGTGATTAGCACTTGGGCCTAAGGCCCAGACCAAAATCATTTTGTCCCTAACACGCATGGGGGGGGGGGGAACTAGCAATGAGGGAGTAGTTTTCAGCAAACACGTTTGGGCCTAGCCCACGTCTAACCCTAGTCCAACATCAACCAACAAAACAACTTCTCTTCCCCAAAATCTGCATCACTGTTCACCTACTGCAAACCCTAGCCCGCCGTCTTCAACCTCTCATCCTCTCTGAACTCTCTCAAACCCACTCTCAAGCACCTTCAACTAAATCCTCTCAGATCCTTCTCCAAAAAAAACAAACAAGCAAATCCTATGACATCTAAATTCCAACGAAATAACCTAATCAATCGCTCATTCTATCAGGCAAAACCAACGTCAAGCTTTAAAAGATGTGTACCTGGAGACGAATCTAGAACCAGTTCTTGGAGCTCTTGAAGCTTCAAAGGAAATCGCCACGAAGATCTGGAGGTTCTCTAGAAGTTGCTTGTTCGAACGATCTTGTTCTGGAAAATTGTTCTTGAGGCAATGAAGATGGAGGTGTTCTTGAAGGGAACGATGAAGGTTGATTTCTGGAGAACGATGGAGGTTGGACTCCGTTCCGGAAAATGGCGTTTGAAGCGTTCTGAAGACCTTGGAGAAATTCTGAAAATCTTGATTCTCACGATCTGGAAACAGATGAGCAGTTCTTAGAAGATGACGATGTTCTTGAGTTTGTTGAAGGAGGAGTTTTGTTGAAGTTCCTGGAAATACGAAGGTCGTTGAAGAAGATTGGACTGGAGCTGATTGAAGGTTGAGTTTCTGGAAATTCCTTGTGAAGACGATGAACATTCAACTCCTTTCTGGAAAATTGGTTGGAGTTTCCGGCGATGGTAGATTTTCCGGCGAGGTGAAGATGACGTTGGATGGAGGAAGAAGGATGAGGATTGGAGGCGGAAAGAGGATTTCTGGTAAATTTCCAGATTCCGGCGGGGTCACCAGTTTCCGGTGATCGGTACGGTGGATGGGGGTGGTCCGGCCGGCGGCTGCATGGCCGACGATGAGGGTCCTGGTGAGGCTTGAGGGCGTGACAAGTGGCACAGAGGGTGGCTGAGTGAGGGTTAGTGGGACGCGTGTGCTTCTGGGAGTGAGAGAGGGAGATAGTGGAATTCACGCGTGGCAGACTGGGGAGGGTCTGAGTTGTGTGGTGGCTGGCTTTGGTTTGCACGCGTGGCCTGACTCTTATAGTGACAAGTGTCACTCCTCTGGACAGAATGAACAAAAAACGAATCTGATGGATTGATTGGGCTTCAAAAAAAACTGCTTTCTGGGCCCACGAAAAAACAATTCAATAAACCCAAAAAAAACTGAAAAACTCAATTAAGCACTAATTAAAGCTAAACCACCACTTAAAATTGATTATAGATCTGAGCCTCAATTAACTAACCATTAAACTATAGTTAACTCCTAATTAAACTGAACCTCAATTAAACTAAACAAATTCAATGGAAATCTAAACAAAAAAAATTAACTCCTAATTAACCTAATTAAACCCTAATTAGATCTAAAATGGTTAAAATCTATCTAAACTTTATTAAACCAAAGAATGATTAAAACTCCATTAATTTCTATAAAATCTCTATTAAAATCCTATAAAATCTACCATTTATTTAAAGCTATTAAACCCTACCTTAAACCCAAAAAACTATTAAAAGATTTAATCTAATGAACTCTATTTATTTCTATTATTAAAAAAAAACTATTAAAATCCCTATTAACATAAAAGAAAAAAATCTATAATATTTTCTATATTATCTAAAACAAAAAAAACAATTTTAAAATCCAATATATTCTAAAAATGATAAAAAACTATTAAATCTATTTAAAAAATCTATATAAAATTCTAAAAAGAGATTTAAACTATTTAAAATTCTAAAAAATCTATTTAAATCCTAAAAAAAAATCCTAAAGCCTATTTAAAATCCACATCAGCTATTAAACCCTGAAAATGCAGACAAATGCAAATGACCATCATAAAAGAGCGCACAAGACCAGATCAAATTGAACAGAGAACCCCGGGCATCAGAATATCCCAAAATCACTATGCAAGCTAAAAATCACCGAGGAGCGCACAAATTTCCCGAAAATAAAACCCTGATGATCTGGACTGGATCTGCCGTATCTGATAGACGAAAACCCAGCTGTAACCCTGATATCCTCTGTCTATGCACAAATGTTATGCGTCTGATTTGCGAATATGAATTTAAACCACGAGTCAGATAGGAGAATCGGTTGGTCAAATTTTAGGGTGCAACAGACGGGAATAGTAGTATTTTTCATTTTTGTCATTTTTGTTTGTTTTTCTTTATTTCCTTTGTATTCCTCCCTTCCGCATTCTTTCAAATCGGTGAGGACACTGATTGAGATAGTGTGGGAGCGGACCGTTATTTCCCTTTTTATTTCCCTTTTTCATGTTATTTCCCATTTCCCATTGTACTTTTTCTTTCGAATTCTCAATTTAAAGTAATTTTAATTTTCGGCAAATAAGCTCTTATATATATATATATATATATATATATATATATATATATATATATATATATATATATATATATATATATATATATATATATATATATATATATATATATATATATATATATATATATATATATATATATATATATATATATATATATATATATATATATATATATATATATATATATATATATATATATATATATATATATATATATATATATATATATATATATATATATATATATATATATATATATATATATATATATATATATATATATATATATATATATCCGTTACGTGAACTCCCCGCGTTTCATATGACTATACAAAGAAATTTTTAAACTCCTTGCCTCAAAGCATCACGAGGACACGCCAAAGTTCAATCAAGTATGGAAATCCCGAGAAGAAAATTCTAACAATTCCATTACCGTCCTGACACCTTAGACCTCCTGTTTATGCGAGTCCGTTTCACTACCTACACGTACCGAAGCTTCAAGCTCCTACTCAAACGTAGCCCCCAGTAGTTTATACAAGCAGTCATCACCATCCTAAATGCTTCTAAGCAATGAAACCGTTGCAAATAAGTGTGTGATCTCTAGTTCAAAATGAAAAAAAAATCATGAAGAAGAAAAGCCATATAGCCTGAGTATAGAGACATGTTCCTTCTAAGTTAGGTGCTCCTCACCCGAGCATTTAGCCCAACGGTACAGAAAGTCTTTGGAAATCAATAGCATAAGCTTATGTGCAAAAAAGAATCGAAATAGAAAAGAGATCATAGCCACTAACAGGTTGACTTGCCACGAAAGTATATGGATAACGGGCTTAATGTGATTGCGCCAGAACAAACCGGGTAAAACTTGTTGAAAGGAACTTGACGCCGAGCTGCAGTAGCATGATTGGAACTGGCTTGCATAAAAGGGAGGCCTTCAAAGACTTACAACTCAGTGTCACCACCGTATGCGCTTTGTTTCAATTTAAGGCCCGACCTTCCTAACTTATGATCTGAAAAACCTTCCGGAAAGGAGAAGCGTGTCGCGTGTTTGCCACATTTTCAATTTTTCCCAACTTTTACTTGAGGACAAGTAAAGATTCAAGTTTAGGGGAGTTTGATAACGCGAAATTGTATATATAAAATGACATGTGTTTTAACTAATATTTGACTGGTTTCACTCCGAATTCGGGGCATTCCATGCTATTTGTCTAAGTATTATGCAGGTATTCAAAGAACATGTCCAAGTAAAGCAATATGAAGAAAAGGAGCAAAAACAGGTGAAAATCAGATGAAAAACCAAGAGAAAAACAGCAGATACGAGTTCTACTGATGTGACGACCGTCACATAGCCGTTAAGCTCGTCATGCGTGTGACGACCGTCATGCACCCAGAACGTGCAGAATGAGGTCACGTGCTAAAATTCCCCCTCAAAGACCAAAAGAGTGACCACTAACTCCTACTTTTCTGCCTCAAACCCACTTCCTGAAGGAATAACCGTTAGATACTCTCTCTCTATAAAAGGAAGAGATTGGGACCTGAAAAAGGGAGCCGCATTCAAGACAACGAAGTGCTGCCAATTTATCTTCAGAGCAACTTTACTTTCCTGATATTCTTATTTATTTCTCTTTTCCTTCTCTGTATTCTTTGGTATTTTGTACTTTCCATTTTCTTGTAACACCCATTTTAATTATTTAGTCATTTTATTATTATTTTATTTATTATATGTTGGTGTACCCTTTGGTGGGGGTGTATTTGGTGATGTTTGGTGGTTGCCCCTAATGTGGGAGGATTATTGGTGGTGTTTTGGTGAATATAATAATATAGTGTATAATATTAATATTGGTGGGAATATTATTATTATTATTATATTTATTATAGTTACTATTGTTATTAATATTATTATTATTTTGGTGAGATAATAATAGGATTATTATTATTATTATTATTATTTTATTAAGTTATTATTATTTTATTAAGTTATTATTATTATTATTAAGTTATTATTATTATTGGGATTAGAGAATTAAAATAGAGAAGGAGAGGGGTTAGCAGTTTTACGACACATTGTGAGAAGTTAGAGAAAGTGGAAAAAGAACGATAGAAAGGAGAAAACGGGAAAGGGAACGAAAAAGGGAGCAAAGAACGAAGGATACAAGGGAAAATCAGAATTGGCCAAACCTTGGAGGATGATTTTAGGGAAAATTCTGTAGGGCTTTTGAGGTATATAGGGTGTTTTACAGTTTTTAGGGAAAATCAGATTTGGCATATAGGGCATATAGGGTGTTTTACAGTTTTTAGGGAAAATTCTGTAGGGCTTTTGAGGTATCGATAAAGTGTGTAGGTGATGATTTTGGGAATAGGAATTAGAAGCCTATTGGTTACGGTAATGTGCAAGATTGGTACTAGAATAGACTGAGGATCTGAGTTGAGATGGTAGGTACAGTTTGGCCTTGATGCACTGTAAGAATGATGAGTGTGGGAACTAACTTGTGTACTTGGTGATAGTGCATGTTTCCCGTAATAATGACTGGTGGACAATTAGTTGATGTATATGTAAGTAGTGATCAGTAGGATCGCGTACCCCCGAGTGGTGGGATATGTTATATCTTGGTGTTAAAGTATGAACTTGTTTACTATCTGGTTGATTTATATGGTGTTGGTGTATGTTATATCTGTACATATGTGCATTGGTGTATGATGATATGATCAGGAGGATCGTGTGCACGTTGAGTGCCTAAATATATTAGTTATGCATTGGTGTGTGCATATCATGGTGTTTTGGTGGGATGAATCATGTCTCAGGAGGAGCGTAAGTGATTCATCCGTACTCCTTTGTGGAGAATGGTGGGGGATAGATCATGTCTCAGGAGGAGCGTAAGTGATCTATCCAGGTTCGATTGAATGAACCAACGAGTCGGTACCGCATGCATGGTGTTGAGTTGCATTTTGCATTATAATATGTTATATTGTAATTTGAACAGTAGGTTCGTCATATGGTGTTGTTAGGGGTGAATCTTGGTGTGTTGGTGTGTTGTACTACCTTATTTACATGTATTACATTACCATTATATTTTTGATCATGTTTTGTCACCCCTTTGTTGTTGTTGTGGCATGTGCTTCTTCGGAAGTGCAGATAATCCAGGTGCTTAGCTAGCTTGGATATTGGTGTGATTGTCGAGTCTAGGATGCTCTGATACGTAGCACGGGACTTGGGCGTTTTTATTTGTTTTATGTTGAACTTATATTTTATTTCCCTGTGAACGTATCAAACCTCTATTGGATGTTATTATTTGATATTCCGCTGTATTTGGAGAAAAAACTTTTCATAAGGAAACGTTGATTTTATGTGATATCCCACTTGGGAGAATTGGAACTCTGATTTTTGTTTATTTATAATGTTTATTAATTTAATTGATTTTGGGAAGTGGGGTGTAACAATTGGTATCAGAGCAGGTCGGTCCGTCCGGCCAGTGTTGTTGAGTCGAGTTGAGTCTGTCCTTTAGGATGTAGTTGAATATCTTTTAACCTGTTGTTGTTGTTTTGAGCAGTATGGCAGGAAGGAACGATGCTGCATTGGCTGCTGCTATGCAAGCAATGGCACAGGCTGTTGCTAATCAGAATCAAACTGCAGATGCCCAATTCAGGAGTTTGGCGCAGTTTCGGAGCAACAAGCCGCCAACGTTCGAAGGGGGAATTCTGGACCCCGAAGCTGCTCAGAAGTGGCTGAAGGCAATTGAGAAGATCTTCAGAACTATGGATTGTAGTGATAAGCAAAAGGTGAGGTTTGGTACTCACATGCTGGAGGGTGAGGCTGAAGCCTGGTGGGACAATAGTCGCCAAAGATTGGAAGCTGCTGGAACTGCCATTACGTGGGAGGTGGTTCGGAAGGGTTTTCTGGAAAAGTATTTTCCAGAAGATATCCGAAGCGCTAAGGAAATTGAATTCTTAGAGCTGAAACAGGGTAGCATGACTGTAGCAGAATATGCTGCCAAGTTTGAGGAGCTGGTGCAGTATTGTCCCCACTATAATGTGGAAGGGGCAATGACCTCTAAGTGCTTAAAGTTTGAGAATGGACTGCGTCCAGAGATTAAGTTGGGGATTGCTTGTTAGAAGATCAGGAGCTATCCTGAGCTGGTAAGCAGGAGCAGAATCTATGATAATGATAACCGAGCAAGGATTGAGCACTACAAAGCTGTTAATGACCGTAAGGGTAAGCAGAGGTTTAGTGGTACTCCTTATAGTGTTGCTGCTGATAAGGGAAAACGTAAAGCTGTTGTTGATAAGAAGCCTAGAGATGGGAGAGCATCTGCTGAAGGGAAATGTTTTCGGTGCGGTGGTATGGGACACCGTGCTAATGATTGTCCTAATGAGGACAAGAAATGTTTTAAGTGTGGGAAACCAGGTCACGCGATAGCTGATTGCAGAGCAACTATGCCGACCTGTTATAACTGTGGTGAGAAGGGTCATATCAGTACACATTGTGAGAAGCCGAAGAAGCCTCAAACGTCTCCGGCTGGTGGAAAAGTGTTTGCCTTGGAAGGAACTCAAGCTTCCAGTGATGAGCGTGTGATCAGAGGTACTTGTATTATCAATAATATTCCTTTGATTGCTATTATTGATACGGGTGCAACGCACTCGTTTATTTCTGTAGATTGTGTGGAGAGGATAGGTTTGGTGCCGTCCACTCTGGAGGTACAGATGACTATTGAGACACCCTCTATAGGTTCAGTGACTACTTCTTTGGTATGCCTGAAGTGTCCGCTGACTATTTTCGGTAGAGAATTTGGAGTGGATCTGATTTGTCTACCACTTGGTAAGTTGGATGTTATTCTGGGTATGAACTGGTTAGAGTTCAACCGAGTCTACATCGATTGTTTTCGGAAGGAATTGTTGTTCCTGACCCCTGAAGAGGAAGTTGTGGCAAGTTATTTGTCTAATAAAGAATTGAGGGCCTTGTTGGAAGATGAAACTAGAGTGTTTGCCTTATTTGCAACTTTATCGATGGATAACAAAGTGCCAATGGAGGAATTAGCAGTGGTGAATGAATTTCCAGAGGTGTTTCCTGACGACATTACGGAATTGCCTCCGACGCGAGAAGTAGAATTTGGTATTGATCTTGTTCCTGGTACGAGACCTATTTCTATGGCGCCGTACAGGATGTCTGCAGTGGAATTGGCGGAGTTGAAGTCTCAGATTGGAGAATTGTTGGATAGAAAGTTTATTAGACCAAGTGTATCGCCGTGGGGAGCTCCAGTGTTGTTGGTGAAGAAGAAGGATGGTAGTATGCGTCTGTGCATCGATTACCGTCAATTGAATAAAGTGACTATTAAGAATAAGTATCCTTTACCTAGGATTGATGATTTGATGGACCAGCTGGTGGGAGCTCGTGTATTTAGTAAGATCGACTTAAGATCGGGTTATCATCAGATGAGAGTAAAAGAAGGTGATATTCAGAAGACTGCCTTTAGGACTCGATATGGACATTACGAATATGCTGTAATGCCGTTTGGAGTGACTAATGCACCGGGAGTATTTATGGAGTATATGAACAGAATTTTCCATTCTTACTTGGATCAGTTCATTGTAGTGTTTATTGATGATATATTAATTTATTCTAAATCTGATGAAGAGCATGCAGGACATCTGAGAATTGCCTTGCAAGTGTTGAAGGAAAATAAATTATTTGCTAAACTGTCAAAGTGTGACTTTTGGTTGAAAAAAGTAAGTTTCTTGGGGCATGTAATATCTGAAGATGGAATAGCGGTGGATCCGTCAAAAGTAAGTGCAGTATTGTAGTGGGAACCGCCGAAGACAGCGACAAAGATTAGAAGCTTTTTGGGGTTAGCCGGTTATTATCGCAGGTTTATTGAAGGGTTCTCTAATTTGGCGTTGCCATTAACTCAGTTGACAAGAAAGAACCAAGTTTTTGTATGGGATGCTGCTTGTGAAGAAAGTTTTGAAGAGTTGAAAAAGAGATTGACTACGGCACCGGTGTTAGTGTTACCGACTCCGAGTGAACCGTTTGTGGTGTACTGTGATGCGTCTAAGATGGGATTAGGCGGGGTTCTGATGCAGAATGGTAAAGTAGTAGCATATGCATCGCGACAATTGAGAGTGCATGAGCGAAATTATCCGACTCATGATCTCGAATTAGCTGCGGTTGTTTTTGTGTTGAAAATTTGGAGACACTATTTATATGGTTCAAGATTTGAAGTGTTTAGTGATCATAAGAGTCTGAGATACCTGTTTGATCAGAAAGAGCTGAATATAAGGCAGAGAAGATGGTTGGAATTTTTGAAGGATTATGACTTCAGTTTGAGTTATCATCCAGGAAAGGCCAATGTAGTGGCAGATGCTTTGAGTAGGAAAGCAATTCATATGGCAGCTCTGATGGTGAAAGAAATTGAGTTAATTGAACAGTTTAGAGATTTGAGCATGGTTTGTGAGACTACTGCAAATAGTGTAATGTTGGGTATGTTGCAGGTAAATAATGACTTCTTGGATATGATTAGAGAAAATCAGAAGTTGGATGTGAAATTGGTAGACTTGATGCCTGGCGTAGGGAGTGACTCCGATAGTGACTTTAAATTGGATAGTACAGGTGTGTTGAGATTTAGAGGCATGATTTGTGTACCAGATGATGAAGAATTGAAAAAGTCAATTTTGAGCGAAGGACATCGTAGTAGCCTGAGTATTCATCCGGGAGCTACGAAAATGTATCATGATTTGAAGAAATTATTTTGGTGGTCTGGTATGAAAAGAGACATAGCTCAATTTGTGTATGCCTGTTTGACATGTCAGAAGTCGAAGGTGGAACACCAGAGACCTTCTGGATTTATGCAACCATTAGAGATTCCGGTTTGGAAATGGGATTGCATTACTATGGATTTTGTGACAGGTTTGCCGAATACGGCGAGAGGTTTTGATGCTATATGGGTGATTGTGGATCGATTGACGAAGTCTGCACACTTCGTGCCGATCAATATTAGTTTTCCGTTGACGAAGCTGGCGGAGATTTACATTCGGGTAATTGTGAAGTTACATGGTGTTCCGTCCAGTATTGTGTCGGATAGAGATCCACGGTTTACTTCGGAATTTTGGAAGAGCTTGCAGGAAGCTTTGGGAACTAAGTTGAAATTGAGTTCAGCTTATCATCCGCAAATTGATGATCAGTCGGAAAGGACTATTCAGTCGCTTGAAGATTTGTTGAGAGCTTGTGTGTTAGAAAAGGGTGGTGCGTGGGATACTCATTTACCATTGATTGAGTTCACGTACAATAACAGTTACCATTCGAGTATTGGAATGGCACTGTTTGAAGCTTTGTATGGGAGGAGGTGTAGGACTCCTCTGTGTTGGTATGAAACTGGTGAGAATATGGTGCTTGGGCCAGAAATTGTACAGCAGACTACTGAGACAATTCAGATGATTCGTGAGAAATTGAAAGTGTCTCAGAGTAGGCAGAAAAGCTATCATGATAATCGAAGGAAAGAGTTGGAATTCTGTGTAGGTGATCACGTATTCCTAAGAGTTAATCCGATGACTGGTGTGGGTCGTGCATTGAAGTCCAAGAAGCTGGATCCTAAGTTCATTGGACCTTATGAGATTTTGCAGAGAATTGGTGATGTGGCTTATAGGGTGGCGTTGCCGCCTGAGTTGTCAAACTTACATGATGTGTTTCATGTGTCGCAATTGCGAAAGTATGTTTCTGATCCATCTCATGTTATTCAGAGAGATGATGTTCAGGTTCGGGAGAATCTTACTGTTGAGACGATGCCGTTGAGGATCGAGGACCGTAAGATGAAACAACTCCGAGGGAAAGAGATACCTTTGGTGAAGGTAGTTTGGGGAGGTGCTGCAGGAGGCAGTGTGACCTGGGAGTTGGAAAGAAGGATGCGAGAAGCGTATCCGGAGCTATTTCCATCAGGTAATTTTCGAGGACGAAAATAATTAAAGTGGGGGAGAGTTGTAACACCCATTTTAATTATTTAGTCATTTTATTATTATTTTATTTATTATATGTTGGTGTACCCTTTGGTGGGGGTGTATTTGGTGATGTTTGGTGGGTGCCCCTAATGTGGGAGGATTATTGGTGGTGTTTTGGTGAATATAATAATATAGTGTATAATATTAATATTGGTGGGAATATTATTATTATTATTATTATATTTATTATAGTTACTATTGTTATTAATATTATTATTATTTTGGTGAGATAATAATAGGATTATTATTATTATTATTTTATTAAGTTATTATTATTTTATTAAGTTATTATTATTATTATTAAGTTATTATTATTATTGGGATTAGAGAATTAAAATAGAGAAGGAGAGGGGTTAGCAGTTTTACGACACATTGTGAGAAGTTAGAGAAAGTGGAAAAAGAACGATAGAAAGGAGAAAACGGGAAAGGGAACGAAAAAGGGAGCAAAGAACGAACGATACAAGGGAAAATCAGAATTGGCCAAACCTTGGAGGATTCTTTCATCGATCAGCCGATTAACAAGGTAAGGGGGGAGAAACTTGATTGGGAATGGTTTATACATGTATAGGGTAGTTGGGGATTCCTTAACCCCGTAGGAAATTGTTCGATATATGATAATATATATTGTTATGTTATGATTGATGATGATTGTTGTTAATTATATAGTAATCGTTAATGAATTAGTGTTTTGAGTTGATTTGGCATATAGGGCATATAGGGTGTTTTACAGTTTTTAGGGAAAATTCTGTAGGGCTTTTGAGGTATCGATAAAGTGTGTAGGTGATGATTTTGGGAATAGGAATTAGAAGCCTATTGGTTACGGTAATGTGCAAGATTGGTACTAGAATAGACTGAGGATCTGAGTTGAGATGGTAGGTACAGTTTGGCCTTGATGCACTGTAAGAATGATGAGTGTGGGAACTAACTTGTGTACTTGGTGATAGTGCATGTTTCCCGTAATAATGACTGGTGGACAATTAGTTGATGTATATGTAAGTAGTGATCAGTAGGATCGCGTACCCCCGAGTGGTGGGATATGTTATATCTTGGTGTTAAAGTATGAACTTGTTTACTATCTGGTTGATTTATATGGTGTTGGTGTATGTTATATCTGTACATATGTGCATTGGTGTATGATGATATGATCAGGAGGATCGTGTGCACGTTGAGTGCCTAAATATATTAGTTATGCATTGGTGTGTGCATATCATGGTGTTTTGGTGGGATGAATCATGTCTCAGGAGGAGCGTAAGTGATTCATCCGTACTCCTTTGTGGAGAATGGTGGGGGATAGATCATGTCTCAGGAGGAGCGTAAGTGATCTATCCAGGTTCGATTGAATGAACCAACGAGTCGGTACCGCATGCATGGTGTTGAGTTGCATTTTGCATTATAATATGTTATATTGTAATTTGAACAGTAGGTTCGTCATATGGTGTTGTTAGGGGTGAATCTTGGTGTGTTGGTGTGTTGTACTACCTTATTTACATGTATTACATTACCATTATATTTTTGATCATGTTTTCTCACCCCTTTGTTGTTGTTGTGGCCTGTGCTTCTTCGGAAGTGCAGATAATCCAGGTGCTTAGCTAGCTTGGATATTGGTGTGATTGTCGAGTCTAGGATGCTCTGATACGTAGCACGGGACTTGGGCGTTTTTATTTGTTTTATGTTGAACTTATATTTTATTTCCCTGTGAACGTATCAAACCTCTATTGGATGTTATTATTTATATTCCGCTGTATTTGGAGAAAAACCTTTTCATAAGGAAACGTTGTTTTTATGTGATATCCCACTTGGGAGAATTGGAACTCTGATTTTTGTTTATTTATAATGTTTATTAATTTAATTGATTTTGGGAAGTGGGGTGTTACAGCCAACATTATGGAGGATCTGCCCAAAAGCCAATTGGGATATTCACAGGTTTTTATTTTAATCGTAATTGCAATTTTCATTATGATGTATGTTCTTAATTACTGCTTTTATTTATGTATTATCATTTCTTCTTCCATGTCTAGCTAAATTAGCGTAATCGATATGTAATAATAATTCAGATGGGATTTGATAATAATTGGCGTAATCTTTCTCTTTTCAAAACTCAGTTATGGTTTTAGTTTTTAATTAAAATTTCTAAGTAAACGTTCGTCGCGACAGCGAGAACTTATTTAAAAATAGTTTTGCCACGACAGTGGGAAATTAACAAGCAACAGCTGCGGCTAAGACCGGATAGTAAAAACTAGGCATTCGATTTAAAAACAGCGAAAGCGCTTTAAAAAGGATTAGAACTTAGAGATTTTCAAAAAGTAACTTTAACCCCGAACGGGATAGCGACAACATACGTTCCGCCTTAGAGTTGCGACTAGCGTCAACAACCATCGTGAGACAAAAGTCTTTAGATCACTATTTTCTTCTTAAACTAAGTTTGAAAACACTTAATACGCCAGCAATTTGTCGAATCCCCGAAGAACAAAATTATTGCATATCGATTCATAAACTCATATCTTAAGTAAAAGCTTTAGTTCCCTTTAGTTTACGCATTTATTCTGCTACTATTCACTTAAAACCTTACCGATCTAGCTAAACACCATAACACCCGATAATACTAGATTGATTACGAGTCCCTGTGGGATCGATATCTATTATTACTACGCGATAGACTGTGCACTTGCAGTCAGATTTGTTAGACATAGAAAGTCGCGATCATCAAACACAAATAAATGACTTAAAGAAGTCAAGAAGGATGAGATAAAATGGGAGAAGTAGACTCCTACAACCATTAACCATCAATCATCACAAAAGAGGAATGCTAAGCATAAAACAAGAGTAAAGAAGTATGATCAAAGAAATGATGGGAGAAAGAGGATAAGGCAGCAACCACATGAATGTTATCTCAACCAAACATCCACATTTGATCATACAAAGAGAAGCAAGCAAACAATGCAAGACAAGCAAAAATGTTCATGACAAACTCAAAGTGTATACATCAACACCAAATCATCATGAACATGTGGTAAATCACCTAAGGTAGAAGTAAATCATAAAGGGAATGGTTCAAATTCAAGCTCAAAGTAAAAGGGAATCACAAGCATGATCATGTACAAGTGAAGAACCAATGTTCTATCATAATCTCAACACTTAGAACAAATGGAAAAGCATGATCAAAAGATAACTTGTGATACAAGTTAGACATTAAAATGACCCCTAACAAGTAAGGCGTCACCTCAAGCATGTTTGAAAGATGTAACAAAGCTCAAGAGGTGCTTAAAGGATCACTTATGATCATATCCCAAAGTTTAGGTCAAGACTAGCATGTGTAAGCATGGCAAGAGATGACTTGGATTTGAAGCAACCATGAAAAATAGACGACAAATCCAATAAATTCCAAATAAATCACCAAAGCAAGCTTGATCATTCATAAAACAACATGCAAAACCTCATGATCACATTCAACTCAAGGCACCACCAAATAATTCCAAGAAGGCATGGTGTTCCACCTTATCGAGTATGTGTCGAGGCTTAACAAAAGGCAATTTAAAACCAAATGAAAAAGGATCATTGACCACTCAAATCAACCCTCAAAGATGCCTCAATCTATCACCTAAGTGAAGGAGAAGAATTGGTCATAGGGGATTTAGAAAGAAGGTCCAAATAATCAAGTTCAAATAGGGTATGAACCAAAATATACATTGAATCTTTAATTCCAAATAAAATACTAAAATTAAATGGAAAATAAAAAAAAATCAAAAAATTAAATAACATCCTAAAATGTCAGAAAATGATTTTTAGGTAATTTCATGATAAACAAAACTATTTTTAAAACATTAAAAGTTAAAATACAAAATAAAATAAAATAAAATGAGAAGAACAAGGGAGGTGGTGTAGCCAGCAAGATCCAAATACACTGAGCTCTTTGTAATCTCGCCTGGGCCTAAAAAATGAAGGTGTGGAAAACAATTGGGACTAAGCCCAAATCACAACAGCCATCAGACTTAATGAAACACTGCGTTTCATTAATCTGAGTCATGGTCAAAAGCCACGCGAGCGAAGTCAATCTAATAAACGCGTGACAAATCATAAGGTCAAATGGTCCAAGATAAACCAACTCAGCATCACCTGAAACATAACCAGACGCCAGAGCTAGGGCTCTGGTTGTCTTCTTCGGGAAGGGGTCACCGGAGACGGATGAAAACGACCATAAAAATACCAACCCAGTACACTATCTCAAAGGAAATCTCATGGGGAATTCAAATATGTTGTTCATTTTACAAAAAGATGCTTGTAACTAGGTGAAAAACAGCCATGAAAATCAAGTGTCCAAACTGAAACTCAAAGGAACAGGCATGAAAACAACACAAACATTGCCAACAAGTTGTAGGGCTTCAGATGCACCCAGAATGCAACCTAAACAATGCCTAAAATGGAGGTTTTAAATTGAAAAAGTTACCAAACATAGTGGTTTCGTTGACCCTTCACACCTTAAGCAAGCTTCAGTTTAAAGTTTCCAACCTCTTCCTTGAGCTTTGGTGAAGAATAATTGAGCAAAGACTTGAAGTAAAACCCAGTGAAATGGTTGATTCGAAGAAAAGAAAAATTGAAGAGTTTTGAGGTGGTTCTCTCTTTCTCACGCAGCAACACCAATTCTGATGATTAGGGTTTCTATTTTATTTTATATATGGTGGATTTGAACATTCCATGCAGGCCCATAATGCTTGTATTGGTTGATTTCAATTTCTTGGCCAAAACTTCCACTTTTGCATACACACGGGTTCAACATCATACACTTCTTTTTGGGTCAGCAATTGTGCATTTGGAGTGTGTAGAAAACAATAGGATTGGTTTGTGTCATGTATAATGTCTTTGTGTAAGGTTTTGGTGCATGACTTTTTATGGTGTAAAATGTGAAAAAGTAGTATGAAATGTGTACTA
Source organism: Lathyrus sativus (assembly GCA_963859935.3). Lineage (NCBI taxonomy): Eukaryota > Viridiplantae > Streptophyta > Magnoliopsida > Fabales > Fabaceae > Lathyrus > Lathyrus sativus. The sequence goes on along the minus strand of OZ012736.1, from coordinate 414,311,107 downwards.
TTGTTGGTCCAAAAGAGGTAACAAATAGCATGACCAATATTTGGTGACATTATGGTGTAAAAGGTTCAAAATCAAACCATTTGATGACTTGTAATTGAAGGTATCCAAATCATGTCCAAAAATCAATTTTCCACTTTCAAAATGGCTCAAAAGACATACCATTCATCAAATGCCACGGAAATCAAGTTTATGATAAAGTTAGGACAATATAACATAACTTTCATGTGGCACAAAATTGCATTTGAGGCCTCAAAGTTCATGGAATTGACCATTGAAGAAAATGAGATGTAATGAACTTTCCTAAAATACCCTTGCCTTGTGAAAACCATAACTTGAGATGTACACATGAAAATGAGGGCTTCTAAGACTTTTTGGAAAGCTAAGATCATGAGGAATAACTTTCATGTTCACTTGAAAATGAGGAGAAGCTTAGTTCCATGTGAAAAATGCCTTGGAAGTGAGTTGACTTTAAGTACCTCAAAATTCCACTCATCTGATGACACCAACTTGTTGACATCATAACTTGAGATGTACAAACTCAATGGATGAGTTATTGTAATCAAAAGAAATCTTTTAGGATGATGAAAAAGTCCCATGCTTGCTTGAAAATGAGATTGAACTTGCATCATAGGGAAAATTGTCCTTGAAGTTAGGCACCAAAGAAGGGGATTTTACATTGAAATCATCTGAAACCCTAATTTAGTAACTCCTTGAACTCTTAAGTCTCCTTTATTTGATCTCATAATGACATCCTAGATGCTTCATGATGACTTCTCATGTCTTCAATGGTATAGAACCAAGTCTTGAACCCTCTCAAGTCCACAGTTGCCTTTGGGTTGACCAGATGAAACCCTAACTCCATATCCTTTGACTGAAGCTCTTGCAGATGAATTGAATGACCACACAAACTCCATAAAGACACCTCAAGGTATACACTGAGATTTTGAATCAAGCCTTGTCCAAATAGATGACCTCATGAACCTCTGATGATCCTCAAGATAGGGGGTGACACCCATACACAAATCTTCTCCTCTCAAGGAGCTTTGAAACCCAATATGATGGCAATGAACTCTTGATGGCTTGTAAATGATACCCTTGCTTGAGCTTGAATAAAAAACCTCTCTCCCTTAAATGGAAAACACAACACTTCTTAATCCCCTGTTAGAGACAATGCTATGCAAATGCAAATGCTAAATGAAAAGAAACATAAGACAAGTTAGAAAGAAAAGGTTGGTCAAATTTTGGGGTGCAACACTAAGGCACCCAAGTCTTCTTTGGAATAATTCTTATCTTGAATCAACTATATTTTCAGGATTAAGCACTCAGGTTTCTTGACTTGTTTGGACTGGTGTGGCTTGGTTCATGCCACCTCTATGCATTGCATTAATGCTTGAAAACAAAACTTAAGTTCACACTTGGTCATGATGGTTTTCACATACTAAGAGATAAGCCCTTGACTATTTGGCCTTATGGTTCAGATTCCTCATCAATTATGTTGATATTAAACAGAAATCCAATGATGCAAGTGTCAAAAATTGGCTTAAAAATCGTGGGATGCAATTTATGTGCCAATTCTGCCTTAAAAAATCAGTGTTTTATGTTATGTTGTGAGGCTCATAATTTATTGCTCAAGATGAATCAATGTATGTTCTTGTACTCTTTAGAAAGCTTGCGTATCATACTTCAACTTTGATATTTACATTTGGTCTTTATTCATCTTGGATCATAATGGAAAATGCCTCCAAAGTTGGAGAAAACATTAGGCAGATTTTGCCTAAAAAATTTTAAGTGTCAAAGTTCAAAATCTCATGAAACCCTAACTTTAATGCTTCATATGTCAAAATTTATGCATTTTTTTGGGGGTAATTATGCTTTGAAATCTTGTTGTATGTAATAATATCTATCATTTGAGCTTTGGATGAAAAAAAATGGTTGCTTGGACCACAAGTTATAGCCTTGCAAAATTGGGTAAAAACCATGTTCCTTCCATAACTTAGTGGAATTTTAAGTTTCTCAAGGTTGTCCTTTTTGCAAGTTACATCACTTTTCTTGATTTTTCTTGATTGATCATGATCCAAATCACAAGTTAACATTTTTCTTGCTTTAAAGAGGCCATGTTTGACAAAGAATCCAAAAGTCAAACTTGGTTTTGATCACAATTGACTTTTTATATTAGATGAAATTTAAATTTTGTGATCCTTTATGAAATCAAGTCCTTGAGCTAAATATAACCTAATGTATGGATTCCAAAGGTTTTTTTAGTGTCTTAAATCATGCTCCAAGGTTTGAGATCATGCTTTGTTCAAAAGTCAAAGGTATGGTTGACTTTTCCTCAATAACCCTAGTTTGTGGTCTAGATGAATTTGAATCTTTGTATTGCTTATAAATAAATATCTTTGAATCAATCAAATCTTCTTAATGGATCAATATGATGTATTTTAGGTCCTTAAAGCATATCTTGAAGTTTTGGATCATGCCTTACTCCAAAAGTCAACCTAGGGACTGAATTAGGTCAAAACCCTAATTCTTGATTTTTGATATATGCATCCCCTGAGGCTATTTTGAACTTATGAATGGACTCATGAGATTCTTTTGAGCTTCTTGAAACATATATTGAAGTATTGGCTTATGCCCAAATGAAAATTTCTCTTTGGAGGCCTTGGTCGACCAAAACCCTAATTTGGTGACACTGATGGTCTTGAGGCTTGATTAACTTAGAATAATGAAATCTTGTGTTAGATTCTATATGAAGGAAACCTCTTGGTTATTCATGGATGTTTGAGAGGCTTGACAAGTTAAAGATCATGTCAATTCTTGATTGCTTCTTTTCCTGAATGTTCTAAGAGGGCTCAAAACTCTAATCCTTGGTTAAGGTGAATACACAACAATCTTTGAAAAGATTATTGAGGTACGAAAATACACCTATATTGGGGTGATGATTTGCACAATGATGTGAAGTCTTGGGGTCAAAATTTATGGCATTAAATTATAAATAGAGGCCATTGTGCTTCATTCTAATCACACCAAAACATTGCCAATGCTTGCTTTCTCACAAAACTTCCTCCTTGCAAAATTCAAGGTTTTCAAAGAGTGAAAACTTGAAATTCTCAAACCAGTCCATTTCCACTTAATTCAATCATCCAAACACTTCACATAATCATCATGGAAGTGATCCATAATCTCAAATTATCTACGTAACCTCATAATCATATAGCCACATGTCATTTGCTTCATATACACCATAAGTTGCAGTTTGAATCGAGACTAGTGATACAGGAGGTTTCAACTGATTCTCAGCATTGCAACATCATCCTTGAGGGCCAAGGAAGCTATCTGAATCATGAAATCACATATGTAACACCTCCAACAGAGAATTCAATTCTCACTTGCAAGGTAATTTTTCTTAAAACCTTAACTCTATAATTCATGCATCAATTTGAATCATTTGAGCTACGGACATGTTTATCATCATGTTGTGATCATTTTCCCTCAATTATTTGTTATGTATCATGATTATATGAGATTTTATATTAAAATGATCAGTTAGGGTTCATACGGTTCTCAAATAAATTTCTTTTGATACACTACATTTAAATAAAATTGCTTAATTCTACTCAATTCCTCATGAAATTTCCAACAATTTTCACTTTTACATCATACCATTTGGTTAAGTACTTAGGAAGTCCAGATTTTCAAATTTTTGTTGAAGCTATTGGAAGAAGACGAGCATGAAGGTGGCACCACATTCATTTTAATTCTTTTGTTTTACTACTTAATTAAATGGGTGGAGTTTAATACACGGATGTATCACCACCCCAGTGGTTAGAGTGAACGTTATAAGGATTTGTGTAACCCTCAGGCCTGAGGTTCAAATCCCCCTCGCCTCAAACCTTTTGGGTTTTATTTTTAAATCATTTTCATTTTGAAGCTTTAATATATTATTTACTCTAGCCATTTATTGTCACCATGTACGCGTTGATTCAAATGGTAGAATTTTAAGCCCATCACCCCAAGGGTGCGAGTTCAAACCTTGGTGGAACCAAAACCTTCTTTTTTACCACTATTTTCCTTATTTTTCTTCACAACTTCACACGTTTTTTTTCACATAGAAAAGTTTGTTATTTTTGATTAAATTTTTTCACACTTCTTATTCATATGCCCTATTTTGTGAATATATTAAAAAATGTTAAAAATAATATTTATCTAACACATTTTTATCAAGTTGAAAACATGTGCTTATATGATCATGATATACTTTGTTCAAGTCTTTTTTGATATACATAACATGCTTTAAAACCATATTTAATTGATTTTCCTTTTGAAAATACTTTTGATTAAATGTTTAATTAGGGTTTTCACTTTGATTAAACTTTCAAACACCTTTGTACATAGTTAGGGCTTCCAGTTGAGTTTGGATTCCCCAAAGCCTTTGATCCAATCATCGTTTAAAATGTTTTGTTCGTATGTGTATAAATTTCCATTAGGGTTTTTGTTTACCCTTTACTGTATTCTTTGGATCCTCGATTCATCTTGTATACGTACTTGTTTGAACTTATTTGTGATTGCTTAATTGGATTAAACTTTTGCTCACATATTCAAGTATTTCCTTCATAAACTCTTACCATGATGAATATATCTATTTGTTTAATGCACATTCACATGTTGATATGTCATGATTGATCATACCATGTTCATGTCATCTTTGATGACTACACTTGTTTAAAAGCTTAACCAATTTTGTCTTATTAATTTTCTCTTGACTTTTATATTCCATGCGTCAGCCCGAACTACAATTGCTCTGACCTCCTTCTTAAGGATATGTAGGCATAAGATTGTTAGATCCTAGAGAAAAAACTTTTATCGTTTTTTTTTGTGATTGTAACATAAAAACATTGGGATTCACTTCAACTACAACTTAGTTCAAACATTAGGTCTCTCCTGTTGAAGTCCCAACCTCAAGCATTAGCCTCCTCTTGGACTTTGTACAAGGAGAATTCACAAGAAACTTAGCCTCCTCTTTGGGTTTATACAAGGAAGTTATACTTCAAGCTCAAAACTATTCTACAAAGAGATGAGAACTCCCCTTTGAAGTCCTAAAGCCAACAAATTGCCCCTTCTGGCTTCAAACTTTCAAACTTCAAATCAAACCCAAGCCAACCTTTGGCTTCAAATTCAAAACACTTCCCCCAGAAATGAGACATGATTCATCTTTATGAAAGATATATCTCTCCTATTTCACACAACATTCCATCAAACTTTTTCAAAACTTTTTCCATTTAAGTGATGTAAGTGGCACCCTTGTTGATTCAAAATCCAAGTAGGAGTCTCTATCTTATTATGGTACAAAAACATTGATGTCATTTTAAGTGATGTATGAGGCACATTTTTTGATTATACATCCAAGTCAAGGTGATTTTCTTAATATGCAAAGTCTCATTTAAAGGAAGATGTGGCATTACTCTGGATTTTCTACATCCAAGTTCAAAGCTTCTTTTCTTATTACTTTCTCAAAGTGTTTGTGGTGAATAGGTGAGATATCTCCCTTAAGATGACAATTTGTCTCTTCTCTCAGACCCAACAAACCCAAATCCACCCATTAGCATGTGGAACTAAGAACGCTCTAATTTCTCAATTTTCTTTTGAGAGTACGTAGGCATAAGATTGCGAGATCTTAGCAAGCATAGTAATAAATAAAACCCTTACGTTCCTATACCTTTACCTCAAACCATTTCAACTTATACCTTGATGCGTCCGCAAGTGCATGGAAATATCGAAGTAATATAAAAGATTTGTCGAACCCACAGAGACCAATATCAATCTATTGTTATCTATTGTCGCGGCATAAAGCTAAGGCTAATGGAATTTGGAAGGTTAAATGCGAATGAAAGTAAATGCCAAGGAAATAAATATTTTTAGTTTTAGAAATATATTGATAAGGGATATCGATATGCAATGCCTTAGTTATCGGGGATTCGACAGGTCCCCGGTGCTTTTTAATCTTTGCAAACATTTTTTAGGAGAAAGTACTCGTTTAAAGACTTTTGCCTCACGATGGTTGTTGAATCTAGTCATGACTCTAAGGCAGAATGTACGCTCTCGCAGTCCCATTCGAGGTTAAAATCACTTTTTGAAAATAAATAAGTCCTGATTTCTTTTAAAGCGCTTTCGCTGTATTTAAAATAAATGCCTAGTTTTTACTATCTGGTTTGAACCCCAGCTTTTGCATACCGGTTCGTGCCTTAATGAGTTTCCCACTTTCGTGGCGAAACTACTGTAAATAATTTCTCGCTTTCGCGACGAAGGTTTATTTAGAAAGATTAGATTAAAAACTAACAGCCAGAAAAGTGTTTGTAAAAAGGTAAGGTGCACCGGATATTATCGAATCCCATCCTACTAATTCGATCACATACCGATAAAACTAATTTAACTAGACATGATAATTAATGCAAACGGAAATAAACATAAACCGCAAAATAATGAAACATGCATTATGACAGAAAATAAAATATTAATTCAATTAATAAGAACCTGGAAAGTAGTACTGAGATTGAAGAGTAGTCCTGCACAATGTCGGCAGGATTCTACATTGGCGAAATAAAATTGCAGAAAGAAATACAATGTTCTAAACTAAAGAGAAAAAGGAAAGGAAATAAAAGAAACAATAAAAATAGCTTCAATAGGAATTTTGGCAACACTTCGATACGTCGAAGCCTCCCCTCAAATGCTCTGAATCTCATTCCTATTTATAGGAGATATTTCCTTTCTTAACTTCCAGAGGTCATGCATGAGTTATGGGGAAAGTGGGAGTAACTTTCAGTAGTGGGAAGTTAGTGGAGAAAGTGCAGGAAGAAATTAAGTTGAACGTGCTCATGGCCACTTATGTGTTTTGACGTTATTCTAATTTTGAGAGCATGATGATCGTGATGAATCTTTAACGGGCATGACAAACGTGACGACCATGTTGCTCTGTGACGACCGTCATGTACGTGACGATCGTGATGATGTTGTGACGAGCGTCACACACGCAAATTCTATTTCTCTGTTATTTTCTGTTTTTCTTCTCTCTTTTCCTTCCATTTCTTCTTCTTTTCTTTCTTTAATCCAAATTCTCCAAAATCTGCAAAACAAAGTAAATTAACCACATAATGGAACATAAACCAAGATAAATTAACAATAGTCACAAATAAATGCATGTAAATCAAGGCAAATAAACAATATGATTTCGTGTTATTAAACACCCCCACACTTAAACCATTTCTTGTCCTCAAGCAATCAACCAACATGGTAAAAAGAAATAAGCATATTTCGAAACGAAGACATGATGAGACTATAATCATACGTGGCTGCTAGGCTAATGTTTGATCAACAGGTACTATATATCAATACCAATTATATCGTAACGACACAATTTCAATAACTCCCTACTTATGCAAACAAATCTGAATCATGCCATTATAACTCAACCTATATCTCATGCTCTCTTTTCACCCGATTTCATTATAGTGCAATCACATTAAGCCCGTTATCCATACACATTCATGGCAAGTAAACCTGTTAGTGACTATGATCTCATTGTTATTTCATTTTTTTCTGCAAGTATGCTTAAGCATCAATTTAACTTAAAGAGTTTGTACTGTTGGGCTAAGTGATCGGGTGAGGAGCACCTAACTTAGAAGGAACATGTCTTTTTATTCATAATTTTTTTCTTTCTTAATTTCTCATTTTAACTAGAGATCATACACTTATTTGCATCGGTTGCTTACTTAGTGTGTTTAGGATGGCGCTGACTGCTTAAATAAACTACTTAGGGATTACTAAAAGAAACTGGAGCTTTAAGGTTTCGACATAATGGGTACTCAAATTGATTTTGCATATTTAGGGGGTTAAGGGTGTCAGGAGGATATCAATTTTATCGAAACTTTCCCACGTTTTTCTAACATAGCCTGAACAGCCTATATACTCTCAGAGTACCATGTCATGAATTGAAGCAAAAATTTGTTGGAGGTTAAAATTTTGAAATTTTTTGAGATTATGGGGAAATTTGAATAACAAGCGAAAACCACACATAAAGACTTGACAACACATGCAAAGACTTTGACATAACGTTAAAAATAGATAAAATTCCTAAAGTAGAAAGTATAAATCAAACTAAAAGGCCATAAAATGAAAGAGATAGAGTTCCTCCCACACACTTAAACCAAACATTGTCCTCAATGTTTTAGTAAAAGGTGGAAAAGGAAAGATAGAACCTGTATGAATGCTACTGCGTGCTAAATCCTCTTTGATCCTGCTCTTGATATAGCCAAAGCATAACAAGCGATACATTTCTTTATTTTCTGCAAATTTAAAGAAACGAATTAAAATAAAGACCTTGTGGGTTGCCTCCCACACATCGCTTTGTTTAACGTCGATAGCTCGACGACCAAGGAGTGCAAGTACTCATGGTGGTTCTTTCAAGAATGGTTCCTCGATCGAACTTTGAATAGTCTTTGGTTTCCATGGCCACTTATCAAGCCATCTCTCATATACCTCACCTTTTCTTTGCTTTCTTCTGTAGGGTGGTTCATTGTTTTGAACTCGTGGTGGTGGTTCTGGATCTATCCTGAGTATCAGTTTTTCAAATTTGGGCTTAGTTATTTCATCCACCACCTCAAAAGTTAATCTTACCCTTTTAACAGTAATGATGACCCTAGTTTCATGGTCCTCGAATTTTCTTTTCTTATGAAGGGCCTTAGACAAAGGTGCATTGGTGTGGATATTTTCCGATACCTCCACATATGTTTTGGATTAGGAGTCTACCTTAGCTTCCACAACCAATTTTGAGAAAGAATTAGGTGGGGTATAGGGAGGAGGACCAACAATAGGTGATTCCTTCTCTACTTCTTCGAAAACCTCCCTTTCGGGTGGTGTCGGTGGATTTTTCTCAATAATTATGCTTTTCTCACCAAAACTCTCCTCAGATTCATGATCACTCTCCCTAGATTTTCTAATCATTCTTCATTAATGGTTGTTACAAAATTCACATGTCCTTCTGGGAAGGGTCCTAGAGGTGTTAGTGTAAGCAGGGAGGTTTGAATCTCCAGAGTCTCGCTGTGAGCTGCGAGGGAATCGACCATATTACTCATCTGTTTGAGATTTTCATTAATTTGGAGATGTTGTTTTCTAAAATCTTCATTTTGGAGAGTTTGTGTCTCCACAAAGCGTTCCATCATAGATTCTATCCTGGAGTGAGTAAGCGTCGCATCGAATTCTTCTAGTAATAGTTCGAGGTTGGATGTGTCGAAATCTTGCGATTCCTCACAATATTGAGAGTCTTTATTGTATAGGGAATTTGGGTGAGAATGCGTCAGATTGAGATCTTCTAATAATATTTCGAGGTTAGATTTAGGTGGATCTTGTGGCTCCTCAAAATATTGGGGGTGGTAGTTATAATGTTGGGGGTGGTAGTTATAAGGGAAATATGGTTTATACATAGTGATTTAGATAAGAGTGTCGTAGTTTATACTATGTAATAACGGAATTACAATATTGACTGTTGGTCCCCGGCAACGGCGCCAAAAACTTGATGCGTCCGCAAGTGCACGGAAATATCGAAGTAATATAAAAGATTTTTCGAACCCACAGAGACCAATGTCAATCTATTGTTATCTATTGTCGCGGCGTAAAGCTAAGGCTAATGGAATTTGGAAGGTTAAATGCGAATGAAAGTAAATGTCAAGGAAATAAATATTTTAGTTTTAGAAATATATTGATAAGGGATATCGGTATGCAATGCCTTAGTTATAGGGGATTCGACAGGTCCTCGGTGCTTTTTAGTCTTTGCAAACATTTTTCAGGAGAAAGTACTCGTTTAAAGATCTTTACCTCACGATGGTCGTTGACTCTAGTCATGACTCTAAGGCGGAATGTACGCTCTCGCAGTCCCATTCGGGGTTTAAATCACTTTATGAAAACAAATAAGTTCTGATTTCTTTTAAAGCGCTTTCGCTGTATTTAAAATACATGCCTAGTTTTTACTATCTGGTTTGAACCCCAGCTTTCACATGTCGGTTCTTGCCTTAATGAGTTTCCCACTTTCATGGCGAAACTACTGTAAATAATTTCTCGCTTTCGCAACGAAGGTTTATTTAGAAAGATTAGATTAAAAACTAACATCCAGAAAAGTGTTTGTAAAAAGGTAAGGTGCACCGGATATTATCGAATCCCATCTTACTAATTCGATCACATACCGATAAAAATAATTTAGCTAGACATGATAATTAATGCAAACGGAAATAAACATAAACCGCAAAATAATAAAACATGCATTATGGCAGAAAATAAAATAATAATTCAATTAATAAGAACCTGGAAAGTAGTACTGAGATTGAAGAGTAGTCCTCCACAATGTCGGAAGGATTCTACTTTGGCGAAATAAAATTGCAGAAAGAAATACAATGTTTTGAACTAAAGAGAAAAAGGAAAGGAAATAAAAGAAACAATAAAAATAGCTTCAATAGGAATTTTGGCAGCACTTCGATAGGTCAAAGCTTCCCCTCAAATGCTCTGAATCTCAGGCCTATTTATAGGAGATATTTCCTTTCTTAACTTCCAGAGATCATGCATGAGTTATGGGGAAAGTGGGAGTAACTTCCTGTAGTGGGCAGTTAGTGGAGAAAGTGCAGGAAGAAATTAAGTTGAACGTGCTCGTGGCCAATTCTGTGTTTTGACGTTATTCTGTTTTTGAGAGCATGACGATCGTGATGAATCTGTGACGGGCGTGACAAACGTGACAACTGTGTTGCTCTGTGACGACCGTCATGTACATGACGACCGTGTTGCTCTGTGACGACTTTCATGTACGTGACGACCGTGATGATGTTGTGACGAGCGTCACACGCGTAAATTCTATTTCTCTGTTATTTTATGTTTTTCTTCTCTCTTTTCCTTCCATTTCTTCATCTTTTCTTTCTTTAATCCAAATTCTCCAAAATATGCAAAACAAAGTAAATTAACCGCATAATGGAACATAAATGTAGATGATGCGTCCGCAAGTGCACGGAAATATCGAAGTAATATAAAAGATTGTCGAACCCACAGAGACCAATGTCAATCTACCGTTATCTATTATTACGGCGTAAAGCTAAGGCTAATGGAATTAGGAAAGCTGAATGCGAATGAAATTAAATGCACAATAAATAAAGATTTTTGGTTTAAAGAAATGCGGTAAAGGAATATCGGTATGTAACGCTTTAGCTATCGGGAATTCGGCAGGTTACCGGTGCCTTTTTGTCTATTGCAAACACTTTTCAGGAGAACTTACTCGTTTAAAGACCTTCGTCTCACGATGGTTGTTGACTCGGGTCATAATTCTAAGGGTCGAATGTACGCTTTCGCTATCCCATTCGGGGTTAAAACTACTTTTTGTAAACAAATAGATTCTAATTTCTCTTAAAGCGCTTTCGCTGTGTCTAAAATCAATGCCTAGTTTTTACTATCTGGTTCTAGCCTCAGTTGTCGCTTGTTGGTTCGTACCTTAATATGGTTTTCCACTGTCGTGGCAAAACCATCGTAAATAGCTTCTCACTGTCGTGACAAAGATTTATTTAGAATTTAGATTAAAAACTACGGCCAGAAAGGTTGTTTGTAAAATGGGAAGATTTCGGTTACTATCGAATCCTGTCTTACTAATTCGGTTACATACCGATAAAACTAATTTAGCTAGACATGATAATTAATTCAAACGTAAATAAACAATGGCAGCAGAATAATATAACATGCATACTGACAGAAATAAAATAATAATTCAATTAATAAAAACCTATAAATCATACTGATCTCGAATCCTTGAGTAGTCCTCCACAATGTCGGCAGGATTCTACTTTGGTGAGAATTAAAAGGTACAGGAACAAATAAAGCGATACAAATGAAATAAAAGGAAGAGAAATGGAAAATAATGCAGGAAAGTAAATTTGGCTTCAATGGGAATTTTGGCAGTACTTCGATACATCGAAGGTTCCCCCTAAAACTGTGAATCTAAGGCCTATTTATAGGAGATAATTCACTCTTCAACTTCCAGAGATCATGGGTGAGTTATGGAGGGAGTGGGAGCAACTTCCAGTAGTGGGTAGTGAGTGGAGAAAGTGTAGGAAGAAATTAGGTTGAGATTGATCGTGGCTGCTTCTGGTTTGAACATACTGATATCGTGGCTGCGTGACGGTCGTCACACGAATGACAGTCGTAATGGACCTGTGATGACCGTCATATCAGCAGAATCCGTATCTGCTGTTTTTCATCTGTTTTTCATCTCTTTTCCTTCCATTTCTTCTCCTTTTCTTTCTTTAGTCTAAATTCTCCCCAATCTGCTAAACAAAGTAAATTAATCATATAATAGAGCATAAATCAAGATAAATTAATAATAGTCACAAATAAATACATGTAAATCAAGCCAAATAAAAGATATGATTTCGCGTTATCAAACACCCCCATACTTAAACCATTGCTTGTCCTCAAGCAATCAACCAACACGGTAAAAAGAAATAAGCATAGTTCGAAACAAAAACATGATGAGACTCTAATCATACGTGGCTGCTAGGCTAATGTTAGATCGATAGGTACTAAATATCAATACCAAGGATACCGTAACGACACAATTTCAAAAACTCCCTACTTATGCAAACCAATCGGAATCATGCCATTATAACTCAACCTATATCTCATGCTCTCTTTCACCCCGTTTCATTATAGTGCAATCACATTAAGCCCGTTATCCATACACATTCATGGCAAGTAAACCTATTAGTGACTATGATCTCTATGCTATTTCATTTTTTTCTCTGCAAATATGCTTAAGCATCAATTGAACTTAACGAGTTTGTACCGTTAGGCTAAGTGCTAGGGTGAGGAGCATCTAACTTAGAAGGAACATGTCTTTTTCTTCATAATTTATTTTGTTTCTTAATTTCTCATTTTACGCTAGAGATCATACACTTATTTGCATCGGTTTCTTACTTAGTGTGTTTAGGATGGTGCTGACTGCTTAAATAAACTACTTAGGGATTACTACAAGAACCTGGAGCTTTAAGGTTTCGGCATAATGGGTACTCAAATTGATTTTGCATATTAGGGGGTTAAGGGTGTCAGGGCGGTATCAATTTTATCAAAACTTTCCCACGTTTTTCTAACATAGCCTGGACAGCCTATATACTTTCAGAGAACCATGACATGAATCGAAGCAAAAATTTGTTGGAGGTTAGAATTTTGAAATTTTGAAATTTTTGGGGAAATTGAATAACAAGAGAAAACCACGCATAAAGACTCGACAGCACATGCAAAGACTTTGACATAATGTTAAAAATAGATAAAAATTCCTAGAAGCATGAAATAAAATGTAAAACAATAGATTTCCTCCCCCACACTTAAACCAAACATTGTCCTCAATGTTTTAGTAAAAGGTGGAAAAGGAAAGATAGAACATGTATGAATGCTACTGCTCTTGCTATCTTTGTCTTTGTTGATCACTTCTACTTCGGCGGCGAGCATTTTGAGATACCTTTGTTTGTGTAATTCTTGAACTAGCTCATCATGTTGCTCGCGTCAAGAGGAAGTACTCATCGTCAGTGTTCCCACCAGCAGCGACACTCGTAGGAATGTCCGTGGGCATAGCTCATCTTCTCAGATCGTCATCTAGAGAGTTTTCGCTTAGATATAGCTAAAGAGTAACAAGCGATACATTTCTTTATTTTCTGCAAATTTAAACAAACAAATTAAAATAAAGACCTTGTGGGTTGCCTCCCACACAGCGCTTTGTTTAACGTCGATAGCTCGACGGCTAAGGAGTGCAAGTACTCATGGTGGTTCTTTCGAGAATGGTTCCTCGATCGAACTTTGAATAGTCTTCGGTCTCCATGGCCACTTATCAAGCCATCGCTCATATCCCTCACCTTTTCGTTTCTTTCTTCTGTAGGGTGGTTCCTTGTTTTGAATGCGTGGTGGTGGTTCTGGATCTATCATACGTATCAGCTTTTCAAATTTGGGCTTAGTTATTTCATCCACCACCTCAAAAATTAATCTTACCCTTTTAACAGTAATGATGACCCTAGTTTCACGGTCCTCGAATTTTCTTTTCCTATGAGGGACCTTAGACAAAGGTGCGTTGGTGTGGGTATTTTCCAGTACCTCTACATATGTTTTGGATTGGGAGTTTACCTTAGCTTCCACAACCAATTGTGAGAAAGAATTAGGTGGGGTATAGGGAGAAGGAGTAACAATGGGTGATTCTTTCTCTATCTCTTCGACAACCTCCCTTTCGGGTGGTGTCGGTGGATTTTTCTCAATAATTATGCTTGTCTCACCAAAACTCTCCTCAGACTCATCATCACTCTCCCTAGGATCTTCTATTTGTTCTTCATTACTAGTGGTTACAACATTCACATGGCTCTCAAGGAAGGGTCCTAGAGATGTTTGTGTAAGCAAAGAGGTTTGAGTCTCCAAAGCCTTGCTGTGAGTCGCGAGGGAATCGACCATAATGCTCATCTGCTTAAGGTCTTCATCAATTTGGAGATGTTGTTTTCTAAAATCTTCATTTTGGAGAGTTTGTGTCTCCACAAAGCGCTCCATCATAGATTCTATCCTAGAGTGAGTAAATGTCTGTTCGAATTCTTCTAGTAATAGTTCAAGGTTGGATGTATCGAAATCTTGCGTTTCCTCAAAACATTTGGAGTCGTCATCGTAGAGGGAATTTGGGTGAGAATGCGTCGTATTGAAATCTTCTAATAATATTTCGAGGTCCGATTTAAACGGATTTTGTGGTTCCTCGAAATATTGGGGGTGGTAGTTATAAGGGAAATATGGGTTATACATAATGATTTAGATAAGAGTGCCTTAGTCTATACTATGCAACAACGGAATCACAATATTGACTGTTGGTCCCTGGCAACAGCGTCAAAAACTTGATGCGTCCGCAAGTGCACGGAAATATCTGTCGCTTGCGCGAAAATAAGGTGCCGGCATGACAGAAGAGTCGCCACCTTTCGTTATTTATCCCTCAGAGCGGGAAAGGAAACGATCGGAAAAACCTAACGAAAAAGGGTAAGACGAGGTCGTCGCAACCATTGTCTGGGTTCGGGAGTCGGTTACGCAAGGGGAAGGTATTAGCACCCCTCACGTCCGTCGTACTCGACGGGATCCTCGCTTGTTTGTTTACTTGGACGGGTTGGTTATAATCTATCTACCTATCAAGGCTGGCTGAAAAAGAAAAGAAAAATGACTCGGCAAAGCGTCGCGCTTTATGCCTACGTATTCCCGTCTGGAACGAGAAATCAGAGTCAACGTAGTTCGGCTAACTACGGGGGAAAGGTGGGGGAAGGTTGCTCGCTAGGATGTCGCATCCTATGCCTACGTACTTTCATCTGGTATGAAAGATCAGAGCAAACGTAGTTCGGGAAACTACGGAAAAAAATGGCTCAACTAGGAGGGAGACTATCAAGTCCTACTGTTATCATGCCATGGATTCATCCTATGGTTGAGGTTTGAACAGGGAACTCCTAGATGTTGTCATGCATAGGTTTCAACCTAAAAGTCTATCATCAAGTCCTTATCCAAGGAAATGAGAGTCCTAAGGGATCATGTCAATGATACACCAAAACAGAAACATCAGCTTTAACAGTAAAATGCATGCAATGCAAGTGAGGGAGGAAATGTGTGTGGGGCTTCAGCCTCCACAAGCTCATCTCGACCTCAAGCCAGTCATGAAATAACAGTAATCATACTGAAAATAATCAACATGCTATCAAGCAATAACAGATAAAGGGAATGAAGTGCCATCAGGCAAACAAACACACTTGAGAAAGAATCAATCTAATCTCTAATCCTAACCCTAATCACAGAATCTAATCAAATCTAAGCAAAGCTCTCAAGCAAACCCTAATAAGAGAATTCAATCCCAGTCTTCAAGCTTCAGAACAAGCTTACCAAAGAAAGGGAGCTAAGCAGGCAGACTCATAGTGTCTTCCTCGGGAAAGCACTAGGAGGTGTATACTCAGGAGTCATACCCTACGTGGCTCAACCACTGTGATCGGTTTATATTCCTCCTCAGGAGAAATTAAACTCACAAGCAGGCTCCAACATCACTGGATATTTAGGAAATCCTATCTGAACTAGTGGAACTAAGTGAATAGACTCGTAGGACCTTCCTCAGGAAAGTACTAGGAGGCTCCCACTTAGGAATTGTATCCCATGTGGCTCAACAACATGTGATCAGTTTACATTCCTCCTCAGGAGAAATTAAACTCACAAGTTGGCTCCAACATCATTGGATACTTGAGAAATCCTAGATCAACTAGTGGAGCTAAGTGAATAGACTCATAGGACCTTCCTCAGGAAAGTACTAGGAGGCTTCCACTTAGGAGTTGTATCCCATGTGGCTCGACAACATGTGATCAGTTTACATTCCTCCTCAGGAGAAATTAAACTCACAAGTTGGCTCCAACATCATTGGATACTTAAGAAAGAGGTGAGAAGAAAGAATGAAGGTCATTCATAGTGCCTTCCTCAGGAAAGTACCATGAACTCCCTTCAAACTTCAGGATCTCAAACCTCACAGACTGGGAACAAGACAAGCTCTGGGTCTCTGAATCTTGATCTACAATCTTCTCTCCATGATGCTCTCCATCAATATCCTCAAGGCAACACAAGCCCCTCAACAACTTCCTCAGAAAGAACCCCAAAGATGAACAGACAACCCCAGGGGAAACAAAATCAACAGGCAACTTCAGAAAATGCCTAAAAATGCTAAACTGATAGGGAAAAATCTAACAAATATTCACAAGGGTCCTCAACACCTACTCATAACATCTACAAAGGTCTCTACCTAAAAATCAAGATAAAACTCAATCAAAGAAAGGGATTCATCACCTAAACACAATTTAAACCCTAATTAGGATACCCTAAATCTACCCTAATTAAACTAATCAAGATTAATTCTAAAAAATCTAGAAAAAATCTTATGGGGAACTATGATTCATCATCTAATTGCACAAAAAAGAATGGATTAAAAATCCTAAGGGAAGGTCATGAAACAATTCCTACAAAATCAAATATCAAATTAAGACTATTAAAAAGCTATTTAATTGGAAAATCTATTAAAAATATCAAACTAAAAAATAAAATCTCATTTTTATTTTTATAATTTTCTACACAATTTCATCTACTCATAGGAAAAGGAAGAAGTCAAAAATCATTTATTTCCAATTTTTAATGAATTTAACAAGACAGAAAAATAAAAGAAGGAAAATAAAACAATTTAAATTAAATGAAAGGAGGGGGTATGAAAAGTAATACGCGCCAGTTAAATGAGTTGGGCCAACAAAGAAGGGGGGTGGGAATAGAAAGCCAAGCCCAGACGCGGTTAAATGAAACGACCGCGTTTCATGGAATTCAAATCTTCCCTCTCTTTTCTCAGACGCGATCACAGCCGTTGGATCTACAGAATTAGTCAAATATTGGGACTGATCCAACGGATCATCTTCATCGTCCCCAAACACCCTAGGGTTTTCAGAAACCCTAATCCCACGCACTCATCTTCCAGCTCCTCCATCTCTCTCCACAGGCCACGGCTCCACACGACTCCAACACAAAAAATCATCTACTTCTCAAGCCCTACACAACCCTACGTACAGTTTCTATTAATTCACCCTGGATTGCTCTAACAGAATGCATCAACATCTTGGTACAAACACGGTTCAAAATTTCCAACTGACATCAATCTTCATTAAACTTCAGTATAATGATGCAATCATGCTCTTGATGTTATCCTGATCATTTTAACCTACTTCTTGCTACCTAAAACTCATTACACAGCCAGCTATGGAAAATTAAAGAATTATGGTTCTGTTATGCAACCTCACCAATCTTGCTCTAATTCAAGGGAAAGAATCCTCTACCCTAACACATTAATTCTATGGCTATAGAACTAATTGAAACTCATTAAATTAAGAGATGGAGAGTGAAGAAGAAACCTGTTAAGAGGTTATGGTGCAGTGATGTAGAGATGGTTCCAAGGCTTGAAACTGCTTCTAGATGTTCCTTGAATGACCACCAATCTTCTGTTTGCAATGGTGATGAAGGAGGTGGCTGGTAGTGCAAGATATCTTGACTTGCTTCAACTTGAAGAAATCTCTCCAATGGCTATGTATCTCTCTCTCTCCTCTGACTTGGCTCAAGTTTCACCAACCTCTCATCACTCTCTGATGCATTCTTTATATAACAATCATTGGATGCTTCTAGAATCATCTAGAATGGTGTGGAAAGTTCATGAATTTCTCCTTGAATGAGAAGTTGAAAGTCTCATATTCCATACTTCATGCCTTGTAATTTGGCCTCAAAATGTCCTTATGTGAGTTATTGAATGAGGGTGAGTGAAAAACAAGTGCATTTTTGGCTTGTGTAGGGTTTTGCAAAGTTGCCCTCTTATGCAAGCAACAAATTTCCAAAGGAACCTCATTTTTTAAGCCTCAAATGAAAAATCTATTTAAACCAAAGTTCTTAAAATGGTTTTTCCAATCAAAATGATATATTGGATGACCTATTTTGGATTTGTGGATCTCCCAAATCACTTTTCAATTTCAACTTTTCTAAGTTATAAGTCATTTTTAGTTCATTTTTGACCAATCATGGAATCTTGTGTTATGAGCTTTTCCAACACTTTGTGACCTTCTTTCTAGACTTAAAATCACATTTTGAGCAACTTTCATGTTTTGAGTTTATCCATTTGAGGCTTGGAAATAGGAGTTTTAGGCATTGGCTAAAATGACCTATAACTGACAAATGACCAAAATACCCCTGCCTTGTTCAAACCATAAGTTGAGTTCCACAAATCCAATCAAGGACTTCTACCACTCAAATTAAAGCTAAGAGGATCCTCTTCAACATTCATGTTGACCAAGAAATCATAGGAATCATCCTACTAGGGCAAAAGTTGTCTGCAAGTTGGGTGACTTTCAAGGACCCAGATTCACATACTTCTGCTGACCTGTAATTTGCCAAAACCATAACTTGAGCTCTGTAACTCCTATCAAGGATTTCCACCACTCAAATTAAATCTTAGAAGAAGCTATACAACATTCATGTTGTGGGGAAGAGGAGATATCAATCACATCTAGAGCTAAAACTGCCTGGAAAATAGGGATCAAATTAGGGTTTTTCACTGTCAATCCTTGGGAACCCTGACTTGAAACTTCTCAAACTCCTCAATCATGATGAGTTGGTCTAGGAATCATCTTTATAACATCTCTATACATTATTCCATGATCTCATGGCCCTTGGATTAGGTCTCAACCTTCTCCAAATCTCAGTTGATCCTAGGGTTGACCCAGTCAAAACCCTAATTCTACCATTCATGGTTGAATCTTCTGAACTCTTGCATAATGACCTCTCTGGGCTTCATGAAGGCTATCAAGACATCTCATAAGCTTTCTCAAGACATCAAGTTCATTCTCAAAGTCTCAGAATCATCTGAGGGGCACCCACAACTTTCAAACTGTGAAGCATACAACCCTGGTTTCAACCCATTCCTCTGAGGATCTCTTGAACTTTCTGATGAAGGTATCAACTTTCAAACACCCAATGAATGAATAAATGTTGGTCAAATTTTGGGGTGCAACAGCTGCCCCTATTCAAACGGCTTGGACCTGACTGGGTGAGAAGCGAACGGCTCTCAACCAATCAAGGTACGAGACGGTTGAATATCGGTAAACCCGAAAATTTGCCAACTGCACGACCACATGATACTCTGCGGAGAACAAACCTTCGAATACTGCAATACTAGCTGCTCAACAACTAGCTGGAGAGATACTGATCTGACATCGCCGCCGGAAACAAACATCACTCTGAGAGACACTCGACATCGCCGTCGTACAAACATCATCTCTGCTGGGGATTTAAAGAGCCTGACCTCGCTGTCAAACAAACATCCAACCTCGCCGCCTGAAACAAACATAATCTGACCTCGCCGTCGGATAACTATATCACTGAACAATTCTGACCTGGGGTTCACCCCTGGTAAATGGAACAAAAGGTACACTTGCGTGTTTGAAATTACTCCGCTAGGACTGAGAGACTTAACCGAGCACACTCTGATCTGGGGTTCACCCTCAGAACCATAACGAACATCGGGATACTGCTGCACACTGCCCGCCGTAGAACTTCAACATCAGAACTATATGAAACCCTGGCCCCTGGCCACTTCCAGCTTCAGCTAGGAAAGATCTTCAAGTACTTCTGAAGATAAGCATCCTTGGCCTTCAAGGATGACAACTCTGCAGGAGGTATCTTTGACTTCAGTCTGAAGAAAATGATCCTTGGCCTTCAAGGATACATGGATCTACCTTCAGGCAACTCCACCTCTGCTATCGGGCATCCGAGACTTCAGTCAGGGATATACTTCGGTCTTCAGTCCGAAAAATGAATCCTAGGTCATTCATAACCTTGGGGATAACCTTTCCCTTAGGCACCTTCGCTTCAGCTTAGGAAATCTGTGACTTCAGCCAGAGAAATGGTGTCCTGAGCCATTCATGACTCTACGGGGATTCAAACACTTTGCCTTCAGGCAAAACTCCGCTTCAGCTGGAGAAACACCTTCGACTTCAGTCAGAAGACGTATCATTCACTTGATCGCGCTCAATCATCACCTCAGGATAACTGACTTGGTCTTCAGACTCACACGAATCACTCTGTTGTATCTACAACCCTGGAACCTTGTCTTCAGCTACCTGTTGATTCTTCAACACGGAAATCTGGACTCACCGGAACCTTCTGACATCGCCTTCGGGCGCTTACGAAATCCATCTTCATATTAGACATCGTTGCTGGAGCAGACATATCATGCTGCCGAGGACTTCAAGAATCAATCTTGAACAAACAGATCCGTCGGGCATCTTCAAGAATCGTCCTGAACTAATAACCTTTCCGGAGCAAACATTCTGTTGGGAATTCCAGGAATCTTCCTGGGAAACTCTTGCTGGAGATGCTATTGGGGAGCTCAAGTATCATACTGAGCAAACTATTCGGGAACCTGTACTGGGGTCTTAAGAATCATCTTTAAGAAAATGGCCCTGCTGAGGGACTTGAGAATCATCTCGAACCGAAGACTTCGCTGGGGATCTCAAAAATCATCCTGAGCAGGCGAACTGCGAGGATCACACCGGGGTCTTTAGAATCATCTAAGAAAACAAACTTGCTGGGGAGAACATCAAGAATCGTCCTGAGCAACTGGTCTTTCGGTGGTACACCTGTACAACAAGAATAATAATGACCTAGATCATGCTTATGATGCATATGCTTCTGCGCTATGCCCCACACAGTGGGAATGATATGCATTTACGCTAAATGCCATGCAATCATGCACAATGCTATTGCAACGTCAGATGCTATGCAGTCATGCACAATGCTATGCAATCATGCACAATGCTATGCAATCATGCACAATGATGCGATCCCGTCAGCAAAATAAATGCCGAAGAGGGAAATCCTCCTGTCAAGGAGAAAGAACTACTCAGGTAGAGGAATCATCCTGCTGAGGAGAATGTGAACACGCCAATATCAATTAGGCTCTATCTGGGGAATTGATCTTCCACGAACTGCTGCAGGGGAACAACTTCAGCTGGCTGCGGCAGGGGATGAAGCTCTACGAGAACTTGAATCTGCTGATATCAATCGCGAGAATGAACTGTGCGGCCGTCTCGGCTACTCTTCTGGGGATGACCACTCTGTGGGGAACCAACTTCGGCTGCTCCACACTCCGCTGGGGAAAGACCAATCATGATCTGATCAACTTCCAAGGATTCGGATCTCTTGGACATCTGCAAACTCGGCCGAGGAAGGAGAAATCGTTCTGCTTTGCTGGAGAGAGTGCGACTCAGGGGGAAATACAACATCGACTGTTCTACGCTCTGCTGGGGAAAATTGATCATGATCTGATCAACTTCCAAGGATTCTGCTTTTCTGCGGGCTCGGCCGGGGAGAGAAATCATTCTACTTCATTGGAGAGTACGACTCTGATGGGGAATTCGATTCTACTGGGGAAGAAAGAATCATCTGACTTCGGGGGAGAGTACGACTCTGCCGGGGAATACAACATCAGCTGTTCCAATACTCTACTGGGGAAGCGGGACTCGTCCATCTCCAGGAGAGAGCATGACTCTGATGAGGAAACCTAATTCCACTGGAGACTTCAGTCTGGCACCATCAGTTACTGCATACTTCGGTATACGACTAGCTTCCTGCGAAACCTGCACTTGTGACCCGGTGCGGGGGAGAAAACCTGCTTCGGCGACTTTACTGGGGAAAACACGAGCTTCGGCACTCGAACACTTCTCTGAAATCTGCACTTGTGACCCGGTGCTGGGGAGAATCATCATGCTTCAGTGCTTGACTCAGCTGATGAGATGACATTCCTTCAGGATGCGTCTGCTTGGGGAAGAGAATCACCTCTACCTGGGGAAGACATATCAATGCTCACTATCTGGTTCTGATTCTGCGGAGGAGAGACTACTGAACTCTGCTGAAGAAGGAGGACTCATCCTGCTTCGGGGATACGCACGGCACATCTCCTGGCAAGGGCTATACCTGCAACAACGCAAACAAACAAGATACCCTCCTCAAAGGGGCCTATCCAGGTTATTATCTCGTGACAATGTTCAGTTAGTTAATTGTTTCAACAATCAATGGGCTTAGGCCCGCAAGTTTATGTATGCGCATTTTATCAAAAAACACGTTGGCGTTATCATTCGCAAACAAAACAGATAAATGCTAAGCAGACAAGTAGAATTGCTGAATAATGTGCATTTTATTGATGATGAACCCCTGAATGGGCAAAAATGTTTTACAACAGAGGCAAGCTCCTGAAATGAGGAAGCCGCGCAAAAAAAGAAAACATAAATATACATCAGTATATACAAATGTCGGCAATCGAGGCGTAGACGAACACCATGAGTTGATCCCTCTAAGACCCACTCGACTTCGATACTTCTCCGATGCTTCAGCTTTGGAAGAGATTGATTCAGATAAACGGCCCTCAGGTCTTCCGAACCACTAAACAATGAAAGTCCATACGCGGAACGCAGTCATTTGCTTATTTCAATCCCTAACTTTTGCGTGAACCGCCCTTCACGGGTTTTCAGTTCACCAGGATACCCTTTTTTGCCGAAGCCGCCCAGTGTAGGTTTTCGACTTCGCGGGTGTACATTTTTTCAATATATCCCTAATTTTTGCCCGAACCTTTTATTCTGTTTTTGGTTCGCCGGGATGCCCCTTTTTTGCCTGGACTCTCTTTTTTGTCCAGCGGGTCGCTTTCAAGCAAAGTATTTTTTAACTGCGTCCGCGTTCACCGGGGATGCAAAATCTTCACCATCCATCGTAGATAACAACAAAGCTCCTCCCGAGAAGACCTTGCTGACGACATACGGCCCTTCGTAATTCGGAGTCCACTTGCCCCGGTGATCGGAGTGTGGCGGAAGAATCTTCTTCAGGACGAGATCACCCGTCTGAAAGCTTCGAGGACGCACCTTCTTATCATAAGCTTTCTTCATTCGGCTTTGGTACAGACGACCAAATGCAATCGATGCTAACCTCTTCTCGTCCATCAGGATGAGCTGGTTCAGGCGATTCGTCACCCATTCTGCCTCATCAAGTTTCACATCAACCAAAACTCGCAAAGAGGGAATCTCCACTTCTAGCGGTAGGACAGCTTCCATACCGTACACCAAGGAGAAAGGAGTTTCCCCGGTCGACGTACGTACCGTCGTACGATAACCGTGCAAGGCAAACGGCAGCATCTCGTGCCAATCCTTATACGTCACAACCATCTTCTGAACAATCCTCTTGATGTTCTTGTTGGCCGCTTCAACGGCGCCATTCATCTTCGGCCGGTAAGGAGATGAGTTGTGGTGTTCAATCTTGAAGCTCTGGCATAGCTCCTTCATCATCTTATTATTCAAATTCGAACCATTATCAGTAATGATCCGCTCGGGAATTCCATAGCGACAGATGATGTCCCTCTTAATGAATTTAGCAACCACCTGCTTGGTCACATTAGCGTACGAAGCTGCCTCCACCCACTTGGTGAAGTAGTCGATAGCTACCAGAATGAAACGATGACCATTGGATGCAGTGGGCTCGATCTTGCCTATCATGTCGATGCCCCACATGGAGAACGGCCAAGGGGAGGACATGACATTCAATGGGCACGGCGGCACATGAACTTTATCAGCATAAATCTGGCATTTGTGACATTTCTTCGCGAATCTGAAGCAATCCGACTCCATAGTCAACCAGTAATATCCTGCTCTCAGGATCTTTCTCGTCATGGCATGCCCGCCGGCGTGCGTACCAAATGTGCCCTCATGGACTTCTTCCATGAGCATACTTGCTTCTTTCTCATCTACACATCTGAGTAGCACGAGATCGTGGTTTCTCTTGTACAGCACTCCATCAGGATTGAGGTAAAAGTTTCCAGATAGCCTCCTTAGAGTCTTCTTATCCTGGGTTGACGCACCCGCGGGATACTCCTTAGTCATAAGGAAGGTCTGGATGTCGTGGAACCATGGCTTGCCGTCAGTGGCATCCTCGATTGCGAACACATATGCTGGTCTGTCAAGACGCGAAAGAACAATGCTTGGAGCCTCATTCCAAAGATTGACCTTATACATTGAAGCCAACGTGGCTAAAGCATCAGCCATTTGATTTTCAGCTCGGGGCACATGATGAAGTTCTACTCGGTCAAAGAACGGAAGCAGCCTCCGGGCGTAATTCATGTACGGCACTAGATTCGGCTGACGAGTTTCCCACTCCCCTTTGATCTGATTGATTACAAGCGCTGAGTCACCGTATATGTCTAGATTCTTGATTCTCAAATCAATTGCCTCTTCTAGACCCATAATACACGCTTCGTACTCGGCTTCGTTGTTGGTAACTGGAAACGTCAGTCTCGCAGTAAACGGGATGTGGGATCCGTGAGGAGTCGTGATGATAGCCCCGATACCACTTCCATAGGAATTAACCGCTCCGTCGAATATCAACTTCCACTGAGACTTCCTATCCGGCCCCTCGTCGGGCAATGGCTCCTCGCAATCCTTCGCTTTGAGAAACATAATGTCCTCGTCAGGGAATTCGAACTTCATCGGCTGATAGTCTTCGATTGGCTGTTCGGCAAGGTAATCAGACAATACGCTTCCCTTGATGGCTTTCTGAGAGACGTACTGAATATCATATTCGGTTAACACCATCTGCCATCTGGCAATCCTGCCCGAAAGAGCCTGCTTCTCGAAGACATACTTGATCGGATCCATCTTCGAAATCAGCATAGTGGTGTGGTTGAGCATATACTGTCGTAGACGTTTGGCGGCCCAAGCTAATGCACAACACGTCTTCTCCAGCATCGAGTATCGAGATTCACACTCAGTGAACTTTTTACTCAAATAATAAATGGCATGCTCCTTTCTGCCCGTCTCGTCGTGCTGACCGAGAACACACCCCATACTATTCTCAAGAACTGTCAAGTACATGATTAATGGCCGTCCAGCCACTGGGGGTATCAAGATTGGAGGTTCTTGAAGATACTGCTTTATCTTATCGAATGCCTTCTGGCAATCCTCATTCCAAGTAATCGCCTGATTTTTCTTTAACAACTTGAACATCGGTTCACAAGTGGCCGTGAGCTGGGAGATAAACCTTGCGATGTAGTTTATTCGGCCCAAGAAACCACGAACTTCTTTTTCAGTTTTTGGCGCTGGCATCTCTTGGATAGCTTTTATCTTTGCAGGATCAACTTCAATACCTCGTTCACTAACGATAAACCCCAATAACTTTCCAGACCGCACTCCGAAAGTGCACTTGTTAGGATTCAGCCTCAGCTTGAACTTCCTAAGCCTTTCGAACAGCTTCAGCAAATTGACCAGATGCTCCTCCTCCGTTTGGGACTTTGCAATCATGTCATCAACATAGACTTCAATCTCGTGATGAATCATATCATGAAACAAAGTTACCATTGCTCGCTGGTAAGTGGCCCCTGCGTTCTTCAGACCGAAGGGCATTACCTTGTAGCAAAACGTGCCCCAGGGGGTAATAAACGTTGTTTTCTCCATGTCCTCCGGCGCCATCTTAATCTGATTGTAACCGGAGAAACCATCCATGAACGAAAACACGGAAAACTGGGCTGTATTGTCGACCAACACATCGATATGAGGCAACGGGAAATCATCCTTAGGGCTCGCCCTATTCAAATCCCGATAATCGACGCACATGCGTACCTTACCGTCTTTCTTCGGTACAGGCACTATGTTGGCGACCCACGGAGGGTAGGTGGTAACGGCTAGAAATCCTGCGTCCAACTGCTTCTGGACCTCTTCTTTGATTTTTACAGCCATGTCTGGTCTCGTCCTCCTGAGCTTCTGCTTGACAGGAGGGCAATCTTCTCGCAACGGCAAGCGGTGAACCACGATATCTGTGTCAAGTCCGGGCATATCCTCATACGACCAAGCAAAGACGTCACTATACTCTCGAAGCATCTCGACCAGTCTATGCTTGACATCATTCCGCAGCGCAGCCCCAACTCTGACATTCCTGATAAACTCCTCAGAACCCAGATTTATGATCTCAATATCCTCTTCATGAGGCAGAATAACCTTCTCCTCTTGTCTCAACAAGCGGGCCAACTCTTCCGGAAGGTCTTCGTCTTCATCAATCTCATCCTCGGCTTGATAGATCGGGCAATCAAAGTCGTAGTGAGCCGTAGAGGGTCCAGAGTCGATGTCGTCTGTTACGTGGATCCTGCAATAACAAGGGTTAAGTTTAAAGCAAGAATATGCAGGTTAGCACGAACCTCGTTGCCATTTTGCTGTTTTTCAAAACAAACATAAAGCATGAATAACAGAGAACACAATATTTGATTACGAAGAAAACGCCTTTTATTTATTAACAAAATGCATATACATAATCCAACAAGGCCCTGACAGTAAAACCACTATGCCCCGGGCAGGACATAGGGTTGTACAAAGATTGTAAAAAGCAAATCATTACTCTTCACTTGTCAGCTCGATAATCTCCTTGATGGTCCAGTTATGAAGGCGCTCGCCTGGCTTGCTCGGTTGAATCCAGGCATCAAGATCACAATCACTGTCTCCGCTGTCCTCTGACGCTGCGTTGACACTCTCGAATATTACTCCTCCCTTGGTGAATAGGATCGGCCCTTTCCCACGAGACGAGCTACTTGAAGAAGATGAAGCTTCAGCTTCAGGAGAATATCCCAATCCAAACTTATCCTGTTTGAATGGTATATCCAAGACGTGCCCCCAGCCTGGGGTGGAACCAGCTTCGACAACAGCCCTAGCTTCCTTAAACGAAGAGAGGTTCACCTCCTGCTTTTCTGCAACAACGGGAGCTACTTCCTTCACCCTGACGGTTTCAAACGCCTGGCAAAGAGTCTCATGGATCTCGCCATCCATTTCGACATACTTGAAGGACGACAGGTGGCTTACCATGATGTCCTCCTCTCCACAGACTGTCACTATGCTGCCCCCAACAGCATATTTAAGCTTCTGATGCAGCGTAGACGTTACAGCACCAGCGGAATGAATCCACGGCCGACCTAAGAGGCAACTATAGGCGGGCATGATATCCATAATATAGAACACTGCATTAAACGTCTCTGGACCAACTTGAATTGGCAGGGTCAATTCTCCGAAGACGTGGCGCTTGGTTCCGTCAAAAGCCTTCACGACCAGATCACTGGGCGTGCACAGCAGTCCGCGGGTATCCAACTTCATCAGTGCCTTCTTCGGAAGCACATTTAGCGAGGAACCCGTATCTACTAAGACATGTGACATAATTGTGCCTCTGCACTCTATCGAGACGTGCAGGGCATTGTTGTGATCTCTTCCCTTGGGCGTCAGCTCCAAATCTGTAAAACCCAGCCCATTACCAGCGTTGACATGAGCTACCACTTCCTCAAGTTGATTAACTGAGATCTCCTGCGGCACGTATGCAGCATTCAATACTTTCAGCAATGCGTTGCGGTGTGCTTCAGAACACAGCAACAGGTTAAGAATCGAGATCTTTGACGGAGTCTGGTGAAGATGATCTACAATCTTGTAGTCACTTTTCCTGATCAGTCGCATGAACTCTTCAGCGTCTTTAACCAACAAGTCTTTCTCTGCCCCTGCAGGAACTTCTTCAACAGCTTTACCTTTGCCTTTGTCCACAGCGTCAGCCCGGACTACTTTCTCTGCTGCGACTTCTGCCGGTGCGAACACTCTACCACTTCTGGTGATACCACTGGCTTCAGCAAGATTCTGCGCAGTCGATCTGGACGGCTCAATCTCTACCTTCTGGCCATTACAATACACTTCAGCGCCGTAATGCCATGGGACGGCATTGGTACTCTCGAACGGGATCGGTCCGGCCCTGGTGATGGTAATAGTAGGCGGACGAGGCGCAGAAATAGTGATAGGGTGGCGAGGGATGGTAATAGTAGCAACTTCGTCCGCCTGCTTCAGCACGACTTCCCCTGACGCATTCTCAACGCTTCGACTAAACTGCAAAATACCCTCGGTCATCAGACTCTGGATACCTTCACTCAACTGCTCACACCCATCAGGAAGTGTAGCACATTCCATACAAAACTCCCCACATCCGGGAAAGAAGCCTTTCTTCAGCAGCTTGGCTTTAACAAAACTCAATGGCGTCTTCAAATCTCTGACATCAGTCAGCAAGTCTGAATTCTCTTCAGTAATAACAGCATTTACTCCGCCTCCCCTATGATGAGGCATTGGATTCTTGGTGACGTTGGGCACGTTGTCAGAAAAATTGATCACCTTGGCATCAACCAAGTCCTGGACTTTATGCTTAAAAGCTTTGCAATTCTCAACTGTATGGCCAGGTGCCCCAGAATGAAATTCACAAGTAGCGTTAGCATCGTACCCGGGTGGTGGTGCCCCTGTCAAGGGAGCCAGTGTCCTTTTTTGAACCAGTTGGAGCTGAAGCAACGTCTGCAGAAGCTGGGCATATGACATAGGAGGAGTTTCCAAATGACGGTTTGCCAGGGGACCCCGATTCTGATATCTCTTATATCCCGGATTATTCTGTTGCTGGGGCTGCTGCTGCGGCTGTGGGGGAGCAGCTGGGATGTTTATGCTAGCGACCTGAGACTGAGGGCCCTTGCCCTTTCTCCTAGCATTAGAGACAGCACTGGCATCGCCCTCCCGACGTTTGCCAGTATAAGGTTTCTTGCTAGCTCCTCCAGATGAGGATGATTCGCCTTGAATCTTGCCGATCTTTATACCATTTTCAACATGCTCGCCCAAAGTGATAAGAGCCGAGAATGTCCCGGACATGCCACTAACCAACTTCTCATAATAGACTCCGGGAAGAGTAGCCACGAACATCTGTACCAACTCACGCTCAACCATCGGCGGTTGAACCCGAGCAGCCAATTCACGCCACCGCTGGGCGTACTCCTTGAAGCTTTCATTGCTCCGCTGCGAGAGATTCTGAAGCTGAACTCGGTTGGGAGCCAAGTCGCTATTATACTGATAGTGGAGAACAAACGCTTCAGCGAGATCTTTCCACGTTCGCACAGCAGCGGGTTCCAAACCCATATACCATTCAAGCGATGGGCCAGAAAGACTATCCTGAAAGAAGTGCATCAGCAACTTCTCATCATCAGAATAAGCGGACATCTTTCTGTAATAAGATCGGAGGTGAACACGGGGACAAGTAGTGCCCTTATACTTCTCAAAGATAGGCACCTTAAACTTGTGAGGTACTTTAAAGTCAGCTATCAACCCAAGTTTGGACATGTCAACGCCCAATGTGTTCTGATTTTCTATATCTCTCATTTTATCTTCCAGCGCCTTGAACCTGAGTCGAGCCTCAGCAGTCAACTCAGCCTCCACACCTCTCTGAGAGAAAATGTCATCCTGATGGTCCTCCAGCCACGGTTGAGGCACCACCATATTTCCTGCACCAACATTGCCGTTGACCGGCCCCACGGTAACATTGGCTCCCAAACCACCATTGACGGCGCCCGCCGCATTAAGTCCGAGATTAGTCATAAGATTGCCGTTAGCACTACCGTTGCCCCCGGCAGCAGGAACAACGTTCTGTGGAGTATCCACTTGAGGAGGAGTAGGCACGGCCCCGCCGTGAAGTATTCCATTGCTATCAACCCTGGAGATGAGAGGTTGAACCAAAGTGCGAAGCTGATCTTGCCCGTTCGCAACTACTTGCATCAGCTCCATGAAACGATCCATCCTTTCACGAAGCTCCTGAACATCTGATTGTACCTGGTCCATGATTCTCGTTTGATTGGCGCGAGTTGAGTAGCGGTGGATGAATCTTTGATCAATCCTGGAGATTGAAAGCAGCTCGGAACCTGAGTACCTTAAACCTGTCAAGATCAAAGGTTAGGAAAAGCAACAGAATGTATGTCATGCAAGAATGCTTCATGCAAATGCATGCGTGTGTCTGTGTGCTTGAGAGATTATCCCCGATCCTGGCACCTGCTGGCAATAATAAGGAGAGGAATCTGGGCCCAATCATGGAAACAGTAACCTGTCACAGACACACGCTAATGGAATGATTATGCAAGCTAATGCAAAATGCAGGCATGCAACAATATATCCAGGTGGCTGCTGTGGAGATTCGATGTCAACAGTCGCTGATGAGGAGGGAACCCCGGTGTAAACCCACTGATCTGATCTGCTGTGAATAACCATCTGGTAGGATCGAGATCAAAATTCTGCTCTGTCAAAAACGAAGGCTTGATAATAAAGACCCCTGATGCAAGATCAAGGAATATCTGTTGATGAAGTCTTCAGACCCCAAATCACAAATCTGCCCTTTCAAGAACAAATACACAGCTGCTGATGAGATCTTCAAACCCCACTCAAAATCTGCCCTGTCAAGAACAAACAACAACTGCTGACGAGATCTTCAGACCCTACTCAAAAATTTGCTCCATCCAGAACAAACCTCTGATAACAATACTCTGATCAAAGCCTGCTCTATCAAGAACAGACAAACACCCGATGATAATATCCTTTGATCAAACCCTTGCTCTGTCAAGAACATATTTGCAACTGAGAACCCAACATAACTGATTCACTGTCAAGAAAACCAGGTAGTCTGGAGGTCAAAGTTTCCTGCAATATCCCAACCCCACTCACAGGTATGATGGACCTAATCCACAGACAAAGGTACGGCATCCTATGCGGTCGTCAGCGTCACAGACATTCATGAGTGACAATACGATTCCCAGAAGGAGTGGCATCGTCAAGTCATGAAGAGGCCTCTCTTAGCTGACTTCCAAATGATCGGTCCCCAGAGTCGACAATCCTCACGTCTGGACTCCCCTCAGATCCTCAGGACCGGAAAGGAGCACCTCTGCAAGAATCTCGTCTGAGCGCAGATTTTCGTAGGGAACTGTGCCTGCTCAGCAGACAGGTTCGTCTACTACTTCTCCACAACTATATCTAGGTGTGTACTCAAGCCCAGGTCCGGCTTTTCACTCACAGTAACATCCCTCTCCCACAGCAGCACAGATAATCATATCAAACTGGAAATAAAATGCGGGAAATAAAATGCGAGAAGTAAAGATGCGATAAATAAACGCAACCCAACAAGCAAACACACAAACGATAGGATTGACTCGCGTAGGGGATGGGAAACGGTCCCAGCATAAGGGATGGGAAAAGTCCCTAGATGCTATAGTCCCCAGCAGAGTCGCCAGCTGTCGCTTGCGCGAAAATAAGGTGCCGGCATGACAGAAGAGTCGCCACCTTTCGTTATTTATCCCTCAGAGCGGGAAAGGAAACGATCGGAAAAACCTAACGAAAAAGGGTAAGACGAGGTCGTCGCAACCATTGTCTGGGTTCGGGAGTCGGTTACGCAAGGGGAAGGTATTAGCACCCCTCACGTCCGTCGTACTCGACGGGATCCTCGCTTGTTTGTTTACTTGGACGGGTTGGTTATAATCTATCTACCTATCAAGGCTGGCTGAAAAAGAAAAGAAAAATGACTCGGCAAAGCGTCGCGCTTTATGCCTACGTATTCCCGTCTGGAACGAGAAATCAGAGTCAACGTAGTTCGGCTAACTACGGGGGAAAGGTGGGGGAAGGTTGCTCGCTAGGATGTCGCATCCTATGCCTACGTACTTTCATCTGGTATGAAAGATCAGAGCAAACGTAGTTCGGGAAACTACGGAAAAAAATGGCTCAACTAGGAGGGAGACTATCAAGTCCTACTGTTATCATGCCATGGATTCATCCTATGGTTGAGGTTTGAACAGGGAACTCCTAGATGTTGTCATGCATAGGTTTCAACCTAAAAGTCTATCATCAAGTCCTTATCCAAGGAAATGAGAGTCCTAAGGGATCATGTCAATGATACACCAAAACAGAAACATCAGCTTTAACAGTAAAATGCATGCAATGCAAGTGAGGGAGGAAATGTGTGTGGGGCTTCAGCCTCCACAAGCTCATCTCGACCTCAAGCCAGTCATGAAATAACAGTAATCATACTGAAAATAATCAACATGCTATCAAGCAATAACAGATAAAGGGAATGAAGTGCCATCAGGCAAACAAACACACTTGAGAAAGAATCAATCTAATCTCTAATCCTAACCCTAATCACAGAATCTAATCAAATCTAAGCAAAGCTCTCAAGCAAACCCTAATAAGAGAATTCAATCCCAGTCTTCAAGCTTCAGAACAAGCTTACCAAAGAAAGGGAGCTAAGCAGGCAGACTCATAGTGTCTTCCTCGGGAAAGCACTAGGAGGTGTATACTCAGGAGTCATACCCTACGTGGCTCAACCACTGTGATCGGTTTATATTCCTCCTCAGGAGAAATTAAACTCACAAGCAGGCTCCAACATCACTGGATATTTAGGAAATCCTATCTGAACTAGTGGAACTAAGTGAATAGACTCGTAGGACCTTCCTCAGGAAAGTACTAGGAGGCTCCCACTTAGGAATTGTATCCCATGTGGCTCAACAACATGTGATCAGTTTACATTCCTCCTCAGGAGAAATTAAACTCACAAGTTGGCTCCAACATCATTGGATACTTGAGAAATCCTAGATCAACTAGTGGAGCTAAGTGAATAGACTCATAGGACCTTCCTCAGGAAAGTACTAGGAGGCTTCCACTTAGGAGTTGTATCCCATGTGGCTCGACAACATGTGATCAGTTTACATTCCTCCTCAGGAGAAATTAAACTCACAAGTTGGCTCCAACATCATTGGATACTTAAGAAAGAGGTGAGAAGAAAGAATGAAGGTCATTCATAGTGCCTTCCTCAGGAAAGTACCATGAACTCCCTTCAAACTTCAGGATCTCAAACCTCACAGACTGGGAACAAGACAAGCTCTGGGTCTCTGAATCTTGATCTACAATCTTCTCTCCATGATGCTCTCCATCAATATCCTCAAGGCAACACAAGCCCCTCAACAACTTCCTCAGAAAGAACCCCAAAGATGAACAGACAACCCCAGGGGAAACAAAATCAACAGGCAACTTCAGAAAATGCCTAAAAATGCTAAACTGATAGGGAAAAATCTAAAAAATATTCACAAGGGTCCTCAACACCTACTCATAACATCTACAAAGGTCTCTACCTAAAAATCAAGATAAAACTCAATCAAAGAAAGGGATTCATCACCTAAACACAATTTAAACCCTAATTAGGATACCCTAAATCTACCCTAATTAAACTAATCAAGATTAATTCTAAAAAATCTAGAAAAAATCTTATGGGGAACTATATGATTCATCATCTAATTGCACAAAAAAGAATGGATTAAAAATCCTAAGGGAAGGTCATGAAACAATTCCTACAAAATCAAATATCAAATTAAGACTATTAAAAAGCTATTTAATTGGAAAATCTATTAAAAATATCAAACTAAAAAATAAAATCTCATTTTTATTTTTATAATTTTCTACACAATTTCATCTACTCATAGGAAAAGGAAGAAGTCAAAAATCATTTATTTCCAATTTTTAATGAATTTAACAAGACAGAAAAATAAAAGAAGGAAAATAAAACAATTTAAATTAAATGAAAGGAGGGGGTATGAAAAGTAATACGCGCCAGTTAAATGAGTTGGGCCAACAAAGAAGGGGGGTGGGAATAGAAAGCCAAGCCCAGACGCGGTTAAATGAAACGACCGCGTTTCATGGAATTCAAATCTTCCCTCTCTTTTCTCAGACGCGATCACAGCCGTTGGATCTACAGAATTAGTCAAATATTGGGACTGATCCAACGGATCATCTTCATCGTCCCCAAACACCCTAGGGTTTTCAGAAACCCTAATCCCACGCACTCATCTTCCAGCTCCTCCATCTCTCTCCACAGGCCACGGCTCCACACGACTCCAACACAAAAAATCATCTACTTCTCAAGCCCTACACAACCCTACGTACAGTTTCTATTAATTCACCCTGGATTGCTCTAACAGAATGCATCAACATCTTGGTACAAACACGGTTCAAAATTTCCAACTGACATCAATCTTCATTAAACTTCAGTATAATGATGCAATCATGCTCTTGATGTTATCCTGATCATTTTAACCTACTTCTTGCTACCTAAAACTCATTACACAGCCAGCTATGGAAAATTAAAGAATTATGGTTCTGTTATGCAACCTCACCAATCTTGCTCTAATTCAAGGGAAAGAATCCTCTACCCTAACACATTAATTCTATGGCTATAGAACTAATTGAAACTCATTAAATTAAGAGATGGAGAGTGAAGAAGAAACCTGTTAAGAGGTTATGGTGCAGTGATGTAGAGATGGTTCCAAGGCTTGAAACTGCTTCTAGATGTTCCTTGAATGACCACCAATCTTCTGTTTGCAATGGTGATGAAGGAGGTGGCTGGTAGTGCAAGATATCTTGACTTGCTTCAACTTGAAGAAATCTCTCCAATGGCTATGTATCTCTCTCTCTCCTCTGACTTGGCTCAAGTTTCACCAACCTCTCATCACTCTCTGATGCATTCTTTATATAACAATCATTGGATGCTTCTAGAATCATCTAGAATGGTGTGGAAAGTTCATGAATTTCTCCTTGAATGAGAAGTTGAAAGTCTCATATTCCATACTTCATGCCTTGTAATTTGGCCTCAAAATGTCCTTATGTGAGTTATTGAATGAGGGTGAGTGAAAAACAAGTGCATTTTTGGCTTGTGTAGGGTTTTGCAAAGTTGCCCTCTTATGCAAGCAACAAATTTCCAAAGGAACCTCATTTTTTAAGCCTCAAATGAAAAATCTATTTAAACCAAAGTTCTTAAAATGGTTTTTCCAATCAAAATGATATATTGGATGACCTATTTTGGATTTGTGGATCTCCCAAATCACTTTTCAATTTCAACTTTTCTAAGTTATAAGTCATTTTTAGTTCATTTTTGACCAATCATGGAATCTTGTGTTATGAGCTTTTCCAACACTTTGTGACCTTCTTTCTAGACTTAAAATCACATTTTGAGCAACTTTCATGTTTTGAGTTTTTCCATTTGAGGCTTGGAAATAGGAGTTTTAGGCATTGGCTAAAATGACCTATAACTGACAAATGACCAAAATACCCCTGCCTTGTTCAAACCATAAGTTGAGTTCCACAAATCCAATCAAGGACTTCTACCACTCAAATTAAATCTAAGAGGATCCTCTTCAACATTCATGTTGACCAAGAAATCATAGGAATCATCCTACTAGGGCAAAAGTTGTCTGCAAGTTGGGTGACTTTCAAGGACCCAGATTCACATACTTCTGCTGACCTGTAATTTGCCAAAACCATAACTTGAGCTCTGTAACTCCTATCAAGGATTTCCACCACTCAAATTAAAGCTTAGAAGAAGCTCTACAACATTCATGTTGTGGGGAAGAGGAGATATCAATCACATCTAGAGCTAAAACTGCCTGGAAAATAGGGATCAAATTAGGGTTTTTCACTGTCAATCCTTGGGAACCCTGACTTGAAACTTCTCAAACTCCTCAATCATGATGAGTTGGTCTAGGAATCATCTTTATAACATCTCTATACATTATTCCATGATCTCATGGCCCTTGGATTAGGTCTCAACCTTCTCCAAATCTCAGTTGATCCTAGGGTTGACCCAGTCAAAACCCTAATTCTACCATTCATGGTTGAATCTTCTGAACTCTTGCATAATGACCTCTCTGGGCTTCATGAAGGCTATCAAGACATCTCATAAGCTTTCTCAAGACATCAAGTTCATTCTCAAAGTCTCAGAATCATCTGAGGGGCACCCACAACTTTCAAACTGTGAAGCATACAACCCTGGTTTCAACCCATTCCTCTGAG
Source organism: Lathyrus sativus (assembly GCA_963859935.3). Lineage (NCBI taxonomy): Eukaryota > Viridiplantae > Streptophyta > Magnoliopsida > Fabales > Fabaceae > Lathyrus > Lathyrus sativus. The sequence continues at coordinate 414,274,748 of OZ012736.1, read as the reverse complement.
GATCTCTTGAACTTTCTGATGAAGGTATCAACTTTCAAACACCCAATGAATGAATAAATGTTGGTCAAATTTTGGGGTGCAACAATATCGAAGTAATATAAAAGATTGTCGAACCCACAGAGACCAATGTCAATCTACCGTTATCTATTATTACGACGTAAAGCTAAGGCTAATGGAATTAGGAAAGCTGAATGCGAATGAAATTAAATGCACAATAAATAAAGATTTTTGGTTTAAAGAAATGCGGTAAAGGAATATCGGTATGTAACGCTTTAGCTATCGGGAATTCGGCAGGTTACCGGTGCCTTTTTGTCTATTGCAAACACTTTTCAGGAGAACTTACTCGTTTAAAGACCTTCGTCTCACGATGGTTGTTGACTCGGGTCATAATTCTAAGGGCCGAATGTACGCTTTCGCTATCCCATTCGGGGTTAAAACTACTTTTTGTAAACAAATAGATTCTAATTTCTCTTAAAGCGCTTTCGCTGTGTCTAAAATCGATGCCTAGTTTTTACTATCTGGTTCTAGCCTCAGCTGTCGCTTGTTGGTTCGTACCTTAATATGGTTTCCCACTGTCGTGGCAAAACCACCGTAAATAGCTTCTCACTGTCGTGACAAAGATTTATTTAGAATTTAGATTAAAAACTACGGCCAGAAAGGTTGTTTGTAAAAAGGGAAGATTCCAGTTACTATTGAATCCTGTCCTACTAATTCGGTTACATACCGATAAAACTAATTTAGCTAGACATGATAATTAATGCAAACGTAAATAAACAATGGCAGCAGAATAATATAACATGCATACTGACAGAAATAAAATAATAATTCAATTAATAAAAACCTGTAAATCGTACTGATCTCGAATCCTTGAGTAGTCCTCCACAATGTCGGCAGGATTCTACTTTGGCGAGAATTAAAAGGTACAGGAACAAATAAAGCGACACAAATGAAATAAAAGGAAGAGAAATGGAAAATAATGCAGGAAAGTAAATTTGGCTTCAATGGGAATTTTGGCAGTACTTCGATACATCGAAGGTTCCCCCTAAAACTATGAATCTAAGGCCTATTTATAGGAGATAATTCACTCTTCAACTTCCAGAGATCATGGGTGAGTTATGGAGGGAGTGGGAGCAACTTCCAGTAGTGGGTAGTGAGTGGAGAAAGTGTAGGAAGAAATTAGGTTGAGATTGATCGTGGCTGCTTCTGATTTGAACATACTGATATCGTGGCTGCGTGACGGTCGTCATGAAATGTGACGGTCGTCACACGCATGACGGTCGTAATGGACCTGTGATGACCGTTATATCAGCAGAATCCGTATCTGTTGTTTTCATCTGTTTTTCATCTCTTTTCCTTCCATTTCTTCTCCTTTTCTTTCTTTAGTCTAAATTCTCCCCAATCTGCTAAACGAAGTAAATTAATCATAAATAGAGCATAAATCAAGATAAATTAATAATAGTTACAAATAAATACATGTAAATCAATCCAAATAAACGATATGATTTCGCGTTATCAGTAGATAAATTAGCAATAGTCACAAATAAATGCATGTAAATCAAGCCAAATAAACGATATGATTTCGTGTTATCATACCACAAAAAAAAACAAAAATATCTCATATCACTCACTCAAAACAGTCAACAAATCCCCGATACACAATATATGACTTTATCAACAGTAAACACAAATATATGCAAGAGGTTCCTATAGAATACTATAGATATCTAGGGTTCTAATACCTTCCCTTTGTATAACCAATCTCGATTCTCAAATCTCTTAGTGCATTGCATTGCATGCACCTCACGGGTTTATTTAGATTTTTTTCCCTTCCCTCTCTGGGGATAAATTAAAAGTTCACATGTAGAGAACGAGCGACCTCACTTCAAAAGAAGGGACCGAATCCCACATCGACATAAAAATGACGACTTCATTGGGGAATTAGAGATTTCATCCTCTCTAAAAGGATTAAGCCTGTCTTGCACATATTTGTGATTTTACTGTTGAAATCATTTTCTTATTGTTGTATTCATCATGTTTGTTTTGGATTTTCTGGTTGATCTCTATAAGTGAGACAAATCCTAACCTGAATTTGAGTGTAAATAAATAAGATAGGATGTTGATATAATCAAAAGTTACATGTCTGGAGTAATCCTACACATGAGTAACATATGATATAATCACACTCGATGGAGGCCCCTTTGGAATTACTAATGCATTCAAGAGTAGTCGTAATATCATTACTTTTTTTGACGTGGGAGCTTGAGAAGCTAAAGACCTTTAGTATCCCTTTACCCCACTTGGCTTTTAAAATATAGTGCGGTGATTATCTAAGTGTAGACCTGAGATAGTTGATACGCGATACTACACTCATATGAGTTTCTCTTGAGAATATTATTGATTCTCGAGTAGTCGGGTGTGTCGATAATATCCAAAAGATGGAACTATGACTTTGGGAACCATATTAGAACATGTTATACAGGTACAATGAACCCATAATACATATTCTCTTGGTTTGGTTAGACGCATTATGCGATGCTCGTGACATCGAACCCTTGAAACCATGTTTGTTATTTTGTATATATGTGCATCCATACATTCATACATTTATTCAAACATCATTTTTAACCAAAAACTTTCAAGTAACTTAAAACCCTATGGAAAATATCATAGGTTTTAACATGGATTTTGGGAAAATTAATACCAAGAAGTACAACTTCAAAGATCCTGATACAACAGAATTGAGTAAACTTAGGTCGTCTGATTTCCTGTCTAGAAGATTTCAGAGGAAGCTATGGAGGGCTCTTGGGTATTCTAAAAATTAGTGTTGAAGAAGGAATTCTTGACACCCTTGTACAATTCTATGATCCTCCCTACCACTGTTTCACATTTCCAGACTATCAACTTACCCCCACTTTAGAGGAGTATTCGTATTAGATTAGTTTGCCAACACTAAAAAAGATTCCTTTCTATGGCTTAGAGGAAACTCTTAAGTACTTAGTTATTGCAAAGGGACTTCATTTGGAAACCTTAGATGTGAAAGACGACTTCACTTCCAAAGGAGGAATTAGAGGGTTAACTTCCAAATTATTGATAGAGAAAGCTACGGAGTTGGATAAAGCTAATAGTATGCGTGCGTTTGAAGCTATCTTTGTACTACTCATCTATGGACTTGTGTTATTCCCAAACATCAACCACTATGTTGATCTTAATGCCATTCAGATATTTTTGAGTGGTAACCCAGTACCTACTTTACTTGGGGACACTTACCATTCAATTTATCATAGGACTCTGAAGGGTAGCAGAACAACCAAGTGTTATGTTCCTTTGTGGTACAGATGGTTCAAGTCACTCTTACCAAGAACTATACTCTTTGTTGAAAATCCTGACAAACTCCAATGGTCTCAAAGGATTATGTCTCTTACTCATGCTAATATGAATTGGTATGACACATCTTACGACAAAGGGGTTATCATTGACAGTTGTGGATAATTCCCCAATGTACCTCTTCTTGGTATACATGGAGGGATTAACTATAACCTCGCTCTTGCAAGACGTCAGTTTGGGTACCCCATGGAGGACATGTCTAGAGGTTTCTTGGTGTTAGGTTTCTTCTACCTTAATGAGGATGGAAACCCATATTTGAAAAAGGCAGTCATAAAGGCCTGGCACACCATTCATAAAAAGTGCAAAGATCAGTTGGAAAACAAAAATTGTGTTGCTTTCAAACCCTACACTCAGTGGGTCAGTACCAGAGCTTGTGAACTCAAGATGCCTCATCCTCTTGAGAAACCTTCACAACCTTTCATTGATTTATCCTACAATCTCTGCTGAAAGTAATGAGGAGTACCAAGAGCTCTTGACTAGGATGAAACTAGAAAGAGACACTTGGGAAGACAAATTTCACACTGCAAGGGCTGAGAGAAAAGAATTGAAAAGACAACTGAAAGAAAAAGACGACTTGATAAAAACCCTGGAGCAACACGTTGTGGAAAGAGAAGAAGAACAAGAGAATTTATTTTCTCTGGTCATGTTCCTCCTACCTCAGGTGCTTGGAATAAAATTGTCAATCAACTTACAATGGAAATACTTGACTAAAACGGCAGAAAGAAACAACTGGGGGTTATATCTTCATCGACAATATTTCCTCAGGGACCATGTGCTTAACTTAGTTGTAATCTTTTGAAATTTTACTTTCATGGTTGTAATCCTTTAATTATTTCAAATTAAAAAAATTTCTTTTTGATTATTCAAAAATGTTATCCATTTTTATGATATTTTGTAACATAACTTTTTAAGTTCCTTGCAAACAGAGTCATTTACATTTTGTACATCATACATCATTCAAGCATTTTACATTAAAAAAAACTTACACATATTCTTGCTTGCAAGCCAAACTATCTCATTCATATAATACTTAGGCCAGTCGTCAAAAGAAGATGGACGAACTTGAGCAAGAAAATAAGGATCTTAGAGACGAAGTCACTGATATAAAGGATGATATAGAAAGGCTCAAAAACATGGTAAAAGCGTTGACAACTGCTCAAAATCAGCCTTTAACTCTGATTCAAAGGATTGTCATCTCATAAATTGTCGCTGCATCCATCCCTGTCACATCTGTTGCCATTCCACAATACACCATGCCTCCTAGCTTCACTTGAGGCATGCCTTTCAAATTTATTCCAGAGGGTTACAAACCTTCAGTTCCTAAAGTTCCAAAAGTCACAACTGTCATGTCAATACCACCCCTTGTGGTACATACCACTCCATATATTAAGGAACAAATTTTACATGCTCCTCCAAGTGAAACTATGGGAGTAGATGAAAGGTGGGATGAATTCCAAGATAGGTTCTCGAATATGTAGAAAGAGATCAAAGCTCTTAACGGACAAGACTTATTTGGAAAGAACACATCTGACATATGCCTAGTTTTAAATGTCAAAATACCACTCAAATTCAAAGTACCTGACTTTGAAAAGTAGAAGAGAATTTCTTGCCCTCAAAGTCATTTGGTTATGTATGCGTGATAAGTGCCAAAATGTTGTGTTTTGAGTAGTATTTTTGCGGCACTTATCAGTTCATTTGTATTGAATTCTTTGAATAAAACCCCACTTTATTTGTAAAAGTGTATATTTAGTATATACTAGTATTTTTGTGTAAATATTATTTATTTTAATTTATTTTACCTCATTTTTGTAGGTATACAAGCATTGATATTTATTGATTGTTAGATACATCATTGAATACGTTTTCTGACGCTTTCGATCGGGCCTCAAACAGAGTTACGGTTCGAAAGTTATGAAGAAAATAAGATGCTGAATTTTTCGGTGCCCTGAGCTCGCTAGGCGAGTGTTGCAACTGCGAAAAACACCTGGCGAAAAAAACAGAAGAGTCTCCACCGAATGTTATTTATCCCGATGAAGGGAAAGGAAACGATTGAATAAAACCTCAAAGAAGGGAGAAGACACGGTCATCGCAACCAAATCTTGAGGTTCGGGAGTCGATTATACGAGAGGAAGGTATTAGCACTCCCTCGCGTCCATTGTACTCAACGGGATCCATGCTTGTTGTCTAATCAAAGTGTGCATCAATCTAAATCCTACTGCTAAACAAAAGTGATAAGGAAAAGAGGAAAAAGGAGACTCGATAGGACTTCACCGTCCTACGCCTGCGTATTCCCTCGCGCATTGGGAAAGTCAGAGTCAACTTAGTTCGGAAAACTACAAGTGAAAGGGGGAAGGTTGCTCGACAAGATATCACTGTCTTATGCCTACGTATCCTCATCTAGTATGAGAAATCAGAGTGTTCGTAGTCCGTGGTTATGACCACAAATTGGTTAAGTGTTTTTTATGAGCAACGTTAAGTTCGCGTTCCAGCAGTTAGAGTCGATGCCTGTTTGCGGTAGAACGGAAATAAAGTGCTCTTTTCTGAAAATGATTTCTACAAATAATCTCAAAGGATGAAAATGATTTGAATTTGTTTGTGAGTTTTAGAGAAGTGAATTGAATTGGTTTGAGATTCACCTTGCACTAAAGTCTATGATATATGAATGAATGCGTCGCATGATCACCCCCAGATGGGACGTACGCTAAACACTCTAGACAAATTAAGGAGATACCCCTTACTCATCATTTCCCATATATTTAAGACTCGAGGTACACACTGTTCATCATATTTATTAAGTGTTTTAATGTTGTTTTGAGATGAGAAGAGAGAAGACTAAAAGGTTGAAAAGAAACCAACTAAGGGAAACAGATTCCTAATGTTGTCATGCACAATGGTCCTAAATTTGGGATGAATAAGGAATTATAATTAATGTTATCATGCAAGAAGATAAAGCTAAGGTTAAGGTTTAAAAGGGACTATCCTAGTTGTTATCATGCAAAGGATTGAAAGCCTAATGTCTCTCCTACCTCTAACTTAATAAAAAAATTAAGTTAAGCTCGGAATCCTAAGGGATCATGTGAGCATACACAAGTAAACGTTATACTAATTAATCACCAATAACAAAATCAAACTCAAAACTCAAAGAAGAAAGATAGAGATGAAGAGTAAGAAAGTGGCAAAGCAACACAAGATGATAAGAACTCAACATTAATGCACAAGTGTCACACCAATATTAGAGCATGTTTATCAAATGAATCAAGACATCAAAGATGGATAAAACCCACAATCAATCACATACTCTCAAACATCACATCATCATGAGAAAAGTGTTCATACTTTCAAGTTCAAAGGAAAAGATAAAGACATTCAAGGAAGTACACAAGCAAACTTGTTTTAGAACCACAATTGAAGACCATGAGACAACATACCAAATCAAAATGAGTTCGACAAGATGAAAAACAAGTTAGGGAAGTAGCAATATCATACCAAAATCAATTCAATTCAAAGAGGAAATGAAATGCACCACACCATTCAATATGAACCACAACAAAGAATATGCATTCATAAATCAACAATTCATAACAACAAGTTCTATATGGTTCAAACAAATGAAATTAGGTCAAGAAAACAAGATGGGAAGTAACATGATCATGAATATCACTCCAAATATCAACTCATGGATCTCAAGAGGAATCATCAAGAATCAACTTCAAAGCATGCATCAAAACTAGGCAAGCCTATACCATGATCATCTTCAAATGAAAACACGTGTTCAAACAAGGTACAAAGTATAAATTGATCAAGTAATGCACACCATAACATGAAGTTCAGGAGAAAACTTAATTAATTCAATTCACATTAAAATCCAAGATATCAAGCAAGTTCAAGAAGGATCAAGTTAAAATCATGCACAAGGAAACACTCAAATCATCCATACAAGGAATCAAGTGAATAAAAAAGTGGGAAATGATCATACAATAGACACATAAAATGAGGATCAAAACCTTAAACAAGTCATTTGAATCACACAAGAATCATGAACCATAAGAAAAATCCATTCAAGAAGCAAGTTTTAAAACTAGGTCAAGAATTAAGCTAGTTCATGTTTAAACAACATCACATTGAAAAATCAAATTGAGGCACTTAGATGATCATACAAAAATGAAACCAAAGCTCAAACTCATGCTAAGACAATTGCACGAATGCACCATCAAAAGAAATCCACAAGTTCAAACACATTATTAATCGAGCATGAATCGAGGACTACTAAAACCACATTAAAACAACCAAGAAATAATCACCAAGGCATAAAAATCACACTCAAAGAATCATCATTCATATGTCGAAACATGTGGGAAATATTGGATTAAAAGTGCATAGAAAAGGCATTAACACATCAAACCCTAGCTAAGGACCACAATGGAAAACTACTTCTCAAATTAAATTCAAATAAAATATGAAAATAAAATGAAAAATAAAATAAAAATTACAAACATTACCTCAAGATATTGAAGGACCAGAAACATATTTTTGTGGATTTTGAAAATGATTTAAACAATTAAAATGAAAATGAAAATGAAATAAAAATAAAGTAATATGGAAAACCAAGGCAGGGGGTGAGAAAGTAAATCTAGAAACAACACAGATTTAGTTGTAGCATGGATTGGGCCAATCTATTGGGGGGAGGATATAAGAAATCACAAAGCCCAACCAAACACAATACACACTCAGGTGCCACACAGACATCACTAATTAAGGTGGCACCTAGTCAGCAGTGACTCACACATGCGAACGGTCCAGATCAATCCACCTCATTTTATTTGAATTCAAATTAGGGCGCGTGTAGCACCCCAAAATTTGTCTTTCCATTTTAGCAGCATCTGGCTTTTGTTTCTTTGCATTTTCGCATTTCTGCATTGGTTTTCCTGTGGTTCAGTTTTCATTTTTGGTACAAGAGACGAAATAGCAAGCATCAGAGTCCCTGACATTTGTTTTTCCTGGCGATCGAGCGGCCAATTTTATTTTGTTGCAGGTTGTTTTTAGAACAGGAGACATCATTCAGGCTATCGCAAGCATTCTCATGGTTATAGCATTCAAGAACAAATTTAGACGCTTAATAGAGCTCAAAACGGTTGAAAACAGGCAAATGTGCAGATTTCCCTCTAAAAGGCGCCAATTTAAAATTTGTGAAGGTGTTAATCAATTAACCAAATCAAAGTCAGGCCAGATTTGAACTTTTGAAAGTGTTAATCGATTAACCCAAAGTGTTAATCGATTAACCAGTGCAGATTTTGCCTCTGCACGTGAATTCTCAAGAGGAGTCACTTTGGGGTCCAATTTTGATCACTTGTGAGTTGATTTTACACCTTGGGAAGGATCTAGAACCATCTTGAATTTTGGTTAATTTCATTTTCCCTCCAAATTCCCATTCCTCATTCCAAACCAAATTTCACAAACCACATCCCAAACCTCTCATTTGGATCCAAACCTAAGGGGTATTTAATTGATTTACTCCACAAATCTAACTCTCATAATTTCCATTTCAATTTTCAGAATTCACTCTCATTCTCTCAACTTTTCTCTCAATTTCACTCCACAACCAAACCTTCAACAAAGCTCTTATTGCTTGAATTCATTTATTCTCCATTGGAATCATTGATTTCTAAGAGCTAAACCTTCATCCTTGATCATCATCATCTCCAATTCTTCATCCAATTTTTGTGCAAGCTTGGATCTGAATTTTGAAGTTGCTTTAGAAGTGATTATTTGGTGCATTTTGGCTTAATTTTTGGTAGATCATCACTTCTACTACAAGATTTCATTTGGATCTTCAAGGAATTCTTGATTTCTAGCTTGGATCTGTTTAATCAAAGTTGAATCAACAATTACCGAAGCAATTCTCCGCTTCGAAGGTCGGAATTCTAGATCCATTGCATTTTTGAGCTTATTTTGCATAATCATGTTGATCTTCATTTTTGATTGATTTGGTTGATTCTTGATCCATATGAATTGTGATGGTGTTGTTTAGATGTGTTTACATCTTGATTAGATCACTGTTTTCTGGTTTAATTTCGTGCACAATTGTTTGTGAAATCATGTGAATGTTTGCTTAAGTGATAAGTTGCTGAAAAGTGCTTTTCAGTTGCTGTTTTCTGCTGTTGGAGCAGTGTTAATCGATTAACCAGATCAAACATTCAATTTTTCAAGCGTTTTTCAGTGGTTAATCAATTAACCCCTGGTGTTAATCGATTAACATTGTTCCATTAGGGTTGTTTTTCCTGTTGTTCATGCTTGTTTCGGTACCGTTTCCCTTCGAATCATCATGAATCAATATGATGCATTAGGAGTGAAATGTTTTGGATATATGCCACTATTTTCGATTGTTTAGTCATTATTTCTTCGGCGCGCATGTTTGGTTTCCACTTGAGGGCATACTTTCGTAGTTGTCGTTCAAAGTAATGCTTGCATGTTCATGTTTGCTTGCCTTCTTGCATTTCTTTGTTTTGTGTGCATTCTTTTTGCAGCTTCTTTCTTGCATTAATAAAGGTTGAGATGTGCTTGTGGAGATATTTACCCCACACTCTTGCCTCCCTTTGCTTGTGTGTTACATTGCATATGCATCCTTGTATATTTCATATTATTTTATGCTTCCTTCTTCTTTTGTCTTCCTTTGCCATGTTCCCTTAGGACTTCTAATATTTCTTGTTTAAGATGGAGTATGATAGACATTAGGTTCAAACCATGCATGTTAACGTTATGGTAGATTTTTCCCTCTTTAATCCAAACTTTAGTTCCACTTTGCATGACAACATTAGGACCGAGTTTCCCTTAGACCTTTTGTGCGTCTCTCTTCTCATCTCAAAACACGTTCTAATTCATTTAATAAGTACGATGAACGTTGTACGCTACGAGCCTTAAGCACATGGGGAATGATGAGTGAGGGGTCTCCTCTTGCTTGTCTAGAGTGTCTAGTGTACATACCGTTTGGGGGTGATATGTGACGCATTCGTTCCTATGTCATAGTCTTTAGTGCGACGTGAATCACAAATCAAACTAATTCACTTCACTAAAAAATACGAAAACAAACTTCAAACCTTTTTCCTTCGGGATCTTAATTTGGAAAACCTTTTTCATAAAATAATTTGTTGTTAGGCTTTGGTTCTACCACAAACAGGCGTTGTCTCTAACTGTTAGAACGAAGGTTTAACCCTACTCGATTAAAACACTTAATCAACATGTGGTTTCGTGTTAGCCCGAACTACGTTTTCTCTGATTTCTCATACCAGATGAGGATACGTAGGCACAAGACGGCGATGTCTTGGCGAGCATCCTTCCCCCACCTTTCACCCGTAGTTTGTTGAACTACGTTGACTCTGACTTTCACATTGTACGAGGGAATACGTAGGCACAGAGCGACGATGCTATGCCGAGTCTCCTTTCTTTTCTTTTTTCCTGTGAGATGTAGCGTAGATAGATTAAACACACCTTTAGATAGACAACAAGCATGGATCCCGTCGAGTATGACAGACGTGAGGGGTGCTCATACCTTCCCCCTGTGTAATCGACTCCCGAACCCGAGATTTGGTTGCGATGATCTTGTCTTTTCCTTTTTATTAGGTTTTCTTTGCTCATTTACTTTCCCTCTCTTTTGGGATAAATAACGAATGGTGGCGACTCTTCTGTTTTCTGCCGGTGTTTTTCACAGTTGTGACAGCTGGCGACTCTGCTGGGGACTTCTTTTGCAGTCTCGCCTTGCTTTTTTTCCTGGCTGTCTGGGCTCCCCATCAGCTGGCGACTCTGCTGGGGAATGCGACGGTTCCCTATGTGAGTCAATCCTAGCGCTTGTCTGCTGCGTCTTTGGGTGTTTACTGTTGTGCAGTTACTTTTGCTTTATGTACATATTTGTTGTATATTATTGCATTTGCATTTTATTATCATATTATGCTACTGCTGTGCTGTGTGGTGGGTCGTTCCATTGAGAGATAAGCCAAACCCAGGCTTGAGTATACACACAGGATTAGTGTGGAGAGTAGCGGGAGCTTGTGTGGCATTTGGCCATGCAATAGCTCGTGCGAAATTCACGTTCAGATGAGGTTTTCCTTTGGAAATATTCTATCCTGCGCATCTAGTGCAGTTGAGTGAATATTGACTTAGAGAGAATGTCGACTCTGGAGACCGTTCATTTGGGAAGTCAGCTAAGTAAGGCCGCTTCATTTGACTATGATGCCAAACCAGAAATGGTGAACATATCATCGTTTCTCAAAAGTCTAGGACACTGACAACCCGCATAGGATGCCGTACCTTTCAAGACTAGAACCCACATGTGAGAGGGTATGGGTTTTGCAGGAAAATTGACCTCCAACCAACCTGGTTTTCTTTTCAAAGTGAACCTTTGATCTTTTGATACTGTGGGTTCCTATATGTTGGTATTCTGAGGTTCCGGTATTCTCTCGCCGAAGCGAAGCTATGGTTGTATTCAGTCAACGGCACAACAGCGAGTTTGAGCATTGGATACCTTGATCCCATGGTTACATCTGCATAATCATCCTGCATTTAACATTTCATGTCTATGGGTTCGAAAGGTTCTCGTCTCTCCTTTGATTCTGGTACTGGTCTTCTGAAGAGAGGGAGAATTGTTATATACAAGTTTCTGACACCTCAGTTACGACCTTTATTTGGTCTGATCTCCATGGCTGAGCATGGCGTCTTTGAAACCTTCAAGAAGAATCTTACCTGATATAGGAGAAGATTATTGTGGTGTTCGTATCCATCCCTGTTGTTCTTATTTATTGAAACTGGAATCAAGGGGGAGATCTCCCTGTGAATACATAGACATGTTTACATTTTGCATCCTACATTCTCATTTGCATCGCAAGTGGTTCTCAGGGGCCTCGTGTTCTTATCTCTGCTTGGTTTTCTTAAGTAACAGGATTGAGGAGTTCAGTTTCCACGGATATTCAATTCGAGGGAATCAGCGAAGGGTAATGGATCAGATTCGGGCAGAGTTGAGGGAAGTCTGAAGCTAGATGGGACAATTCATGATGGGCATGCAAGCCTTGCGCCTGGATCAGAAGGCGCTTAAGGAGGAGGTTCATCAACTGAAGACTCAAATAGGCCTGATCACAGAAGTGATAAGGAACATGCTAAGAAAGGAGGGCGATCAGGTGCCTGAAGCTGCAACAGAGATGGTTGTCCCACCTTTATCTGTGGAACCTCTCCTAAGGCACGGTGTTCCTCAAGGATCTTCTGCACGACTTGATTTTCCAGGTTCTCCCCACCAGCAGCTACCTCTTGTTTCCCGAGACAATCTTAAGACTAAGAGGTATACTCAAAGGACGAAGCAGCCCAACAGAATCTTCAACCAGATCCCTATGACTTATGCTCAGTTGCTGCAACTCTTGCTTCAACTTCGATTGGTTGAACTTCGGACTCTGGCTCCATTTACTGGCGAGCCACCACCAGGCTATGATGCAAGTGCCTATTGTGATTTCCATTCTAGGGCACCAGGGCATAATGTCGAGAACTACAAAGCTTTTAAGCACAAAGTTCAGGACTTAATTGATTCAAAGGTAATTGAGTTCACGACGGGCGGCGTAAGCGTACCAAATGGTCATATCCCATTCGTTGCAAAAAAGGTGGATGTGCGTATTCGCTCCCCTGAAGCTGCATCAGGTCAGGAGTATGTATTGCAATCTATAATCTCAGAATCTCCATGCCCATAACTGTTGCCTATTCCTAGGCCAAGCCTGAGGATGAAAGTACCTGAACAAAGGAAATCCTCGATACCTCAGACCTAGTCTCCAGATGTTTCAAATGCTCAGAGTCAACAATCTTTTGGGTCTTTGTATCAGATATCATTTTCTTGCCAGAGTCAATGTTCATGCCGTCATCAGCCGCGTCAGCACGCCCGACAAAGACCAAAGAAGCCAGAGAGGCATTTCACTCGGTTGCCAATGTCGTACAGTCAGATGTTTCCAGATCTGATTAGAGGTGGTTTGATAGTGCCAAAGAGGATTAACCTAGAGACTCCTTTGTATCCGCTAGGTTTTAATGTCAACGCCCATTGTGAGTACCATGTTGGGGCACAAGGCCATTCAACCGAGGGTTGTAAGGTGCTTAAAAGCAAGATTCAGACTCTGTTGGACTCCAATAGGTTTTCAATCACACCTCAGGGAATCCAGATCAGCAATCTTCCTTCGTCCATCCATGTGGGTTCAGCGGTTAATGTTGCAGAAGAATTTACCAATGGAAGAGGTTCGGAAGAGCATCAAATTGACTTAGACGAGCAATTCTAAGGTGGCTGATTCAGCAGTAAGTCAAGATTTGAAAGCCCGGTTCCCAGAAGCTGGCAATCTTTTTTTTTATCATGTCATTTCTTTGCATTTGTAGTTTCTTTTCTGTTAAAGTGAAAACTCATTTGTAAAACTTGTTTGTTTTCAATTGATATTAATATTGAAATGAATATGCAGGTTTTTGATTAAATCCATTTGTGTTCACTAATTGCTTTTTATTAATGTCAAACGGTTGTTTAAGCGGAATCCGAGGAAGATGACGAAGTTGAAAGATGCGCAAGCTTCCGATCGTATGCTTTTGAATAAAACCGGCTGATGATGTACATACGTTGTTTCAAATTCCTAAATACCGGAGATATAAGGATGGTAATCCCTTATCAACCCCTTTGAGCCTAGCAGTAGGAGTTTCTTTCTGAAAAACGAAAAAACCCTCAATCTTAACTTGGGGCAGAGTAGGTGTCAATTAATTTGACCGAGTGTCCGAATCGCAAAAGGAGTGTTCTCGTTCGAGGATCAATCACACCTCTGGAGGTCGTGCCTAAAAAAAATAAAACAAAAAAAATAAAATAATAAAAAAAAACTACGGTGGTTATCCATTGTCGACCAAGGAGTGAAACAGTCGCAATCCCTTCAACAAGTCAGACAGGCCAGTGTCACACGAATTATAAAAGAGGAAGAAAAGAAAAAAAAATCAAAAGCCCGCTAAGCCGATAACTTGAGAACAAGTGGCTTAGGCAAAAATTAGGGCATCCCGCTGGACCTTGAAATCAAAAGAAACTCAAAAGAGTCAGTCCAGACAAAAATGGGGAAATATAAAAATGATGAAAAGCAAGTCGTGTGACTCCAGGAACCAAAAGATGAAAAGGGAGTGACTGTCACTCCAAAAACTTGTGGTTTCCTGAACCATCGCTCCTGTCATTCAACCTGTGAGAAGTGAGTGCTTGTTTCGAATTAGTTGAATGTAGGATTGGAGAACATCAAGGAGAATGGGTGGATTAAACAGAACTTTGAACCGTATATCTTTTCTTTCAAACCGTGAACCTGACCAAGTTACAACCTTCAAAAGTCCTAACTGAAGCAGGGTTGTTTCAAAAGCATACTTCGGTAAAGATCATGTCGAAACTGACTCCTAAAAGGATTCCTCTTACCATGTTGGTATTGATGTTGACATTCTGATAAGTGATTCGTTCGCTTTATGTCAAAAATGTTTTTCCAATGAACAGACGTGGATTTCAAAATTGTTATATGCATTGCATGAATATATCTTTTGTGCAGAACAATTTGTTTTACTTGCGAATAAGCACTTAACATCAAGATAGTTTCCACAATGGAAAGTTTGATCTTGATAGAATATAGAACTCCTGAATACTCCATTGAACCAGGGCAAGCTATATCAAATGATCATATCATGGGAGTCAGCCATCCGAAAGTTAGTTAATCTGAGGCAATCAGGTCGAGATTTGATAAATCTCTCGAAGTGATCAGGGGTACTGCTCCATAAATCAGTCAGTCAGGGGCAAGGTCGTTGCAAGGCTTGGGCAGACTACCCCGAGAGCCTAATAGCTATTCTTATCCAAAAGGAAATTAACTTGAAATACCTCTTCAAGGTTCAAAGTGCTGAAGCCGTTCATGTCAACCCATCAGGGTACATAAATTTCAAGTCTTCTCGTGGGGAAGTTTTTGCAGAGATCCCACAGGCTGGGGAAAAATTGAAAACGAAGGAACTGTTCCTCCCCATATTTTCAAGGCTTAGCAGAGTTACTCAAGCTGTTGAAAAATTGAAAACGAAGGAACTGTTCCTCCCCATATTCCCTGACCTTCCACATAAAACCAAAAGCCCAACCATACTTGGCACAATCATTCCTAGTGAATCAGAAGTACTGTCACCAGTGAGGGTGTGTAGTGTATCTCCAACAGAAGAAAGCTTTGTCTCCCTAAAAGGCTAATCTCCAATAGGGTGGATTTGTTTGCACCATGTTCCCAGCAAAGTAGGTTGAAGGTATTACTTCGGAGGCAGGGTAGATTGCAATCCAGTATTATTCTCCTACAGAGGCAACGTCTTTGACGCCCTTTCCCCAACGGAGTCGACTTTCTGGTGTTTTCCCGGTAATATCGGTATTCAGGATTTTCTTCCTCAAGCAGAGTTCAGTGCTGATTCCCTCGACATAACAATGTTTGAGCAGGGCGTGATCCATTTCCCAGTAGAGTGGAGTTCTCAGTAGAAGTCTCTGTTATTCCCAAGTAGGGCGGTTTGTTACTTGTACGTCCCCAAATGGTGGATTCCCTTCCGAGCAGAGTGGAGCGGTCAGTGTTGTCTTTGTTTCCCCACTGAGTGGAATGTTTGGTGTTTTCCCCAGCAGGGTGGAGTTTTTCTGGAAGGCCATCCAAGGAGTTTCCCCCGCCGAGCCTTTCGTTCCCTGGAAGAGTTTATCCTAGGGATCCGTCAAGGATGTTTCCCTCAGCAGAGTTTGATTTCATCCCCGGCAGAGTCGGTCGCTTCTCTCCAGCATTTATTTTGCTGGAGTGGCTCCTTAGCATTTGCATTTTTGCATAGCATTCTCCCAAATGCGTAGCATTTCCATTTTATATAGAGCATTATGCCATTTTCAAACATATGCATCTGAAGCATAAGCCGGGTTTGGTGCCAGAGGTTGTTTGATTCAGGAGATTTTCGTGTTATCCCCGATAGGTGTGGATCTTTGGGTTGGTCATTTTATCGCATTATTCCTAGTTACTCGTTTGGTTAAACATCTTATTTCTTCAGCCAGACGTTTGGTTAAACGTCTTCTTTCTTCAGCTGAGTCATTTGTGAAGGTGAGAAAATACTTAGAAGGGGGGTTGAATAAGTATGAAGATAAAACTTAGTAATAAAAACTCAAGAATTTTTATCCTGGTTCGTTGAACTCAACTACCCCAGTCCATCCTATCTAGAGTGATTTGCCTTTCTCAAACAAGGACTTAATCCACTATTTAATCAACTGATTACAATAGTAAGCACTAAGAACAACTGTTCAAAGTCTTCTCAAGAACTACTGATCCTAACTGGATCTTCTTAAGGTTCTTTTACAATCAAATGTAATAATAATACAAGTGTTAAAAATGCTTCTAATAAAGCTTTATCACAACTGTGATTTTTCACTTAAGATGAAGAACAATGAAATAATTTAGCAAATGATTTTTTTGTATGAGAGCTTTTTGATAATTTCTTTCCAAGTGTTTCGTCAACTGAAGAAGATGAATGGAGACTTGCTTTTATAGGCACAGTGTTCCAAGAGCTTTTTACATTGAGAATAGTGTACCAAAAAGGTCTGAGCCTTTTTGTCTTCACATCATGTGACCTTTCCTAGAAGAAGAATACACAGAGAAATCCTTTTTGTCTGTGTTCTTGTGTCTAGCATAAATAAGGAAAGAGTCGTTTGGTTATTCCAACGGACATAACTTTGAATTCTTCCTCAACAATTTTCAACAAGAATCATCAGAGTCTAAATTGGTCAGAGCCTTCTGATGTTCATCAGAGTTTGCTGAATCAGAGTCTTTGCAGCAAGTGTGCTTTCAGCGTGTATAAGTTCAGAGCAGAGTTTTGGGTCAGATCCTCAGTACTGGCAGCGTTAGTACTATCAGAGTCTTCTAAAGTAACTTTGCTTAAAAACTCTTCATACAGAATTCTTCATAGCTTCAGATGCTTCTGGCTTTTGCTTCAGATTCATCTGTAGCTTCTGCTTCATATTCTTTTGGAGGCAGCGCTCAGAGTCTTCTGGAGGCAGCATTCAGAATCTTCTAAGAGATACTTCTGACGCTTCAGAGCCTTGCATATTTCTTATGTTCAGATCTGATTTGCTTCTGGAGTGATATTTACTTTAACATCTGCAGCAAACATTCTCAAGCAAATTTTAGAGTATATAATTCTTTAATACAAAATTTCATAATAGTTATCATCAAAATATAGAGATATTATTAAGAACCAATCTGTGTTCTAACAATCTCCCCCTTTTTGATGATGACAAAAACATCAGAAATTTTGTTCAGTAGAAAAGAAAATAATTATAACTCCCCCTGAATTGAATATTAATAAGGAATAGAAACTTCCGTTTTTGTCTTGAGTATTCTTTTCAGAATTAGAGCTTGAATGTTCTAAACATTAGATCTTGCATGTTTTAGAGTCAGAGTCTGATAAGTTAAATATGATCTGGGAGTCTCAGAGTTTCTTTTAAAGAATATGTCAGATTTATCAAACGTTCTGAAACACTAAGAGTTTATGTTAGTTATAATTGATATGTCTGAAGTTTCATTTAGGTAGAGTTTATTTACACAGTCAGATCTATTTTCTCCTCCTTTTTTGTCATAATCAAAAAGTAAAAAAAACTTTAAAGGACAAATAATAGGAAGTACAGAAAAGATAAATCATGTAGAGAAGAAAAAACACTTATTCATTCCTTCCTATAGATCAAAAGATACAAAACATCAGATAAACAACAAGTACAGGTGCACAAACAACAGAAAGAAAATAAACTAAGTTTGTTTGGACAAAATCATCTTCAACAGATTAGTGATCTCGGAGGAGGACTGTTCTTGCTTTGACATCCACTTAGCCATGGTTTCATTCTTCTGATCTTGTTTGGATATCCACTGAGCCATGTCTTCAGACTTCTGATCTTGTTTGGCCATCCATGACTTAATCTCAGATTGACCAGCTTCCAGAACTGCAATCTTATCTTCAAGATCTGGATTTTCTTTCTTGATCTCAGATGAAGAAGGTGGGGCAGATCCTGAAGCAGGAACATAGTCAATCTCCATAGGAGATGCAGAGTCATGAGCAATAGATCCAGAGGGATGTTCTACAAGAGTCATAGCCAGAGGGTTTTCTTTAGATGTAGACTCAGTAGTCACTTCTGTATCACATACTGCAGAGGATGAAGGAACATCTTCAAGAAGAAATGGTTCAGAGCTTTTAACAGTCCAGATCAAACTTCTAGCAGTCTCAGCAAATCTGAGCTTCACATCATCAGAACATGCATTCTTCAGATTTGAGGCTATAGTATTGAATCTATGAATGAAGCTATTCCAGATAGCATCAGATTCATTTGCATCCATGTTTGATAAGCACTTCCTCTGAACAGAGCCTAAATGCACCTCTATTTCTTTCAGAAAACTTGTAAATAAATTATCTACATTCAGCCTAGATTTTGGTTTCAGAAGGGTTTCTAAAGTAAAAGGCTTAGGTTGAGGTGTTGGTGGAATGGTGAATTTAGGTATTATAATTAGAGGGCTAGGATATGCTGGTTTCTTCTGGGCTGGCATGATACGAAAGAATGGTTTGATTATGCAAATAGACGGTATCACATCCTTTGGATTGTCAAAGTAGGGAACAAATGCAGATTGTTTTTCCTTAATAAGAAAAGGAATAAAGGCAGATTGAGGTGGTTGATCAAAGAAATTGTCAATATAAAGTCCAGATGGAAGGTGATCAGAGGGAAGAGGTTTAGCAGAAGCAAATGAAACAAATTCAGATGTTCTTGGTTCAGGAATGGTTTCAGAAATGGTAGTTTCAGAAGAAATAGGTGGTTCTGGTTGATTAGCTTCAAAAATTCTGAGAGAGGGAGGTGAAAGAATATCTGGGTGGATATCATATTCTGATGAGTTTGAGGATGTGGTTGGGGTACAAGACGTAGAGGACACTTCAAAAACAGTTTTGAGAGGTGTAACATTTAGAACCTCTGTCTCAGGTATATTTGTTTCAGGAGGGTTGGTTGGTTCTGATGGATTCTCAGAAGGTTTTGATGGAGGTTCAGATATAGGTGGTTCAGATGTAGGTGGTTCAGAAACAACTTGTTCATGTGCAATAAGATCAGATACAACTGGATGAGATGCAACTGGATTAGATTGTATGGGTTCAGATGAATCTGGTTGTTGTTTTTCTGGATGTTGTTGTGAAGAAGGTTGCTCTGTTGGTTTTGTTATAGGTGTTGGAGGTTGATTTGATGGTGTTGTTGTTGTTGGTTCAGATGGTGGAATAACAGAAGTTTTTAGTGAAGTAGTGGAAATAGGATCAGATGATTTTTGTGGGGAAGGAATTTTTGATGGTTCAGATTTTTGGGATGGAGCAGGAATAGATTGTTTTGAGTAGGAGGGGGTTTTGGAATAGAACTAAATGTTGATTCATTTATAAAAAATTTAGAGAAAGAAGATACAAATGTTTTAGTACCTGTAGTCTTGATACGCTTTGTGGGAACAGAAGGAACGTCACTAGAGGCTTTTCTCTTGATCAGCTTCTGTGGCTTGTCAGCAACTTTTGGCTTCTTTTGAGCAGCAGCTTCTTCTGCCTCTGATTGACCTCTTTTCCTTGTGTTCTCATTGTATACATCAGGCATTGGTTCTCTTGCTCTTTTCAGAATGTCTGCAGGAATGGGTGTTCCATCTGCTTTGCATGAATCAATATATCTCACAATTATATCCCTTGGTTCTTCAGCACCAAACAGTGGAAAGTTTTCAACTGGAATTCGCTTCTGACTGATTTCAGAAATATTCAGCTTCTTGGGTGTAGATGTGAGTTCCTCTAAAAATTTTAGTCTCTGAAGACTCTTTGCATTCAGAGGTTTTCCAACAATGGATTCAAGTTCATCCTTAACTCCAACTTCATACAGAGCAGTCACCAGACCATTCTCTGTCAGAATGTCTAAAATTAACCTTCCAAAGGGAATCCATGTCCTGATCTTCTGACCCTTATCCTTTACAGATTCTCTTGAAGCATTGATATGGTTCCATAAATTCATAAATAGAATGTAAGGAAGATCTACCTTAGTGCTCTGACTTAAACAGTACATGAAGTAGAGTTGTTCATTGTTCACGTAATCTGGAGAATTGGTAGATTTTCTGTGATGGATGCATCCCAGAAAAATCTTTGCCCAGATTTTATAGTCAGGCTTCAGATCCTTAAATTTGTTAGAGGCTTGTCCAGATGTGATGACTTCCTCATAAACTTCCTCCATGTCCACACGTCCAGCTGGCAGATGACATACTCCATCAGTCTCCTCATACCCTATGAGTTTCCTGATTAGATCTTCAGTTATTATGATCTCCTTTCCCAAAATAGAAGATAAGATGAACTTTGGATAAACAGATGCATGTATCCAGAATGTTAGAACACAGATTGGTTCTTAATAATAACTCTTTGTTTTGATGATAACTGTTAGGAAATTTTATATTTAAGAATTATATACTCTAAAATTTGTTTGAGAGTTTTACTGCAGATTGAAATGAAATTAACTCTCTAGAAGCAAATTTGTATTGTATACAAGAAGTTATCCTAACTCTGAAGCGCCAGATGCATCTTACAGAAGATTCTGATTGCTCTTTACAGAAGATCCTGAGCGTAGTCTCCAGAAGGATCTGAAGCAAGAAGCTCCAGAACATTCTGAGTCAGAAGTATCTGAAGCTAGTCAGAAGCATCTGAAGCTGAAGCATCTGAAGCAAAGAAGAATATTGTTTGAAGAGTTTCTCAAAACATAAATCTACAGAAGTTTCTGAAAGTACTAACGCTGCCAAGTACTGAAGCTCTGTGTCAAATATGCTCTGATGATCAACACGCTGAAAGCACACATGCTGCAGAAGACTCTGATACAGCAAAGTTCTGAATATCATTTGAAGACTCTGATCCATTCAGACTCTGAAGAACTTGCTGAAAACTGAAGAAGAAATATTCAAGAATATATCCGTTGGAGTAAATCAACGTCTCTTTCCTCTTTTGTGCTAGACACAATTACACAGACAAAAAGGATTTTTCTGTGTTATCTACTTCAAGGAAAGGTCACTTGATGTGAAGACAAAAAGGCTCAGACCTTTTTGGGACTCTCTTTTCAATGCTCAGCATCCTTGGATCAGCTGCCTATAAAAGGAGAACTCCACCACATTCTTCAGTTACACAATTTGCTGAAAAGAAATCATATTATTCTAAGCTCTCATTATTTCATATTCTTCTTAGAATTTCTTGTACTTAAACTTAAGAGAAAAATCACTGTTGTGATAAAAGCTTTATAGAAGCATTAATACTCTTGTATTTAATTTACATTGATTGTAAAGGTTTTTCCTTGAGAGGATTCAGTTGGAATCAGTAGCTCTTGAGAAGACTAAGAACAGTTGTTCTTAGGTGTTACTATTGTAATCAGTTTGATTTAATAGTGGATTAAGTCCTTGTTGAGAAAGGCAAATCACTCTAGGAAGGATGGACTGGAGTAGTTGTTTAAACGAACCAGGATAAAAATAATTGTGTGATTATTTTTTAAATCTTAATCTTTCATACTTATTCAACCCCCCCTTCTAAGTATTATCTCACCTTCACAGAATTCTTTCACCAGATGAGGGTAAACTAGTCCAAATAATCTGTCAAAGTATTTAACCCAGCCTTGAGCATCAATTATTGAACGAAATTCAAACCCATTTTCAGCTAACGAATCAAATTCCACCATTGATTCACAGAGAACTTCAAGTTTGTCAACAGGAGTTAACAATGTCCTTTTAGGTACAGTGAATGGAGTTACACCCATATTTGCAGAAGTAACTGCAGCCATGGTTGATTGAAACTGAGCTGCTGTAGAAGATGAAGTTGCCATTGAAGAGGATGAAGATGATTTGGACGAGGGTTTAGGGTTTTTGTGAAGAGAGAATAGAAGACAAAAATGCATAAACTTGTTTGTGATGTGAAAAGTGTGAAATTGGTGTGAGATGTGGTATTTATAGAAAACACTTAAGGCACTCAAACAGACATACAAAGCACGTTTTCACATAGCATTTAATGACAATTAATGAAAGAAAATAAAAAGCATTTCAAGCATTAATTGATTCTGACAAATTGGGGGGAAAATCAAGATTTTCACTATTCAAACCATACCTCAAATGTCTCTTCAGTAGTGTACACGCTATCTTTTCAGATTCAGAGTGACACGTGTTTGCTTGCATGTGCTTCTGAATTCTCTTGAGAAATGAAACGTTAACCAACGTTCAGATCCTCTAAGATGGGTTAGTTCAGATACACACAAAAAAAAAATAAATCAAATAAATAGCAGATGAAATATTTCAGAGTTTTAAACATTTTGCATCTGAGAATTTTGCTTCTGATAAATATCATTCTGGACAAAAGTCCATACCAACATTTTTCAGAATAAATTTGAACCTATCTTCAGCAAGGGGTTTTGTGAAAATATCTGCCCATTGATGATCTGTATCAACAAAGGCTAATTTTATAATTCCCTTCTGAACATAGTCTCTGATGAAATGATGTTTAATTTCTATATGTTTTGCCTTAGAGTGTAAAATGGGGTTTTTAGACAAACATATAGCAGAAGTATTACCACAGAATATAGAAATGTTACTTTCAAATATCTGATAGTCTTCTAGCTGACTTTTCATCCAGAGCATCTGCGTGTTACATCCAGCAGCAGCAAGATATTTTGCCTCTGTAGTTGATAGTGCAATTGTGGGTTGCTTCTTGCTGTACCAAGAGATTAGATTTCTTCCTAGAAATTGACAACTTCCAGAAGTACTTTTTCTTTCCACTCTGTCTCCAGCGTAATCAGCATCACAGAATCCAACTAATTTGAAATCATCAGATTTTCTGTAACACAAACCCACATCAAAAGTACCTTTCAGATACCTTATAATCCTCTTAACATCTCTTAAGTGTGATTCTCTAGGATCTGATTGGAATCTTGCACACAAGCATACACTGAACAAAATGTCAGGTCTAGAAGCAGTTAAGTAGAGAAGAGATCCTATCATACCTCTGTAGAGTTTCTGATCTACTTTCTTACTTACCTCTTCCTTACCAAGTGTACTAGTTGGATGCATGGGAGTTTTAGCCATCTTACTATCAGTCATGTTAAATTTCTTCAGAAGTTATTTAACATATTTAGTCTCATGAATGTAAGTGCACTCTGGAGTTTGGTTGACTTGAATTCCCAGAAAGAATCTCAATTCTCCCATCATGCTCATTTCAAATTCTGCCTGCATACATTGAGCAAACTCCTTTCCCAACATAACATTGGTTGATCCAAATATAATATCATCCACATATATTTGACAAATTAGAAGATCTTTCTTAAATGTTTTACAGAAGAGTGTTGTGTCCACTTTGCCTCTGATGAAATTTTTCTCCAGAAGAAAATTGCTTAACCTCTCATACCAAGCTCTGGGAGCTTGTTTTAAACCATAAAGAGATTTCTTTAATTTAAAAACATGTTCTAGAAATTTTTCACTCTCAAAACCAAGAGGTTGGTAAACATAAACTTCTTCTTCTATAATACCATTTAGAAAGGCACTTTTAACATCCATCTGATATAGAGTGATGTTAAACTGTGCAGCAAAGGAAATGAGTAAACGAGTAGACTCTAACCTTGCTACAGGAGCATAAGTCTCTGTATAATCAATTCCTTCTTGCTGGCTATAACCTTGAGCAACTAGCCTTACCTTATTTCTTTCAACTTCTCCTTTCTCATTAAGCTTGTTTCTGAATACCCATTTGGTTTCAATTACGTTGAATCCTTTTGGTCTTGGAACTAAATCCCACACATCATTTCTTTCGAATTGATTTAGCTATTCTTGCATGGCAATAATCCAGTCATTGTCTTGCAGAGCTTCATCCACAGAAGTTGGTTCAATTACTGACACCAACCCAAATAATGATGCTTCAGAAGATCTGAGGAAGGATCTTGTTCTAATTGGGTCATCCTTCTTTCCAATGATCATATCCTCTGTATGAGAGGCTTTGATTCTGGAAGATGGTCCTTTAACAGTTGATTCTTCAGAAATGTTTAAGTTATTCATCTAAGAAGTTAAAGGAATTGCATCTGGCGTTGCTTCAGGTTCCTTCACTTGAGCTTTGTCTGCCTCTGAGCCTTCAGAGTCTGTGAGAATTACTTCTCTATCTGCAGAACTTTCAAACTACTTTGGCTTTTCAATGCCAAGCTTATCATCAAATCTAACATGAATAGATTCTTCCACAATCTGTGTTTCAGTATTGTATACTCTGTAGCCTTTAGAGCGTTCAGAATACCCAAGCATGAAACACTTCTGTGCTTTAGAATCAAACTTGTTCAGATTCTCTTTAGTATTCAACATATAGCAAATACATACAAAAGGATGAAAATATGAAATGTTGGGCTTTCTGTTCCTCCACAATTCATAGGGAGTCTTCTCCAGAAGAGGTCTTACAAACACTCTGTTCTGAATGTAACGGGCTGTGTTGATTGCTTCTGCCCAAAAATGCTTTGCCAGATTAGTCTCATTGATCATGGTTCTGGCTATTTCTTGTAGAGTTCTATTTTTCCTCTCTACAACCCCATTCTGTTGTGGAATTCTAGGACAGGAAAAATCATGAGCAATGACATTTTCATTAAAATATTTTTCAAAATATTTGTTTTCAAATTCACCACCATGATCACTTCTGACTTTTATAATTTTGAAATCTTTTTCATTCTGGACTTGTTTACAGAAGTCAAAGAACACAGAATGTGACTCATCCTTGTGTTTTAGGAACTTTACCCATGTCCATCTGCTGTAGTCATCAACAATGACTAATCCATACTTCTTGCCTCTGATGGATGCAGTTTTCACTGGTCCAAACAGATCAATGTTAAGTAATTCTAATGGTCTTGAGGTTGATACAACATTTTTAGATTTAAAAGAGGATTTTGAAAACTTTCCCTTTCGACATGCTTCACAAAGAGCATCTGAGTTGAACTTCAGCTTAGGAAGTCCTTTAACCAGATTGAGTTTATTAATCTGAGATATACGTCTCATATTAATATGCCCCAATCTTTTGTGTCAGACCCATTGCTCATCATTAACAGACAAGAGGCATTTAACATTTTGAACTTTAAGTTCTGAAAGATTTATTTTGTAAATGTTGTTTTTGCTCTTTCCATTGAATAGGATTGAGCCATCCTTCTGACTAACAACTTTACAACATTGTTGATTAAAGATTATATCATAACCATTGTCACTTAATTGACTTATGGACAATAGATTATGCTTTAATCCTTCTACAAGAAGAACATTAGATATAGAGGGAAGGTTATCATTACCAATAGTACCAGAGCCAATGATCTTGCCCTTCTGATTCCCTCCAAACTTCACTTCTCCTCCAGATTTAAGTTCCAAGCTTTGGAACATAAACCTTTCTCCCGTCATGTGACGTGAGCAGCCAGAGTCCAGGTACCATGACTGGCGTCTTGACTTTTCTGCTAAAAACATCTACAACAGGGACAATATTATCCTTAGGTACCCAGATCTTTTTGGATCCTTTTTGGTTAGCTGCCTTGAAAGTTGGTCTGAACTTCTGTCTTTTTACAACAGTATTGTTCTGACTTACTTTTGGCTTAAACACAGGAACGTTCTGATCAGAACGTGTGTGTTTAATGTCATTCAGATGACCAAACTTGAAATGAGAATACAAGGGAGTTTTCTTGATAACAAGTTTATCAACAGGCATTGGATTTAAATCCTTTTCAGAGGAGGATTCATATCCAATTCCTTTCCTGTTATTTCTGCTAACCCCATAGATCATAGAAGCCATCTTGCTTCTTTCTATGCTTTTAGCAAGAAATTTCTGAAAGCTAAAGTCACATTCTTCTAAAATGTTTTTGCATTTAGACTTACTTTCAGATTCAGAGTTTTGTTGAGCTATTTCAAAATCAACTTTCATTTTTAAATTGTTTTCTTTTAGCTCAGCAATTTCTGATTTTAACAAATTATTCTCAGAGCCAAGATTGCACTTAAGCTTCTTGCACTTGAGCTTAATCTGATTATAATTTTTCAGGACTTCAGATAAGACTTTAATAAGCTCTTCCCTAGTGAGATCAGAAAGTACCTCTTCTGAGTCAGATTCAGAATCAGACTCAGATCCAGATGATTCTTCATTCTGATCTTCAATGCCTGCCATCAGAGCCATGTTGGCGCATTCATCTTCAGATTCTGATGAGGATCCAGATTCATCAGAGTCATCCCAAGTTTCCATTAGAACCTTCTTCTTTTTGTCAAACTTCCTTTTTGGCTTTTCTTTAAGAAGCTTTGGACATTCACTCTTGTAATTGCCAGGTTCTTTACATTCAAAGCAAACAACTTCCTTCTTTCCAGATCTTTTTGGTCCAGAGGACTCCTTGCGCTGATCTGGTCTTCTGAAGTTCTTGAACTTCCTTTGCTTGTGCTTCCAGAGTCTGTTGATTCTTCTGGACAGCAAAGATAGTTCATCTTCTTCTTCAGAAGAAGATTCTTCAGAGCTTTCCTCTAACACCTGCAAAGCTTTCACAGATTTGTTAGATTTTAAGGCAATAGACTTACCTTTCTTTTGAGGTTCATCTTCCTCAAGTTCAATTTCATGACTCCTTAGTGAGCTGATTAACTCTTCCAGAGTGATCTTGTTCAAATCTTTGGCAAGCTTCAGAGCAGTGACCATAGGTCTCCATCTGATAGGAAAGCTTCTGATGATCTTCTTCACATGATCAGTAGTTGAGTAGCCCTTGTCCAGAACTTTTAGATCAGCTGTAAGAATCTGGAATCTAGAGAACGTAGTTTCTATGGACTCAGATTCTTCCATCTTGAACGCTTCATACTTCTGTATTAACGCCAGAGCCTTGGTCTCTTTTACTTGAAGGTTTCCTTCATGAGTCATTTTCAAGGACTCAAACATGTCAAATGCAGTTTCTCTATTTGTGATCTTTTCATACTCAGTGTGAGATATTGCATTTAACAGTATTGTTCTAGCCTTGTGGTGATTTCTAAACTCCTTCTTTGGGGCTTCTGTCATAGATTTTCTGTCTACTTTCTTTCCATTCCCATCAGTGGGATGAACATACCCATCTATGACCAAGTCCCACAAATCAGCATCATAACCAAGGAAAAAACTTTCAATCCTGTCTTTCCAATAATCAAATTTCTCCCCATCAAACATAGGGGGTTTTGTACTGATTCTGTCTCTTTCTTCATATTTGTTGGATGTTGAAGCATCAGCCATAATAACAACAATATATATATATATATATATATATATATATATATATATATATATATATATATATATATATATATATATATATATATATATATATATATATATATATATATATATATATATATATATATATATATATATATATATATATATATATATATATATATATATATATATATATATATATATATATATATATATATATATATATATATATATATATATATATATATATATATATATATATATATATATATATATATATATATATATATATATATATATATATATATATATATATATATATATATATATATATATATATATATATATATATATATATATATATATATATATATCAAAGTTTTTCTCTCACTAGATCTTTTCTGTCACTGTGAAGTGGTAGCACACACAGAACTGGAGCTCTGATGCCAACTGAAGGTGAGAAAATACTTAGAAGGGGGGTTGAATAAGTATGAAGACAAAACTTAGTAATAAAAACTCAAGAATTTTTATCCTGGTTCGTTGAACTCAACTACTCCAGTCCACCCTATCTAGAGTGATTTGCCTTTCTCAAACAAGGACTTAATCCACTATTTAATCAACTGATTACAATAGTAAGCACTAAGAACAACTGTTCAAAGTCTTCTCAAGAACTACTGATCCTAACTGGATCTTCTTAAGGTTCTTTTACAATCAAATGTAATAATAATACAAGTGTTAAAATGCTTCTAATAAAGCTTTATCACAACTGTGATTTTTCACTTAAGATGAAGAACAATGAAATAATTTAGCAAATGATTTTTTTTGTATGAGAGCTTTTTGATAATTTCTTTCCGAGTGTTTCATCAACTGAAGAAGATGAATGGAGACTTGCTTTTATAGGCACAGTGATCCAAGAGATTTTTACGTTGAGAATAGTGTACCAAAAAGGTCTGAGCCTTTTTGTCTTCACATCATGTGACCTTTCCTAGAAGAAGAATGCACAGAGAAATCCTTTTTGTCTGTGCTCTTGTGTCTAGCATAAATAAGGAAAGAGTCGTTTGGTTATTCCAACGGACATAACTTTGAATTCTTCTTCAATAATATTCAGCAAGAATCATCAGAGTCTAAATTAGTCAGAGCCTTCTGATGTTCATCAGAGTTTGCTGAATCAGAGTCTTTGCAGCAAGTGTGCTTTCAGTGTGTATAAGTTCAGAGCAGAGTTTTGGGTCAGATCCTCAGTACTGGCAGCGTTAGTACTATCAGAGTCTTCTGAAGTAACTTTGCTTAAAAACTCTTCATACAAAATTCTTCATAGCTTCAGATGCTTCTGGCTTTTGCTTCAGATTCATCTGTAGCTTCTGCTTCATATTCTTCTGGAGGCAGCGCTCAGAGTCTTCTGGAGGCAGCGTTCAGAATCTTCTAAGAGATGCTTCTGACACTTCAGAGCCTTGCATATTTCTTATGTTCAGATCTGATTTGCTTCTGGAGTGATATTTACTTTAACATCTGCAGCAAACATTCTCAAGCAAATTTTAGAGTATATAATTCTTTAATACAAAATTTCATAATAGTTATCATCAAAACATAGAGATATTATTAAGAACCAATCTGTGTTCTAACAGGTTGGTTAAACGTCGTCGTTCTCCCTAGGTGAGTCGCTTGTAAGCGCCTTCTTCCCTGATCGAGCCTATTGTTCAGATGTCTCTTTTCCCCAACAGAGTTGTTTGGTGAACTGATGTTCCTTGACAAAGTCGTGTGTTTGAACCTCTTTTTCTCTGTCGGGACTTTCATTGCCATGTGTGAGTCGGTTGATTATGTTGCTTGCCTATTCTTGTTGGTAATCACCGGCGTACTCCGAATTATGGTGCTTGGTATTCCATCTTTTGGTTGGTAATTCTAGGGTGATTTATCCCAACTTTTAGTTGGTAATCTCAGTTTCCCCCTCGCAGAGACTTTGCTCCAACTTCTGGTTGGTAATCTTTGTTTCATTCCAACTTTTGGTTGGTGACCTATTGGCGTTTGGATGTTATTCCAACTTTTGTTTGGTAATCCTCGTTATCTTCGGGAAAGTCGGATATTCCAACTTTTGGTTGGTAACCTTTGTTGTGGTCAGTTCGCTCTCGTTCAGCGTTTCTGGCGATCCTAACTCTTGGTTAGTAGCTTTTGTTTCGACTGTTGGTCGATGAGGATTTTTCCTCGTGATCCTAACTTTTGGTTAGTAGCTTGTGTTCCGACTTTTTGTCGATGAGGATTTTTCCTGGCGATCCTAACTTTTAGTTAGTAGCTTTTGTTCAGACTTTTGGTCGATGATAATCTGTCCTGGTGATCCTAACTTTTGGTTAGTAGCCTTGTTTCCCAACTTTTAGTTGGATGTTATCCCATGCAGTTGTTATCCTAACTTTTGGTTGGTATTATGTCGCTTGATTGTATGTTATCCCGACTCTTGGTTGGTAGTCTTCCCTTGTTGACGTTATTCCACCTTTTGGTTGGTAGTTTTCCTTTCCTGGATTTGTTATTCCAACTTTTGGTTGGTAGTCTTCCTTTCCTGGAGTTGTTATTCCAGCTTTTGGTGGGCAGATTTGTTATTCCAACTTTTGGTTGGTAGTCCTCCTCTATTCCTCAACGGAGTTGTTATCCCAATTTTTGGCTGGTAATTTGTGACTTGACAGGTGTTTGTTTCCAACTTTTGGCTGGCGAAGTTTTGTTGATTTTATTCCAACTTTTGGCTGGTAATCTTCGGTGTGTGGGAGTTATCCCAACTTTTGGTTGGTATTCTTTTGTTATTGTTTTCCTGGCAGATTTTTGTTCCAACTTTTGGTTGGTAGCATTGTTTGATTCTAACTTTTGGTTGGTAGTGTTGTTTGATTCTAACTTTTGGTTGGTAGTCCTTGGTAGTCTTCCTTTCCTGGAATTGTTATTCTAACATTTGGTTGGTAGTCCTCCTCTATTCCCCAGCGGAGTCGTTATCCCAACTTTTGGTTGGTAGTCTTTGATTCCCCAGTAAGGTCGCCATATCCAGCTTGGTCGTCTTTGTTGACATTATCCCAACTCTTGGTTGGTAATCTTCGTTTCCTGGTTGACGATTCCAACTTTTGGTTGTTAGTCTTTGTTTAGGGTGGATGATTCCAATTTATATTGGTAGTTTTCAACTATTAGGGGTTGGTACTCTTTTCCCGCAGATTTCGCCTTTAGTCAGCGTTATGGTGATTCTAACTTTTGGTTGGTAACCTTGTCCTTCAACTTTTGGGTTGGAGGTTATCCCTTGTGAGTTTGTAGTGATTCCGACTTTTGGTTGGTAGCTTGTGGTAGGTTGTGTCCCATCTGGTGATTTCAACTTTTGGTTGATAGCTTGGGTTCAACTCCGGTCGGTGTTGTGGTGATTCCAACTCTTGGTTGGTAGTGTTTGATTTTTGCCCCGGAGAGTAACCTTTATCCCATCTTTTGGATGGTATTGTTCGATTATTATTGATGGATGTTTATCCCGTGCAGAGTCGTCTGTTTAATCTACTCTTTCCCCAATCAAGTCGCCACAAGGATGCTTGGTTAATTTTCTCTTTTGTCCCCCAGCAAGGTCGGTATCCCAACTCTTGGTTGGTATCTTGTGGGAGAGTTATTCCAACTTTTGGTAGGTATCCTGTGGTTGTATCCCGACTTTTGGTTGGTATCTTGTGGGAGAGTTATCCCAACTCTTGGTTGGTATTCTTTGGTTGTATCCTAACTTTTGGTTGGTATCTATAGTTTGTTATCCCAACTCTTG
This sequence comes from Lathyrus sativus, assembly GCA_963859935.3. Lineage (NCBI taxonomy): Eukaryota > Viridiplantae > Streptophyta > Magnoliopsida > Fabales > Fabaceae > Lathyrus > Lathyrus sativus. The sequence goes on along the minus strand of OZ012736.1, from coordinate 414,243,331 downwards.
GTTGATATCTTTGGTTGTATCCCAACTTTTGGTTGGTATCCAGAGTTTGTTATCCCAACTCTTGGTTGGTATCTTTGGTTGTATCCTAACTTTTGGTTGGTATCCAGAATTTGTTATCCCAACTCTTGGTTGGTATCTTTGGTTATATCCCAACTTTTAGTTGGTATCCAGAGTTTTTTATCCCAACTCTTGGTTGATATTCTTTGGTTGTATCCCAACTTTTGGTTGGTATCCAGAGTTGTTATCCCAACTCTTGGTTGGTATCTTTGGTTATATCCCAACTTTTGGTTGGTATCCAGAGTTTGTTATTCCAACTCTTGGTTGGTATCTTTGGTTGTATCCCAACTTTTGGTTGGTATCCATAGTTTGTTATCCCAACTCTTGGTTGGTATCTTTTGATGTATCCCAACTTTTGGTTGGTATCTAGGGTTTGTTATCCCAACTCTTGGTTGGTATCCTCTGTTCGTATTCCAACTCTTGGTTGGTACCCTTCAGTTGTTATCCCAAATCTTGGTTGGTATCTGTTAGTTGTTTTATCCCAACTCTTGGTAGGTATCCAGGGTTTATTATCCCAACTTTTGGTTGGTATCCTTGGTTTTTTATCCCAACTCTTGGTTGGTATCCTTTGGTTGTCTATCCCAACTCTTGGTTGGTATCCTTTGGGTGTTATCGCTAACTCTTGGTTGGTATCTGGTGTTCGTTATCCTAACTCTTGGTTGGTATCCTTTGATTGTTATCCCAACTCTTGGTTTGTATCTTTTGGATGAAGTTCAGATCGTATTGGATCGTTATCCCCCAGCGTGTCGTATTCCAACTCTTGGTTGGTATTCGCTGTTTGGCATCCCCACAGGGTGCAAATTTCCGGGTTCTTTTGTATTCAATCACCTTATACTTTGAATGTTTGAAAGCGGATGCTTTTCATCACTTCAGGTCCAAGTTGTTTGAATAGGGGCAGCTGTAGCACCCCAAAATTTGTCTTTCCGTTTTAGCAGCATCTGGCTTTTGTTTCTTTGCATTTTCGCATTTCCGCATTTGCATAGCATTCGTTCTTGAAACTCGGGATCAAGGTTTTCCTGTGGTTCAGTTTTCATTTTTGGTACAAGAGACGAAATAACAAGCATCAGAGTCCCTGGCATTTGTTTTTCCCGGTGATTGAGCGGCCCATTTATTTTGTTGCAGGTTGTTTTTAGGACAGGAGACAGCATTCAGGCTATCGCAAGCATTCTCATGGTTATAGAATTCAAGAACAAGTTCAGACGCTTAACAGAGCTCAACGGTTGAAAACAGGCAAATGTGCAGATTTCCCTCTAAAAGGCGCCAATTTCAAAATTTTGAAGGTGTTAATCGATTAACCAAATCATAGTCAGGCCAGATTTGAACTTTTGAAAGTGTTAATCGATTAACTAGTGCAGATTTTGCCTCTGCATGTGAATTCTCAAGAGGGGTCACTTTGGGGTCCAATTTTGATCACTTGTGAGTTGATTTTACACCTTGGGAAGGATCTAAAACCATCTTGAATTTTGGTTAATTTCATTTTCCCTCCAAATTCCCATTCCTCATTCCAAACCAAATTTCACAAACCACATCCCAAACCTCTCATTTGGATCCAAACCTAAGGGGTATTTAATTGATTTACTCCAAACCTCACAAATCTAACTCTCATAATTTCCATTTCAATTTTCAGAATTCACTCTCATTCTCTCAACTTTTCTATCAATTTCACTCCATAACCAAACCTTCACCAAAGCTCTTATTGCTTGAATTCATTGATTCTCCATTGGAATCATTGATTTCTAAGAGCTAAACCTTCATCCTTGATCATCATCGTCTCCAATTCTTCATCCAATTTTCGTGCAAGCTTGGATCTGAATTTTGAAGTTCCTTTAGAAGTGATTATTTGGTGCATTTTGGCTTAATTTTAGTAGATCATCACTTCTACTACAAGATTTCATTTGGATCTTGAAGGAATTTCGGATTTCTAGCTTGGATCTATTTAATCGAAGTTGAATCAACAATTATCGAAGCAATTCTCTGCTTAGAAGGTTTGAATTCTAGATCCATTGCATTTTTGAGCTTATTTTGCATAATCATGTTGATCTTCATTTTTGGTTGATTTGGTTGATTCTTGATCCATATGAATTGTGAGGGTGTTGTTTAGATATGTTTACAACTTGATTAGATCACTGTTTTCTGGTTTAATTTCGTGCACAATTGTTTGTGAAATCATGTGGATGTTTGCTTAAGTGATAAGTTGCTGAAAAGTGCTTTTCTATTGCTATTTTCTACTGTTGGAGCAGTGTTAATCGATTAAACTCTGGTGTTAATCAATTAACCAAATCAAACATTCAATTTTTTAAGCATTTTCCAGTGGTTAATCGATTAACACTATTCCAGCAGGCCTGTTTTTGCTGTTGTTCATGCTTGTTTAGGTACCGTTTCACTTCGAATCATCATGAATCAATATGATGCATTAGGAGTGAAATGTTTTGGAAATATGCCATTGTTCTCGAATATTTAATCATGATTGCTTCGACGCGCATGTTTGGTTTCCACTTGAGGGCATACTTTCGTAGTTGTCGTTCAAAGTAATGCTTGCATGTTCATGTTAGCTTGCCTTCTTGCATTTCTTTGCTTTGTGTGCATTCTTTTTGCAGCTTCTTTCTTGCATTAATAAAGGTTGAGATGTGCTTGTGGAGGTATTTACCCCACAATTTTTCCTCCCTTTGCTTGTGTGTTGCATTGCATATGCATCCTTGCATCTTTCATATTATTTTATGCTTCCTTCTTCTTTTGTCTTCCTTTGCCATGTTCCCTTAGGAGTTCTAATCTTTCTTGTTCAAGATGGATTATGATAGACATTAGGTTCAAACCATGCATGTTAACGTTAGGGTAGATTTTTCCCTCTTTAATCCAAACTTTAGGTCCACTTTGCATGACAACATTAGGACCGAGTTTCCCTTAGACCTTCCGTGCGTCTCTCTTCTCATCTCAAAACACGTTCTAATTCATTTAATAAGTACGATGAACATTGTACGCCACAAGCCTTAAGCACATGGGGAATGATGAGTGAGGGGTCTCCTCTCGCTTGTCTAAAGTGTTTAGTGTACGTCTCGTTTGGGGGCGATATGCGATGCATTCGTTCCTATGTCATAGTCTTTAGTGCGACGTGAATCACAAATCAAACTAATTCACTTCACTAAAAAATACAAAAACAAACTTCAAACCTTTTTCCTTCGGGATCTTAATTTGGAAACCCTTTTTCATAAAAAAGAGTGTTGTTAAGCTTTGGTTCTACCGCAAACCGGCGTTGTCCCTAACTGCTAGAACGAAGGTTTAACCCTACTCGATTAAAACACTTAATCAACATGTGGTTTCGTGTCATCCTGAACTACGTTTGCTATGATTTCTCATACCAGATGAAGATACGTAGGCACAAGACGACGATGTCTTTGTGAGCAACCGTCCCTCACCTTTCACCCGTAGTTTACCCGAGGGAATACGTAGGCACAGAGCGACGATACTCTGCCGAGTCTCCTTTCTTTTCTTTTTGTGCTGCGAGTTGTAGCGTAGATAGATTAAACACACCTTTAGATAGACAACAAGCGTGGATCCCGTCAAGTACGAAGAATGTGAAGGGTGCAAATACCTTCCCCTTGCGTAACCGACTCCCGAACCCGAGATTTGGTTGCGATGGCCTTGTCTTTTCCTTTTTGTTAGGTTTTCTTTGCTCGTTTCCTTTCCCTCTCTATTGGGATAAATAATGAACGGTGGCGACTCTTCTGTTTTCCGCTGGGTGTTTTTCACAGTTGCGACATCACGCATGCCACATCACCTTGTCTCCAACCTTCAGTCGTCAGATCCCTAGCTCCGGTCGTCTTCTCTGGTGAGTCGGTCACCGGAGATTCCCCAAAATTCCCAAAAACCAAGATCCAGACCACCATCCCACCGAAAATTTCATGCTGATCAAGAATCTACCATCATTTTTCATAAATAAACATGTTTTCATGATGAAAAGCTGGGACGAAAATTTGGTCACTCAAACTAAAACTTCATGAATCAACACAACTAGATGCGTAAACATTGCCTATCACATGTAGGACTTCAGATGTACACAACATGATACTAGCATGCTCCTAGAATGAGAGAAAACAGAACTTGAAATTTACCCAGTGGAGAGTGTTCATTGCACCTTCAACACTTGCAGAAACTTGAGGAATACCTCACTAATATCATTAGTAATCCTTGAGGATGATGAATCTAGCCAGCAAATATCAAGAATTCCCTTGAGAAATGAGCTTCGTAGACAATGAAAATTGAGAGAAAAATGGAAGTTTAGATATGAGATTGATGAAGAATGAGCTAGGCTTGAAGTGTATTTCTTATAAAGAGCTGGTTCTAGGGTTGGACACAAAGCACATGGATTGTAATTAGTTGGTTTGGCTTGGAAGTGGAAAAAAATAAAAAAAATCACTCACATGTGCATACCACGAGTTCTAGGCTTGGAATAAGGTTTGGACGATTGGTTTGTGTGAGCAACAAAGGTCATGAAGGATGTATAAAGTAGCACGTGTGAGAGTGAGAGTAATGAAGCATTTCCGTTTTTTCTTTTCTAGGTAAAAACTAACATGATGTGTGCATGAAAAAGGTGTGAATGTTTAGGCATTTTGGGTAAACTTTGATGATGATGATGCCTTTGAAATAAAGTGTGTACATGGCATGCTGCAAAAAGGTCCTTCAAGTGGTGAAAACAAGTTTCATGTACCTTGCCAACATAAGTCATGAAGCCAATTTCAAGAGGTCATAGCTTGATGAATACTTACCCAAATGAGAAGAAATCAAGCTCACAATGAATTAGGGAGATAAAGGAACAAGATTTATGTTAGAATAATATTGAGATGATGCTTGAATCAAAGTGAAAAGTTGCCTTGAAGTGGTGTCCCCAAAACTGTCTTAGAAACCAAGAGAAATTCTAAGTTACAATACACTTTTGAGAACTTGATGACATGAACTTTGAAGCTTCATATCTTAAGCTATAGGTACTCGAATGATGAGTTCTTGGTATTCTTGGAAATATTGGATTCCTCTAATGTTCATCTGCAGTAACGCGACATATAAGTTGAGTTTGATATTATGCGCAAGGAGATTTTTTCTCTTCGCGAAGAGCTAATCAAATTAACCTTACAGGTGGAGGTCTCTGACACAACACATGCCATCGAATCCAATTCCATGTATCATGAAATCTATAGTCTCAGACACCAGCTTGCAGAGGCGCAGGTATCCTGTCCACACATGGATCAGGGTGTCTGTCGCCAATCACTTTAAAGGAGTTACTAGCGTACTGAGGATATTGCTCACACTGACTATGAAGGATATTTTTACTGCGTTACTATCATGATTTTTCCCCACTATTATGGCTATCTTACTTCACCACAGACATATTTTTTATTTTCGCATATACAAACTTATCGGTTAATTTTCAAATTTTAATTTATCGGGAAATTTTTTTAATTATTTCATTTTTTTTACATGATCTTTATTATTATTATTATTATTATTATTATTATTATTATTATTATTATTATTATTATTATTATTTATGTCTAATGCACATTTTTATCATTTATACCATGTAATGTCTATGTTTCTTGCATGTACAAATATCACAGAAGACACTACGCACACCCCCAAATGAGGATCAAAACCCAGCCAAAGGTCCAATTCTCGTACTGGGCCCAAAAGACAAAGATGGCAGGCGCCATCTCCCCCTAGGCGAACGCTAAAATGTCTAGGACCTTTACGGGACAGAATTGAGAAAATCCCCATTTTCTCTATCCTCTTCATCTTCAACCTCCAAAAACCATCATTTTCTCCATTATTGACTCCATTAAAAACCCACTTAAACTCATTATCCCCTCATTCAACTACCATTTCCAACCATCCCACTCACTTTCCATCTATAAAAATCCAACATTTCATCCATTTTGCACAAAAAACCCCAAATCAAAAAATTCACTAAAACCCTCATTTTTTTCAAAACAACGAGCAACAAAAACAACCATGGAGCCGGGACAAATATTTTTTCGTGAAGGAAGAGACGGAGATAAACAAAGGCAGAAGTTCGAAGACTTGCAGACACGCGAAACTTTTGCAACGAGGTACATTGATGAAAATTGTCTGTACAGTTTGGGCATTCATTTTAGCATAGTTTATCTGCTGAATAATTTATACTTGCATGCAATTTTTATTTGTAGAGAACCCACCTATGAGAGGCTTGTCGCATCGCTGCGAAGAGGGGCCGGCAAGGACAGAAGAGTCGCCACCGTTCGTTATTTATCCCAAAGGGAGGGAAATGAAACGATCAGAGAAAACTTACGAAAAAGGGAAAAGACATGTCATCACAACCAAATCTTGGGTTCGGGAGTCGGTTACGCAAGGGGAAGGTATGAGCACCCCTCACGTCCGTTGTACTCAACGGGATTCAAGCTTGTTGTCTAATCTATGGGTGAAAAACAAACTATCTAAGGCTGCTGCTACTACGGAAAAAGAACTGACTTGATAGGACAACGTCGCCCTATGCCTACGTATTCCCTCGTGCAATGGGAAAGTCAGAGTCAACGTAGTTCGGGAAACTACGGGGGATGTTTCTCGCTAAGACGTCGCGTCTTGTGCCTACGTATTCTCACCTGATATGAGAAATCAGAGCAAAACGTAGTTCAGGCTAACTACGGGAAAACAGGGTGTTCTCGGTTGCACGGGGGCGAGAGAAAAGATTCAGGATAGATGATACTAGCGTGCGCATTCTAGCAGTTAGGTGTATTGCGGTAGAACGAACGTAGTATATCATGGTTGAAAGGTACGACAACCTAACGGGCTTAGAACAACACGCTAGTCTTGATTGCACTAGGGCAAGAGAAAGGGAGATTAGTCGTTAGTGGGAAAGTATCGATCGCATTGAGGCGAGAGAAAAGAGAAATTAGTTGTTAGTGTGATTACCAAGACATCACGTCTTGTGCCTACATATTCTCATCTGGTATGAGAAATTAGAGCAGTTGTAGTTCAGCCAACTACGGAGAAACGATCTCGATCGCACGGGGGCGAGAGAAAAGGGGATCTCGATCGCACGGGGGCGAGAGAAAAGGGGCTCAATCGCAAGGATGCAAGAGAAAGGAAACGGATCGAGACGCACACGCTAAAATCTAAGACGTATGAGCGAATGTGTCGCATATTGTCCAAAGGACATACGCTAAACACTCTAGAAGAATAAGAAGAGGCTCTTCACTCATCATTTCCCACGTGCTTATCGCTTACGGCTCACAACACTCGACGGTTGAATAAAAGATGAAATTAGAAAGATGTTACCGAGTGGAGTGGTTCTATTGACCCTTTACATTGTGTGCAAGCTTTATTTCCAAGCTCCTCTCTTTTGATCCTTGATGATGATGCTTTGAATTGCGGTTCGAAAGGGTCAAAGTGAATTGAATCGGGTCCAATATGACGCTAAACCGTCATAGCTAGACTTATAAGGGAAGCCAAGCTATAGGAGGTCGCGTATTGATATTCGTGCTATGGACAAGATAGAGAAATGATATTGAGGATCATTCTCCAATTTAATCGTGTCGCATGGACCAAAAATAGAGGGATCTCATCTTACGAATATAAGACTTCATCAATCCAATAAAGTCAAAATAAAATCAAAAGATGAAGAGAAATGAGGAGAGAAAGGAGGTGGTCCCAGATCCAACATTATTCATCAATAATTTGACTGGTAATGGGTTACGAAAATGTCGTCATCGACCAAAACGGATGAAAATGGGACAAAATGCCCAATGACAAATGAGAAATAAAATTCAAACTTCTAAAAGAAAATAATCCAAAACAATGTGATAAACTAGGAAAATATAACATATATAATATATTCTAAAGAAAAGCTTGAAAATAAAATATAAAACTAAAACTAATATATAAAATAGTATTTACAATATGTAATTAAAATATAAAGTTATATACAAACAACATAGCAATAATATTAATAAAATATATTACAAAATAATTAATTAATTAAAAGAAGAAGAGAAGCAGGGGTTTTCCAACAGAAATACGGTGCTTGCACAGAAAACTGGTCTTCGAGGTCAAGAAGAAATGGCCCAGCAAGCTCTCATAGGTCCAAATGAAAGTTAAAAGATAAAAATACAACAGAAAAAATGAAATGCCCTCTTCTTCGTCCGAAACAAGCTCAACGCCTCCCTATGCGTTATCTCTCTCTCTTTTTCTCTCTCTCTCTCTCTCACTCTCAGATTCTCCTTCTTCTCTAAAACACTCTCTGTCTTCTTAAGTCAAACTCTCCATGCTCATTTCTTGCTTTCATTTCTTTGTAACTCGTCTAGCTCTTATTTATGGAGTTTTGTGGTTGATTCCGGGTTTTGATGGAGGATTTGATTTATGTGAAGTTTGTGAATCATGCTTCTGGGTTGTGGGTTTCGAGTGGGTAAGGAGAAGATCTGTTTGATATGGGTTTTGAAGGATGATGAAATGGGTTTTGGTTTGATGTAGATTGAAGAGGAATGGGTTTTGTTCGGACGGGTTTTCGGTGGGTGTTGTTTATTGGTTCTATGGAAAGTTGGATTGTGGGAGAATGGGTTTGAATGTATCTCGATGGTGTTTGATGGAGGAAAAATGAAAGCTGGGTGGATAAAGGATGTTGAAGATATGTATCTTTTGGGTTTCGCTAAATGGGTTTCATTAAATGATTTTGGTTGTTTGAGATGATGAAGAAAATGGAGGTGGAGGTGTGAATGTTTGGAGTGGGTTATTCTTGGTTTCAAAAAGAATTTACGGTGGGGGTTTCAATTGGAGTAATGGTGAAAGGTTGATGACGGTTGAAGTTGAGTTTATGATGAATGTTGCTTTAAGGTTGGTGATGAAGGTTGTGCGTTTTCATGGAGGTAGAAGAATTTTTGGTTATGGAAAATGGGTTTTTCACGAGTTGATGGAGGGTTTTGAAGGAATTTGTTTGAATGATGATGCGATGATGAATTCTTGGGTTTGAGGTTGAAATATCCTTCAGTGTTGGTTGAAGGTGATGAAGCTAATGATGAATGTTAATGGAGGAGGGCGATGGATGTGTGATGAGGATGATGAAAGAGAAATAAGGGTAGGCGGCTGCAGATTCTAGGGTTGTGTGTGGGGAAGAGAATGAATAGTGCTATATACCCTTGTTCGTCAACACGTGGCGCTGCTTGAGGCTTTGATTTGCTGATTAATGGATAATGCTGATTAATATGAGTGATTAAACCAATAATGAAAAAGCTGATGATAAAAGCTAATGCTGTTAGTTAAAAACAAAAATAAACTAAAACATAATTAAAGCTAATCCACTTAAACTAACCAAACAATTCTAATAATAATTTTCTACGCTAAAACTTAAGAAATCTTAATAAAATCTAAAATCCAATTTAAAAAGCAAATAATAAAATCTATTTTCTAAAAAAACAAATATCTTAGTAAAAATATTCTAAATTCTAATATATTCTAAGAACCAATTAATAAACTATTTTAAAAAAACATTATTAAAAACCTATTTAAACTATTTCTAAATAATTAAGTAAAATAAAGCAATAAAATGCAAAATGCCATGGAAAAACGGGCGAGCATCGAAATGCGCCAATATTATCAACACGAGCTAAATCACCAAAAAGAGAGCGACTTTCGCTCGATTTCGACGCATAATTTCTCGTTTGAATTGATTTGAATCGCCTGAAACGTGAGCAAAGCGGCTAAAATTATGATAAATTCAATTTGGCTGATAAAATAGACAAGACGCGACCTAAATGATATGCAGATGAAATGCGAAGCAAAAGTTAGTCAAAGCTAGAAAACGGGTGGGCAAATTTTAGGGTGCAACAAGGCTGACTCGTGAATTTTTGAGTTTATTGAATTACACTATTAGAGATAACACTCCCAGCACCATCGGTACGGTGAAATTTAGAATGTTTAATATGGAATATGAATTTACCACTGATATGCTGGCAGGGTTGTTAGGATTCCCATTCAGGGAGGGTTCCATTTATGAGGCGCCTTTAGACATTAAGTGGAAAATTGAGGCTTTCTAAATGTGGAGAGACCTGACAAGTCATGTGTTAGTTCCTTCGAGGGAAACTTGGCCTCTGACATACATAACCCGACCATACATGTTTTCTGTTATTTGCTGGTTGATGCCATCTTTTCCAGAGAAATCTCTAACAAGTTAAATTCCAAAGAATTCATTTTTCTACAGGCTGCCTATTGCACCCCAAAATTTGACCAATCTTTTTCTTAATCTTTGGCTTATGTTTCATTGTATTTTAGCATTTTTGCATTTGCATAGCATAATTCTTACAGGGGATCAAGTGATTGTGCTTAAGTATCATCCAAGAGGAAAGTCTTTTATTGGTTTCAAGCTCAAGCAAAGGCACTGGTACAAACCATCAGAAGGTTTTCAGGGGGTCCATGAAGATTTATCATTGGTATGATCATGAGTTAGAAGCTTGTTGAGTGCCTCAGAGGTCATTATGAAGTTGGAATAGTCACTCAGTTCATCGGAACAATGCCTAAGCAAAGAGGATGAAATTAGGGTTTCATTTTTTAATCAGGCTAAATTTGTTTTTGAGAGAAAGACTTGTTTCCATGACCTTCTATATGTCCTAACATGTTTTGGTATGGGAGATTAACCATCAGTTTTAATCAGAAGGGCTTCAATTGATCAGTTGATTGAAAATAAGGAGATTTAGAGAAAAAGTCAATTGTGCAGTGAAAAAGTCAACTCATAACTTTTTGAGGTCAAGATCATGATCCTCAAATTCAATATGACCAATGGATGGAATTTTATCAATAAAAGTCAAGGGAATCATGAAAAATCAAGAATTGTTGAAAGTTGCCATTTTGGTGCATTAGGGTTTTAGAAACCTTCTATTTTTGGAAAGTTTCATGGTTGAAGCAGCAATCTACAAGGCCACTTTTCTTCACGATCAAGGTTTCAAATGGGCTTGGCTCAAACATCAAAGTTGTTCCTTGTATTTCAAGTTTTCTTTTGAGTACCAATTCATCATCATATGATATTTGGAGCTCAAGTTATGATCAATCAAAGTTGGGGATTTCAATGATTTCAAAACTGTCAAGTTTGGACAGATTTTTTCACCACATTGCAAACCAAATTCCATCAATCTCTTGATTCCAAATGAAACTTTGTCCCAAATTAAAGTTTTAGAGCATGTTACAAGCTTTCCAAAGAGTCCAAGAAGTCCTCAATATGATTTGTGAAGCTCAAGTTATGGATGTGCAAAGTTGAGGAAAAATGAGCCAAATCAAGACCATTTTTCATGGTCTTCCAATTTTCAAATCAAGATGACTCCAACATGAAATTTGTTCTACTTCATGCCCTCTTTCATTTGGGCACGAGACTTAAGCAATTGGAGTTATGTGCATAGAGTTATCATTGCCCAAAGTTGGTGTATTGGACTTTTTATTCAAAGTGTGAAATGTGTGGTTTCCTGATTTGTTTTGTTTATTAGCCCCATTCCTCTTCCATGCACATGAGGTTGAATTTTGTACACAAGAAACATTGCCATTTCAAGTCAAACCAAGGCATGTACTACCTTGAGGTCTTTTTTTGAATCTTTGCCCAAACAAGAAAGGGACAAGCTGCTTTTTTCTGTTGCAAGCAGCCACACCATGCTGCTCCTACTACTGAGCTAAAACAGCTCCATATGCAAGCTGGTTGGTACTGCCTCTCCCATCCACCATTTGATTCAAGAACCATGAACATATCAGATCTACACCATTGATCTTTTACCACTGTTAAACTCTCTTTTTTTTACTTCCTCACCTGGTATTTAAGCTAACTAGCAGTTGGGAAAAACCCTAGCCTCCATTTATTGCAAGAGAAACCAGAGTTTGTGAACCATTTTCAAATCTTCCAAAACCTAAAAAAATTTCCTGTTGAAAACTGCATACCAGCAGCCCCTTCAACCATCTAATCACCTCAAAAAAAATCATCCACACAACCCACAAATGACCTTTAGAAGGTGTTCAAACCTTTAAACCAGTCCAAGACTTCATGTATCCAAAAGTCAACTTTCAACCTAGAAAAATTTGATTCTCTCATACAAGACTAGTGCAAGAAAGTCGTTGGTTCATCAAGGCATTGTTGGATATCAGCTGGAACAACTCTTCAAAGTCTTATCTAAACAGATTTCTTGGAGGTCTACAAGAGGCAAGTGTTTTCTAACCTTTTCTTCATCATGCATCATGTTTTAATTGATGTTGGATGAATATGTTTATGCATTGCCTTGAGGAATCAGTTTGTCAATCATGCTGTCAAAAGGCTGTCATGAAGTTAGTTAACTTTCACTCAAAGTTTGGTTTTGATGTTGTTATGTAAAGCTTGCTCTTGTTATAACACTATCATATTTGATTTTGCATCTATGATGTTAAAACATGTCACTTTAGCCTACTGTCATGAGAGCTCATGGACTGTTGGATCTAAGAGAGCAGTTTTCTTTGGTTAGTAATTGTCATTAGGGAAGTTCGAGGATGTTGTTGAGATAGCTGCTATTGAACATTGGTGTTTTGGAAATGTGAGGTCTGTTTCTGCTCTTCATGTTTTATTTAGTAACTACCATAAGGTTTACTTTAAGACTTGCTGTTGGAAATTATGTTGGGGTTGTCCAAGCTGTTTGAGAAGTTTAGGTGGATGGATGAAGTGGTGACTGTCAATAGAGCAATACGTGTAGGTGTTGTGTTGGTAATAATGTTGATATATGATGTTGAAACATATGGTGTATTGTTGATAGCATGATTATGTTGGGTTGATGTTCATTGCTGATAAAATCTGTTCCTCATACCAAAAAGCTTGTTTGCAATTTAGCAACTATCATGTGAAGTAGGTTAGATTAGTTGTTTGATGATTTTGAGCATTGTCATGTTTGAACTCATAGTCATACTGTTGGTCTGCTCTTGGAATGCTAGCCTTTTTTATCATGAGGATCATGATGGTGGACTTTTTTTTCTTTCCTTTTTTAGGGCAGCCAGTAAGAGTGTAGCCTGAGTGCCTCAAGTAATCTTTGGTTGTTGTAAACTCAGGCCTTTGTCATGTGTTAGTTGCTATTAAGATGACAGTATGGCGGTATGTGTGTTTATTGCTTTTGTGAAGGATGGTGCTGAGCACTTGATTGAATTTATGTTTTTTAAAATTGTTATGTTATGGTGACCAAACTGTTTTGGAAGCTTTCAGCAGGAGATGTTTAGTTCAGATGCCATAATGTTGAACATTGTTATGTTTGACATTTATCATTGGTGAGGTTAGGTTGGCTTTATCTAGCTTATATGGTTGGCATTAGTTTAGTCTCTTATGTTAGGAGATTGGTATGTGTGTTTATTGCTTTTGTGAAGGATGGTGCTGAGCACTTGATTGAATTTATGTTTTTTTAAATTGTTATGTTATGGTGACCAAACTGTTTTGGAAGCTTTCAGCAGGAGATGTTTAGTTCAGATGCCATAATGTTGAACATTGTTATGTTTGACATTTATCATTGGTGAGGTTAGGTTGGCTTTATCTAGCTTATATGGTTGGCATTAGTTTAGTCTCTTATGTTAGGAGATTGGGTTAAGCATTGGAACTGCCAGGGGGCTTTAGAGTTGTTATTTGGTTTGATGGTTAGTATTACATTAAGTTTGTTGCACTTATGCTTGTTGTCCAAGACATGATGGGAGGATGGACATTTTAGCTTCTTATCAGAACTGCAGAGTTCATAGCAGGTTGATTTCATGACATTTGGATCCCCAATTTAGATTAGCTTGGTCTGTGAAGTTTCTGCCTAGATTTTGTTGCTATCAAGATTATTGGTAATGTTGTTTTGATGCATTTGTTTCTGCCAGCTCCTTTGCGGTTTGATAACTTCTGTTACTATTAGGCTCAACCTTGCCTTGTTGCAATTTTATGTATGATGAGTTTTTTTGGTCAGCTGCTGTTTAGATTTGTGAGCATTTACTTTCGAATTGAATCATTTCTGTTGTCCATATGCCAAATCCTTAAACCATTTCACTAGCTTGAAAGTTGACCATCACCTTCTGATTTATGGATAGCTGAAACCATCCTTTGTTTTAATTCATAAACAACATGTTTAGCAGCATGAGTTTTGTCGGCTGCCTGGTTAGAGCAGGTTGCCAAGTTTGAGAGTTTCATGTGTGTGTGTGAGCATCAGTGTTGCTAGATCCTTATTACGTTGCTGTTTCTATTTTCCAAACAAAGCAACATGAATGCTGAGCTTGATTTCTTCTTGGACTTGCTTTTGAACTATGCTTGGTTTGGATTTGTAACATTCTGTTTTGCACTTTCAACTCAAGAACAAATTTTGCAACTCACACACTACTTTCAATTCTAGCATTTGGATGCATCCTTCTGTTCAAACCGTTCATATACCATGTTTAGAATGTGTGCACATCATCTATTTGACCCAAGCTTGATAGGATTGTACTCACACTTTGGAAATGCATCTCAAACACAATTTCATCATTTTGCAACTCATATGCCATTTTTTTCCATTCAAAGTGTTTTGGTCAAACTTTCTGTTGAAATTCATTCCATATCATGTTTGGAATTTGCCTAGAGCCTCACCTTGTTTTAAAATGCTTCAGTTTGCAACTTTGAACTCAGAATGCACTTCAAGCTTCTTCATTGCATTTTTATTCAAATTTTTGTGTGAGTTTGGTATTTGGAAAAATGGTCAGTACCATTGTGATCCTTGTGAAAAACAAGTCAGATGGACTTTTATTTCACTGCATTTGGATGAGATTTGAGAGAGTTACGATGCAATCGTATTTTGGTCTTCACTTGATTTTTGCACCATAGCTTGCCCAGAAAATACGCTTGTTAAGTATATTTACACATGGGGTGGCTTGATACAACGGATGTATCGTCACTCCAGTGGTTAAATGCCTTGCCTTAAGTACCTTGCCATGCGCCTGTACCCCTGTTCGAGCCCTGCTGGGGGTGTTTTTGCTTCTTTCTTATTATTTTCCATGTGTTTAATATTTAACTTTTCTTTTCTCTTATTTTTCATATGCGTATGATTGGTTGGAGTGATATTCTTTCATGTTTGCAATCCCAAGGTCTTGGGTTCAAGCCTTGGGGGAGCGCTTTCTTTCTTTTTTTAGCATATTGTTTGTTTTATTTTATTTTATTTTTGTTTTTTTATTATTTAGTTATTTATTTAACTTTTACTTCTTTTTAATTAGTTTTAAATATTATAGAATCCAAAAAAATCTTGTTTTATTATGTTAATATGTTATTTTTATTTTCCATCCTTTATTTTATTTTATTTTATTTTCCATTTTATCATTTTATTTTGAATCTGCAAATTTCTTTTCTTTTTCATTTCACTTGTGAGTGAATTATTTATTGTTTACTTGGCCTTGTGCCATGATCCCCCTAGGATTCCTAGTCCCTCCGTTTAGGATGGGAGTAGGAGAGACATTAGGTGTTCAATCCTATGCATGACAACTTTAGGGTAGTTCTTCCCTTTCATCCCAACTTTAGGAGCATTGTGCATGATAATTTTAAGGTTCAGTTTCCCCTTAGTTTGAGTCTTCCTCTTCTCATTTCCTAAACAATTCAAAACATATAATAAAGGATCATTTGTGTCGTACGCTATGAGCCTTAAGTATTCGAGGAATGATGGTTGGGGGCCTCCTCTCAACTGTTTAAAGTGTTTAGCGTATGCCCTTTGGGCGATATGAGATGCATTCGCTCTCGAGTCATAGTCTTTAGTGCGACATGAGTTTCAAACCATAACTCAATCCAATTCTTGTCTTAAAAAACACAAAAAAAAACATCAAATCTTTTTATCCTTCGGGATCTTAATTGGAAAACCATTTTTAGAAAGAGTTTTGTTAAGCTTTGGTTCTACCGCAAACAGGCATCGTCCCTAACTGCTAGAACTAAGGTTTAACCCTACTCGGTTTAAAACACTTGAACCAACCAATGGTCGTGTCAGCCCGAACTACGTTTGCTCTGATTTCTCGTACCAGACAAGGATACGTAGGCACAAGACGGTGATGTCTTGGCGAGCAACCTTCCCCACCTTCACCCGTAGTTTTCCAAACTACGTTGACTCTGACTTTCCCATTGCACGAGGGAATACGTAGGCATAGAGCGACGATGCTCTATCGAGTCTCTTTTCTTTTATTTTGCCCCGTGAGCCTTTAGCATAGATAAATTTACACCCTTTAGATTAGACAACATGCGTGGATCCCGTTAAGTACAACGGACGTGAGGGGTGCTAATACCTTCCCCTTGCGTAACCGACTCCCGAACCCGAGATTTGGTTGCGATGACCTATCTTATTCCCTTTTCGTAGGTTTTCTCTGATCGTTTCCTTTCCCTCTCTTTGGGATAAATAACGAACAGTGGCGACTCTTCTGTCATTGTCGGGCCCTCTTCACAGCGATGTGACACTGCCCTCTATCGCAAGAGATTGAATCATGTGCCTTTTTATGTTGGCACATGTGTGTACTGTTGTGAAAAAGAGATGAACCGTGTCATTTGAGGGATTGATTACCTCTATTGCACGTGCCCTCCAACTTGACGATGAGATAGCCACTTCAGAACCACTCCCACCTTGCACCATAAACTTAAATTTTTTGAGAGATATGAGATTGTGCAAGGTGAGAAAGGAGGGAGGATACACCCCCATGGTTCAAAATTTTGCTATACCAAGTGTATCTTTACCTTGTTACCGTCATACCGATGTGCGACACCAAAGAAACTAGATGTATGATTTACAGGATGGCCCTATTCTCAATCTGTTACCACCGAACATCCTAGAGGACAAAGGTAACAAGACCGACGACGAATATGAGCGAATGGACCAATCCCCTGTTCATGATATTCCTCCCCCCCCAGGCATCACATGCACACACTTTACCTTTTACTAACCATTTTGCAGGTGCACCTTTTGGATTCTATATCACAGAGGAGATATGGAGGCAGCAGCAATCTCGCGAAGAGGAACGTGATGGCCTATTCTATGCCATGTATAAGCAACAATAGGACATGATAAACTTCATGCATGAGTCACAACGACAGACTGAGAGATCCATGTTTACTATGATGGAATCTCAACTCGTCGCCACATCCCTCCAACAACGCCAGTGAACTAGCTTCAACAACCATTACAGGCTGGTAGAAGCCACTCAAGGTTCTATACTAGAAAACCTTCATGATCTCCGACAGGATAACGAAGCATTATCAACGAGGATTGAGTGTCTTGAGCTATCACAGAATTCACGACACCAAAGTAGAAGTTGTCGTCCTCGACATCCAGAGCAGGGAGGAGAGGGTACTAGTGGTTATCAATATTTATATCCAGGTTCTACATATCTCTTTTTCACCTTTTATCAAAACATTGGGAACAATGTTCGGTTTAAGTGTGGGAGGAGATATTTACTATTTTTTACTGTTTTTATTTTCCCTTATGTTTTTCATTTTATTGCTTCCTAGTTTAGTTCTAAATATGCTTTTAGCTTGTTTTTAGTTTGTTTTTAATAACTACATGTGATTGAAGAGTCGTATGTGTAGTATGTCTATCAAAAAACATAATATCAAAATTGGTGTTGACGTCAACCCTTTCTTCAGCTCTTGGAAACTTTCTTCATACTAAACATTTCACACATAAGCTTCCCCTTTTCGGGTCAACTGAGTCAAAGTAAAGCCAACTTTGAAAAGCCTTCTATAAACTTTCTATAGTAACTAGCCAAACCCAAAAAAAACTTATAATCCCTGTAACCAAATCAGGATTTTTCCCATTGTGACATTGTGTCTACCTTGGACAGATCAACTATTATTCCCCCATTGTAGATCACACGACCAAGGAACCTCACTTCTCTTAACCAGAACTCGCACTTGAACAACTTAGCATACAACATCTTCTCTTGAAAAGACTGCAACACCCGACCAGGATTCAATGCTTCCGACCGACAAACCATTGAACCACAGTCTGGCTGACTCGACTAAGTTAATGCGAACAACTTGCATTTGGATGATTCATCGGCACTAAAGTAATTTAGTCGATCATTGATGAGTTGCGCGTGCTCGTCAAGATCTCCCTTTCCATTATACTCGACAAGCTTAGGAATCTTCTGCATGGACTTTGATATTTTTCTTTCCAAAATCCTTGAGCACAGAAGATGCTTCTGGTGATTCGTTTGCGGCTAGTTTTTTGGTTGATAAAAGGGAGGAGTATGCCTGCTTTAATCTCTATAAAGGCTCCGCGGAGGATTCAATCTCTATAAGGGCTTCGCAGAGGATCATAAGATGCCTTTTCTAGGTGGTATAAAGTGTGCGAAGAGCCATTCACAAAAATCCATCCAGGATTCAATGCTCCCGACCGACAAACCATTGAACCACAGTCTGGCCGACCCGACTAAGTTAATGTGAACAACTGAATTTGGATGATTCGTTGGTACTAAAGTAATTTAGTTGATCATTGATGAGTTGCGCATGGTCATCAAGATTTTGCTTTCCATTATACTCAACAAGCTTAGGAAACTTCTGCATGGACTTTGGTATTTTTCTTTCCAAAATCCTTGAGCACAGAAGATGCTTCTGGTGATTCATTTGTGGCTAGTTTTTTGTTTGATCAGTGGAAGGAGTCTGGCTGCCTCAATCTCTATAAGGGCTAGTTTTTGTGTTGATCAGGGGGAGGAGTGTGGCTTACTCAATCTCTATAAGGGCTCCGCGGAGGAATTTTATGCTTTTTTCTCCTCTAGTCATTCTTCGACTTAAAAGCTTCATCTTTCTTCTTTGTAGTCGGATCAGGCATCGCTGTTGTCGCTACTGCGAAAATTGGCGCCGGCTGAACAGAAGAGTCGCCACCGTGCGTTATTTATCCCAAAGGAGGGAAAGGAAACGCTCGAAGTAAACCTAATGCAAAGACGGGAAAGGAATGGTCATCGTAACCAAATTCCTGGATTCGGGAGTCGGTTACGCAAGAGGAAGGTATTAACACCCCTCACGTCCGTCGTACTCGACGAGATCCACGCTTGTTTTCTAGTACGGATTGTGATTCTATCTACTCTAAAGGTCAAGGGTTAAAAGAAAATAAAATGACTCGGCAAAGTATCGCACTTTATGCCTACGTATTCCCGTCTAGAACGAGAAATCAGAGTCAACGTAGTTCGCCTACCTACGGGAAAGGAGGGGAGGGTTGCTCGCTAGGATATCGCATCCTATGCCTACGTACTTTCATACAGCATGAAAGATCATAGCAAACGTAGTTCGGGCTACGGAAGAGACAAGCTTGTCTGACAGTTTTTTATCTCCTTATGAAAGGGTTTTTCTGATTAAGAGTCCAAGCGGACAAAAATGACATCTTGATGTTTGTTTTCAGTCTTTTACGCAAGAACTGTCTTTTATGATGTTTGCAATCTCTGACGCACTAGATACTATGATTTTAGGGTGACTACATCGTATGTCACCCTAAGGGTAACACACTAAGCAATCGGATTACTGAAGAGTGACCCTCCAGCAACCTTTCTCAAATAGCTTAAGGCTCGTAGCGTACGACATCGATTATCCTTATTACTGTGTTTTGAATTGTTCTGAGATAGAAGAGAAAGAAGTTCTAAAAAATCCTAGGGTTTGAAAGGGAATCAAAACTACCATAATGTTATCATGCATGGATTACAACCTAATGTCTGTCATAATTCCCTCCTGCACAGAGGAAATCAGAGATCCTAGGGGATAAACGGAAAAGAAACAACAAAAATACAATAAACAGTAAGTATGCATGAGATGCAGCAAAACAATAGGCAAAGTGAAACAGCTTCACCTCAAACCTAAGGGAAAATCAACAGACAATACAGCAAAGAAAATCACACCCAACACCAGCTCAGACAGCCACCATAACTCCTACAGCAAGCAGTTCAAACAGCACCAGCTCTAGTAGCTACAGTTGATAA
Organism: Lathyrus sativus; assembly: GCA_963859935.3. NCBI lineage: Eukaryota > Viridiplantae > Streptophyta > Magnoliopsida > Fabales > Fabaceae > Lathyrus > Lathyrus sativus. The sequence goes on along the minus strand of OZ012736.1, from coordinate 414,223,339 downwards.
ACAGCAAAAGGTTGACAGTAAAAATCTTCAAGCAAAATCCTATCTTCTCTTCAATGAGGCTCAAGCTTCAGGTAAGCTTCTGTCTTCAGAAATCTCCAAGCTCTGGCAAGCAATAGATCCCAATCAATGGACAGCTTCAATCAGCAGCAAAACCCTAATCTTCAACAGATACCCAGCTTTGACAGGCACAAGCTTCATATTCACCAATCTTCAATGAACTTCTTATCTTCAATAGGTCTTTAACTTCAATGCAAACACTCACAATAGATAATCAAGTAATAGAGGAAGTTGGAATGTTAAGAGGCTTAATGATAACCCAGGGAAATCACTAAGATCTTGACACAGCTAGTGAAAGTTATCCTCAAGATTCTACCCAATCAAAGCATGCTATACATACCTCCTAAGGAGAGATGGAACTCTTTTAGGGGACCTTGTGTCATAGGATGGAATAGAGGCACAAGAAGCTCTCTATGTTTGACAGAAGAAATCAGTCTACTCTAGAGCTCTCCCTATATCTCCTATCTCCTAAGTCTTCAAAAGCAATCCTCAAGCACAAGCAACTTCAAGTTCCAAGCATCATTATTGGTCTTCAATCATCCTCAAAGTCTTTATACAATCCTCAAGCCAAGCACAAGCCCCAACACCCAAAGAAAAAGCCCAAAACTCAACAAGCAAAGCAACTTCCCAAGAAGGAAACATACCAATATCAATCAACTTGCAAAAATCAAATAAAATGGAAAAACTCATTATAAAATCCTAGATTAATTTCTAAGGGACCCTAGCTATGTACACTATACCCCACATAAACCCCAAGGCCTAAATCAAACTAAAAACCCAAGAACTCTGTGTTGAGTGCACCTATGTCCAGTTTAACCCTAATTCTAACACACTTGCTTCTCACCTCTCAAAAACAATTAAATTTAAGTCACAAAAATGTGAAAAATATCCAGGGGGAACCTAATACTCTAATCTAACTATAGAAAAAATAATGGCATCAAAATGTAAAATAAAATGGCTAAACAAAATTCAGCAAAATGGATGTACAAAATAAAATGCAATAAAAGCAACTAAATGTAAAAAATCACCAGAAATAGAAAAATGACTAAAATGATAATTTTATTTTTCTATAATTTGCTTGAGACAATTATGAGAATGGAGAAAAAACTCTCATATAAAAAGACCTATTTTTGAATTTATTATGAATTTTCAAAGATCCTAAAAATAATGTGTAAAATAAAAGAAATATGATGAAAAATGGAAAACATGTGTGTCAAATAGTAATTAAAAGCAATGCATCTTACTAACTGGGCCCAGAAGGGGGTGGGGATAGCAAGCGCTACTAAGCCCAATATCATTCAGAAAATTAACTTGAAAAAATAAAGGAAAATGAAAAAGACTTGGTGCAGGAAGCAATCCAATTCAGTGTATTTCATGGATGGGCCTCTAGAGGGGGTGTGGATAACAGTTATCACTTAAGCCCAATGCCACGTTTTAAATGAAACGGTGTGTATTGATCTTCAGCCTTCTCCTTCACAAACTGAGAGCAACTCACGGCCGTTGGATTTTGTTTTGGTCAAAAGTCTTTGTCTAATCTAAGGGTGGCCAGATCATCTTCTTCATTTTGAATTGTGGAGGGAGAGCAGCCATGGATGTCTAAGCTTGCAACTTCATCTTCCCCAATTCGTACTCCCTCAAATCCTCGTCAAATGCAAAAATTCAAAACCCTAACTCACTCCATTTTTCACAAGGAATCTAACCATGGCAATTAAACATATTGAAACACAACCTAACTCAAAACACGAATCAAACTTCAAAATTTGGTCCATGATCAAAATTCACCAAACTCCAAATTAAGTAGCTCAAACTCTTCACCACGCTTCACTGAACATTTCTAGCCATCAAACCATGATTATAACACCAAGAATGCCAAGATACGATCATGAACAGAAATTGCATCATTCAACCAATTGTCTCTAAACTGACCCTAAAGCTACCAGAAAGTTCCACATGATCATCTACATTGAATCTAACTAATCAAAACCAATTGAAACTACCTAAATCAAGTTGTGGATTGAAGTTTACATACCTGCAAATTTGAGATGAACAGAGGTATGAAATCTTCAAATCAGGCTTTGAGAACTTCCATATACCTTCAATGAGTCACAATCTTGGAGATGAACTGTGGTGATGACAGAGAGTATTATGACTCATTGAAGGTATATGGAAGTTCTCAAAGCCTGATTTGAAGATTTCATACCTCTGTTCATCTCAAATTTGCAGGTATGTAAACTTCAATCCACAGCTTGATTTAGGTAGTTTCAATTGGTTTTGATTAGTTAGATTCAATGTAGATGATCATGTGGAACTTTCTGGTAGCTTTAGGGTCAGTTTAGAGACAATTGGTTGAATGATGCAATTTCTGTTCATGATCGTATCTTGGCATTCTTGGTGTTATAATCATGGTTTGATGGCTAGAAATGTTCAGTGAAGCGTGGTGAAGAGTTTGAGCTACTTAATTTGGAGTTTGGTGAATTTTGATCATGGACCAAATTTTGAAGTTTGATTCGTGTTTTGAGTTAGGTTGTGTTTCAATATGTTTAATTGCCATGGTTAGATTCCTTGTGAAAAATGGAGTGAGTTAGGGTTTTGAATTTTTGCATTTTATGAGGATTTGAGGGAGTACGAATTGGGGAAGATGAAGTTGCAAGCTTAGACATCCATGGTTGCTCTCCCTCCACAATTCAAAATGAAGAAGATGATCTGACCACCCTTAGATTAGACAAAGACTTTTGACCAAAACAAAATCCAACGGTCGTGAGTTGCTCTCAGTTTGTGAAGGAGAAGGCTGAATATTAATACGCACCGTTTCATTTAAAACGTGGCATTGGGCTTAAGTGATAACTGTTATCCACACCCCCTCTAGAGGCTCATCCATGAAATACACTGAATTGGATTGCTTCCTGCACCGAGTCTTTTTCATTTTCCTTTATTTTTTCAAGTTAATTTTCTGAATGATATTGGGCTTAGTAGCGCTTGCTATCCCCACCCCCTTCTGGGCCCAGTTAGTAAGATGCATTGCTTTTAATTACTATTTGACACACATGTTTTCCATTTTTCATCATATTTCTTTTATTTTACACATTATTTTTAGGATCTTTGAAAATTCATAATAAATTCAAAAATAGGTCTTTTTATATGGGAGTTTTTTATCCATTCTCATAATTGTCTCAAGAAAATTATAGAAAAATAAAATTAGCATTTTAGTCATTTTTCTATTTCTGGTGATTTTTTACATTTAGTTTCTTTTATTGCATTTTATTTTGTACATCCATTTTGCTGAATTTTGTTTAGCCATTTTATTTTACATTTTGATTCCATTCTTTTTTCTATAGTTATATTAGAGTATTAGGTTCCCCCTGGATGTTTTTCACATTTTTGTGACTTAAATTTAATTGTTTTTGAGAGGTGAGAAGCAAGTGTGTTAGAATTAGGGTTAAACTGGACATAGGTTCACTCAACACATAGTTCTTGGGATTTTAGTTTGATTTAGGTCTTGGAGTTTATGTGGGGTATAGGGTACATAGATAGGGTCCCTTAGAAATTAATCTAGGATTTTATAATGAGTTTTTCCATTTTATTTGATTTTTGCAAGTTGATTGATATTGGTATGTTTCCTTCTTGGGAAGTTGCTTTGCTTGTTGAGTTTTGGGCTTTTTCTTTGGGTGTTGGGGCTTGTGCTTGGCTTGAGGATTGTATAAAGACTTGGAGGATGATTGAAGACCAATAATGATGCTTGGAGCTTGAAGTTGCTTGTGCTTGAGGATTGCTTTTGAAGACTTAGGAGATAGGAGATATATGGAGAGCTCTAGAGTGGACTGATTTCTTCTGTCAAACATAGAGAGCTTCTTGTGCCTCTATTCCATCCTATGACACAAGGTCCCCTAAAAGAGTTCCATCACTCCTTAGGAGGGATGTAGAGCATGCTTTGATTGGGTAGAATCTTGAGGATAACTTTCACTAGCTGTGTCAAGATCTTAGTGATTTCCCTGGGTTATCATTAAGCCTCTTAACATTCCAACTTCCTCTATTACTTAATTCTCTATTGTGAGTGTTTGCATTGAAGTTAAAGACCTATTGAAGATAAGAAGTTCATTGAAGATTGGTGAAGATGAAGCTTGTGCCTGTCAAAGATGGGTATCTGTTGAAGATTAGGGTTTTCCTGCTGATTGAAGCTGTCCACTGATTGGGATCTATTGCTTGCCAGAGCTTGGAGATTTCTGAAGATAGGAGCTTACCTGAAGCTTGAGCCTCATTGAAGAGAAGATAGGATCTTGCTTGAAGATTGTTACTGTCAACCTTTTGCTGTTTATCAACTGTAGCTACCAGAGCTGGTGCTGTTTGAACTGCTTGCTGTAGGAGTTGTGGTGGCTGTCTGAGCTGGTGTTGGGTGTGATTTTCTTTGCTGTATTGTCTTTTGATTTTCCCTTAGGTTTGAGGTGAAGCTGTTTCACTTTGCCTATTGTTTTGCTGCATCTCATGCATACTTACTGTTTATTGTATTTTTGTTGTTTCTTTTCCGTTTATCCCCTAGGATCTCTGATTTCCTCTGTGCAGGAGGGAATTATGACAGACATTAGGTTGTAATCCATGCATGATAACATTAGGGTAGTTTTGATTCCCTTTCAAACCCTAGGATTTTTTAGAACTTCTTTCTCTTCTATCTCAGAACAATTCAAAACACAGTAATAAGGATAATCGATGCCGTACGCTACGAGCCTTAAGCTATTTGAGAAAGGTTGCTGGAGGGTCACTCTTTAGTAATCTGATTGCTTAGTGTGTTACCCTTAGGGTGACATACGACGTAGTCACCCTCAAATCATAGTCTCTAGTGCGTCAGAGATTGCAAGCATCATAAAAGACAGTTCTTGCGTAAAAGACTGAAAACAAACATCAAGATGTCATTTTTGTCTACTTGGACTCTTAATCAGAAAAACCCTTTCATAAGGAGATAAAAAACTGTCAGACAAGCTTGTGTCTTCCGTAGCCCGAACTACGTTTGCTATGATCTTTCATGCTGTATGAAAGTACGTAGGCATAGGATGCAATATCCTAGCGAGCAACCTTCCCCTCCTTTCCCGTAGGTAGGCGAACTACGTTGACTCTGATTTCTCGTTCTAGACGGGAATACGTAGGCATAAAGTGTGATACTTTGCCGAGTCATTTTCTTTTCTTTTAACCCTTGACCTTTAGAGTAGATAGAATCACAATCCGTACTAGAAAACAAGCGTGGATCCCGTCGAGTATGACGGACGTGAGGGGTGCTAATACCTTCCCCTTGCGTAACCGACTCCCGAATCCAGGAATTTGGTTGCGATGACCATTCCTTTCCCATCTTTGCATTAGGTTTACTTCGAGCGTTTCCTTTCCCTCCTTTGGGATAAATAACGCACGGTGACGACTCTTCTGTTCAGCCGGCGCCGATTTTCGCAGTAGCGACAACAGCGATGCGAGTTCTCATAGATCCAGCCTCATACACAATGTTCCACTATGAAAGCGCATTGTTGAGGCTTTCTTCGAGGAGAAACAACCTTTTCTCTATTGCTTATAAACTTTGATGTTGAACGATGTTGTACACGCTCTTCAGCAGTGCGTTGGAGCCTTGTAGTTCAAGGTTAGCTCGTAGTAGTTAACAGTCGGTTAAGGCTTTTGGTTATGAAAATGGTGGTGGAACCTGAAGTCCAATCGGAGATGATTGGAAAATCCAAATATTTATTGAGCTTGGAGAAGATCTGGATGCAATTGAACCTCTACTTGTATATATGCAATGCCTTGCGAAGGAGGTAGAAGTGGTTGATTGATCATTTCCTGAGCTGCAGCTACGTCGACTGCTTATCGCATAGTAGTGGAACGAGTAGCTTAAGATATAGCCATTACTTGGAAACATAGGAATCAGAGATCTAGAAATTCAAGAAGTTAGATTTGGAATGATGATTGATAGAATCGAACACGACAAATCTTTGTGTTCAATTTTAGACGCTCTTGATTCGGTGACCTGAGAAGGTTAGAAACTGTCGAATTGAATATCAAACGTGAAATCATGGGAAACGCAGGAATCAGAACTCATTTCTCACATACAACATCATTGATCTATATTGTAACTAGAAATGAAGTGAGGATTGGAGGTAATAGATGGTTTGAACTTCTGATGAGGGCAAAGAGGGAGGTTGATCTATAAGGTTAGTACTCCAACGCTCATGTCAGTGTGTGGGGAAGAAGAGTGAATTCAAATTGAATTTAAAAATGGATTATCTGGATTGGCACGCTGCATTCTCTATATATAGTAGAGAGGAAATAACTAACTCAATATTTGTTAGGTATGGATCAAAGAGATTTGTTGGATGAACTTGAATTTTGGATCATCTATATTAATCAGTATGATACTTCTCTTGAATTTAGAAGGCTCTAGAAGAATTACAGTTCCTTGAAGGTGTCCGACAAGGATTAGTACGGTCGGCTCAGAACATAACTAATAGTGGTGATCTTGTCCATTTTGCATTAATTGTTGAATCTGAGTCAGTGAACACAGAAGAAACATTAAGTGATTCAAAATAGACATGTTCAATGAAATAAGAGTTGTACTCAATTGAAAGGAACACGGCTAGGGAGCTAGTTCCTATAGGAAAAGAAGACAATTAGAGTAAAATGGGTGTTTAAAGTAAAATTGAATCCAAAAGGATAATTGATTAAGCACATAGCTAGACTAGTGGCAAAGAGGATCTTACAAAGAGAATGTGTGAACTTTGAGGAAGTTTTTGTCCTGTGTCCAGAATTGAGACCATTAAACTATTTGTTGCAATTGCAAATAGCAACAACTGATCTATTTATCAAATGGATGTCAAATTAACATTTCTTAATGGTCTTTAAAAGAAGAAATGTATGTAGCATGAGTTATTGGTTTTGTTGTGAAAAAACAAGAATCAAAAGTCTAAAAACTAAAGAAAGCATTATATGGGATCAAGCATTCACCTAAGGGTTGGAACAAGAGGACCGATGTTTTTTAAAGGATCTAGGATTCAGCAAATGTGTATATGGATATGGAGTGCATGTCAAGAAATATACAAGCAAAGGTGTGGTCAATTTATGTCTTTATGTTGATAATCTGCTTATCAGAAGAAGTAATGAAGACTACATTGGTGAATTTTTTAATGATATAATGAAGTAGTTTGAGATGACAAATCTTGGTCAATTATGTATTTCCTTGGCGTTGAGTTTCAAAATACTAACAAAGGAATGTTTGAGAATCAAAAGAGGCATGCACTTGAAATTCTATAGAAATTCGATATGGAACAATATAATGTAATGTTGTCATAACACTTGTAGAACCAAGACTAAAACTATTAAAAGAAAATGATGAGAAAGTAGTTGATCCAACACAATATAGAAGGCTCATTGAATCATTGAGGTACTTGTGAAACACAATACCAAACCTAGCATACAATGTGAGAATTCTGAATAGGTTTATGGAGAAACCAAAAGTGTCAGAGTAGTTAAAAGAATCTTGAGGTATATCAAATGATCAATTGATTGTGGCATCTTATTTTCAACATTTAATAAGGGAAGAAGTTGCAAATTACTTGGATACATTGACTCTAATTGGTGTGGTGATAAATATTGTAGAAAATCAACTACATGATACATCTTTTTGTAAGGAGAATCACTAATCTCTTGGTGCTCAAGAAAGAAACCGGTTATGGCACTATAGTCCTGTGAAGTTGAGTACATTCCAACATTCTTTTGTGTCTGCCAAGTTGTATGAGTGATGAATTTGATACAGGAATTGAGCAATGAAAGGTGTGACACAGTCACTGACAATATATTTGCTATAAATCTTGCCAAAAATCCCATTGCGCATCGGAGAAGTAAGCTCATAGATATGAAGTTTCACTACTTGAAGAAGCAAGTAAGTGAAGAAAAATTGAAGTTTGAACATTGCAAAAGGGAATATCAAATGGCTAATTTGCTATTAAAAATGTAACAATTTAATTCTTCAAGAGATTGAAGAAACTAATGAGTTTGGAGGTACTAAAAAACTTGAATAAAAATGATGTGGTGGTTGAAGTGTAACTTGCAAGTTACTTGATTATGTTAGATAAGAGTCTTAGAGTTTTAGTTTGCTATGTTTTAGCAGTTAGTTACTAGGTGTGTACAAACTTGTGATAAACCCTGATATATAATCATATATCACTAATAATGCAAATAATGAGAGAAACTAACTTCATCACAATTCATTCATTCTCTTCCCTCCTCTCTCTCAAATTGTCTTTGTTTAAAGCTGATTCTTGTTATCTAGACAATTTTAGAGGAAGCATTTCCATTTTTGTTTTGTCATTCTTTTATATTTTGTTATAATAGGGTCTAGTACTTATTAATGCTACCCTAAGCTTCAAAAATGAAAATGCAAAGTAAAAGTCAAGCAACCCCATTACTTAAGTAATAGGCATAATAAGGCAATAATAATAATGTTATTTTGTTATAAAAAATGTGGATCAAAACTTTAGTAACAGAACTCAACTAAAAAATATCATCATCATTCAAAACTTGATCTTGATCTATGTGATAGTTGTGACCTAGAAATCCAAGCCCACCACCTCGAAGCCACACTCTCCCGTCGCCGTTCTTGTTCTTCTCGACCACCATCACCACCACCACGCCGGTCTCTTTCCCTCCTTCTATCCCTATTCAAAATCCTCAGCATCCCTGTCATATCCGAGACAGTACCGCTCAAATCCCTCTCATTTCTCCTCCTCCCACCACCACCACCAAAGCCATTCTCCATCTCATCATCAACAATACTGTGATATCGCCTCACCGCGCTTCTCCTTCGGTCATGTGAAGACGAACTGCAACTAATAATCCTATCAGAAGTTAAGTAAAGCATATCATCTGTTTCAAAATTGCTCCACCGTTGGGGAACACCACTATCTGAAGGGATAGAACATGTAGGAGACAAAACTATCTGGTGATGTAACCTATGTTGTCCAATAACACTTTCACTCTTTACCTTTCTTGAATGATGACTACTAATCAAAGACCCTTCACACATCCTCTCTGTCACAAAAGAAACTCGTCGTGAACCTATACTTTCATTTTCTTGTTGTGACGACTCATTGTTGTTGATGACATTACTCATAACTCTCCCGCTTTCCTCGTCTGACGACATCAACACTTCATCAGAAGAAAATACGTCGTCAGGATCAACTTTATAGCGACAGAGCGGACACGAGGAGTGTTGGTTAAGCCATGTGTCGACGCACTCCATATGGAAAGCATGTTTGCATTTTGGCAATAATCTCAATATATCATGATCCTCAAACCCAGTGAGACAAACCGCACATTCAAGTCCTTGTTTTTGTCCTCTCAACGAACCAAACTCGAATGCCGGCAACATATCAACAGCTGTCCGTCCAATCCCGGAATTCTCCCTGTCTTGCAAATCCCCATGTCCATGTTGATCTGTGTTGTTGGCAGCAACCCCATCGCAGTTTTTCATGTAGAGAAGGAGTAAAAATGTGAGGCAAAATGTGGTTGCTAAAACACCTACGATCGCTGCTGCGCTAGGTTTGAATGCAACTGATTTTGTTACAACTTGATCGGGGTCTTTTGATGATACCGGTGGTTGTAATGACAGGTCGGCGGCGCCATTATCATCCTGGAGACTGGGAATATTTGTATTTTCTTTTGTATCTTGATCTTCAGCGCTTGCGATGAGAATGAGTGTGGCGGTGACGATGATGATGGGGAACAAGGGAAAAAATGGGACGGTGAATGGGTTGATCGAAGGTGCACCATCCATGTCATGTGCAAAGTGATGCTTTGTTTTCTGTTTTTGATGTCTGACATTGGAACGTTAAAGAGACAAACATGGTAGGCGTAGTTACTGTTTTGAACGAACATATCGTTTCTATATTGGGAGATATTCTATGGTAGCAATTAAATGCAGAAAATATATTTTATTATAAATTAATAAATAACAATAATTATCAAGGAATTAACTTTTCACTACATTCTGAATCAAGTAACTCTAGTGTTGTTTTGGTTATGGGTTTATGAAGTCTATATTATATTGATCATTTGGAGTTAAAGTTTTCTGATCTTAATATTTTCGTTAGTCAAATTGTTTTTAGGGGCACCTCAAAATTATGTCAGTATCTTTAAATTTTCATTTATCTTAAAATTGTCTTTGAAAATACTTGAAATAAGTATTACATTATCAAAAGAATTTCGAGAGTGAAAAAATTTTATTTTTAACACTATCAAAATTTTTGAAATTTTTTATATTGTATCACAAATTTCGAAATTTTCGATAATGTAAAAATTAATTTCATTCTTTTTTCGGAAATTTTTTAAACTTCTAGTAAAAATAAAAGAAACTTTTGATATTAATTATTTTTTTTCGAAAATTTTTATTTTTTATCGAAAATTTTAAAATTTTCGATAAAAAAAATAGAAAAAATTCAAAAATTTTGGTATATATCGCAAAATTTTCGAATTTTTTTGAAAGGTAACAAGATAATTTCCCCATAATTAGGGGGTGTTAGGTTTAAGTGGGGGTGGCCGGTTAAATCCTCCTTGCAGACTTATCCTTCTTAAGTCTAATAAGCCATAAACACGTATATCTCCATCTCATTGATGTCATTTAATAGGTTCCATTTTCTTGCCTTTTTTTCTGGGTCTATCATTTATGGCTTTTAATAAGTCTTTAAGAGCTATCTCCTAGTAGAAATGTTCTTGTCATCAAATGGAATGTTCCTTGGCCCAAAGATCCATTTGCATGCGGGTTCTCACTATACCTTATTACTTGATGCTCAGATTCATACCTGACCTAAGATGAGACTGAAATGTACACAGATTCTCAAACATAAGACCCAAAGAGGCAAAATGCTTTAGGGAGAGGGACTGAAATGTACATTGCCCCTCAAGCATGGGAGCAAAAGAGGCGAAGTGTTTTAGGGGATAGTCAAAATTGTACACAATCTATCAAGCATGATGCACAAAAATGTGAGGTGCTTTAAAGGGGAAAGATTAGTATATACATAGTCCCTCAAACATGAGATCCAAAGAGGCAAAGTACTTTATAGGGAGAGACTGAGATGTACACCATTAATCCCAAAAACTCAAAAAACATATCAAGACGTCATGAGAGTACCGATAACAAACTCACTCTTGTCATAAAGAGTGACAAATATATCCTATATTACAAAATAGTTCTCATGTCCGACTAAAGTGGGAGTTAGTCTTTCATGTCTGGGGCTCAAAAGGGCAAGATGCAATTTACAAGGGGAAGGAGTCGGGATGTTTAATAATTTTGACTTATAGGTATGAGCATCATCCTCCTCGTCGAGAAGTCGCATCATATTCTATAGAGGTTTTTCTTTCAGACTATTTCCATACCTATTTTTTTTATTAAGGGTTTAGTTTTAAGCATTATTTACTTCCTTGGGACTCACACAAAAATGAAGGTTCAAGAAACACAAGAAAGGGGTGAGGGATTTGAATTGGATTTCTATAATTAAAAATATTTGAAACCCTAGAACACAAACAACAATAATAAGATAAAGATAAATAGCTTAAGTATTTAATATTTTGGTTCGCTGTTAACGAAACAATGCCTAGTGCGCCCGTCTGAGTTATTTCTCCTTCTCAATAAGTACTTAATCCAATAATCAAACTGATTACAAAACTCAAATACCAATTGTCTAAGACTTCTTGAGAACTCTGACTATAACGTAGTCTCTCAAGGAAATACAACTCAAAGACTAACTATTAATGACTTCTTTAAAATTCTGACTAAACTTAGTCTCTCAAAGAAATTAACCAAAGGTTAAGATAAACAAGGTTATGTTTACAAGATGCTTCTAAATAGAAGATACATAAGTTTAAAACTAATTAAACACATAAGAAATATTTCAAGAAAGTGTTCAAACATTTATGAACGTAATAGTTTTCTTAGAGTGAAAACACTTTTCTTTTCCTTTTCACGTATGAGCGTTTTGCAACCTTATACAGTGTTACATATTATTTTTTTTTCTTCCAAGTTTCCAAGAACTCTTTATATAGGAAAGAATAGATTCATCTAAGGATGAAGTTGGAATGTCCCTAATATAACAATTGTATGAAGGTCACTTCATTTTATAACATTAGAGTGACACTTGCAGCATAGACTTGGTGAGGATCATGGGACGTGAGGAACTTCGTAGGTACAAAGTGCAATCCTTTTCAATAGAAAGTATATTTTTCTTTTTTACTTCTATAACTTCAATCAGTCATTAACTTTTGGATATAATCTTCTAATTAGAGGCTTTATATTAAAGTTGATGAAGCTTGAGTAGATTTCAAAACCTGCCTTCAGAACTTAGTGAGAATGAGACATCAGATTCTACGGAGTTCAGAGTTCTGAGACTTCATATGCTTGAATAGTCATAGTCTTTATCAGAGTCTATCTGGATAGTTTCTTTGCAAAAGCGTTGACTTGAAAATCCATATGCTTGACTTCCTTGTAATCACACTTTTGATTGATCATTTGGTTCAGAATGTGTCTTTATTTCAGAGCCTGCTCCTCTTCATAATCACAATTTGTTTAGTATTATTTGTGCACTTATCAAAATATTTAGAGTATAAAATTGTTCTCTAAACTTTGTTATAATCAGAACTCAAGGATAGTTGTAGAATCAAACTTGTTCCAATAATCGCCCCCTTTTTTATGATGACAAATCCATGTATTTTGATGAATAATTTTTACTTGGATAATCACATCTATAAAACATCAGAGATAGGTTTGTGTTCGCATGCAATTTTCGCGCGAACAACCTTTGACCTCCCAACGCAGGTTTACTTGCGGGACCAGCCAAACAAGTCCCAGAACTAAGCATTTAAGTATATGAGATTATGGTAGAATGATGTTGTTTAGAATGGGTTGAATACAAATTTGAGAAAAACTATGTAGACTTAAATAAAGACAAGTGAATAAACAAGAAAAAGACAAAAAAACAAAAGACAAGAAATCTTTAAAGTTGGTAATGTAAGTTGCTTTTAAAATGAAATGTGGACGCAATCATACATTTTTCATAAATAAAACTCTTTCCTCTTAACGCTTAGTACTCAGAGTGTTTTTTCTTCCAATGTTTCAAAATGTGCCCCCTCAAAACGATCATGGGCATTGCCTTAAATAGGAAAACAAAATAATTGCTTTGTTAATCTTGGTGGCGCCATGTGTCCTTCCACCACTTCTGTAACTTCCCCCATTCTCAGCTTTTCAAATTTTCTTCCCGCTTAAACGCTCTTCTACTTCGTGTTGGCTTCCTTGCCCATCAGTCGACATCTTCGACGGAATTGGCCTGAGTCGACTCACAAAGCTCCCTCTACTGGTGTTGACTCACATTGCTTCCTTCACCACCTTTCCTAACCTGTCGACCCACAAGCCAATATTTATGTCGCCTTTCCTTAGTCGAAACTTCTAGCCAACAAGATGCCCCTCAAAACCCAGTTTTGACTGAGCACTTTGTCGATCGAGAAACTTGGTGTTTTGGTTATATGAGGTTTTGACTGCGTCTTGGTAATGACTCAGTAACATCATCATTGTTTTTCTATCGAGTCAGCCACGTGTCACCCATAGTCTGACATGATAATGACACCTTTCTGCACCACGATTTCCAAGAAAGCTAATCATGCCTGGTTGCATCCCAAAGTTGTGGCCTTTAAACCACTCCCTCTTACTCTGGAATTGGAACTGTCCCTTGTTTTTTCAACTGCATGCCAGCTTGCCTATAAATAGCCTATTTCCATATTTGGTTTTATTTTTCCAACATTTCTCGCGCTTCTCCTTTCCTGCAAACTCTTGCTCTCAAAAATTTCTTTGATATTCCCTTACAATGGCTTCCTCAACCATTTCTACTATTCACACCACCGGAAACAATCATATTGTGTTTGTTCTCTCTGAAGTTGACGCCCTTAGGCCCCTTCAAAATCTGACGTCCACTGATGAGGCGGTGGTAGCTACCTGGCAACGCCAGATGATCATCCCATTTGCGGTTGTTGGAAAGTTGCATGCTTCCCATGGGCCATACCCTGCTAACAAACCCAACCATGAGGAACTTCAGGCATTTTTTCCTTGCTTCCTTTGCATTATTCCCCCTTCTTTCCAAAAAGGTGGTACTCTCGACCTAAATTTCATGGCGCCAAAGGCCTATGTTTTCTGGTCGATGCCTACCCCAAGAAACAAAGATTACATCTCCTGGTTGAATAAATTCCAGAGCAAACGCCAGTACCAATGGAAGACAGCTGGCATCTTCGACGCCATTCAGCTCTTCAGGAATGCTCATAGGGTCAATCCTTGTTTGCTGTTGGCGTTGATGTTTTTTTGGGAAGGGTCGACCAACACGTTCCATTTTCCCTGTGGCATGTTGACACCAACGTTCTTCGACGTGGCGGCCATCACAGGTCTTTCTCCTCTGGGTGAAACCTTTGATCCAACCTTGGAGACAAATGCTAAAATCGACTTCGAATGTGCTGGCTTCCAGAACTTTATAGAGGACCATCATGATAAATATTTCGACGAAGTTTCGGATGAATAACACATCGCCTTTCTTACTCACTGGCTGTCCTACTACCTCTTCTGTCCTGCCTCTCTATAAATAGCCAAGAGTTATATCAACCTGGCGATCCAAATACATAAGGGTTGACAAGTATCTTTGGGTAAGCTTCTACTATCCTCTCTCTATCATTCTCTTGGTATGTTGGCCTTGAGAATAAAACTCCTCCATGAAACCACCAAGGCCTTAAATGTTTCAGGGCCCATGTGGTTGTTACAGCATTGGCTCAACGCCACATTCGAGTATCAGCTGGGTTATCCCTTATCTGCAATAATGCAATGTCTGAATGATGACCGTCCCATAAAAGGAGTTCAACTCACCTTGATGACTATGCAGGAAACTCCCAACAAAACCCTCTTTATGAAATACCTCACGATGTTTGCAGAAGTAACCACCTTTGTTCTTGGCATGGCTCCTTTTGTGCATCGACTGTTCAATACGAGATGGTTTAAAAATCCCTTTCCTGGTGCTTCCCCAAAAACGACAGCAATGTCGAATTCCATATGGAGGGCATTTCTGACTCCCACCATGTTGTCTTTTTGAATTGAGACGGGGAACACAGAGTATGGGTTCATGAACTACCAGCCTAATTTGGTGGCCCGACAATTTGGTTTGAGCCAACTGCTGCCAAAGTTCCTAGTATGACATTCCTCTGACATCGTGTGGGCTGGTTGACAGTTAAACCTGACAGGCCACTAGAACTACCTCAAGTTTCCTAGGTCGACTCAGCGTCTTGAGTTACCTGGCTTTTCTTTTCAACCATCCTTTTTCACAACAGAGGGTTTTAGTGTATGGTGGGTCGAGTACCAGAACCAATGCTTCAAATGTGACCTATTCTTGGAGAATGTGGTCGATGCTTTTACTTCCCTTACTGGTGAAGTCCCTGCTTCGGCGATTGATGTAGCTGTCGCGAATCCTCGAGGAGATGCTGCCACAAAGGACACCTTAAAGAAGGTACATTCTTCGTTCTTCTTCTGTATTTTATTCATTGCCAATATCTAATAATTTACATTTATTCCCTAGGGTTGAAAAAGGGAACCAGCTGTTGTGTCGGCCTCGACCAGGCTAGGAAAGAAACAGAAAATCTTGAATCCTCAGGTACCACATGTTTTTGGTGATTCTTTGCACTTGCCATTTACTCTCAACTTACCTGTTATTTGGTAGGTTCTTGAAAAGGCATTGACTCCAGAAGATGGCGCATCGGACAAAAGCACCCAATCCTGGGTCTTTCCTTCTAAAACATCCAACTCTCCTCCTGCTTCCCCAATAGCCAAGAAGAAAAAAGTTCCCACCTAAAAAACTCCCTCCAAACAGGTCACCTCGACCATAAGACCTATTGTTCCTGATAATCTGGCTGAAGTTTTTCGATCTGTCGCCAATGAAATCCCTCAACCATAACATACTACTGAGGTATTTTCCATTTTCGCTCTTTTGGTTTATATATTACTTGGGTGTTTTCTTACTTAAATCGCCTTCTCCAGGACACCGCGATCGACTCGACCATTGTTGTAAATGATGATAATGCCACAGCTACTGCTGTCAATCCCCCTGAGACATCGCCTCTTTTTAGTCCTCAGAAAGTCGATGAATTCCAAGGGGCGTCAACAAAAGAAGACCCTCTGACGAAAACACCCCCTGTTGACAACACCAATAATGAGGCTAATAAGGATGGTGTAGCTACTGACGGTAAAGAAAACCCTGTGATTATCCCAACTGCTGCTTGTCACATCGCTGCGAAGAAGGGGCCAGCAAGGACAGAAGATTCGCCACTGTTCGTTATTTATCCCAAAAGAGGGAAAGGAAACGATCAGAGAAAACCTACGAAGAATGGAAAGACAATGTCATCGCAACTAAATCTTGGGTTCGGGATTCGGTTACGCAAGGGGAAGGTGTTAGCACCCCTCACGTCCGTCGTACTCGACGGGATCCATGCTTGTTATCTATCTAAAAGGGTGTTTATCTATCTAAGTTACAGGCCACAGAGACAAAAGAAAAGAAAAGAAACTCGATAGAGCATCGCCGCTCTATGCCTACGTACTCCCTCGTGCAATGTGGAAGTCAGAGTCAACGTAGTTTGGAAAACTACGGGTGAAGGTGGGGGAAGTTTTCTCACCAAGACATCATCGTCTTGTGCCTACGTATCCTCATCTGTTATAAGAATTCAGAGCAAACATAGTTCGGGCTAACAAGACCACAGGTTGGTTCAAGTGTTTTACCCGAGTAGGGTTAAAACTTAGTTCTAGCAGTTAGGTGTATGCAGCTCGACCATTGGAGACTTAGGCGTTACCTGTTTATGGTAGAACCAAGAGTTAACAAAACTCTCCTTATGAAAAAAAAATTCCAAATTAATCCCGAAGGACAAAAAAAGATTTGATGTTTGTTTTTGAAGTCTTTTAGAGAAGAAGTGAATTGAATTTGGTTTGTAATTCATGTTGCACTAAAAACTATGACGTAGGAGCGAATGTGTCGCATACCGTCCAAAGGTCATAAGTTAAACACTCTAGATAATTGAGAGGAGGCCCCCCAATCATCATTTCTCAAATTCTTAAGGCTCGTAGCATACAACATTCATTATCCATTATTAAGTGTCTTGAAGAAGTTTGAAGATGAGAAGAGAGAGACACAACTCTAAAGGGAGACTAAACTCAACCTAATGTTCTCATGCAAAGTGCACCTATGATTAGGATGAAAAGGGAAAGTTACCATAACTTTATCATGCATGGTTCAAACTTAATGTCTATCATAATCAATCTTGAACAAGAAAGATTAGAAGTCCTAAGGGAGCATGGCAAAGAAGAAAGAAGAAGAAAGCATAAGATAAAAGAAGAAGGATGCAAACATGCAATGCAAAACAAAGATGAAGAGGGAGGAACAAAGTGTGGGGTAACAACCAACACAAGCATATCCCAACCTCAAGAATGCAAACAAGAGATGCAACACAAAGAAGAAATGCAAACCAAAGAACTTAAACAAGTTCAAGCCAAAAGTGAGATGAAGTGGGAGAAATAGAATTCCTACAACCACTTGTACATAAATCACTAACCAAGGCAAAGCAAACAAGCAAGAAGAGAAGACATGATCAAGATGAGGATGGGAGATGAGGCTTGGGCAGCAAGCAACAACAAAGAGAACTCAACCATAGGCACCACAATGATCATGGAAAAGAAACACACCAAAAGTTCTCAAAATGAATCACCATTTAAGACAAACTCAAAGTACCTCCAAAGGAGGAACCAAATCATCTTAAATGGGATTAAAAGGTCCTAGGACAGAGGTGAGAACAAGATAAAGGAATTCACAAAGCAAATAAGGAAGCACAACAAAGCACATTGCAAGATTAGGTATGGTAAAGGACCTAGGTCCTAAACACTTTCAACATTTGAAACCAAATGGAAGGCCTAAAAAGAATGAAAATTACAACAAGAATCAAGCAAGTGTATGACCTAAAAATGGGCATCCAACAACTTCAACATGTTATGAATGTGGATCAAAAAGAGTTGGAAGCATTTGGGATCCACAAGGGTCATTTCCCATCAAAACTAGGTCAAGTGTGTGTGTGAACCATCCTTAGGGGTAGCTTGACTTGTAAGCTACTCCAAAAATAGGAAAATAGTTCAAATAAATCCAAATAAAATACCAAAAGCACATAAGGATGTAGGCAACCAGGGGCCAAAACAACTCAACCAAGGTCCATTCAAAACATCACCATAGGAATTGATCCACAAGGGTGCACCATTTTGAAGGAGGGTTATCGAGGGTCAAAAAGAAGCTCATAAAAGTCAACCAAAAAAAGGTCGAACATTGACCAAAACCAACCTCAGAGACCTCTGAACTCATCATTGAAATGAGGAAAAAAGTCTCATTCATAGGTAGTATCCAATGGATCATGAATAAGCAAGAACAAATATGAACAACAAAATAAACCATTAAAAATACCTCCATTTGTAAAATTCCAATTTAATTGAAAAATAAAATGAAAATGAAATTAAAAAATATGAAAAATTAATTAACACCCTAAGGTATTAGAAAATAGTTTTTAGGGAATTTTATGACACATGGAGACATTTTTAACAATTTAAAATGAAAACAGAATTAAAAAAGAAATAAAATAAACAAATAAATGGAAAGTGGTGTGAATAGCAAGGATTCACGTTGAATCCATTGGGTTGGGTGAGCAAGGGGGTGAAAGTAGTAGCTAAGGCCCAAAACACAAGCAACTCAGTTCAAATGCCAAACGCATCGTTTCATTTAATTGACCTGGCAGTCAACTATCCACGTGTGCTAGTCAAGTGAATCCTGGACATCCATCAAGCTCAGTCAAAAGGTCAAACAATTACACATCAGCCACGCCTGAGTTTGAACCAGACGCCGGAGCCCTAGCTACGATCGTCTTCTCCAGCGAGGTGGTCGGAGTTCAGGTTCCAAAACTCCACCAAATCAAGCAAAATCTTATACCAAATTAAAGGTCTCATCATGTAGTATCCAAATCCAGTGCTCAAATCTATTTATCACGCATAAATTGTGAGATTCGAACGAAGAAAGATTTGGATGCTCAACTGTAAAGCTCATCCAACAACGCAATTAAACATTCAAACTTTTCCTACAAGATGTAGGACTTCAGATGCACCAACAATGACCTAGATTAAATGCCTAACATGTGAGAAATTTGGAAGAGAATGTTACCTAACGGAGACACTCCGTTGGTGCTTCAATTGAGGTTGAGCCTGATCCAAAACATGTAGATTCACTCCACTGAACTTGTGGAAGAGGAATATCACTTCAATTTGGTTTGAATTATGCTAGATCTGAGTTTCCAAATTTGAATTTCTCTCCTGAATTCCAAAAATGGCTCTGCTCTTCCCTCCACGAATTTCACCTTCTGAGCTCTCAAACGTGATTTTGAACTTATATACTATGGATATTTAATGAATTGGAGGCCCAATGAGGCTTGGTTGAAGATAATTTTGAAAATTCCCAATTTGGCAAGTGATTCATGCACACGTGAATATAGATGTGTACACACATGAAATTGATTTGAATTTGTAGCTGACAACTTGGGTTTTACATGTGGATTGAAATTGGGCTTGATTGTGGTCCAATTATGGAGTTTTGATGTGAAACTTTTTCATGAAGCAAGCTTCAATTTCACGTGTTTTTCACCTCAAAAACTAAAGTAACTTTGTGCATTTTGTTTGTTGGTACATTGTGAATCAATTTGAATACAAACATGGTATAAAAAGTTCTTAAAACCAATTCAATTGAATTCACCTTTTAAAACTCATTTTTACTTGAAATTTCTTCACCAATGTCTCTAACCACTCATAATTCATGACAATATTGAGTTTCATGATGAAATTGAGGTCATTTGGAGCAACTTTCATATTGGTGAAAGTTCCACTTGAAATGCACAAGTGTATGTAAATGATCCATAATCAAAATGACCTATAATCCAAGTTTCCCAAAATATCCTTGCATTGCAAGCTTCATAACTTGAGTTCTGCAAATGATATGAAGGAATTCTAGGACTTCTTGGAAAGCTAAGATCATGAGGAATAGATTTAATGTTTATAAAATTTTTAGGAGAAACATGATTCTAGGTCAAAAGTGCCTTGGAACGGAGTTGACTTTTGTTGACTAAAAAATATGTTCATCTGAGACCCATAACTTGATGGCATCATAACTTGAGTTCCACAAACCCAATGGATGAGTTCTAGTACTCAAAAGAAATCTTAGAACATTCTCTACAAGTCTCATGTTTATAAGAAAATGAGATTCAACTTGTATCTTGAGATATGTGGTCTTGAAGTTAGGCACTAAATAGGGGATTTTACACTAACAACCTTCTGAAACCCTAATTTAGTAACTTCTCACACTCTTGATTCTTCTTGATTTGAACTTGAAATAACATCCTAGATGTCTCAACATGACTTCCCATGACTCTAATGACTTGGAACCAAGTCTCAAACTCCTTTAAGTCCTTAGTTGACTTTGCACTAAGCAGATGAAACCCTAGATGCATAAACTTTGACTACAACCTCTTGCAAATGATATGACCACTTAGATAAGCTCCTCAATGACTTCAAAAGCACTCAATGAACTCCTCCAACATCTCCTATCCATAACCATGGTCTTGAGAACCCCTTATGATCTTCAATTGCCCTCAAAGATAAGAGATAAGCCACACTTATCAATCTTCTCCCTCAGAGAACCTTGACCACTTCTTGATGAGTATAAACACTGAATAACTTGAGTAACCACTCTTGCTTAAGCTTGAAAACCCTTGATAACCTCCTCTTGAATGGCACACCCTCCTTGATCCCCTGAAAAAGACAATGTTATGCAGATGTAAATGCTAAAGAATGAAATGAAACACAAGCCAAGTAAAGAAAAAAGGTTGGGCAAATTTTGGGGAACAACAACTGCCCCTATTCAAGCGACTGGGACCTGACTGGGTGAAAAGCGAACGGCTTTAAAACAATCAAGGTAACAGACGGTTGAATACCAAAGAACCCGGAAATTTGCCAACCGCAGAAATAGAACTGCAAACCCTCCTGGGGAAAAAATCTCCAGAAATAACGGAATCTGATAGTTGCAACGACAACAAACTAGCTGATTACCAACCAAAAAGCATCGACACGCAGTCGGAAGAAACATCTGCTAACAGGCAAGCAATGATGCTAAGTCGGAATAAATCATTTGATATCACCATCAGGTATCTATCGAAACAATAGGCATCGAACCTAAAGGCCGGTTCAAACCGAAGCTGAGAAACTTCTGCTAACCAGCAGGTATTTGCTAAATAAAAGCAAGCATCGAACCCGAACGCCGGATCAACACGCGGTTGATAAACTTCTGCTAACCAGCAGGCATTCGCTAAATAAAAGCTAGCATCGAACCCGAAGGCCGGATCAACACGCAGTTGATAAACTTCTGCTAACCAGCAGGCATTCGCTAAATAAAAGCGAGCATCGAACCCGAAGGCCGGATCAACACGCAGTTGATAAACTTCTGCTAACCAACAGGCATTCGCTAAATAAAAGTGAGCATCGAACCCCGAAGGCCGGATCAACACGCAGGTGATAGGAAACATCTGCTAATCAGTGTCATACCCTAAATTTGTCCTACCCCTTTCGTAATTATTTTCGCATTTATTGTTTTTTTTCATTTTTTACTTAATTTCATACCGTTTAGACACATAACCGCCCCCGATCGGGCGTTTTTTCAAATCTCAACTTTTTTGCCCAATAGGAGCGTGACACATGGCCAAAGGATATTTTTGTAAATATTAATTTCATTTTTTAACTTCCCTTTTTTTCTTTTCAAAATATTAATATTTTTGTACATATATTATTTGTTAATAGATTTTAGCATAGAATTTTAATAGTTGTTTTATTATTAGAATTAATTAATTAGTCTACTATATAATTTTTATTAATTAGAATATAGAATTTTAATAGTTACTTATTATTCATTTAGCATAGAAGTTTAATTAGAAATTTAATTAAAAATAGTTTTTATTAGAATTATATATATTTTTATTATTATTAGGATTAAAATTAGTATTTATGTGAATTAATTAACTAGTTAGAATAGATTTTTAGAGTTTTATTATTAGTTAATTAATATAAAAAATAGTTAAAAGAAAAAGAATAAAAATTAAAAGAAAAAAGAAAATTGAAAAACACAGTTGAGTATTTAAGCCAGTTATTATTCATTGTCTTCCAAGGAGCTCAGAAAGCCTAGCCGCCCCAACTATTCATCCTCTCTTCAATTTTCAAACCTAAAATCACTCTGATAAAAACTCTGCACACTTTCTAACCACTAGCTTCTTCCTCTTTGTTTTGTTCATTCTTATCAAGTTAATATTCATATTCTCTAAAGAGATTCATGTTTCTAACTATCAATGTAAATTCTGAATTTTTTTTAATAAATTATGTTTTCTAATCTGGTTATCTAAAGCAGATCGACTTTTTTGTGCCATGTTTGTGTCGGAAGATGACTAAATCATTTTACATCCTCTAAATGTTATTAATACTCATGAAATCCTTTTGTATTCATGAGATTACATTAAGGGATACATTTCTATATTGTGTTGTATGTCATGGTTGTGCTTTAGCTTATAGTTTGGTCATTTACAAAGCAAATTGGATCTCTCATGTGCCAATTTTGTGTTGGAATTTGACTAAATCAATTTATTTCCTCTGTTTCTTCTGATGAATTGATTTTTATTTTACTTATTTTAAAAAATTGTTAATAAATTTTTTAGGGAGTTTTTTTCCTTCAGTTTCACCCTGTTTTACTAATTTCAACCCCACTTGTTCTTCTTAAAAATATTAGAAATTAATTGTAAATACTTTTTATATTTTAGTTTTTTTTATATATAAACATATTTTTTTATATTATATATTATATATTTGTTTGATATTTTGTATTTCTGTTTTAATCTTTTTTTTATAAATATATTTTATTTATAATTTCTATTATATTAACTTTAGAAGTTTTCATATATTTAGAGTTTTATTTAATTTTATTCTATTTTTCTTTAGAATTTATATTAGAGTTTTGGTTACTATATTTTAGAAGTAAATTTCTTTCTCTTTTGTTATTGGACATTTTGTTCCATTTTTTACCGTTTGGGTCGATGAAGAAGTTTCCTTCGTTTATCTGTCAAATTGTTGACGAGAAACTATGGATCCGAGACCAACTTTTTCTCTTCTTTGTCACTTTTCGACTTCATTTCATTTGTCGTTTTTTGGTCGATGACGAGATTTCCACCGTTTAACCGTCAAATTATTGACGTGAAACAAAGGATCCGAGACCACTTTCTTCTTTCGATTTTATTTTGATTTTTGGATCGATGAAGTCTTTTATTCGTAAGCGTCGCGTATCGAAGTTGATAACCTTCCCGATTTCAAATCTATGCGGAATGACCATTGGGGTCATTTTCCGTACTTTGGGATCGTGATAGGCTACCTTTGATTAATCGGCATTATGTTTGCGATTAAGACGAGATCCTATTCTTTCGAGTCCCGATTCGATTCATTGACCATTGAATTTAATTTCTGTTAAATATTATTGTGGATATTATTGTTATATTATCTTACTATATTATTGTCATATTATTTATTCATATTATTATTATCATATCATATTTATTCATATTTATTCACCCATATTCGAAAATACCTAATAAAATATCGAAACCGCTAAAAGCCGATTTGGTGGACTGTTGGATCTTTGGTCATTTGCAGGTATCCTAATTTTGAATCGTGTCCGACTTTGCTCAAGGCGTAGTTTAGGACACAAATACACACACACGACTTTCTCTTGGGCTACCTTACAATGAGACCCGTTTATTTCGTGCAATCCCATGTAACTTACATGTATCCCTTTCCCATTCCGATGTATGTTTCACTTTTCTTTGATTATTAGTTTATCTCCTAGGAGCACCCATAGGGACTAGAGCGGATTCAAACTATTTTCAAATTAATTTTCGATTCATCATCGAGCCACTTTCAAACAACCCGTAAGTCGAGTGCTCATACGCATTCGCCATCAACCTATTACAACTCGACCCTTGATGCGTAAGTCAAGTCGGTCACGTTTCTCAAACCATGTACATTACACGCTTTGCACGCGATAATAAGTCAAACCCTTGATCCAACGTCAAGTGGATTTTCGTAACAAACTATCAATCAATTAACAATTATTCAATTCTTTTCAAGGTGTAAAGAGTAGGTTCAAGTCTTTGATCTTACTTTCCGTTGTTTATATGCGAGTTATCTTATTCGTGTGTAAGCAATTGACGCCTTTAAATAATATTAACAAACTCGATAATACTCAACCATCTCCAATTACTCATCCTTTCAATCACCTTTCAAACAACTTCTTTTACGATGAAAAGAGAGTGTCCCAAGTCTTTGGTTCGTTCTCCCGACTACTTGGATCCGAGGAGCCTTTCTCAAGCTTCAAGTAGTCATCATCCGACCAATCTCATCCTTTTATACACCATTTCAAATTCAAACAACCTTCTTTTACGATGAAAAAGAGAGTGTTCCAAGTCTTTGGTTCGCTTTCCCGATTACTTGGGGTCTGTGAAGTCTTTCTTAGGATTCAAGTGATCGTCATCATTTCAACCTTATCCTTTCAAACACATCATTCCTTCATGATGAAAAAGAGAGTGTTCCAAGTCTTTGGTTCGCTCTCCCGATTGCTTGGGTCCGAGAAGTCTTTCTTAAACTTCGAGTAATCGTCATCCGTACCCCTTCAAACTCAATTCAAACCCATTTCGAACCTCATCTTTTCGTGGTCGTAACCACGAACTACGGACGCTCTGATTCTTCATTCATTCTTGAATGTAAGATACGTAGGCACAAGATTGCGATGATCTTGGCGAGCACAATCCCCTCCATCTTCCACTTCCCCCATCCTTTCCCGTAGTCGAACTACGACGCTCTGATTTCTCATTCTCGTCTGAATGAGCATACGTAGGCACAAGGGCCCCAATCCTTGGCGAGCACCCTATCCTCTAACCATCCCCTTTCCCCTAGTGTCTTTAGCCCTTATAGTACCGTTTTAGCATTTAGCAGCGAGAAGAGAAGAATTAAGTTTAGCTAACATCCATTAACTCGACTTAAGAGGTTCCCGTCGAGTACGACGGACGTGAGGGGTGCTAATACCTTCCCCTCGTGTAACCGACTCCCGAACCCAGGAATTATGGTTGTGACGGCCGTGTTCCTTCCGCGTTTATGAGGTTTTCTCGATATTTTCCTCTCCCGTTCATTCGGGAAAAATAAAGTTCGGTGGCGACTCTGTCGAACCGCATTTCCACGCCTTTCGCGCGAGGGTTGTATGTTCGAAATGAATTTTCGAGGTGCGACAGGTGGTGACTCTGCTGGGGACTATTGCTCCATGCAAAAGAGAGTCGAGCCTATCTTAGTTTGAGTTGTTAGCTTGTTGTCTTTTATTTTCTTCTCACTTATTTATTGGTATCCTTGTCTTGGTTACTTATGCTTGAGGCATTGTGGGGGTTGCTATACTTATGGTTACTTTGTGAGATGGCTCTACATCCGAGTCTGAGTAAAACCCTAGGATTAGGATGGTGGTTGTGTAGTGGAGACTTGCGTGGAGTCTTTCACGTTAAGTTGAAGCGAAAACCCCGCTTGGAATAGATTCCTTGGAGATATTGTTGTTGTGGTGAGTCTTTGCCATGACAATAATGTTTTCGAGTTTGAATCATTGATCCCAAGGACCATAAACCGTTTTATCCATGGTGGTTGGTAGTGTTAATTATTTGTGAATTAATATGAACTCCCCAATCAGACGAGATCCCTTGAACGTATTACTTTCTTACAGTAATATTTTCAACCTCGATCTATGACTCTGAGAACCTTTTTTAGAATCTGTGTGTCGATGGTTGTGTAGTTGATACCACCGAGAAGTCTTTCTCGCGTGGAAGATACGAGAACCTCACCTAGAGGAGATTCTATTGAGGATATTATCGTCGTGATAAGGATTTGTCATGGCTGTAATATCTTTGAAAGATATCCATGACTCTAGGCACCTACCAGTTTTAGAATCCTATCCGTGGGGGTTTCTTTGAGCAGTGACTGTGATACTTGAACCGTTCACCCGGCTAATCTCAGAACTGTTTGATTTGTGATCTTGTGATCCTGGATCTTGCATCTTGCATTGCATATCATTTGCATTGCATCTCATTTGTTGTGCATCTTGCATTCTTCTTCCTTCAGCAGTTTCTCATGTTTCTCTTTCCTTCATATCCAATAAATCAAGCTGAGTCCTTGACACCAGTACACAACTAGAGCCAATACAAGACGAATGATGGAGCAGATTCAACAGGAGCAAGCTACCTTCAGGGAAGAGTTGGATTCTATGAAAGGAAAGATCGACCAGATCCTCGAAGCCATCCTCGCAGCCAGAAGAGAGGAAGAACAGCGTGAAGCCGCTGCTGTAGTCAACAACAATGGTCAAGGACAAGGGTCTACCGCCATCCCTTTGGTTCCAATTCCAAATCCTCATGGGATGCCGTTGAACTTCAATAACGCAGCCGAAGGGAACACTTCTCATCCAACCCCAGCGCCCGGAGTTACCATTGGAGCTATCCCGTAAGCCCAGCCTATCGCTGTGCAAATCCCAGTTCCTCATATCAAAGATACTCTGATGGATCAGTATGACGAAGTTCAGAACTATCATGCTACTATCCCCATTGCCAGTCCTGTTGCTGTTCAGGATTCAGAAGCCATGAAGATGTGCCGAGATCTAGCCGAGAAACTCCGAGCCATGGAAGGGCACAGTTCAAATTCCTTCAGTGCTTTGGAATTATGCTTGGTTCCTGATGTTGTCATTCCTCCCAAGTTCAAGGTGCCTGAGTTTTAAAAATACAAAGGTCTCAGTTGCCCAAACATTCATTTGAAGATGTATTGTCGCAAGATGACTGCCTATGCCAGAGACGAAAAGCTCATGATCCATTGCTTCCAAGACAGCTTGTCTGGGGCATCACTCGAATGGTATATGCAGCTGGAACGTAACAGTGTGTGCACTTGGGCTGAGCTAGCCGATGCATTTGTTAAACAGTATAAGTACAACACTGATCTTGCTCCGAATCGTACCCAGCTTCAGAGTATGACTCAGAAGGATAATGAGTCCTTCAAAGAGTACGCGCAACGATGGAGAGAGCTAGCCGCAAGGGTGCATCCACCTCTTGTTGACTGTGAACTAATTGACATCTTCATGGGTACTTTACAAGGCCAGTACTACGAAAAGCTGATCGGTAGTGTCTCCGCTGGATTTTCTGACTTGGTGATCGTTGGTGAGAGAATTGAAGAAGGGCTGAAGAGTGGAAATATCCCAGGAGGTTCTAACAACCAGGCCAATACCAAGAAGCCTTTCAATGGATACAAGAAGAAGGAGGGCGAAACAAATGCCATCTTTTTGCAGAAGGGGCAAGCTTCTCAACAAGATCCTGCTCCTATGCCTTATCAAGTTCCCTATTATCAGTATCCGTATGTTGCTGCCACGCAATATGCTCCAATGCCTTATCAGCCAGCTGTTCAAGCAGTGCAAGCTCAGATGCCATGGCAACAGGCTCCTCAACAACAAGCCTACAACCAGCAAGGATATCGGTATCCTCCTCAGCAACAGCAAATGCAAGCTACTCAGCAACGACAAGGTACTCGCCCACAGCGTCCGCAGAGAACATGGAGACCAGATAGAGTCTTTGATTGTCTACCAATGACATATGCCAAAATCTTTGCTCAGTTGATGGAGAAGAAAGTTGTTGTTCCGAGAGATTTGGCTCCTCTAACTGTCATTCCTACCGATTACGATGCAAATGCTCATTGTGAGTTTCATAAGGGCACTCCAGGTCATACCATTGAGGATTGCAGAGCCTTCAAGCACATAATTCAAGACATGATCGACATGGATGCTATCAACTTCAATGGGAAGTCTCCAAATGTCATCAACAATCCGATGCCACCAGTCAACTAGTGCCAACATCAGATCGATTCCAGTCAAGTTCATTCCTCAAAGAAGGCCGTCATGCTGCCATTTAATCTTTCGCATTTCTTATATTTTGTCCTTGTGTGTTTAAGTACTGTATGCTTTGAACAATTTCCATTCGTATTTGGTTTCATTAATGTATCGTTTATGCATGTTTTGAATTAGTTATGTCGCATTCACTCATTTTTCACTTATCACCGACATGTTTATTCACTCCACTCTATTCACTGTTGTTTAGCATGATTTGAGGGAGGATCATGAAAACGAGATACCCATAATTGCAAATCGTATGCTTTCAGACCGAATCTCGTCAATGATGTACAGGCATTGCTTCAAATCCCCAAACACTGGAGATATAAGGAGTTAATCCCTAGTAAACCACTTCGAGCCTAGGAGTAGCAGTTTCCTTCGGATATTCAAACCTTTACACTTAACCTAGGACAGGGTAGTGTTCAGTTAATTCAACCCTGCATTCGAATCAACAAAGAAAATCCAGAAGACGGTTGTTCATCAATGACCCATAACATGGCAGTTACAACCTTTCAACAAAGTCCAAAAAATCAAAAGCCTGCTAAGTCAAACACCTTAGAGGGGACTTAGGCAAAATCAAGGCAATCCCGATGGATCTGACAAGCAAGGTCAATCCATGCAAAAGTAAAAGAGGACCCCGAAACCCTCAACAAAAAACAAAAAAAAGATTCAGTGGCCACCCAGATTAAAGGGGCACTGACATCTATCAAAAAACCAAAATAAGGTGACTGCCACGTCGAGCAAACCTTGAACCTTCAAGCTTACACCGTCCAGACAAGTGTAGAATTAACTGAGCGTAGGACTGGAGATCATTAAGAAGAAGGGGTGGGTACAAATCATGCTTTGAGCCTAATATCCTTTGTTTCATAACCGTGAACAAGACCACGTTATAGCCCTCGAAAGACCTAATTAAGGCGAAGTTTATTCTGAAAGCATACTATCGCAAGGTTGCATAACCTGACTCCTCACATGATCATCAACATCGGTGTCATTATCCTTGTTATATCTTCTACACCGATCAAAAGTAGCACAATGTTTGGGCTAATGGTCCATTCATCTCACTATCACAACACTTCAATAAACGATACTTTTTCAAACTTGCATCAAACTTTGCATTAATTATTACTATTTGTGAATGTACAATTTTAACTGCAAAACAATGCTAGGTATCCAAAGATATTTCAGCAAAGGGCAATCAAGGAGGAACTTGACTTCCAGTGGTTGGCACAAAGCAAGACTACCTCAAAACCCACAGACTGGGGCAAATCGCTCAAGAGCTCGAGCAGGGGCAAACCATTATCATGTTCAGACTAGGGCAAGACCAGGTTGTCCTGACCGTCAAGCAAAGTTGAAACCTTCTCCGAAGGAAATTCATAACAAATCACCAAGTACCCAGACTCGGGGCATATAGAGTATCTTCGTCTGCTTCAATCATGGCATCTTCAACAAACTACGTGTCGAGGAAGTCAATCCCTCCCGCCACCCAAAATCCAATCCGCATTGGCAACTACCAGAGGCCACCACGCTGGCATTTCCACCTGCATTTCCAATCACCTGTCTGCAATCATGCGCATCATACGCATTGCATTCGCTATCATAAGCATCTTGCATCATATGCATACCCAACCATATCATACTTCCCCAACTCTTGCATCTCCGCGCGTCAGCATTTGCATTTGCACTTCCATTCGTATGGAATATCATTTATCATCCAGCATTCATATATGCAAATCAAGGTCCAGGATCCATCTTGAAGATTTCCAATACCATCATCAGCCCGGTCAGGGGCATCTCCCACGAATATCAGGAGCTTCAAAGCAATCACCAGCCCAGTCAGGGGCAATTTTCTACAATTGTGGGTCTCTCCTATCAAAATTCAAAGTTATTCAAAGCAAGATTCAGCCCAGTCAGGGTCATTTTTCAAAGACCATGGGCGTCTCCCATGACGTATTTAAACCTTGTGGTTGATCAGATCTTCAAGTCAACATCCAGCCCAGTCAGGGGCATACCATTCAAGACTGCGGGCGTTCCCCACGAAGTTGTTCAACTTTTTGTCGGGCAAATCCAAGAAGTTCAGTGCAAGATTCAGCCCGAGCAGGGGCATCTTCAGCAAAGCCGTGAGTGTTCCTCATGAAGTTGTTCAGCCTTTTGTTGAGCAAGACAAGACATCAAGACAAACTCAGCCCAGTCAGGGGCATATATGCAAATGCAAGGAGGTGCTCCAGCAAAATAAATGCTGAAGACAAAGCCGAATCCGCTGGGGATAACCATCCTGCTGGGGAACAGCTCACAAGCTTGAAATTATGAACTCTGTTGGGGATGTTCATCCTGCCGGAGGAAAAAACAACCTGCTGGGGAGAAGGAGAAACAATCCTGCGTGAGGATAATCCTTCTAAACCGAAGACGACTTGGTTATACTCTGCAGGAGTTACCCATGCTAGGGATGGAGTGTGCACATACTCACTGTTGGGAATACACCTTCTGTTGGGGACATTCGGATCCACTGAGGATACTCTCTTGGCAACTTTCCTAAGGAATACTCTTCTGGGGAGGACAAACCACATCCAGTAAGGGTAATTACCATCTCAACTCTCTCTGGGATAAGCTGTGACTTCCATCTGCGCAGGACTGATACCATCACTATGTCACAGGACTCCTGCTGGGGAACACAAATTTCCTGACTGTTTGCTTCAAAGGTGAGAACCCTGCAAAACACAAACGAGACAAACAAATCTATACAACAAGATCTATCCCGGTTAGTATCTGTGACATTCATTCAGTCAATTCGAAGTTTTAGCAATTATTGGCAAGGGCCAGCAAGTTTATGTACATGCAAGTTCATCAAAAATATCGGCGTTTTTCTCAAACAAAACAGTAAAGAACAAGCATTAAATACTGAATAACATACTTTATTGATAACGGGCCTGTAAATAGGAAAAATTTTGTACACTGGATGCAACTCCTGAAAAGAGGAAGTTACGCACAAACAAAATACAAATATTATAGAAGCACAATGAAAATTTGTATACACGTCGGCAACGTGGTACAGACGAACACCATGAGCTGATCCTCCTATGACTCACCTGACTCTGACGCTTTCCCGATACTCAATCTTCGGAAGAGATTGTTTCGGATATACGACCCTCAGGTACTCCCAAACCACTAAGAAACGCAGTATCAAACTTGGACCGCAGTCATTTGCTTTTTCAAATCCCTAACTTTTGCGTGAACCGCCCTTTGCGGGTTTTCAATTCACTGGGATACCCTTTTTTGCCGAAGTCGCCCTTTTCAGGTTTTCAACTTCGCGGGTGTACATTTTCCAATGTTATCCCTAACTTTTGCCCGAACCTTTTATTTCCCTTTTTTATGGTTCGCTGGGATGCCCCATTTTTGCCTGGACTCTCTTTTTTCTATCCAGCGGGTCTATTTAAGCAAAGTATTTTTTTACTGCGTCCGAGTTCACAGGGGATGTAAAATCCTCATCATCCATGGTGGACAACAATAAGGCTCCTCCAGAGAAAACCTTTCTAACGACATATGGACCTTCATAGTTGGGAGTCCATTTGCCCCTGTGATCTGATTGTGGTGGGAGAATCTTTTTCAGCACAAGATCGCCCGTCTAAAAGCTTCAAGGGCACACCTTTTTATCATAAGCTTTCTTCATCCGGCTCTGATACAACCGACCATATGCTAGAGAAGCCAGCCTCTTCTCGTCCATTAAACTGAGTTGATTCAATCTATCTTTTACCCATTCTGCCTCATCAAGTTGGACGTCACGCAAAACCCTCAGAGAAGGAATCTCAACCTCCAATGGTAGGACAACCTCCATACCATATACCAATGAAAAAGGATTTGCCCCGGTTGATGTGCGTACCATCGTACGATAACCGTGCAAAGCAAAAGGCAATATCTCATGCCAGTCCTTGTAAGTCACAACCATCTTCTGAACGATCTTCTTTATGTTTTTATTGGCCGCTTCAACAGCACCATTCATCTTGGGCCGATAAGGGAAGAGTTGTGATGTTCAATCTTGAAATTCTGGCACAATTCCTTCATCATCTTGTTATTCAAATTCAAACCGTTGTCCGTGATGATCCGCTCCGGGATTCCATATCTGCAGATAATATCTTTCTTGATAAATCTGGCAACCACCTGCTTAGTAACATTAGCATACGATGCCGCTTCAACCCATTTGGTGAATTAATCAATAGCTACCAAGATAAAACGATGTCCGTTGGATGCCGTGGGCTCAATTTTTCCAATCACATCAATTCCCCACATGGAAAAAGGCCAAGGTGATGACATAACGTTCAGAGGGCTCGGAGGCACATGAATCTTGTCCGCATGAATCTGGCATTTATGACACTTCTTTGTAAACTTGAAACAATCTGTTTCCATTGTCAGCCAGTAGTACCCTGCTCTTAATAACTTTCTCGTCATTGCATGTCCGTCGGCATGTGTGCCAAATGTACCCTCGTGGATTTCTTCCATGAGCAATTTAGCCTCTTTCTCATCCACACACTGCAACAACACCAAGTCATGGTTTCTCTTGTACAAAACACCATCCGGATTCAAATAGAAATTGTCAGCCAATCTCCTAAGAGTCTTCTGATGACGACTGGATGCCCCAGCCGGATACTCTTGGTTCTTCAGGAAATTCTGGATATCATAATACCATGGTTTGCCATCGGAAGCTTCCTCAATGGCGAATATGAAAGCGGGCCTATCAAGGCGAGAGATAACTATCCTGGGAGCCTCATTCCAGAAGTTAACTTTATACATCGAAGACAAAGTCGCGAGAGCATCTGCCATCTGATTTTCTGCTCGTGGTACATGGTGCAGTTCCACCTTGTCAAAGAAAGGTAACAACCTCCTTGCATAATTCATATAGGGTATCAGATTGGGCTGACGAGTCTCCCACTCTCCCTTAATCTGATTCACAACTAGAGCAGAGTCTTCGTACACATCAAGATTTTTAATTCTCAGATCAATAGCTTCTTCGAGCCCCATAATGCATGCTTCATATTCGGCCTCATTGTTGGTAACTGGAAAGGTCAATCTAGCAGTGAATGGGATATGCGACCCATGGGGAG
Source organism: Lathyrus sativus (assembly GCA_963859935.3). NCBI lineage: Eukaryota > Viridiplantae > Streptophyta > Magnoliopsida > Fabales > Fabaceae > Lathyrus > Lathyrus sativus. The sequence goes on along the minus strand of OZ012736.1, from coordinate 414,190,047 downwards.
TAGTAATAATTGCCCCTATTCCACTTCCATATGAATTGACGGAACCGTCAAATATCAATTGCCATTTGGGACCCAGCTCTGGACCTTCATCCGGCAACGACTCCTCACAGTCCTTCATTTTTAAGTACATGATATCCTCGTCAGGAAAATCAAAACTCATCGACTAGTAATCATCAATTGGCTTCTCAGCTAGGTACTCTGATAGAACACTACCTTTAATAGCCTTTTGAGAAACATACTGAATATCGTATTCTGTCAATACTATCTGCCATCGGGCAATCCTTCCGGAAAGTGCTTGCTTTTCAAACACGTATTTGATCGGATCCATCTTTGAAATTAGCATGGTTTTATGATTTAGCATGTATTGCCTCAAACGTTTGGCAACCCAGGCTAGCGCACAACACGTTTTTTCAAGCATTGAGTAACGGGACTCACAATCCGTGAACTTTTTACTCAAGTAGTAAATCGCATGCTCTTTATGCCTAGTCTCGTCATGCTGACTGAGAACACAACCCATACTTTTCTCAAGAACCGTCAAATACATAATCAATGGTCTCCCGGCTAGTGGGGGTATCAATATTGGAGGTTCCTGCAAATATTCTTTTATTTTTTCAAACGCCTTTTGACAATCTGCATTCCAGGTCACAACCTGATCTTTTTTTAACAACTTGAATAACGGCTCGCACGTGGCCGTTAGATGAGATATGAACCGGGCAATGTAGTTCAACCTCCCTAAAAAACCACGAACCTCTTTTTCTATTTTCAGCGTTGGCATTTCTTGTATTGCTTTTATCTTAGCAGGATCAACCTCAATTCCTTTCTCGCTCACAATAAACCCCAATAGCTTACCAGATCTCACCCCGAAGGTGCACTTGTTAGGATTCAGCCTCAGCCTGAATTTCCTAAGCCTCTTTAACAATTTCAGAAGATTGACCAGATGCTCTTCCTCCGTCTGGGATTTGGCAATCATATCATCAACATAGACTTCGATCTCTTTATGCATCATGTCATGAAAGAGTGTTGTCATAGCTCGTTGATATGTTGCCCCGACGTTCTTCAAACCAAAGGGCATCACTTTGTAGCAGAACGTTCCCCATGGGGTAATAAAAGTTGTTTTCTCCATATCATCCGGCGCCATCTTTATCTGATTATAGCCCGAAAAGCCGTCCATGAAGGAAAACACGGAGAATTGAGCGGTGTTGTCGACCAGCACATCAATATGAGGAAGCGAAAAGTCGTCTTTTGGGCTCGCCTTATTCAAATCTCGATAGTCCACGCACATCCGCACCTTACCATCTTTCTTTGGCACAGGTACTATATTGGCGACCCATGAGGGATAAGTTGTGACAGCTAGGAAACCAGCATCCCATTGTTTCTGAACTTCCTCCTTAATTTTCACAGCCATATCTGGTCGAGTTCTTCTGAGTTTTTGCTTAACCGGTGGACATTCCTCGCGCAATGGCAAACGGTGAACCACCATATCAGTATCCAACCCAGGCATGTCTTCTTAAGACCAAGCAAAGATATCACTGTACTCCCGCAACATCTCGATAAGCCTTTGCTTGATATCACTTTGCAGTGCAGCCCCTATCCGGATATTCCTGACAACCTCTTCGGACCCCACATTGATAATTTCTATTTCCTCCTGATGAGGCAGAATGATTCTCTCTTCCTGTTTCAAAAGTCGAGTCAGCTCTTCTGATAAGTGATTATCCTCAACAATCTCTTCTTCTGCTTGAAGTATCGGGTGCTCGAAGTCGAAGCGAGTCATAGGAAGTTGGTGATTGGTGTCGTCTGAAATATGAATCCTGCAACGAGAATGGTTAAATGTTTCAAATAATGCAAACAAAGCACATAACCATGTTGCCATTTTATTGTTAAAGCAAAAACAGGAAAAACAAGGATCACAAAATTTGCATGAGAAAAACGCCTTTATTAATGATTAAACAAAGTACGCACATAAGCAGGTAGCCCTAAAAACAAAATCACCATGCCCCGGGTAGGACACAGGATCATACAATTAATTGAGAAAACAAATCATTACTGTTTTGTAGTCACTGGGACAAGTTCCTGGATAGACCAGTTGCACAGATTCTATCCTGGCACGCCGGGCTTGATCCATGAGTCCATATCGCAGTCACCATCTCCGTCTTCAGCATCAGAAACAGCATTGATCGTTTCATAACAGACCCCACCTGGAGTGATCACCACTGGTCCTTTGAACTTTGGCACACCTGATGCGGAAGGTGACGACGTTGGGCGATACCCCAACCCAAACTTGTCCGTCTTGACAGGAATTTCTAAGACTTGGCCCCATCTTTTGGTTTCTCCAGCCTGAACCACTTCCTGAGCGTCTTTGTACGAAGACATGGCCACCTCCGGCCCTTTGCTGGCAACATGAGACTTGTCCTTGATCTGCAACCCCTCGGAGGCTTGACATGGCGTCTCATGGATCTCCTCATCCACTTCGACGTACTTGAATGATGAAAGATGACTAACCAGAATGTCCTCCTCTCCGCAAATAGTAACAACATTGTCATTGACCATGTATTTAAGCATCTGATGTAGCGTGGACGTCACAGCCCCTGCAGAATGTATCCATGGTCGCCCAAGTAAACAGTTGTAAGCTGGATGTATGTCCATGATGTAGAACACAGTGTCAAACACTTCCGGCCCGACTTGGAGTGGCAATGTTATGGACCCACACATCGACCTCCTGGTCCCATCAAAAGCCCTCACGACCAAATCACTTGGCATGTATATGATTCCTCGGACATCTAGCTTCATCATAGCCTTCTTCGGCAACACATTCAAAGATGATCCGGTGTCCACAAGAACGTGCGACATAACAGTGCCCCAGCATTCCACTGAAATGTGCAAAGCCATATTATGGTCCCGACCTCTAGGCGTCAAATCAAAATCAATAAATCCCAGGCTGTGGCCGGCATTCACATGCGCCAGTACCCCCTCAAGTTGATTAACTGTTACTTCCTGAGGTACAAAAGACGTGTCCAAGATTTTCAACAAGGCATTCCGATGGGCCTCGGAACAAAGCAACAATGATAGTATTGAAATTTTGGAGGGCGTCTGCTGCAAGTGCTCCACAATCTTATAGTCACTTTTGCGAATCAACCTCATAAACTCTTCTACATCCTTGACCGATGTTTCCTTCTCTTTTGACTGGAAAGGTCCTCCTTCATTCACTTTGGCTTTGCCTCTAGCAACCCTTTCAACCTCGATTTTGGGTGAAGTGAATATTCTACCACTTTGGGTCATACCTCCCGCTCCAACAAGACTACCCACTGCCCCTGCTGGCTGGTTATCCACATTAATCTTTTCCCCGTTGAAAAAAGCTTCCAACCCATAGTTCCATGGAATGGCCTTCGTACTTTCATAAGGAACGGGCCCTGCTTTCGTTATCGTGATAGTTGGCCGCTTGGCGGGCGCTGATATCGTAATAGTCTTTCATGGAATTGTAATTGTCGCGACCTCATCCTGCTTTTCAAGTATTACCTCACCAGGTTTCTCAACAGCAGTACTGTCAAACTATAAAGTTCCCTCATCAATCATGGCCTGAATACCTCTCTTCAAATCAATACAGCCCTCTGGTCGGGTCCAACAATCCAAACAGTACTCATCACATCCGGGGAAGACCCCTTCTTTCAACAATCTGCTTTTAACATAGCTTAAAGGCATCTTCAGATCGTCTACGTTCATGACCAAATCCAAATCCTCCTCTGTCAGAACAGCATTCGCTCCATGATTCGGCATTGGTTTCTGTACAATGTTGGGACCATCCTGACTGAAGTTAATGACTTTACTATCAATCAAATCTTGGACTTTGTGTTTAAAAGCATGACAACTCTCGATATCATGTCCGGGTGCCCCAGAATGAAATTCACACTGCTTACTAGTATCATACCCGTAAGGAAGCGCTCCTGTGGGTGGGTCCAACGTTCTCTTCTCAACCAGATTCAAACTTAACAGCGTCTGAAGCAATTCTGTATACGTTGATGGAGGTGTATCAAATACCCTCTTTGGCTTCCCATTTTGAATCCTTCTCTGAGCAGGATTATGCCTTTGTTGTTGCTACTGTTGTTGTTGTGGTTGTTGTCGTTGTTGAGGTACAGGAATCGTCACACTAGTAACCTGTTGTTGAAGATATTGAGTCCTACCTCTACCTCGTCCTCGACCACCATACACTGCGCTGGCGTCTCCTTGTCTTTTACCACCAAAAACCTTTTTTGCACCTCCTGCTGAGGTCGATTCACCGGCTTGAATCTTACCAATTTTGATGCCATTTTCAATCTGTTCTCCCATGAGTATCATGTCAGAGAAACTACCCATCAAGCAATTGAGCAATTTATCATAATACATCCCGGAGAATGTTCCCACAAAAATATCAATCAATTCTCTTTCAACCATAGGTGGGTGGACTCTTGCCGCCAGATCACGCCAACGCTGGGCATGCTCCTTGAAACTTTCCCCGTTCTTCTGTGAAAGACTTTGCAGCTGGACCCTATTTGGTGCAAGGTCACTGTTGTATTGGTAGTGTCTGACGAAAGCATCAGCCAATTCTTTCCAACTTCCGATCTGTGCAGGCTCTAGTCCCATGTACCATTCCAGTGATGGTCTTGACAAACTATCTTGGAAAAAATGCATAAGCATCTTCTCATCATCAGAGTAAGCAGACATCCTCCGGTAATATGAACGCACATGAACCCGTGGGCATGTATCCCCTTTATATTTATCGAAAGTGGGAGCTTTGAACTTCAATGGCACCCTCAGCCCAGGAACCAGTCCCGTGGTAGCCATGTCCAAACCTGCAGAATTTTGATTGGCTATACCTCTTATCTGCTCTTCCAACATTTTAATCCTCCGGTCATTATCAGTGGGACCCTCAAAACCCATGCCTTTCCCAGAAAAGGCATCTTCCTGACGATCTCTATTCCAGTACGGACCCTCATTACCATATCCGTCATAAGCAGCATTACGACCATGACCATGACCACTTTGGAAGAACCTGGGGTCATATCTAAGGTTGCCAAGCTCTTGATTAGCAGCCACTGTCCCAAAGCCAGTATTGAAAGGACCCATCCTAGCACCATTGGTATTCATGTTGCCAAACCCAGCATTGCCGTAGCCATTACCTTGATTATTATCGCCAAACCCTCCGTTGCCGAAGCCCTGATTATTGACGCCATCATTGCCATCCCGATTGCCAAAGCCAAGCCCCTGATTGTTGTCACTGAAACCAGTATTGATACCAATATTCCTGTTGGTTTCCACGTTCCCATTAACATTATCAGCATTTCTGTTACCAGCATTGCCATTGCCGTTGCCAGTACCATTCTCACCAGCATTTGGTATCACTTCCTCCCTGCGAGGAGTCTCAACATGAACAGAGTTGTATTCAGTATTACCAGCCGCTCGCGCCAGCAGCAGTTGCACCAGAGTTTGAAGATGTTCCTGGCCCTTGGCCACAACTTCCATTGTCTGCATGAATTGGGCCAATCTATCCCGGATCTCCTGCATCTCAGACTGTACCTGATCCATGATCTTCTTACTGTTGCTTCTTGTAGCGTACCGATGAGTTCTCTGTTCGTCAATCTTGAAACAACCTGTAAGACGCAGGAGATAAGATTTGAGCTCAAAAAAAGTACCTGCCATGCAATATGAATATGCAAATGCACACGTGTAAATATGCAACAGGTTAATTCCCCCCCCCCCCCGATTCTAGTTTCGGAGAAGAAGCCATAACGACAATTGAGTCCCAAGTAGGCAAACGCAAAATCAGAAACCTCATACATAAACAAATGCCAAGAGGTAAAGTACAAAGATACAACTGAATACAACTGAAAAGACCTCGGCCAACAAGCCTGGCGATGGTCAAAATACAAGTACGAATAACAAGAGAAAAGCAAAGATAAATCAAGACGGATGGCGCGCTCGGACGTCTTCCAATAGCCTTAACGTCTCCAGATGACCTGGTCTGGAGATTAGTTCCTGTATCAACAATGCGTGTCGCTCAACAGTGGATCTCAACTTTTTTGCATCCTCTACACAGGCTCCCCTGCCAAAACACTCATCAAGCCTGCATCTCTTGAAGCCAGCCTTCGGTTCACAACCCCTAGTTTCTTGGACCATGCTGCTCACTCTAGACTCAGCGTCACGTCTAAGAGATGCCTCTTCAGCAATCTTCGCATCCTTAACGCTGAGCTGCTCCTCTGACTGGGAAATCTGAAGCTTCAACTCATCTTCACGCTCCTTCCGGCTAGTAAGCGTGGCATTCCACAAAAATTCCCATTTGGAGAGTCGAGAATAAGCCTTGTTCAGAAGCTCTTTCTTAGTAGTAAGCACCCTACTAACACCATTCAGGGCTACTCCCACCTTCTCTCTCCTGCTGGTCTCTTCAGTCAAATCTGAACCCAACCTATTAATCATCTCAGTCTGCTTCTTCAAAGTGAAGGTTTCCTCATTCTTCTCATGCCGAAGCTGGAAAATCTCTTTCTCTAGCTCTTCATTTACTCTCTGCAACTCTTCCTTTTCAGCCAGCAGCTTGTTATACTTCCCAATCTCTACTGAAGTAGGTTCCTCAATCACCGGAAGACACGAAAGCTCTACAGCAGGATATGGCATCAAAGAAGTCCTAACTCTCTCATGAATCTAGAGCCAATAAGGATTATAAGCTCGACTATCACCCTTGCCAAGCAATGTCTTTCCTCTTCTGTGAACATTACCCCAAGCATGCCTCAATCTGACCAAAACATCTCCATCTAATAAACCTGTGAGATACAGAGATTCCTGTATCTCGTCTTCAACCGGAGAGTCCCTAAAAGCATAGCCAAACTGTCTCACAAGCAAAGAAGGGTTATAGTTAATACAACCTTTCCGTCCAATCAAAGGAACGTTCGGAAAGCCACTGCAACTATATATAATATTCACTCCGAGCAGGTTCCGATCAAACCAAACAATGTTCTCAGCACACAATCCCATCAGTCTGGAAGACCAATCTAAAGTACCAGCAGTATCAACAAAAGGTCCCTTCTTAGGAAGATGTCCCTGAAACCACCTGTATAGAAGAGGTACACAGCAAGAAACATTCTTTCCCCGACGCTTCTCATTCTTATAGTGAATAGAATGATAAACGTCACCCAAGAGAGTAGGCACCGGATTCTTCAAGGCAAGAGTAAAGAAAGCATCTGAGTCAATAAATCAGGGAAGTTTGGGAACAATATAATCCCATAAATGCAAATAGCAAGAATAGCATTGAAGACAATCCAACATCCATCCTTCGCACACTGCGTAGCCTTCTCAACCAAGCAAGAAAGATGAAAACCATAAGCTCCATTCAGCTTGACCAAACCTCCAGGGAACTCAGAAGCATCTAAACTGACAATCTCAGCAAGCTTAGCCAACTCAGGCTCAGTATCCTCGTGAATAAAAGGCATCTGATCTAACACAGGAACTCCTAGCATATCAGAATACTCCTCCAAAGTAGGGGCCAAAATATAATCAGGGAACAAGAAGCATCTCAACTGAGGCTCGTAAAACTGCATCAAGGTATACAATCCAGTCATCTCAAACATAGAAGGTTTGCACACCAAACTGAGCAGTTTCCCATAAGACTCTCTAAACTCAGCCCTCACTCTCTGATCTGCTAGAGCAACCAACCGCAACAAGGAACTGATATCTGGAGAAGGCAACCTGTAAGCAACTGTTCTCTTCATGGACTCCATGTCTGGCAAGAAGAACACTAGAATCTGAGGGGAACAAACACACCTGCAACATAAATACACGTTAATGAAATGCAGACATGAAAATGCAGATGCATATGCAACAGGGGATCAAGTGCAATAATGAAGAACTGTGTTGTGCTGTACTGCAGCTTGAGAACCATCAGATCTTCTCCTAAAACCAAACCGACCACAAAAGAACCCTCATAACCAATTCTCACTGATAGAGACAAACCAGGTGTTTTGAGGCCAGAGTTTTTCCTGCAAAAAGACCCATCTACCCCTCACAGGTATGTACTTAACTCGCAGACGAGGTACGGTATCCTATATGGTCATCAGCGTCACAGAATTTCAAGAGCAATGATACAATACCCAGAAGGTGTGGCATCATCATCCCTTGAAGAGGCCTCACTTAGCCAAATACCAAATGATAGGTTCCCAGAGTCGACAACCCTCAAATCCAACAACCTGTCGAGCCCAAAGGGCCAGGAAAGATGCCATCAAAGAGAATCTCGTCTGAGTGTAAATTTCGTAGCTAGCTGGTGCGAGCAAAGCAAGCAGGCTAACCACTACTCTCTACTTCTAAGTCTATGTGCACTCAAGCCCAGGTCCGACTTATCTCTCAAACTAACCCTCTACCCATATCACAATAACAAATATATACAATACTGATAGTAAAGACAGAAAGATAAATACATACAAAACCCCAGACGGGAAAACAAGCGCTAGGATTGACTCACATAGAGAACCGTTGGAGTCCCCAGCAGAGTCGCCAGCTGTCGCTACTTCGAAAATCGGCGCTGGCTATGACAGAAGAGTCGCCACCGTGCGTTATTTATCCCACAAGAGGGAAAGGAAATGCTCATAGTAAACCTAACGCAAAGAGGGAAATGAATGGTCATCGCAACCAAATCCTGGATTTAGGAGTCGGTTACGCAAGGGGAAGGTATTAGCACCCCTCACGTCCGTCGTACTCGACGGGATCCATGCTTGTTTTCTATCTAAGGTTATGTTTATCTATCTACTCTAAAGGTCTGGTCTAAAAAGAAAATAAAATGACTCGGCAAAGTATTGCACTTTATGCCTACGTATTCCCGTCTGGAACGAGAAATCAGAGTCAACGTAGTTCGCCTAACTACGGGTTAAGGGGGGAAGGTTGCTCGTCGAGATGTCGCATCTCGTGCCTACGTACTTTCATACAGCATGAAAGATCAGAGCAAACGTAGTTCGAGCTACGGAAGACACAAGTTTGTCTGACAGTTTTTTTTAACTCCTTATGAAAGGGTTTTCCAGATTAAGGGTCCAAGAGGACAAAAAGAGTTTGATTGTTTGTTTGATTTTTTTACGAAAGAAATGTTTTTTAGGATGTTTGCAATCTCAGTCGCACTAGAGACTATGACCCAGGAGTGAACGCTTCGTATGTCACCTAAAAGGTACCACACTAACATCCAGATTACTGGAGAGAGACCCTCCACCAACCTTTTCCCAGATAGCTTAAGGCTCGTAACGCACGACTTCAATTAACCTTATTATTGTGTTTTTGAATTGTTTTGAGAGGAGAAGAGAAAGATGCCCTAAAACTATAGGTGAAAGGGAATCTACCTACAGTTATCATGCATGGGTCAAAACCTAATGTCTGTCATAATTCCCTCTTGCACAGAGGAAATCAGAGATCCTAGGGGAAACAACAGAAGAAAACAAGCAATAAACAGTAAACAGTAAAATGCATGCTATGTGTTGCACCCCAAAATTTGCCCAACCTTTTCTAACCTAGGTTTATGTTTCAATTGCATGATCATTTGCATTGGCATCATGTACATAGTGCATTCATCTGCATTGCATAGCATAGGCAAGCTATCTTAATCAGGAGATCAAGTGCTATCCTTATCTCAAGAGGCATATCCAAGGGTTTCATTCATATTCAAGACTACTCAGGTCATCAGGGAAGAATTTGAGCTTTGAAGAGTTGACAGGTTGATCAGTGAGTTCTCTCCTATCTTGAGAATGTTTAGGGGTCATCAGAGGGTGTATGAGCTATGAGCCAAGAGCATGGAGTGTGTATGGATGTTATGGAAAGTCTAGATGATCATTTTTGAGGAGTAACCAAGTCATTGGAATGATTGCAAGAGCCTCAGTTGAAGTCAGTCAACTAGGGTTTTATCTAGGTCAATCCTAGGTCAAGGGCTTGATTTGAAAGGCATTAAGGCTCATTTGAAGAATGTGGGATTCATTATTTGATATGTGGATGTGGATGTGGTGTTGTGCCAAAGAAAAATCAACAGGAGTCAAGGAGAAGAGGAGTTACCAAATTAGGGTTTCAGTGTAAAATCCCCTGATTTGGGTCAAACTTCAAAGCAGTGTAACTCAATATGCAAGCTTCATATGAATTTCTGGTCCACATGAATCCTGTAGAGTATCTTCATAGCTTTAATTTGAGTGGTGGAAGTCATCAAGATGATTTATAGAACTCAAGTTATAGCTCTTGCAAGTTACAAGTCATCTGAGGGCACTGAAATTTGTCTGTGAAAGTTGTCTGTCTTCCAAGCAACTTTTGACCTTCAAGGAGATTTCAAATGGATTTCTGGCCAACATGAGAGTTGTTCCTAATTGTCTTAGCTTTCTATAAAGGTATGGTATGCCTTCATATGATTTGTGGAACTCTACTTATGGTCTTGGCAAGCAAAGGGTATTTTGGTCATTTGAGAATTACAGGTCATTCTTAGCCTATGCCTAAAACTCATACAAGGAAGCTTCAAATGAAAAACTTCCCAACATAAAAGTTGCTCAAAATGCCATTTTAAGTCTAGAAAATAGGTCATGGAAGTTTGGAAATGCATAGAACAAGACTTGATAAAAGTTGGTGGAAAATGACTTAAAAAAGGCATATGACTTGAAAAAGTTCAAGTTGGAAAATGGTTTGAGAGATCTACAAATCCAAAAGGGGTCATCCAATATACCAAATTGAATCCAAACATCATTTTAAAGACATTGGTTCAGCCACTTTTTTGAGTTAGGGTTTAAATTTTGGACTTGCTTTGTAAAGTTCTTTCTTGCATAATAAGGCAACCTTGCAAAACTCAACATAATGAAGGGATCAGCTTGTTTTTTCACACATACACTCTCAATATCTCATGAAAGGAGATTTTAACACAAATTTGAAGGGATGCAAGCATGAGATGAGAGATATTTCAACATGTCATCAAGTGAGAATTTCCATAACTTTCCACCACATTCTAGAATCCTTTAAGATCAATCCAGAAACTTCTAGATCTGTCCATCATCCTCTATATATTGAATTGAATCCATTAGTGCAAAAGGTTGGTGAAAAGAGAGAGAGAAGAGAGAGAATTCCATTGTTGCTTCCATTGTAAGAAAGTGTGAAAATCTACAATCTACACCAATTCTGTTCATTCTTTTTCTTCATCCACAATATATTGAATCTCTTGAATGGTTACAAGCAAGTTTAAAGGCACATCAATGGAGGATTGAAGCTCTAGGGTTTGAAGTTTCAAGATTCATAACAGGCTCGAATCTCTTCATCCAAGCACTCATCATCATCATTGTTGCAAACAAAAAGCTCCTCATCAAGCAAGGATCGCTCTCAAAGGATTACAAGCATTGGATTGGAGTGGAACTACCTCTGCCATAGCTACATAGCAGGTTGGTGAATTCTCCTCTATCTCCTTGTTTATGTGTTAATTAGGTAGAAAGAATAGGTTAGAACTGTTAGGGTTGATCAGAGGATTGAATTCAGAAAGTTAGAGAGAATTCCATGAGGTTTAATGGCAGGTTGCAGATTCTTTGATGATCAAGATTAGGTTATGTATTGAGTTTTAATGCACGTGTAATAGCTTGCTGAGATCAGTGTAGCATGATGAACAAGATAGGACAATTAGAATGAAGAATTGTGAGATTTCATTGCTGAGTGCAGTTGGTATGTCATGAAATTATATCTATCGGGTTTCATTCTAGGGTTGGTTTCAATCCAAACTTGTGGCGCCATCGTGTTCATGGGAGAGGGTAGAGCATTTTTTCTCTTTACAGTTTAGGGTTTCATGGCCAATCGAGTGAGAACAGAAGGGATGGAAGTGTGTGCATGGTGGAGGGTTTTTTCTGAAACTAGGGTTTCGTTTGGGGACGATGAAGGAGGGCCGTGGATTCATGCTTGGACTTTTGACTGAAACACCAATCTAACGGCTGCAATTCAATTTGGAAAGAGGAGGGAAATCTGAGCTGCGAAATGATGTGTTTCATTAAAACGCAACCCTGGGCCTGATCCAAATTGCGCTATCCCCACCCCCCATATGGAAGCCCAATGGAAATGAACTGGAATTGGTTGCTTTCTGCACCGCTCGCGTATCTTTTTTTCTTTTATTTTTTTAATTCAATTTCTGATGCATGCTGGGCCTAGTGCCTTTTGATATTCTCACCCCCACTTCATGGCCCATCTGAATAAATAACTGAGCGCATATACTATACGCATCCCCTCCCCATTTTAATACATTTTTTGATTTTATTTTTCTCTTATATTTTTAGCATCTTTAGAAATCCATATAAAATTGAAAAAAGCTTGTTTTTAATTGGTTCTTTTTGTGGTAGATCAATAATTCTGTTAAGAAAAATAATAAATAATAAAATTCGCATTTTATTTGGTTTTAGAATTTTTTGTGTATTTTTCTTGTAAATAGCTTTTTAATGAGTTTAGTTTAGTACATAAATTTGTTGATTTTAGTTCTAATAGTTCCCTTTAGATTTAGGGTCCATTCTTTTTAGGTTGATTAGCTTAGACCCTCAACTTGTATATAGGATTTAATTCATAATTTTAGGATTAATTTTTAGGTGATTTGATTAGGTGAAATTAGAGTGGTTAAAATTAGGGTTTTAAGTGAGTATATGTGAGATAGATCATTTCTTTTAGGAATTTTGATTTGATTTTGGGGTATGGGACTATAGGGGTTATGGGTAGATAATAGATCCCTTAGAAAATATTAGGATTCCCCTACTGCTACTAGTATATTGTTTGTATGTGATTGATTGTGTGGTGTGCCCTCTTTAGGGTTATTATTTGTCTGTGTGGGGTATTGGGTTTGTTTGGGGCTTGGGGGTTTGAGCTGAAGCCTGTGATGATGAAGCCCATCTGAAGATCAAAGAGACTGAAGACCAACTTCCAGAGTTGATGAGGAGTATCTCTTGCTGGCAGTTGCTGAAGTTTGTAGGATCTAGGAGTTAGGCAGAGCTCTAGGGCAGAAAACTTGATTCTCAAACATGGAAGGTCTTGATTGCCTCCATTCCTCTCTGTGATGCAGAGTCTCTCTAAGACACTCACCCCCTTCCTTTGGAAGGCTTGGTGATAGTGTCTAAGAGATAGAACTCTTGATAGAAACATTCTATGTGTTGTTAGCAGTCTGTTTGCCACCTTTGGTGGTCAACTAATTGCTTAACACCCAATTCATTCTTGTGATTGGTTCCTCAGCTTGGAGAGGAGAACTTGAAGAAAAGCCATTGGGGGATTGAAGATTAAAGACTGATGCTTGCTAGAAGCCTGTGGATAGCTGATGCTTGCTTGAAGCCTGAAGATGGTTGCAGATGCTGATGAAGACTGCTTTGCTGTTTAGCTTTTGCTGTTTTAATTTTTGATGTATTGTGTGAATTTCCCTGACTGTATTGTTTGCTGTTTAACCTGTTGGGTTGAAAGTGAATTCTGTTCACTTTTGCCTATTGTTTTCTAGGTTCGAGGTTGAGTGGGACTCCCTTGCCTCGCTTGTATTGTTGCATCCATGCATTTTACTGCTTTATTGTATATATCTGCTGTTTCTGTTTCCGTCCATTCCCTTAGGATCTCTGTTTCTCTCTGCGCAAGAGAGGAGCATGATAGACATTAGGAGTTAACCCATGCATGATAACATTAGGGTAGACTTTATTCCTTTTTTTTCAACCCTAGGATTTGTAGAGTGTCATCTCTTCTTTCTTCAAAACAACAGAAAAACATTAATAAAGGTTATAACAAAATCAATTCATTTCTTCCGTCAAAAGATTTGAACAAACATCAACCTTTTTGTCCTTCAGGGACTGATGATAAGAAAACCCTTGTTTATGGTGAGATTTTTTAAAAAAGACACTTGAACAGCTTGTGTCGTGCGTAGCCCGAACTACATTTGCTCTGATCTTTCATGCTGTATGAAAGTACGTAGGCATAGGATGCGATATCCTAGAGAGCAACCTTCCCCACCTTCACCCGTAGTTAGGCGAACTACGTTGACTCTGATTTCTCGTTCCAGACGGGAATACGTAGGCATAAAGTGCGATGCTTTGCCGAGTCAGGTTTTCTTTTTCTTTTCAGACCTCATCCTTTAGTTTAGATAGAAGTGTAATCCGTACAAACCAAGCAAGCGTGGATCCCATCGAGTACGATGGACGTGAGGGGTGCTAATACCTTCCCCTTGCATAACCGACTCCCGAATCCAGGTTTTGGTTGCGATGACCATACCTTTTCCCGTTTTTTGCGAGGTTTACTTCGAGCGTTTCCTTTCCCTCCTTTGGGATAAATAACGCATGGTGGCGACTCTTCTGTATTGCCGGCGCCGATTTTCGCAGTAGCGACAGCTGGCGACTCTGCTGGGGATCCAACGTCCCCTGGCTGCTAAGGACTGCGATAGTTCCTTATGCATTTAGGATCCAACGTCCCTTAAGAGAGTCAATCCTAGCGCTTGTTTTCCCGTCGAGGATTTTGTATGGATTTACATTTCTGTATTTACATTTCAGCATTATATTATTGTTGTATTGTGGGGTGTGACGGGTGTTCTATGATTGAGAGATAAGCCGGACCTGGGCTTGAGTGCACCTAGATTTAGAGTGGAGATTAGTGGGCGCGCACGTGCTTTGCATGTCCTAGTGTCCCGCGAAATCCACACTCAGACGAGGTTCTTCTGGTTGGCCTCCTGTCCTGCCCTTTGGGTGGCTCGGGTTGCTGGTTAGTTGGATTGTCGACTCTGGGGACCGATCATTTGGAAGTTGGCTAAGTGAGGCCTCTTCAGGATTTGATGATGCCACTCCTTCTGGGAATCGTATCATCAACCCTGAAAGTCTGTGACGTCGACGACCGCATAGGATGTCGTACCTTTGCCAGTTACTAGGACACCCACCTGTGAGAGGGTTTGGGGTTATGCAGGTAACTAGACCTTCAGATACCGGTTATTTCTTGATCAGAGATCCTGGGTATTTATGGATGGTTGTGAGGTCTATCAGAGACCAGTCAGAGTTATGGTTTGAGGTCTATCAGAGACCAGTTGGAGTTATGTTATGGGTCTATCAGAGGCCAGTGTTGGAGCTTTGTTTAGTGGTCTATCAGAGACTAAGGTTTGAAGAATTCTAGAGGGTTTATCTGAGATTTTTGATATGGTTCAGGCTTCTCAGCTATAGCACTTGGTCCCTGTTGCATGTTACTTGCATTGCATTATTTGCATAATCATTACCATTGCATCCCATTAACGTGTGTCTGTGCTGCAGGTGCATTTGCATATTCCCTGGTTCTAGTGTCTGGACTTCTGAGTATTGATCATGGCTGGTTTGAGGATGACAGTTGCTTACAAGCTACCTATCCCTGATATTACTCCCCTCCTGGGTCTGATTTCTCTTGCAGATGAGGATGTCCGTAGAAGCTTCAGGCAGAGTTACGGACGGTTGTTGAGTTTGGTTCGCAAATCCACTGATGATGAATTGAATGGGCTGTACACCTTGATGCAATTCTATGACCCGGCTTTGAGGTGTTTCACGTTTGCTGATTTCTTTTTGGGGCCTACCATGGAGGAGTATGTGGAGTTTACTGAGCTGCCGGTGCAGAATGCAGTTCCTTTTATTCACTCTGCCGCTGAGCCCAAATTGGAGGATTTAGCTAAGTCCTTGCACATGAATGCTTCTGAGCTGTTGATGAATTCTTGGCGAGGGGTTCCGGGTTTCTCTCTCCAGTTTCTGGTTGGTAAGGCTCAAGAATACGCCAAGAATGGGTGTTGGGTGGTCTTTAACGCTATTTTGGCTCTATGCATTTACGGGATAGTGCTGTTTCCCAATTTCCCAAACTTCGTGGACATGGATGCGTTCCATCTATTTGCTGCTGGCAACCCGGTACCCACACTGATCGGGGACTTCTACCATTCGATGCACTACAGAAATGAGAACAGAAGAGGCAAGAATGTCTCTTGTTGCGTGCCTTTGCTGTATATGTGGTTTAAGAGCCATCTTCCTCTGAAGGGACCTTTTGTGGATAGTGCAACTACAGCTGATTGGCCAGAGCGTATGATGAGGCTGTCTTCTGAAGATGTTGAGTGGTTTGACCGAGACTTGCTGGGGTCTGAGCTTATTTTTAGTTGTTCTGGGTATCCTAATGTTCCTTTGATAGGGAGAAAAGGGTGTATCAATTACAACCCATCTCTGTTTGTCCGCCAGTTTGGATACGCGTTGAAGAACCCACCTCAGGAGGAAGAAGTACAGGAATCTCTGTACTTCACAGGTGATTTGAATGGAGAGTTACTAGCCAAGCTTCGGCATGCCTGGATGCGTATTAACAGAAAAGGGAAACCACTGTTGGGGAAGAATGATTGTCAGGCATATGCGCCCTACAAAGTTTGGATCCAGGAAAGGGTAAGACAATTACTGATGCCATTTCCAGCTGCACCGGTCCCTGTTCATATTCCGGTGGAGGAGCCAACCACTGTTGCTATGGAGGTCTACGAGCAAGTTGTGAAGGAAAAGGAGGCCTTGATGAAGATTAATGAAGATCTGGAAAAGGAGCTAGCTCAGATGCGGAGCGAGAAGAATAAGGTTGTGCGTTCTTTCCAACAGCAGATCGAACTAGTAAACAGGCTAGGTGCTGGGTTGACTAAGGAGAAAAAGAAGCGCGAACGTCTGGGGCAAGAGTTCAGAAGCTCTCATGACATGTTGGAATCCAAAAAGAAAGCACTCGACGCCGCTCACCGAGAAATCTCTTCTTGTAACAAGACATGGAATGCTACGCTAACCAACAATAAAAAGAGGGAGGATAAATTGAAGCAGCAAATCTCTGACCTCGAATAGCAGTTGAAGGCTAGCATTGAGAAGCATGAAGAAGAGGTAATGGCCAGGTACAGTCTCCAGAATGCATTGAACAAGGCCATCGAAGGTAGGAATGAAGCTGTGTCTCAGAAGCGGAAGCTAGAGGATCGCTTCGGAGAAGGGGCAGGGGAGGAAACTGCTGGGGACGTGCGACGTGTTCTCAAGAGAAGAAACCAGCTTGTCGAGGGTCTGCTTGCCCGACCAAGCTATCCAGAGACCAAGAAGTTAATAGAAGAGTACCGGGCTTATGGGAGTACTTGATCATTTCATGTATTAACTTGTATGCTTTATTTGCATTTGTGCTGACCATCACCAAGATTGTTGGTTGAGGTCCATGCCTTCTTATTGTACTCAGTGATATTGTATTCTTGGATTTCTCTGCAATATACGAGGTTTTCTACGATTCGGCTCCAATCACTGTCTTGCTAGCAATGTCACTGCACTGGCACATTCACACTAGAATCGAGGAATGATAATCCCTAACGCACAGACACACATTGCATTTTGCATACATACTCATATTTGCATTACAGGTTTGTGATCCGTGTATCTTATCTCCTGCATCTTTAATTCAGGTACTTTCAGGATTGCAGATCAACGAATCCATCGTTATTCCACAAGGACTAATCAGAAGAAGATTATGGACAACGTGCAGAGTGAAATGCAAGAGATGCGTGACAGGATGGCCCTGCTCATGCAAACCATGGAGACCATCGCCAAGGGACAAGAGCAGCTGCAGAACCTGGTTCAACCGATAGTCGCACGGGCTGAAAACAACGGGACACCGCATGGTGAAAATATTGCTGCTTCTCCCCGAGTTGAGAATCGTCAAAGTGTTGATGCTATTCCCGCAACCGGTTTGAATGCTGGAGAAACTGGTCCTGTAGGTGGAGGTGGGAACACCGGTAATATGAATGTCAATGCAGATACTGCTGGGGTATTTGTGGGCAATGTCAACCAGGGTTTCAATGGGGGCGTCGAGAATGTCGGAATGAATGGTATTAATGGTAACCAGGGCTTCAACGGTGTGAATATGGGATATGGCAGCATGGCTGGCGCCAAGGCTGGGTTTGGTGGCTATGGTAACCTTGGATATGGAACTGGCGCATACAACGCTCAAGAGATGGGTAATCTGAGGTATGACCCCAGGTACGTCCAAACGGGTCCGGGCCGCGATGCAGATTATGTTGGATATGATGCAGTACCTCGCTGGGAGGATCGCCAGGAGGATGTGTTCTCTGGTCAGAACGAAGGCTATGAAAGAGCCAGGGACGACAACCATCGGATGAGATTGCTGGAAGAGAAAGTGAACGGATTGGCCAGCCAGAATGCTCTTGGGCTGGATATGTCAAATATGGGGTTAGTCCCAGGGTTGAGGGTCCCGTTGAAATTCAAAGCACCGTCATTTGATAAGTACAAAGGGGATACATGCCCTAGGGTGCATGTACGCGCATTTTACAGGCGTATGTCTGCATATTCTGAGGATGAAAAGATGCTAATGCACTTCTTCCAGGATAGCCTGTCAGGGCCATCGCTGGAGTGGTACATGAGCTTGGAGCCTACTCAGATCAGGAGTTGGAAAGAGCTGGCAGAGGCTTTTGTTCGACATTATCAATATAATAGTGATCTCGCTCCGAACCGGGTCCAGTTGCAAAGCATGTCTCAAAAGTCTAGCGAAAGCTTTAAAGAATACGCCCAGAGATGGCGAGATTTGGCTACTAGGGTGCACCCTCCTATGGTGGAGCGCGAAATGATGGATATGTTCATAGGAACTTTCTCTGGAATGTACTATGATCGGTTGCTCAATTTTTCGATGAGTACTTTCTCTGAGTTGATCTTGATGGGAGAGCGCATTGAAAACGGGGTGAAGATCGGTAAAATTCAAGCGGGTGAGTCCAGTTCCGCAGGAGGTAATAAGAAGACGTTTGGCGGTAAAAGGCAGGGTGACACCAAAGCCGTATACAGTGCTCGACGAAGGAATAAAGGTCAGAACTGGCGTCAGCAGTTGCAAGTGTAACAATTCCAGGACCTTCTCAGCAGCAGAGACAACAACCACCGCAGCAGGCTCAGCAGCAGCCTAATAATAATCAGCGCAGACTTCAGAACCCACGACCGAGGAGAGTATTCGAGGTGCCGCCGGTATCATATGCAGAACTCCTTCAAACTTTATTGAAATTGCAGTTAGTCGAGAAGAGGACCTTAGCACCACCAACTGGCCAGCCACCAGTCGGATATGATGTTAATGAGCACTGTGACTTCCATTCGGGTGCACCAGGGCACAATATTGAAAACTGCCTGGCTTTCAAGCATAAAGTACATGATTTGCTTGATAGTACGGCTATCAACTTCGGGAAGGAAGGTCCCAATATCACGCAGCAGCCAATGCCCAAGCATGGTGGGGCTGGGGCCAATGCAATCATGTTAGATGATGAGTTGAACTTGGTGTCAGAAGTGAGTGAGATGAAAACCCCGTTGAGTTACGTAAAGCAGCGTTTATTGAAAGGAGGTGTCTATCCCGGTTGCAATGAAGAGTGTGAGGACTGTTTGATTCAACCTGAGGGCTGTGAGAAGTTGAAAAGGGGAGTTCAAGGTTTGATTGATGAAGGAATTCTGCAGTTTGACAGGGCTGTGGGGCGGGAGAAGTCTGTTGAGACAGAATCTGTAGAAGAGCGTAGGGAGATTGCTACGGTCACCATTCCGTTCAAATCAGTGATAATTTCGGCATCATCGAAAAGGCCGACCATTACTATTACCAAGGTTAAGCCAGTTCCTTTTGAAAGCACGAAGGCAGTCCCGTGGCGTTATGGTGCTGAAGTGTATTGTAATGGGGAAAAGGTCGACTTGAATGATCCGCCAGCGGGATCCGTGGATAACATAGTGGGAGCGGGTGGTATAACCCGGAGCGGGAGAATTTTCACTTCACCTGAGGTTGAAGCAGAGAGGCTAGCCAGGGGTAAGAGCAAAGTTGTTGAGGGGGAATCTTCGGGAAGTAAAGAGAAAGAGCCGATAACCAAAGATGTGGAAGAATTCATGAGGTTAATCTGCAAAAGTGATTACAAGATTGTAGATCACCTGCAGCAGACCCCGTCAAAGATCTCCATATTATCGCTGCTGTTGTGTTCTGAGGCGCATAGAAATGCCCTGTTGAAGGTACTGGAGACATCTTTCGTGCCGCAGGAGATTTCAGTTAATCAGCTGGAGGGAGTTATGGCACATGTTAACGCGGGGCAGGGTCTGGGATTCACGGATTTTGACCTAACGCCTAGAGGGCGTGATCACAATAATGCCTTGCACATCTCTATCGAATGCCGGGGCACTGTTTTATCCCATGTGTTGGTAGACACCGGGTCCTCGTTGAATGTGTTACCAAAGAAAGCCCTGTTGAAATTAGACACCCGTGGTTTGTTGTGCACACCTAGTGATTTGGTAGTGAGGGCCTTTGACGGAACAAGGAGGTCAGTATTCGGGTCAATAACGTTACCCATTCAGGTAGGTCCGGAGGTGTTTGATACAGTGTTTTACATCATGGACATCCAGCCTGCATATAGCTGTTTGATCGGAAGACCTTGGATCCATGCCGCTGGGGCAGTAACTTCTACACTCCATCAGAAGCTGAAATATATGGTTGGGGGGAGTATTGTGACGGTGTGTGGCGAAGAGGATATCTTAGTCAGTCATTTGTCTTCCTTCAAGTACGTGGAGGTAGATGGAGAGATTCATGAAACGCTGTGTCAGGCGTTCGAGGAGGTGAAGGTTAAAGAAGAAGCTCCGTTAAAGAGTGAAGGGCAAGAGGTGGCAGTCTTCTCATATAAAGAAGCCAAGGCGTTGGTACAAGCAGGAGAGACACAGAAGTGGGGGCAGGTTCTGGACATCCCGGTGAAGCAAGATAAGTATGGCTTGGGGTACCGCCCATCTCCCTCGCAGAGTGCGCCTAAGTACAAGGGACCTGTCGTGTTCACGCCCAGGGGAGTTAGCTTCGAAAGGATTAATGCCGTGTCTGATACGGAGGAAGCGAATAGCGATTGTGACATGGACGCATGGATTCGACCCAGCACGCCGGGGCAAAGCCTATGCAACTGGTCCATCCAGGACGTCATCCAAGTCACCAAACAGTAATGCATTGTTTTTTCAATTATTGTATGATCACATGCCTTGCCCGGGGCATCGATGATCTTGTCTTAGGGCCTAACTGTTTACCTGTATGTTTGCATGATCAATAAATGACGGCGTTTTTACATTCAAATGTTGTGATCCTTTTCTTTCTGTCTTTATTTTTCAATAAAATGGCAGCGTGGTTATGCATTTTGCTTGTACATCATTTTTGAAGCACGTAACCATTTCCCTCGCAGGATTCATGAATTTTCAGATGACACCGACCAAAAACTTCCTATGACTCGTTTAGACTTCGAGCATCCGATCTTCCAAGCTGAGGAGGAGATTGTGGAGGATAGTGACTTACCAGAAGAGCTTAGTCGGTTATTGAAGCAAGAGGAGAGAGTCATTCTGCCTCACCAGGAAGAGATTGATATTGTCAACTTGGGGTCTGAAGAATGCATCAGGAATATCCGTATAGGGGCCGCGTTGCAAGAGGACATTAAGCAGGAGCTTATTGAGATGCTGCGTGAATACAGTGATATATTTGCCTGGTCCTACGAGGACATGCCGGGTTTGGATACTGATATGGTTGTTCATCGTCTGCCGTTGAAGGAAGATTGCCCGCCTGTGAAGCAGAAACTCAGAAGGACTCGTCCTGACATGGCCGTAAAGATAAAGGAAGAAGTGCAGAAGCAATGGGATGCTGGATTCCTGGCTGTTACCACTTATCCCACTTGGGTCGCTAATATCGTGCCTGTGCCTAAGAAAGATGGCAAGGTTCGAATGTGTGTTGATTATAGGGATCTAAACAAGGCGAGCCCGAAAGATGATTTCCCGCTGCCGCATATTGACGTGTTAGTTGACAACACGACTCAGTTTTCAGTATTTTCCTTCATGGATGGATTTTCGGGGTACAACCAGATCAAAATGGCTCCGGAGGATATGGAAAAGACGACCTTTATCACCCCGTGGGGAACCTTGTGTTATAAGGTGATGCCCTTTGGTTTGAAAAATGCTGGGGCAACGTACCAGCGGGCTATGACAATGCTTTTTCACGACATGATGCACAGAGAAATTGAGGTGTATGTCGATGACATGATTGCCAAGTCTCAAACAGAGGAAGAACATCTAGTTAACCTACTGAAGTTGTTCAAGAGGTTGAGGAAGTTCAGGCTGAGGCTGAATCCTAATAAATGTACCTTCGGAGTGAGATCCGGGAAGCTACTGGGGTTCATTGTGAGCAAGAAGGGAATCGAGGCCGATCCTGCAAAAATAAAAGCAATACAAGAGATGCCAGCACCGAGAACAGAAAAAGAAGTCCGTGGATTCTTAGGGAGGTTTAATTATATTGCTAGGTTCATCTCTCACCTAACGACCACTTGTGAACCATTATTCAAACTGTTAAAGAAAGATCAAGCGGTGGTCTGGAATGACAATTGCCAAAGGGCATTTGAAAAGATAAAAGAATACTTGCAGGAACCTCCGGTGTTGATACCCCCAGTAGCGGGACGACCACTGATTATGTATCTGACGGTTCTTGAGAACAGTATGGGTTGTGTTCTCGGTCAACATGACGAGACAGGGCGGAAAGAGCATGCAATTTACTACTTGAGTAAAAAGTTCACGGATTGTGAATCGCGATACTCCATGCTCGAAAAGACGTGTTGTGCATTGGCGTGGGCTGCCAAACGTCTAAGACAGTACATGCTGAATCATACAACCATGCTGATATCAAAGATGGATCCGATCAAATATGTGTTTGAGAAGCAAGCACTCTCTGGAAGGATTGCTAGATGGCAGATGGTATTAACAGAATACGATATCCAGTATGTTTCCCAGAAGGCCATTAAGGGAAGTGTTTTGTCCGAATATCTTGCCGAACAGCCGATTGAGGATTATCAGCCTATGAAGTTTGAGTTCCCTGATGAGGACATAATGTACTTGAAGGCTAAAGATTGTGATGAGTCGTTGCCTGGTGAAGGACCTGAGCAGAGTTCCCAGTGGCAATTGATTTTTGATGGGGCTGTCAATTCGTACGGTAGCGGGATCGGGGCTATCATTACAACTCCCCACGGGTCGCACATCCCGTTCATAGCCAGATTGACTTTTTCAGTGACGAATAACGAAGCCGAGTACGAAGCCTGCATTATGGGGTTAGAAGAGGCGATTGATCTGAGGATCAAGAATCTGGACGTATATGGGGATTCAGCGTTGGTTGTGAACCAGATTAAGGGAGAATGGGAGACGCGCCAACCTAATCTGGTGCCGTACATGAATTATGCAAGAAGGTTGCTACCTTTCTTTGATAGAGTGGAGTTCCATCATGTACCTCGGGCGGAGAATCAAATGGAGGACGCCCTTGCAACGTTATCCTCGATGTATAAAGTCAACCGCTGGAATGAGGCTCCCAGCATTGTCATATCTCGCCTTGATAGGCCGGCCTTTATGTTTGCAATTGATGAAGCATCTGACGGTAAACCTTGGTATTTCGACATACAGAACTTCCTGAAGAACAAGGAATACCCGGCTGGGGCATCCAGTCGCAATCAGAAGACTCTAAAGAGATTAGCAGGCAACTTCTATCTAAATCCCGACGGCGTTTTGTATAGAAGGAACCACGATTCGGTACTCCTCCGGTGTGTAGACGAGAAGGAAGCCAACTTGCTCATGGAAGAGGTTCATGAGGGAACTTTTGGTACACATGCTGGTGGGCATGCTATGACTCGAAAGCTGTTGCGAGCAGGGTATTACTGGTTGACGATGGAAACTGACTGTTTCAAGTTTGCCAAGCAGTGTCACAAGTGCCAGATCTATGCTGATAAGATCCATGTGCCACCCAGTCCACTGAACGTTATGGCTTCTCCGTGGCCTTTCTCCATGTGGGGAATTGATATGATTGGAAAGATCGAGCCTACTGCTTCTAATGGGCACCGCTTCATTCTGGTTGCGATCGATTACTTCACCAAGTGGGTGGAAGCAGCATCTTACGCCAACGTGACGAAGCAGGTGGTGGCCAAATTTATCAAGAGGGATATAATTTGCCGGTACGGTATTCCTGAGCGAATCATTACTGATAATGGTTCAAATTTGAACAACAAGATGATGAAAGATCTGTGCCGGGATTTCAAGATCGAGCATCATAATTCATCTCCCTACAGACCCAAGATGAATGGCGCTGTTGAAGCGGCCAACAAGAACATAAAGAAAATTGTTCAGAAGATGGTGGTAACGTATAAGGATTGGCATGAGATGCTACCATTCGCTTTGCACGGTTATCGTACTACAGTGCGTACATCAACCGGGGCAACGCCGTTCTCACTAGTATATGGCATGGAGGTTGTCCTGCCATTGGAGGTTGAGATACCATCTTTGAGGGTTTTGTTTGATGTTAAGCTTGACGAGGCAGAATGGGTGAGAAGTAGATTGAATCAGCTGAGCTTGATAGATGAGAAAAGACTAGCATCCATTGCACATGGCAGGCTGTATCAGAGCCGGATGAAGAAAGCGTTCGACAAGAAGATTCGACCTCGAAGCTTTCAGACGGGTGATCTTGTGCTGAAGAAGATTCTCCCACCGCAATCGGATCACAGGGGCAAATGGATTCCCAATTACAAAGGTCCGTACGTCGTGAGAAAGGTCTTCTCCGGAGGAGCCTTATTGTTATCCACCATGGATGGTGAAGACTTTTCGTCCCCTGTGAACTCGGACGCAGTTAAAAAATACTTTGCTTAAAAATTGACCCGCTGGACAGTAAAAAGAGAGTCCAGGCAAAAATGGGGCATCCTGGCGAACCAAAAAACAGAATAAAAAGGTTCGGGCAAAAGTTAGGGATAAAATGGAAAAATGTACACCCGCGAAGTCGAAAACCTACATTGGGCGGCTTCGGCAAAAAAGGGTATCCCGGTGAATCGAAAACCCGCAAAGGGCGATTCACGCAAAAGTTAGGGATTTGAGAAGCAAATGACTGCGGTCCAAGTTTGATTGTTAGCGGTTTGGGAGCGTTTGGGGGTCAACTATCCAAAGCAATCTCTTCCGAAGACAAAGATCGGGAAAGCATCAGAGTCCGACGAGTCATAGGAGGATCGATTCATGGTGTTCGTCTGTAACACGTTGCCGACATGTGTACAAATTTTATTCTGTATATTTGTATACTTCTGCATTTTGTTTATGTGTGACTACCTCTTTTCAGGAGTTGCATCTGATGTAAAAATCTTGCCTATTCTCAGGTCGTTATCAATAAAGTGTTTTATTCAGTATAGTGTGTGACTTTGGTTTTAATTTTTTACAGTTTTGTTTGTAAAAAGCGTTGATGTTTTGATAAACTTGCATGCGTGTAAACCGGCGGGCCTCGGCCGATGATTGGTAAAACCAAAAATTACATGAATGGTTGTCGTGAGCGATTACCAAGATGTTTCTTTTTGCATAGATTGCCTTGTGTTTGCTTGTTGACTTTTGCAGGTAGTCAAAAGCTTGCAAAGTTCCCCGCCAGAGTCCATGGTAGGCTGGTACCCTCTCTAGAGGTTGAATGTTGTGTCTTCCCCCAGTGAAGTCGCCTCAGGCAAAATTGAATGTTGTCCCCCCAGGAAAGCGGAGATTGCGTCAAAGGAAAATATCAATGTATCTTCGGTAGTTCGGAAGTAGCTTATCAAGCGGAGCAGAGTCCTCCTCAGCGAAGGTCAAGACAAATGTGATTAACTTCCCAGAGAGTTCTTGTGCAGTGCAAATCAGAATGTGTAGTTCAATCCCCAGTTCAGTGATAGCAGGATGATTTCCCCAGCTCAGTGATAGCAGGAGAGGTTCCCCACGGAGTGTGATCAGGTGGTTGGAGCTGCTGAAAGGAGTTTTCCCGAGCACGATTGTCCTTTCTTTCCCCAGCAAGTTGCTCTTCCTCGTCAGGAGGACCGTCCTCAGTAGATTTTGGAGTTCGTGAGCTATTTTCCCAGCAGGATGGTTATCCCCAGCGGAGTTAGTTCATCTTTCCAACATTTATTTTGTTGGAAGCGTATCGGTAGTATTCCGGTCATCCCCAGCGGATCCAGTGTGTCTTCAGCATTTATTTTGCTGAAGTAACTCTTTGCATAAGCATGCATCATGAGCATTTGCACTTTACACGAGTACGTAGCATTTCCATGCTGTGTGGGAGCATTACGTCATTATCAAACATGCATTTTTGAAACATAAGCCAGGTGGTTACCTCTTCAGGTTCAGATATGTTTGTTCCCTGCCGATTAAGAGAAATCGAGGTTTCAGGAAGATGTGAATTTTGTGGTCAAGGTACGCAGTGATCGTATTTTGTACCACCTATGGGGTTCATATTGTAAGGCACGCAGTGATCGTGTTGATGTTGAGATGTTGATTTGTGGCCCAAGTATGCAGTGATCGTATTTGCGTCAGATATGGGGTTCATGTTGTGTGACACGCAGTGATCGTGTTGATCGTGGTATGCGTATCTGTGGTCGAATGGCGCAGTGATCGTATTCGTCCCGATCTAAGAATATTGTTTTGTAAGGCACGCGGTGATCGTGTTGGTATCAACTCGGGGTTTTATTGAGCAGGACGCGCAGTGATCGTGTTAACTCTATTGGTGGTGCAGGACACGCAGTGATCGTGTTTACCATATCATGTGGTTTTGTTGGTCGGTGTACGCAGTGATCGTATTCGTCCGTTATACAGTGGTTATAGATTGACTCGCAGTGATCGGGTTCATCCAGTTTTTGGTGGCCGAAGTACGCGGTGACCGTCTTCGTCCCATGTTTGAAGTTGTGTCGCACAACACGCAGTGATCGTGTTTCCTCCAGTCAAGAGGGCCATGACATGAAGCGCGCAGTGATCGCGTTTACCCTATGTATGGTGGAATATGCAGTGATCGTATTCGTCCAATTATGTGGGTCAGTGGAGACACACAACACGCAGGGATCGTGTTTTCTCCAGTCAAGAGGATCGTGTTTCCGAACGCGCAGTGATCGTGTTCAAACACGCAGTGATCGTGTTCAAGATACGCAGTGATCGTATTCGTATAGCGCGCAGGGATCGTGTTGATAGTACCATGGGAACTTGTGATGCGGAGCACGCAGTGATCGTGGCTATCGTATCAGTTGGTTTTGTTGGTCGGCATACGCAGTAATCGTATTCGTCCTATTGCATGGGTCGGTTTTGTGGCACACACAGTGATCTTGTTGACATCATTTTGGGGGTTTGTCGGTCAATACACGCAGTGATCGTGTTTGTCCTATTGCAGCACACGCAGTGATCGTGTTCATCATATGGGTAGTTGAAGCACACAGTGACCGTGTTCGTCGCAGTTTTGTGGATTTATGGCGTACGACATGTAATGATCGTGTTCGTCATGTCAGATGTTCCCCTAGCAGAGTTGCTTGGCCAAGCACTTCTCTTTCTCCCCAGCCGAGTCCTTTCTCAGAGTGCTGTGGGAATGGCATGACGCAGATTTTTGGGTGGTTACCCACAGTTACCCCAGTAGAGACGTAATCCCCAGCGGGGTGATCTTCAACGAGATACTTGGTTAAGTTCCTCGTAGTCCCCGTCAGGATATTCGTTGACAAGTCGTTTGGTTAAGTTGCTTGTATTCCCCCATCTGAGTCTTTCTCAGGATGCTGTGGAGTCAGTATTATGAGACGGTAATACAGTTTTCGGGTGGTTACCCGTAGTTCCCTCAGCAGAGTTATGTTTTCCAGCAGGATGTTACGCTAGTGAGTTACTTGTTTAAGTCTCTCATAGTCCCCAGCAGGGTACTCGCCACAGGAGTTGTGTGTTTAAATTCCTCGTATTTCTCAACAAGGTTATTCTCGTCAGGGTATTTGGTTAAGTTCCCAATTTCCCCAGCAGGTGTTTGACGGCAGTCGTCAGAATTGGCCTCTCAGAGTTACTTAGTTAAGTTTCTCAATTCCCCGCAGAGTCGGTTATTCATGTCTTCGAACATTGTCTCGTTTGGTTAAGAGTCTGCTCGTTTCTTCAGGATACGAAAGGTTGGTCAGTGAAGTCAACATGACAAGTGAAGTCAATATTCTCCCACTGGTTAGCGTGTGCTTGGTTGATAAGTGAGATCAACAGAGGTTGATAAGTGATGTCAACAATTTCTCGTTGTGTGGTGTATGCTCATTTCTTCGGAATGGAGTGGTCTGCGGACAATATCAGATTATTTTACAAAAACAGATTGACAGAGGAATGGTTAGTTGTTGCCGTGACAACAGAAGTTATTTCCCTGAAGGGTTTTCCCCAAGCAGTCGTATTCGCAATTTATTTTTGCGGTTGGCAAGTTTTCGGGTTCTTTCATATTCAACCGTCTCGTACCTCGAATGTCTGAAGGTTGCACGCTCTTCATCCAGTCGGGTCCAAGTCGCTTGAATAGGGGCAGCTGTTGCACCCCAAAATTTGTCCAACCTTTTCTAACCTAGGTTTATGTTTCAATTGCATGATCATTTGCATTGGCATCATGTACATAGTGCATTCATCTGCATTGCATAGCATAGGAAAGCTATCTTAATCAGGAGATCAAGTGCTATCCTTATCTCAAGAGGCATATCCAAGGGTTTCATTCATATTCAAGACTACTCAGGTCATCAGGGAAGAATTTGTGCTTTGAAGAGTTGACAGGTTGATCAGTGAGTTCTCTCCTATTTTGAGAATGTTTGGGGGTCATTAGAGGGTGTATGAGCTATGAGCCAAGAGCATGGAGTGTGTATGGATGTTATGTAAAGTCTAGATGATCATTTTTGAGGAGTAACCAAGTCATTGGAATGATTGCAAGAGCCTCAGTTGAAGTCAGTCAACTAGGGTTTTATCTAGGTCAATCCTAGGTCAAGGGCTTGATTTGAAAGGCATTAAGGCTCATTTGAAGAATGTGGGATTCATTATTTGATATGTGGATGTGGATATGGTGTTGTGCCAAAGAAAAATCAACAGGAGTCAAGGAGAAGAGGAGTTACCAAATTAGGTTTTCAGTGTAAAATCCCCTGATTTTGGTCCAACTTCAAAGCAGTGTAACTCAAGATGCAAGCTTCATATGAATTTATGGTCCACATGAAACTTGTAGAGTATCTTCATAGCTTTAATTTGAGTGGTGGAAGTCATCAAGATGATTTATATAACTCAAGTTATAGCTCTTGCAAGTTACAGGTCATCTGAGGGCACTGAAATTTGTCTGTGAAAGTTGTCTGTCTTCCAAGTAACTTTTGACCTTCAAGGAGATTTCAAATGGATTTCTGGACAACATGAGAGTTATTCCTCATTGTCTTAGCTTTCTGGAAAGGTATGGTATGCCTTCATATGATATGTGGAACTCTACTTATGGTCTTGGCAAGCAAAGGGTATTTTGGTCATTTGAGAATTACAGGTCATTCTTAGCCTATGCCTAAAACTCATACAAGGAAGCTTCAAATGAAAAACTTTCCAACATAAAAGTTGCTCAAAATGCCATTTTAAGTCTAGAAAAGAGGTCATGGAAGTTTGGAAATGCATATAACAAGACTTGATAAAAGTTGGTGGAAAATGACTTAAAAAAGGCATATGACTTGAAAAAGTTCAAGTTGGAAAATGGTTTGAGAGATCTACAAATCCAAAAGGGGTCATCCAATATACCAAATTGAATCCAAACATCATTTTAAAGACATTGGTTCAGCCACTTTTTGAGTTATGGTTTAAATTTTGGACTTGCTTTGTAAAGTTCTTTCTTGCATAATAAGGCAACCTTGCAAAACTCAACATAATGAAGGGATCAACTTGTTTTTTCACACATACACTCTCAATATCTCATGAAAGGAGATTTTAACACAAATTTGAAGGGATGAAAGCATGAGATGAGAGATATTTCAACATGTCATCAAGTGAGAATTTTCATAACTTTCCACCACATTCTAGAATCCTCTAAGATCAATCCAGAAACTTCTAGATCTGTCCATCATCCTCTATATATTGAATTGAATCCATTAGTGCAAAAGGTTGGTGAAAAGAGAGAGAGAAGAGAGAGAATTCCATTGTTGCTTCCATTGTAAGAAAGTGTGAAAATCTACAATCTACACCAATTCTGTTCATTCTTTTTCTTCATCCACAATATATTGAATCTCTTGAATGGATACAAGCAAGTTTAAAGGCACATCAATGGAGGATTGAAGCTCTAGGGTTTGAAGTTTCAAGATTCATAACAGGCTCGAATCTCTTCATCCAAGCACTCATCATCATCATTGTTGCAAACAGAAAGCTCCTCATCAAGCAAGAATCCCTCTCAAAGGATTACAAGCATTGGATTGGACTGGAACCACCTCTGCCATAGCTACATAGCAGGTTGGTGAATTCTCCTCTATCTCCTTGTTTATGTGTTAATTAGGTAGAAAGAATAGGTTAGAACTGTTAGGGTTGATCAGAGGATTGAATTCAGAAAGTTAGAGAGAATTCCATGAGGTTTAATGGCAGGTTGCAGATTCTTTGATGATCAAAATTAGGTTATGTATTGAGTTTTAATGCACGTGTAATAGCTTGCTGAGATCAGTGTAGCATGATGAACAAGATAGGACAATTAGAATGAAGAATTGTGAGATTTCATTGTTGAGTGCAGTTGGTATGTCATGAAATTATATCTATCAGGTTTCATTCTAGGGTTGGTTTCAATCCAAACTTGTGGCGCCATCGTGTTCATGGGAGAGGGTAGAGCATTTTTGCTCTTTATAGTTTAGGGTTTCATGGCCAATCGAGTGAGAACAGAAGGGATGAAAGTGTGTGCATGGTGGAGGGTTTTTTCTGAAACTAGGGTTTCGTTTGGGGACGATGAAGGAGGGTCGTGGATTCATGCTTGGACTTTTGACTGAAACACCAATCTAATGGCTGCAATTCAATTTGGAAAGAGGAGGGAAATCTGAGCTGCGAAACGATGCGTTTCATTAAAACGCAACCCTGGGCCTGATCCAAATTGCGCTATCCCCACCCCCCATATGGAAGCCCAATGGAAATGAACTGGAATTGGTTGCTTTCTACACCGCTCGCGTATCTTTTTTTCTTTTATTTTTTTAATTCAATTTCTAATGCATGCTGGGCCTAGTGCCTTTTGATATTCGCTCCCCCACTTCATGGCCCATCTGAATAAATAACTGGGCGCATATACTATACGCACCCCCTCCCCATTTTAATACATTTTTTGATTTTATTTTTCTCTTATATTTTTAGCACCTTTAGAAATCCATATAAAATTGAAAAAAGCTTGTTTTTAATTGGTTCTTTTTGTGGTAGATCAATAATTCTGTTAAGAAAAATAATAAATAATAAAATTGGCATTTTATTTGGTTTTAGAATTTTTTGTGTATTTTTCTTGTAAATAGCTTTTTAATGAGTTTAGTTTAGTACATAAATTTGTTGATTTTAGTTCTAATAGTTCCCTTTAGATTTAGGGTCCATTCTTTTTAGGTTGATTAGATTAGACCCTCAACTTGTATATAGGATTTAATTCATAATTTTAGGATTAATTTTTAGGTGATTTGATTAGGTGAAATTAGAGTGGTTAAAATTAGGGTTTTAAGTGAGTATATGTGAGATAGATCATTTCTTTTAGGAATTTTGATTTGATTTTTGGGTATGGGACTATAGGGGTTATGGGTAGATAATAGATCCCTTAGAAAATATTAGGATTCCCCTACTGCTACTAGTATATTGTTTGTATGTGATTGATTGTGTGGTGTGCCCTCTTTAGGGTTATTATTTGTCTGTGTGGGGTATTGGGTTTGTTTGGGGCTTGGGGGTTTGTGCTGAAGCCTGTGATGATGAAGCCCATCTGAAGATCAAAGAGACTGAAGACCAACTTCCAGAGTTGATGAGGAGTATCTCTTGCTGGCAGCTGCTGAAGTTTGTAGGATCTAGGAGTTAGGCAGAGCTCTAGGGCAGAAAACTTGATTCTCAAACATGGAAGGTCTTGATTGCCTCCATTCCTCTCTGTGATGCAGAGTCTCTCTAAGACACTCACCCCCTTCCTTTGGAAGGCTTGGTGATAGTGTCTAAGAGATAGAACTCTTGAGAGAAACATTCTATGTGTTGTTAGCAGTCTGTTTGCCACCTTTGGTGGTCAACTAATTGCTTAACACCCAATTCATTCTTGTGATTGGTTCCTCAGCTTGGAGAGGAGAACTTGAAGAAAAGCCATTGGGAGATTGAAGATTAAAGACTGATGCTTGCTAGAAGCCTGTGGATAGCTGATGCTTGCGTGAAGCCTGAAGATGGTTGCAGATGCTGATGAAGACTGCTTTGCTGTTTAGCTTTTGCTGTTTTAATTTTTGATGTATTGTGTGAATTTCCCTGACTGTATTGTTTGCTGTTTAACCTGTTGGGTTGAAAGTGAATTCTGTTCACTTTTGCATATTGTTTTCTAGGTTCGAGGTTGAGTGGGACTCCCTTGCCTCGCTTGTATTGTTGCATCCATGCATTTTACTTCTTTATTGTATATATCTGCTGTTTCTGTTTCCGTCCATTCCCTTAGGATCTCTGTTTCTCTCTGCGCAAGAGAGGAGCATGATAGACATTAGGAGTTAACCCATGCATGATAACATAAGGGTAGACTTTATTCCTTTTTTTTCAACCCTAGGATTTGTAGAGTGTCATCTCTTCTTTCTTCAAAACAACAGAAAAACATTAATAAAGGTTATAACAAAATCAATTCATTTCTTCCGTCAAAAGATTTGAACAAACATCAACCTTTTTGTCCTTCAGGGACTGATGATAAGAAAACCCTTGTTTAAGGTGAGATTTTTTAAAAAAGACATTTGAACAGCTTGTGTCGTGCGTAGCCCGAACTAAGTTTGCTCTGATCTTTCATGCTGTATGAAAGTACGTAGGCATAGGATGCGATATCCTAGCGAGCAACCTTCCCCACCTTCACCCGTAGTTAGGCGAACTACGTTGACTCTGATTTCTCGTTCCAGACGGGAATACGTAGGCATAAAGTGCGATGCTTTGCCGAGTCAGGTTTTCTTTTTCTTTTCAGACCTCATCCTTTAGTTTAGATAGAAGTGTAATCCGTACAAACCAAGCAAGCGTGGATCCCATCGAGTACGATGGACGTGAGGGGTGCTAATACCTTCCCCTTGCGTAACCGACTCCCGAATCCAGGTTTTGGTTGCGATGACCATACCTTTTCCCGTTTTTTACGAGGTTTACTTCGAGCGTTTCCTTTCCCTCCTTTGGGATAAATAACGCACGGTGGCGACTCTTCTGTATTGCCGGCGCCGATTTTCGCAGTAGCGACACTATGCAACAGTACAAGCGAGGCAAGGGAGTCCGGCTCAACCTCAAACCTAAGAAAACAACAAGGAAGAGGAGACAAGCTCCACCTCAAACCTAGAGGTAATCAACACAATCAAGCAGAAAATACAACAAAAGAAAAGAAGCAGAGGAAGCAACCCAAGTAGCAACAACAGTCTTCAGCAACTTCAATACTCAACAGCAGCTCTAAACAGCAAATCCTCTTGACAACAAAGTTGACAGTAAAATGGCTTCATCTTCCAGCTAGCTTCTATCATCAAGCTTCATCACACTTCATCTTCAAGCTCTAGCAAGCACACTGCAAGCAAAGGATTAATCACTAAGATCAAGGTGGCAATGTTGAGAACCAAATGAAAACCAAAGGAAATCATCAAGTACCAACATTGAAATGGAAAGGCATCCTCAAAGTTCTACTCAACTATGGGCATACCATACATCCCTCTAAAGGAGAGATGGAGTTTACCTAGGAGGACTTTACATCATTGGATAAAATAGAAGCACACAATGCATTCTATGTTTGATGAAAGAATCAAAACTAATCCTAATGGCTCTTCCTAAAATCCTAATTTCCTAAGCTCCTAAAAAACTCCTAAAAGAGAAGAAAGCTTCAACTCCAAGCTCCAATCTTCAAGACACAACAGCTACACCAAATCTAGAAGACCTCCCAAAAAGGAATCCAAGCAAATCCAGCTCCAAAGTCACCAACAAGACCAAACAAACAAGAGCACTAAAGATAGAACACCACAAGCACAAGCAACTTGCAAAATGCAACTAAAATAGAAAACAAAGTTGTAAAATTCTAATAAATTTCCTAGGGGAACATATATGTTTGAACAACCTAGGGTTAAAATATTAAATCCTAATTCAACTTCTAAGTCACCTAAATAATTTCTAAATTGAAGGGTATCAAGGTGATCCACAAGTTTGGGAATGCTCTAATCTCAACACCTAAAACAGAACCTAAAGTTGTTCTATAATTCTAACAAAAATTCTAAGGGAACATGAATATCTACCCTAAAACATACTAAAAAATCAAAGCCATATTCATCACCAATTGGAAGAAAAAAATTCAACAAGACAGATGATCAAATATGCAAATATTAAAGAATTAAACAAAATAAGAAAAATCAAATTAAAATGAAAAATGCATGAAAATGCATTTTATTGATTTCAGGAAATCACAAATTCTCTCAAGATGATGGGGATATTTTTAAAATAGTTTTTGGATCAAAATTGAATTTATTGTGATTTTTAGAATCAATAATCCATTAAAAATAATAACAAAATGATTTAAGAAATTCAAATGCTGAAATAAAACCACGCGTGTTGGATCTGCATACAAGTCAATACATCAAAGGATCCACAACTTGCCAACGCATTAGTGAAACTACTGCGTTTTGGACTCAAAAAATCCAACCTCAGATTATAATATGGTCGTTGGATGATGGGGAAAGTCCTTGGTCAAAGCATGATCTGATGGCTCAGCACTCGTCTTCCTCATTATTCAGCCTGGCCTGAGTGGAGATCAGGGACGGTGGACCATGGTGGCCGGAGAAGACTCTGGTTGTCTTCTCCGGCGAGGTGCAACTTACAGCCAACCAAAATGTACAAACTCCATATCATTTCTACTCAGTTTTTCATCAGGAATTCAAATCTCCAACTCAAATTATCCAACTCTCAATGGATTTTAAAACACGAAGCAATGTTCAGAAATAGCATCCAGATCAAACATCATCAATTGCCAAATTAATACCATAGAAATCATCCTTATGCTACACTGATCATCCTGATCTAATCAACTTGCTCTAACTCCTCATGAATCAAGATATTCGAATACAAACAGAATTGCTATGTCATGATCAACTATCACCAAATGTCTCCAAATTGATCCTAAAACGATCTATATCTTGCCTAGATCCTAACCACAAGTTCAAATCTAACTATCTCATGCTAAATCATGTGGAATTTTGAAAGTTACTAACCTGTTGTAGATCTAGTAACAGAGGCACTTGGAGCTTGATTCTCCCTCCAAAACTATCCAGATACGTTCACTGATGCAAGAGGATGATGCTTCAAACTTCAATTTACTTTGATATTTCTCTAAACTGAAAACTCGATTTCACTTGCTCCTCTTGAATGTTCAACTGCAATTTCAACTTCTGGCACGAAAATGACTCCAAACTTGCTCTGGAATTACTCCAATGAATATATAGAACCTTTCCATGGGCTTTTGAATTCAATTTGAGGCCCAATCCAGCCAATTGCATTTTCTGTTTTTTCCCTTGAAATCCAATGTACAGTCACGAGTTCAGGATGTGTAACTTGCTCTAGAAGGTTCCAATCAACTTCAAATTACCTTGTGAGCAAAATTGAAACAATAGAATGGCCTGAAATGCATTGTTGAAGTGTTTGGTTATGTAACTTGTATTTGAAGCAACCATATGGTAACTCATGAAAATTGACCTATGCCCCAAAATATACCAATGTAAATGTGTCTAAAATGAACTTTACAATCAAAATGATCACTTATTTGACATGCTTTGGTCATTTAACCAATTATTTGAATTTCCCCATTTTTAATCCTTTGAAAATCTTCCTTATTCAAACCATTTCAAACCAAGTCTTGCTATGAGCCCAATCAATCCATCATGACCTCTTGGCTAGCCTAAAAACCACATTTTGAACAACTTTCATGTTGAACAAAAATCCATTTGACAAGTGCAAGTTGGAGATTTTGACCTATGATTGAAAATGGCCTATAATCTTACTTTCCCAAAATACCCCTGACTTGTAAACCTCATAACTTGAGTTCTACAAATAATATGGAAGACTTCTAGTACAATTTAGAATTCTAAGATCATGAGGAACAACTTTCATGTTGGCCAAAAGTTCAGGTGAAACCTCCTTCTAGGTCAAAAATAGCTTTGAAGTCAGATGATTTTCACAGACAAATTTCAGAGGCATCTAAGGACTTGTAACTTGTCTGGGTCATAACTTGAGTTCTATGAATCCGCTTGAGGAATTATAGTACTAAAATTAAAGGTATTGAGATGCTCTACAAGTTTCATGTTGGCCAAAGATGCATTTGAAACTTGTATCTTGACTTAGGTGGTCTTGAAGCTGGGCACTAAACAGGGAATTTTGCACTGAAACCCTAATTTAGCAACTTCCCACACTCTTGACTTTTCTTGACTTGATCTTGGCACAACACCACAAATGTCTCATCATATCAATTCATGAACTCCATGACCTAAAATTAGGCTTTGATACCCTTCAATTGCACGGTTGACCTAGGATTGACCCAGATGAAACCCTAATTGCTTGCCCCTCAACTGTGGCTCTTGCATTTGACACAATGACTTGATTAAACTCTTCCATGGACCTCTAGGCATTCTATGAGCTCCATACACATCCTCTTCTCATATTCAACACTTCACAACCCTCTGATGGTATTCAGTTGATCCTCAAGTTAGGAGAAGATTCACACTCAAACATCTAAACCCTTAGGCACTCAAACCACCTTCTGATGACTTTGACAACTTCTCAATCTTGAATGAGACCTCTTGCTAGGCTTCTCTTGATAAGAATCACACTTGATCCCCTAATATATGAATGATACCATTATATGAAAATGATATAACTATGCAAATGATAATGCAATGAAACATAAACCAGGTAAGAAAAGGTTGGGCAAATTTTGGGGTACAACACATCCGACACCAAATTCAAGCTCTCATCTTCAAGGATAGTACTGACCCCAGCTGCCCCATGATTAGGCATGGGTTTCTGCACAACATTGGGCGCGTCATGAGAAACTTTTATAGCCTTACTATTTATGAGATCCTGAACTTTATGCTTAAACGCCTTACAGTTGTCAATATTGTGACCCGGAGCACCAGAATGAAACTCACATCGAGCATTAACGTCGTAACCAGGTAGTGGCGCACCTGTCAATAGAGCCAAAGTTCTCTTCTGTATCAACTGTAACTGTAACAAGTGTTGGAGTAATTGAGAATACGGCATCGGAGGCGCGTGAAATTGTCTATTTACCGCCCTACCCCGATCCTGAAAACGACGAGGAGCATAATTTTGTTGATTCTGTTGTGGCTGTTGTTGTTGTTTTTGTGGTACCATAGGTATTGTGATACTTGCAACC
This sequence comes from Lathyrus sativus, assembly GCA_963859935.3. NCBI lineage: Eukaryota > Viridiplantae > Streptophyta > Magnoliopsida > Fabales > Fabaceae > Lathyrus > Lathyrus sativus. The sequence continues at coordinate 414,152,718 of OZ012736.1, read as the reverse complement.
TACTGCTGCTGACGGTATTGTTGACGTTGATTCTTGTTCCTTCCCCGAGAACTAGCTACTGCATTAGCTTCTCCTTCTCGCTTTTTGTTACCAAAAACCTTTCTGCTTCCTCCTCCTGCTGAGGACCCTTCACCGGCTTGAATCCTTCCCAGCTTAATGTCGTTCTCGACCTTCTCCCCAGTAATAATCAGGTCAGAAAATCTTCCAGACATGTTACCGATCAACTTCTCATAGTATACGCCTGGTAGCGTGGCAACAAACATATCAATTAACTCCCTTTCAACCATGGGAGGCTGCACCCTAGCTGCCAGCTCATGCCACCTCTGGGCGTACTCTTTGAAGCAATCACCATTCTTCTGAGACAGATTCTGCAATTGGACCCTGTTAGGTGCAAGGTCGCTATTATACTGATAGTGCTTAACGAAGGCCTCAGCCAAATCCCTCCAACATCGGATATTGACCGGTTCTAAGCTCATGTACCATTCAAGATAAGGACCCAAAAGGCTGTCCTAGAAAAAATGCATCAACAAATTTTCATCATCTGAGTAGGCGGACATCTTACGATAATAGGAACGCAGATGAACCCTAGGACAAGTAGTGCCTTTATATTTGTCGAAATCAGGAACTTTGAATTTCAGAGGTACTTTCAAGTCAGGTATCAATCCCAGATTAGCCATGTCCAATCCCATAGAGTTCTGATTTTCAAAGCTCCACATCTTCTCTTCGATCACCTTAAACCTCTTATCAGCCTCAGACGATAACCCTGCACCAATATCTCGCATAGAGAATGCATCTTCTTGTTGATCTTCATCCCACTGAGGAACATTGTTACCCTGCGCAGCATAAGCCATTTCAGGCATAGGGATTCCACCTACATTACCTCCGCCTGGAGGGATCACAACTGGAGGAATAACATTAGCATGTGGCATACCACCATCATTACAAGGAGGATTAGCAGCAGTTCCCCCGTGAAGTACACCATTACCATCAACTCTTTCAATTAGTGGTTGCACCTGAGTCCTCAGTTGCTCTTGACCATTTGCCACACCCTGCATCAAATTCATAAATCGGGTCATCTTGTCCCGAAGTTCTTGCATATCATCTTGCATCTGCTCCATGATCTTACGCTGATTTCCCCGAGTGGCGTTATGGTGAGTAGTTTGGTTGTCAATCTTTAAACAAACTAACGAACCACGGAAATCAGGTTAACGGTCCCGGGCACCTGCGATGCAAAAATGCATAATGATGCAGTATGCAAACATTTATATATGCATTAGGGAAATATCCCCCTCAATTCCAGTTCCACGAGCACAGCACGACAATGGAGAGCTAACAGAATAGCAACAGGAAAACTCCTCATAAATAAAATGAGAGCCACGAGTCAGATACAGAGTACAGTGCTACATCAATACCATGGAATCAAAATAACCTCAGCCAACAGGTCTGGTGATGGTCAATATATACATCATAACAACAGACTGAAAAGAAATACAATCAAGTACGACAACAAGACTGGAAATCCTCTAACATCTCCTTTGTCTCTGGATGGTCAGGCCTGATAAGCAACCCTCGGATGAGCAGCTCTCTCCGGCTAATAATGGTCTGCAAGTCCTGAGCATAATCCTCCCAGGCGCCCTCACCAAAATCCTCCTCAAGCTTACACCTTTTCACATTAGCTCTAGACTTGTAATCATCCAACGTTGCAAGCGCTTCGTTCAGTCTACAATCAATGTCACATCGGAGTGAGGCTTCAGCTGCAATCTTCTCGTCTTTCACTTGGAGTTGAGCTTTCAGCTTGGCAATCTGTTGCTTGAGTACATCTACTCGCTCTTTGTTATTGGTGAGGGTAGCGTTCCACTGATCATTAAACCTAGAAATCTCTAAGTAAGCTCTATCCAACTCCTTCTTCTTAGAAGTAAGGACATCACTGACAAACTTCAAATCTAAACCCAGGCGCTCATGAGCGTGAATCTCTTTGGTAAGATCTGTACCTAGCTTATTTACCAACTCATTTTTCCTCTTGCAGGAATGAGTAACTTCAATCTTTTCACTTAGAAGCTAAACAATCTCTTTCTCCAACTCTTCCTTTGCCTTGCGCAACTCCTCTTTTTCAGACCACAACTGATTATACCTCTGAATATCAACAGTAGTAGGCTCCTCAATCATCAGAGGATACAAAGGTTCACAAGGTGGAAAAGGCATCAACACTCTCTCAGCTCTCTCCTGAATCCAAGTCACATAAGGATCGTAAGCTCGACTGTTACTCTTCCCCAAAGAAACTTTCCCTTTGCGATGAATTATGTTCCAGGCTTTCTCAACTCTAGCCTAGGTCTCATTCTCCAGCAAGCCAGTGAAATACAGAGATTCCTGTATTTCCTCTTCTCTCGGAGGCTCTCTCAAGGCATACCCAAACTGCCTCACTACAAGGGATGGGTTATAGTTAATGCATCCTTTCCTTCCGACCAACGGGACGTTAGAAAAACCCCCACAACTATAGATAATCTTCGTACCTAGCTGATATCTATCAAACCAAATGATATTCTCAGAAGTCAATCCCATCAATCTCTCTGACCACTCTGAGGTACCAACAGTATCAATAAAAAGACCAGATTTGGGAAGGTGACTCACAAACCACCTGTACAACAAAGGTACGCAACAAGATACATTCTTCCCTCTCCGGTTCTCATTCTTGTAATGCACAAAATGATAGACGTCTCCCAGAAGCGTAGGTACAGGATTCCCTAAAGCAAAAATGTGAAAGGCATCCACATCCATAAAATCTGGGATATTAGGAAATAACATAATACCATAAATGCACAGCTCCAGGATAGCATTAAACACAACCCAACAACCCTCCTTTGCAAAGTGTCGAGCTCTAGCAACCAGAAAAGATAGTGGAAATCCAGGCATTCTATTTCTCTTGACCCACTTCCCTTGTAGCTCAGAAACATCCAAATGAAGGGAACCAGCAAGCTTAGCCAGATCAGGCTCAGCATCAGTGTGATAAAATGGCATCTGGTCCAAGATAGGCACTCCAAGTAGCACAGAGAAATCCTCAAGAGTATGTAGTAGTACATAACATGGAAAAATGAAACACCAGAGTTGGGAATCATAAAACTGCAGCAGAGTATGGAAACCACCCAACTCATAAACTGAGGGCTTGCAGACACAAGTCAAAAGCTTCCCATAAGATTGCTTAAAATCTTCCATCACCTTCCTGTCAGCCACAGAAATCAAACTGAGCAAAGATCCAATGTCTGGAGTAGGGAACTTATAAACCACTATCTTCTTCAGGCTAGGCTCCATGTCAGCAGAGAAATACGATCACTAGAATTGAAGGGGAAATATGCACCTGCAACATAAATAAATGTCAATGTTAATATGCAGATGAAAAATGCAAATGCAAATGCAACAGGGGATCAAGGTTGTTGTGTTGTTGATTGAGAAGAACCAGCGCTTCGCTTTGGCAAGAACATAGCATCATCATAAGGACCCTCTGTATCAAAACCACAGGTTCATACTGACGAGAACCGGGTAGGTTGAAGGTCAAGGTTTCCTGCATAACCCTCCCACTCGCAGGTATGGACCTATCTCCGATAAAGGTTCGGCATCCTATGTAGTCGTCAGCGTCACAGACTTTCGAGAAACGATGATACGTTCACCGTTTCTAGTTGGCATCATAGTCTAGTGAAGCGGCCTCACTTAGCTGACTCCCAAATGATCGGTCCCTAGAGTCGACAACCCTCAGATCCAAAAACCTCTCAACTGTCCAAAACGGACTGGAAAGAAGTCATCAAAGAGAATCTCGTTTGAGCGCAGATTTCGTGGGAACTAGTGCATGCCAAACATATAGGTTCACCACTACTTTCCGCTTCTAATGCTATAGTTGTACTCAAGCATGGGTTTGACTTATCTCACAGTGGAACATTCCCCCCCCCCCCAACAACACAGCACAAATGATAGTATACAATACGGGAAAGTAAAATGCAAATGCAGATAAAGTACACCACATATATACACACCCAAAGATAAACCCACAAGTGCTAGGATTGACTCGCATAAGGGATGGGAAATTGTCCCCAGCAGAGTCGCCAGCTGTCGCATCGCTGCGAATAAGGGGCCGGCAAGGACAGAAGAGTCGCCACCATTTGTTATTTATCTCAAAAGAGGGAAAGGAAACGATCAGAGAAAACCTACGAAGAAGGGAAATACAAGGTCATCGCAACCAAATCTTGGGTTCGGGAGTCGGTTACGCAAGGGGAAGGTGTTAGCACCCCTCACGTCTGTCGTACTCGACGGGATCCACACTTGTTATCTATCTAAAAGGATGTTTATCTATTTAAGCAACATGCCACAGGGACAAAAGAAAAGAAAAGATACTCGATAGAGCATCTCCACTCTATGCCTACATACTCCCTCGTGCAATGGGAAAGTCAGGGTCAACGTAGTTCAGAAAACTACAGGTGAAGGTGGGGGAAGAATACTCGCCAAGACATCACCGTCTTGTGGCTACGTATCTTCATCTGATATGAGAAATCAGAGAAAACGTAGTTCGGGCTAACAAGACCACAGGTTGGTTCAAGTGTTTTACCCGAGTAGGGTTAAAACATAGTTCTAGCAGTTAGGTGTATGCAGCTCGACCATTGGAGACTTAGGCGTTACCTGTTTGCGGTAGAAGTAAGAGTTAAAAAAACTCTCCTTATGGAAAAAAAACATCCAAATTAAAGGATAAAAAAAGATTTGATGTTTGTTTTTGAAGTCTTTTAGAGAAGAATTGAATTGAATTTGGTTTATAATTCATGTTGCACTAAAGACTGTGACGTAGGAGCGAATGCGTTGCATATCGTCCAAAGGACATAAGCTAAACACTCTAGACAATTGAGAGGAGGCCCCCCAATCATCATTTCCCAAATGCTTAAGGCTCATAGCGTACAACATTCATTATCCATTATTAAGTGTCTTGAAGAAGTTTGAAGATGAAAAGAGAGAGACACAACTCTAAAGGGAGACTAAACTCAACCTAATGTTCTCATGCAAAGTGCACCTATGATTGGGATGAAAAGGGAAAGCTACCCTAACTTTATCATGCATGGTTCAAACCTAATGTATATCATAATCAATCTTGAACAAGAAAGATTAGAAGTCCTAAGGGAGCATGGCAAAGAAGAAAGCATAAGATAAAAGAAGAAAGGATGCAAACATGCAATGCAAAACAAAGATGAAGAGGGAGGAACAAAGTGTGGGGTAACAACCACCACAAGCACATCTCAACCTCAAGAATGCAAACAAGAGATGCAACACAAAGAAGAAATGAAAACCAAAGAACTTAAACAAGTTCAAGCCAAAAGTGAGATGAAGTGGGAGAAATAGAATTCCTACAACCATTTGTACATCAATCACTAACCAAGGCAAAGCAAACAAGCAAGAAGGAAAGACATGATCTAGATGAGGATGGGAGATGAGGCTTGGGCAACAAGCAACAACAAATAGAACTCAACCATAGGCACCACAATGATCATGGAAAAGAAACACACCAAAAGTTCTCAAAATGAATCACCATTTAAGACAAACTCAAAGTACCTCCAAAGGAGGAACCAAATCATCTTAAATGGGATTCAAAGGTCCTAGGACAGAGGTGAGAACAAGATAAAGTAATGCACAAAGCAAATTAGGAAGCACAACAAAGCACATTGCAAGATTAGGCATGGTAAAGGACCTAGGTCCTAAACATTTTCAACATTTGAAACCAAATGAAAGATCTAAAAAGAATGAAAATTACAACAAGAATCAAGCAAGTGTATGACCTAAAAATGGACATCCAACAACTTCAACATGTTATGAATGTGGATCAAAAAAAGTTGGAAGCATTTGGGATCCACAAGGGTCATTTCCCATCAAAACTAGGTCAAGTGTGTGTGTGAACCATCCTTAGGGGTAGCTTGACTTGCAAGCTACTCTAAAAATAGGAAAATAGTTCAAATAAATCCAAATAAAATACCAAAAGCACATAAGGATGTAGGCAACCAGGGGCCAGAACAACTCAACCAAGTTCCATTCAAAATATCACCATAGGAATTGATCCACAAGGGTGCACCATTTTGAAGGAGGGTTATCGAGGGTCAAAAAGAAGCTCATAAAAGTTAACCAAAAACAAGTCAAACATTGACCAAAACCAACCTCAGAGACCTCTCAGCTCATCATTGAAATGAGGAAAAAAGTCTCATTCATAGGTAGTATCCAATGGATCATGAACAAGCAAGAACAAATATGAACAACAAAATAAACCATTAAAAATAACTCCATTTGTAAAATTCCAATTTAATTGAAAAATAAAAGGAAAATGAAATTAAAAAATATCAGAAATTAATTAACACCCTAAGGTATTAGAAAATATTTTTTAGGGAATTTTATGACACTTAGAGATATTTTTAACAATTTAAAATGAAAATAGAATTAAAAAAGAAATAAAATAAACAAATAAGTGGTGTAAATAGCAAGGATTCACGTTGAATCCATTGGGTTGGGTGAGCAAGGGGGTGCAAGTAGCAGCTAAGGCCCAAAACACAAGCAAATCAGTTCAAATGCCAAATGCATTGTTTCATTTAATTGACCTGGCAGTCAACTATCCACACGTGTTAGTCAAGTGAATCCTGGACGTCCATCAAGCTCAGTCAAAAGGTCAAACAATTACACATCAGCCACGCCTGAGTTTGAACCAGACGCCAGAGCCCTAACTCCGGTCGTCTTCTCCGGCGAGGTGGCCGGAGTTCAGGTTCCAAAACTCCACCAAATCAAGAAAAATCTTGTACCAAATTAAAGGTTTCATCATGTAGTATCCAAATCCAGTGCTCAAATCTATTTATCACGCATAAATTATGAGATTCGAACAAAGAAAGATTTGGATGCTCAACTGTAAAGCTCATCCAACAACGCAATCAAACATTCAAACATTGCTTACAAGATGTAGGACTTCAGATGCACCAACAATGACCTAGATTAAATGCCTAACATGTGAGAAATTTGGAAGAGAAGGTTACCTAACGGAGACATTTCGTTTGTGCTTCAATTGAGGTTGAGCCTGATGCAAAACATGCAGATTCACTCCACAGAACTTGAGGAAGAGAAATATCACTTCAATTTGGTTTGAATTGTGCTAGATCTGAGTTTCCAAATTTGAATTTCTCTCTTGAATTTCAAAAATGGCTCTGCTGTTCCCTCCACGAATTTCACCTTCTGAGCTCTCAAACTTGATTTTGAACTTATATACTATGGATATCTGATGAATTGGAGGCCCACTGAGGCTTGGTTGAAGAAAATTTTGAAAATGCCCTATTTGAAAAGTGATCCATGCACACGTGAATATAGTTGTGTACACACATGAAATTGATTTGAATTTGCAGCTGACAACTTGGATTTTACATGTGGATTGAAATTGGGCTTGATTGTGGTCCAATTATGGAGTTTTGATGTGAAACTTTTTCATGAAGCAAGCTTCAATTTCACGTGTTTTTCACCTCAAAAACCAAAGTAACTTTGTGCATTTTGTTTGGTTGTACATTGTGAATCATTTTGAATACAAACATGGTATGAAAAGGTCTTAAAACCAATTCAATTGAATTCACCTTTTAAAACACATTTTTACTTTAAATTTCTTCACCAATGTCTCTAACCACTCATAATTCATGTCAATCTTGAGTTTCATGATGAAATTGAGGTTATTTAACATATTAGATTAAAATAATTGCACTGCTTAAAATGCATTTGATAAAAATATTATTGAAATCTAATTTTTCACTTTTTGAAAATTATTTTAGACAACAGTATATGAATAAAATTAATATTTACCTAAATTTAAAAGACCAAACTTAAACTTGTGTTTTAATAAAAATATGTGTTTATTAAAAATAATATAAATAAGATAAGTACAAAGTAATAAATTAATTATGGTTGATATATATATATATATATATATATATATATATATATATATATATATATATATATATATATATATATATATATATATATATATATATATATATATATATATATATATATATATATATATATATATATATATATATATATATATATATATATATATATATATATATATATATATATATATATATATATATATATATATATATATATATATATATATATATATATATATATATATATATATATATATATATATATATATATATATATATATATATATATATATATATATATATATATATATATATATATATATATATCTGTGTGTGTGTGTGTGTGTTTTCTGGACTGAGCCCCGGCCTGAACGGGCAGGCCTATTCCCACGTTAGTTGGGGAAGGCCCACCAGGCCCAAATTTCCCCGATGTCGAGCACAGGTTCTCCCGGCGACCAGGGTGTTTCCTCCGTCGGGCAGAACAACGTACCCTCCACGTGACCCCCTCCGCGGGGACACGTCATCAGCCAACTACCCACCTCCGAAAGAGATGGTCAACCCACCTTCTGGAGATCACAGGACGGTTGAACTAGGGAGAAGACCACGTGCTAGTCTTCACTACGCCATGTAAGCCCTAACTGTCTCCTGGGTTGGGCCTGACAATCCAGCCCAACACAAGTGACTGTTGGCCCTGCGCTGGGGTCTCTCTATAAATACCCTCTTTCACAAGAGGGTCCGGGATTCTCTTCTAAAACCTCTTTTCTATATTTGCTACCACTCTGATCCTCTACTTACTTTGGCATCAGAGTGTCTTGCAGGTACACTCTCGTCCTTATCCATATTCCTTGTGAGCAGTTTGTATATCGACGACGCGTGACAGGTCCTTGTTCTCCTCCTGATCAGGTTAGATCTGTGGCGCCGTCTGTGGGAAATAAGCTTCCCCGTTCCTCCTAGCAGAGAACCAAAGCTTCCTCCTCTCAAATCTCAAGAGCATGACTAGCTCATGCCATGATGATACTGTTCTCGGTTCCGCCTTCACACCGATCACCAACGGCGACAACCAGCCGAGGACATCTCAACCTCGGGAGGCCAATGCCAGGGAAGGCCAAACTATTTCTCCCTCGTCCGAGGAGGTAACGCACCAGGACGTTCCTCGGGCAAGGAGTCCGACGATATTCCAGCCCATCCCCACACTGGCTAGAGCGGACCCGACGATGATCTCCCTCTTCGGGCCATCAACCAGACGAACCAGATGTTGTTCCATCAAAATTAGCGCATCGGAACGCTGGAACACGACACCTCGTCCCACTCTCCTCCGCGGAGAAATTAGTGTGGGAACTCTCGGAGCCCCTCTCAGCGACCAAGGGGGCATCGACAACAGCTGGAGAGGCCCCAACCGGTACCCTCTAAGAAGCGAGCAAGGTCACCACCCCGGAAGGATAGGCGGTCCCCAGAGCCAAGAGCCAACGGGCCAGAAGCCCCGGCCAGAAAATCAAGAGGGCGTAACCCGCCTCCTCGACACGAACCGTCGCCTCCTCCGTCCTCTGTTCGCAGCGACGAGGACGACTATAGGACTCCTCTGTCGCGAGAAATCACGGCAGCTCCCATCCCCAACAGGATGGAGAAACCACCCGTGCTCTCGATGTACGATGGTACCTCGGACCCAGACGACCATATGGAAGACATTGAGGCTATGCTCGACTACAGAAACGTCCGAGGAGCCATCAAGTGTAGGCTTTTCCCGACGATGCTGAGAAAGGGTGGCATGGTACAAGAGCTTGGAACCTGAGTCCATCACGTCGTGGAGGGTCCTGAAGGACCTCTTTTCACGACACTTCACGACATCAAGACGACACCCGAAGAAGGAGGTCGCGTTGGGCGCAATCATCCAGGCCCCGGACGAGCCTCTCCGAAACTACATTAAGAGGTTCATTAGGGAGGCAGTCCAGGTAACGACGTCGGACGAGATGAAACATTATCTAATGGAGCAGGGCTTACGCCGAGATTCCAAGTTCTACGAGGCCGTGGCTATCCACCGGTCAAACTCTCTCCAGGACTTCCTCGAAAGATCCCACTACTACATCCGATTCAAGGAGACGGAGGTCGCCAACACCGCCCGCGACACTAGAAATCGGGAAACTCCCCGCGGGTCTCGATATGAAGGAGCATCACCCCACCGGCGCGGGGAAGACCGGCGACGGGACAACCGCTCCCGAGAACCCCGCGAGCAGCATGGCCCCGTTGGTCGTTTTACCGAATACACGGCACTGGCGCTTCCCGCGAGTGCATACTGGCTGAGTGCGCCAATTCAGAATTTGTCCGGGGAGGCGTCCGTTTCCCAAAACCAGCACCCACCAAAGCCAACGTGGACAAATCCAAGTACTGTCGCTTCAACTAAAGCCACGGTCACGTGACAGAGGATTGCATCCACCTAAAAGATGCAATCGAAATTCTGATCAAGGACGGGCATCTGAAGAGGTAAACCCGGGGAGGAGACCCCCAGCGGAAAGAAGCCCCCGAGGCTAAAAAGGTCGAAGACCTCCCTCCTCCAAATAATGACTCCGGCCTGCAGGTGGCCCTCAGCGTTGGTCGACCTGAGGACTGGTTTGCTCTAAGGGAATTCGGCCTCCCTGTCGAACTTCAGCTGCCCGACGAGCAAGTGCGCCTCACCAGCCGGTGGGAATACTTCCCCAGGGCATTGGTCATCTCTGGCGAGACCCCGAGCCAGCTCTCGATTAGATCGATGAAGAGGAAGTTCGACGAACTAATAAACAGCAACTCCGGAAAAATGAGCACGCTCGATAAGTTCCAAGGACGATCCAACCCGATCACCTTCTACCTCGAAGGACTCCTCGGAGGAGCCCCCAAAGGGATGCTCGCTTCATTATCCCACACAGCACGCCCTCCCGTTTTGAAGTTACTGAGAAACGAGGCCGTATTTGAATGGACGGAGGAGTGCAAATAAGCCCTCCTCTACCTCAAGTGTGTCCTCTCATAACCGTCCGTCTTGACGAGGCCAGAAGTCGGGGAAACCCTCTACTTATACTTAGCAGTGTCAAATGAGGCTGTAAGCACCGTTCTGATCCGAGAAACCCCTGACAGGCAGAAGCTGAAGGTGAGAAAATTACTTAGAAGGAGGGGGGGTTGAATAAGTAAGACTAAAAATCAAAGATTTGAACACAGATATTTTTATCCTGGTTCGTTGAATACAACTACTCCAGTCCACCCTCTCAAGAGTGATTTGCCTTTCTCTGTCAAGGACTTAATCCACTATTTAATCAAACAGATTACAATAGCAACACCTAAGAACAACTGTTCTTAGTCTTCTCAAGAGCAACTGATCCCAACTGGATCCTCTTAAGGAAAACCTTTTACAAACAATGTAAAACTTATACAAGAGTATGAATGCTTCTAATAAGCTGTTATCACAACTGTGATATTTCTCTTAAGTTAAGAACAATGTTATAGCAAAATAAAATAATAAGAGCTTTGAGAGTTTTGCTTTGGTGAGAGATTTTGCTAGAAGTTCGATACTGAAGAAGATGGAGTAGACTTCTTTTTATAGGCACTTAGATCCATGAAGTCTTGATAACGTTGAAGGCTGTGCAGAAAAGCCTGAAGCCTTTTGTCTTTACATTGGAGGCTGTGCTGAAACAAGCCTGATGCCTTTTGTCTTCACTTTGCAGAATCTTTCCTTAGAATGGAATGCACAGATAAAACCTTTTTGTCTGTGTCCTTGTGTCTAGCACAAAAGAGGAAAGAGCTGTTGAGATAAGCCAACGTACATATTTAAATCTTCTTCACAAAGTAAGTTCAGCTTTCAACATTAGAATCTGAATCTTCAGAGTCTCCAGAGTAGAGATCTTCTAGATCTTCAGAGTCTTGGATGTTCTTCAGATTGAGCTGAATCAGAGTATGTGCAGCTTGTGTGCTTGAGCGTGTAAATCTATCAGAGCAGAGTCTTCTATGCTTTAGAGGCTCCTGCTTCAGAATCTTCAAGAGACAGTAATCAGATTCTTCTGGAAGCAGCGTTCAGATCTTCACTTAAGATGCTCTTGAACCTATGAAGCCCTTCATAATAACATTGTTCAGATCCAAATTTGCTTTCTTAAGAGAATTTTCTTTAGTACCTGTAGCAAACAGTCTAGAACACGTTTAGAGTATATAATTCTTGAATACAAAATTCATAAGTGTTATCATCAAAACATAGAGATATAACTAAGACACAATCTGTGTTCTTACAATCTCCCCCTTTTTGATGATGACAAAACATGAGAAAATTTTGTTCAATAAAGAGTATGAATATAAAAAACTCCCCCTGAGATTAACAATCTCCCCCTGAGATAAATACTTCAATAGAATAGAATACTTCCCTTTCTGATTAAGTATATTTCAGATTCAGAGCCTGATGAAAGAGTTCAGAATCAAATCTTGATGCCAGATAAATATGACTTCCTTTAGTCAGAGCGCCTGGTTATCATCTTGCTTGAATTTTCTTTCAGAGTAAATGTATCAGAGTAAGATATCAGGGTTATCAGAGTTGATTGAATACTCAGATTTTCTTTAGAGGATCAGGTTCTGGTTGACACAGTCTCAGGGTAACTTCAATGAATTATGTCAGATATATCAATGTAATCTGAAAGACTTAAATTCAAGGTAAGTTAATAAAATGTATGAATTTCAGTTTTAGTAATTGCTTATAGGTTGAACACTCAGTTTCTCTTTTTCTCCCCCTTTTTGTCATAATCAAAAAGATTTTCAAAGACAGAAAGATATAAAAGAAAAGAGACATATAGGAGCAAACACATTATCATGCAATTAAAACAAACCAAAGTTCATAGTCAAACAGGCAGAAGCCAAAACACATAACACAACAAAAAAACAGCAAAGGCAGTTCATGTGCAAAACAACAAATAAAACTAAGTCTGGCGAGAGGCAATAAGGGTCAGAAGTTCTGTCATCTTGGCAGCTGACTCTTCTTGCTTAGACATCCAGGTCTTGATTTCATCAGTTGTCTTCTCTTGCTTGATCATCCAGTCCTTTATATCCTTCACATCATTCACAAGTTCTGCAACCACAGATGAAGACGGAGCAGATGCAGTAGCAGCAGGGTTCCCTTCAGATTGATTTTCATCAGAAGCTTGTTCAACCATTTCAAATTCAGGATCTACTGGAGGAGCAACTTCCAAAAGTAACACAGGAGGAGGAGGAGGCATGTTCATCAGAGTTACCTTGATTAATTCTGCAAATTTATTCTTAGCAAGCTTAGAGCATTTAGCTCTAACTTTTAAGGCAACTTTGTTGAACATCCAGATGAAGCGCTTCCAAGCAGTATTGGAAACAGTTGGATCCAAACTAGACATGCATACAACCTTAACACGATCATATTCAGAATCTAACTCCTTTTTGAAAATTTCAAACATAGTATTAACACATGATCCTAGATCTGACTGTTCAGACTGTTCAGAGGAAAAAGGATTAGGGGTGTTAACAGGAGTAGGTTCAGATGGTTGTGGTTGAGATGTGTGGATGTCAGATTGAGGGAGTTCAGATGGTTGAGGAAAAGGCTGATTTTCAGATGGATTGGTTTTAGGTGGTTGAGGAATGGTTTGGTTTCCAGATGATTGAGTTTCAGATGGTTGAATTTCAGATGGTTGTTGATGAGATGGAGAGTTTGGTGGGGTATGAAACAAGGCAATGTTAAGATGTTTCTTCATAACACTTTCAGAGTGTTCAGTTTGAACAGTCTCTGGTTGGTTTTGTTCTGAAATAATTGTTTCTGGTTGGAGAGTCTCTAATTGGGGATTCTCTGGTTGTGACAAAGTTGGTTGTGGAATTTCTGTTGGAGTGTTTTCTGGTTGAGTTGGTTCTATTCGTGGAATTTCTGATTGAATTGATTGAGGTTGTGGCACAAATGGAATTGGTACAGGAGATGGTTGTAAATTTACTGGTTCAGAGGGGAGTGGTTCAGATGAAAGATTGACAGACTGTTTGGATTTAGAAGTTCTTTGCCTAAGGTTTGGAGAGAGTTGTGGTGATGAAAGGGGTGAATGAACAGTAGGTGTAGGATCAGATGCTAATACCTGTTGAATGGTGTCTCTGATCTCTTCCAGAGTGGCTTCTCTAGGACTGATTCTGGCTTTCTTTCCTTCTCTCTTCTTCTTTCTTGAAACTTCAGATGTTTTTCTCTTCTTCTGAACTGATCCTTCTTCAGCTTTCCTCTTACTACGCCTTTCCTTCATCAGATTTGGCAATTCTTCTCCTGGTTTCTGAACAAGATTAGCAGGTAGAGGAATTCCTTCCTTTAGACATTCAGTAATGTACATCCAGACAAATTCCTTTGGTTCATCTGCACTAAATAGTGGAAAGTCTTCCACAGGAATTCTTCTGCCTTGAACCTCTTCAGAGTTTATCTTCCTTAGTTGTCCTTTCAATTCTGAAATGATTTTCATCCTTTTCAGATTGAGTCCATTTATTTCAGATCCAATGATGTAAGTCAGATCTTCTGTAATCTTCGCATCTGTCAGATGCTGTACCAGCTTGTTCTCAATAAGGATGTCTGAAATCAATCTTCCCAAGGGTATCCAAGTTCTAACTTTACCAGCTTTAGCTCTTACCTCCTCTCTGGTTTCTTTGACATGAGTTAGTAGATGACTGAAGATTAGATACGGTAGATCCACTTTGACATTCTGGCTAATGCAGTACATGAAATACAGATGTTCCGAACTCACATAGTCTGGTGAGTTGGATGGTTTTCTGTGAAAAAATGTACTTATAAATATTTTTGCCCAGATCCTATAAATGGGTTTCAGATCTTTAACCTTACTTGATGGCATTCCAGCTATAGTAATTTCTTCATAAACCCTATCCATATCAATGCGAGAAGAAGCAAGGTTTGAAACTCCATTAGATTCGGTATAACTGAACAGTTGCCTGATCAGTTTCTCAGTAATGACTATCTCCATTCCAAGAACCGATGAATGAATAAACTTAGGACCAGCGCTTGCATGAATCCAGAATTCCTTTACCAGTGACGGAAATACAGGACCCATTAATCTTTCAAAATATTTCTCCCAACCTTGAGCTTTAATGGCAGGAGTTAGGTCAAACCCATTTTCCTTTAATGAATCAAGGTCAATGAAGCTTTCACAGAGAACCTCAAGATCTGCCACTGGAGTGAATAAGGTTCGTTCTGGTTCTTTGTACATTATAGTCTTGTTGGATTTTACAGCAGTGTTGGAAGTAGACGCCATTGAAGAAGAAGAGAATCTTGGTTTAGGTTTAGGGTTTTGGTAGAGATTGAAAAGAGAACAAAAACGCATGAATGTAGTGAATGTGGAAAGTGTGAAAATAGTGTGATAGGTGATATTTATAGAGAACCAATAATCAAGCATAGGGCACAACAAAAGACACTTACGCACGTTTGGACAGCATTTAATGAAAATAATCATTTCACTTTAAATTTATGACAGCTGGGGGGAAAACCAAGAAAAATGAGATTTTCAAAGCAATACCTCAAACGTTAATTCAGTTGAGCACTCCATCTTTTCAGATACTGAGTGACACGTGTTTGCTTTGTAGGCGCATCTGATGTCTCTCAAGAAATGAAACGTTTCCAACTTTCAGATCTTCTGAGCTTGTTAGTTCAGAGTTTCACACAAAAATAATTGAATAAATATAAATAAACGAATAGTCAGATGAAATACTTCAGATCATTAAACATTTTGCATCTGAGAGGTTGCCTCTGATAAATATTACTCTGGACAAAAATCCATACAAATATTTTTCAGAATGAACTTAAATCTATCTTCAGCAAGGGGTTTTGTGAAAATATCAGCCCATTGATGATCTGTATCAACAAAAGCTAAATTAATTACACCCTTCTGAACATAGTCTCTGATGAAGTGATGTTTAATTTCTATATGTTTTGCCTTAGAATGCAAGATTGGATTTTTTGACAAACATATAGCAGAAGTATTATCACAGAAGATAGAAAGATTACTCTCATAGATTTGATAATCTTCTAATTGACTCTTCATCCAGAGCATCTGAGTACAACATCCAGCAGCAGCAATGTATTCTGCCTCTGTAGTTGATAGTGCAATGGTAGGTTGCTTCTTGCTGTACCATGAGATTAGATGACTTCCAAGAAACTGACAGCTTCCAGAAGTGCTTTTACGTTCAACTCTGTCTCCAGCATAGTCAGCATCACAGAATCCAACTAATGAAAATTCATCAGATCTTCTGTAACACAAACCCATGTTAGCAGTACCTTTCAGATACCTTAGAATCCTCTTAATAGCTGTTAAGTGTGATTCTCTAGGATCTGATTGGAATCTTGCACATAAGCAGACACTAAACAGAATATCTGGTCTAGAAGCAGTCAAGTATAGAAGAGATCCTATCATACCTCTGTAGAGTTTTTGATCTACCTTCTTACTTACCTCTTCCTTACCTAGAGTGCTTGTAGGGTGCATTGGAGTCTTTGCCATTTTGCTATCAACCATGTTGAACTTCTTCAGAAGCTCTTTAACATATTTGGTTTGATGTATGTAGGTGCACTCTGGAGTCTGGTTGACTTGGATTCCCAAGAAGAATCTCAATTCTCCCATCATGCTCATTTCAAATTCTTCCTGCATACATTTAGCAAACTCCTTTCCAAGCGTAATATTTGTTGATCCAAAAATAATGTCATCTACATAAATTTGACAAATCAACAAATCTTTCTTAACAGTTATACAGAATAAAGTTGTATCCACTTTTCCTCTGATAAAATTTTTCTTCAGAAGGAAGTTGCTCAACCTCTCATACCAAGCTCTGGGAGCTTGTTTTAATCCATAAAGAGATTTCTTTAATTTGAAAACATGATCTGGGAAGTTTTCACTTTCAAAACCAGGAGGTTGGTGGACATATACTTCTTCTTCTATAATACCATTAAGAAAAGCACTTTTAACATCCATCTGATACAGAGTGATGTTATTCTGTGCAGCAAATGAAATAAGAAGACGAATAGATTCTAGCCTTGCCACTGGAGCATATGTCTCAGTGTAATCAATACCTTCTTGTTGACTGTATCCTTGAGCAACCAGCCTTGCCTTATTCCTTTCTACTTCTCCCTTTTCATTCAGCTTATTCTTGAAGACCCATTTTGTTCCAATAACATTGAATCCTTTAGGTCTAGGAACCAGATCCCAAACTTCATTTCTGGTGAATTGATTCAGCTCTTCTTGCATAGCTATAATCCATTCATTATCTTCCAGAGCCTCATCTACAGATGTTGTTCTATCATTGACACTAAGCCAAATAAAGAAGATTCAGAAGTTCTGAGAAATGATCTTGTCCTTATTGGATCATCTTTCTTTCCAATTATCATATCTTCTGGATGAGAAGCTTTGATTCTGGAAGAAGATCCTCTGACAGTTGGTCTTTCAGAAATATGCAAGTTGTTTAGTTGGGAGGTCAAAGGTGTAGCATCTGGGGTTGCTTCAGATTCTTTGTTTATTGCCTTTTCTGCCTCTGACCCTTCAGAGTCTGTGAGAATCACTTCTCTATCTGCAGAACTTTCAAACTGCTTTGGCTTTTCAGAGCCAAGCTTATCATCAAATCTAACATGAATAGATTCTTCCACAATCTGTGTTTCAGTATTGAATACTCTGTAGCCTTTAGAGCGTTCAGAATAACCAAGCATGAAACACTTCTGTGCTTTGGAATCAAACTTGTTCAGATTATCTTTAGTATTAAGCATAAAACAAATACATCCAAAAGGATGAAAATAAGCAATGTTAGGCTTTCTGTTTCTCCACAATTCATAGGGAGTCTTTTCCAGAAGAGGTCTTACAGACACTCTGTTCTGAATATAACAAGTTGTGTTAATTGCTTCTGCCCAGAAATATTTTGCCAGATTTGTCTCATTGATCATGGTTCTGGCCATTTCTTGCAATGTTCTATTTTTCCTCTCTACAACTCCATTTTGTTGTGGAGTTCTAGGGCAGGAGAAATCATGTGCAATGCCTTTTTCAGAAAAATATTTTTCAAAATGTTTATTTTCAAATTCTCCACCATGATCACTTCTGACTTTAATAATTTTGCAATCTTTTTCAGTCTGGACTTGATTGCAGAAGTCAAAGAACACAGAATGAGACTCATCCTTGTGTTTTAGAAACTTTACCCATGTCCATCTGCTGTAGTCATCTACAATGACTAACCCATACTTCTTGTCTCTTATGGATGCAGTTTTCACTGGTCCAAACAGATCAATGTGAAGTAATTCCAATGGTCTGGAGGTAGAAACAACATTTTTTGATTTAAAAAGTGATTTTGAAAATTTACCTCTTTGACATGCTTCACACAGAGCATCTGAGTTGAACTTCAACTTAGGAAGTCCTCTGACCAGATTGAGTTTATTAATCTGAGATATACGTCTCATATTAATATGCCTCAATCTTCTATGCCAGACCCATTACTCATCATTCACAGATAAGAGGCATTTTACATTTTGAACTTTAAGTTCTGAAAGGTTAATTTTATAAATGTTGTGTTTCCTCTTTCCATTGAATATGATAGAACCATCCTTTTGACATACAGCTTTGCAACATTTTTGATTAAAGATTATATCATAACCATTGTCACTTAATTGACTTATGGACAATAGATTATGTTTCAATCCTTCAACTAACAGAACATTAGAAATAGAGGGTAGGTTGCCATTACCTATTGTTCCAGAGCCGATGATCTTGCCCTTCTGGTTCCCTCCAAATTTCACGTCCCCTCCAGATCTAAGTTCCAGACTTTGGAACATAGACCTTTCTCCTGTCATGTGTCGTGAGCATCCAGAGTCCAGGTACCATGATTGGTGTCCTGACCTTGCTGCTAAGGACATCTGCAACAGGGATTATTTTGTCTTTAGGTACCCAGATCTTCTTGGGTCCTTTGGGGTTAGTTGGTTTGTAGGTTTGTCTAAACTTCTGTTTTGCAACATAATGTTTATTCTGACTTGCCTTAGGTTTAAACACATAAGTACTCTTCTCAGAGCTTGTGTGTTTAATGTCATTCAAGTGACCAAATTTGAATTGAGAATACAGAGGTGTCTTCCTGATGAAAAGTTTGTCAACAGGTTTTGGATTGCTTCCAGATGAAGACTCATATCCAATACCTCTTCTGTTGTTTCCACTAACACCATAGATCATGGAAGCCATCTTGCTTCTGTCTATGCTCTTAGTGAGAAATTTCTGAAAACTGGAGTCATATGTTTCTAAAATATTTTCATATGACTTAGTCTCAGATTCAGATTCTTGTAGAGTTCTATCAAAGTCATTTTTGATTTTTAAATTTATTTCTTTCTGCTCAACAAGTTCTGTTTTCAGAAGATCAATCTCAGATTCAAGTTGCTTTTCAGCTTCTTGTATTTGAGTTTGATGTTGTTATAACTTTTAAGAACTTCTGTTAAAACTTTAATGAGTTCTTCTTTGGTAAGTTTAGCCATTACCTCTTCTGCATCATCATCAGATTCAGATTCTGATTCATATCCTGAGGTACCTTCCTCTTGATCCTCTGTCCTGGCCATCAGTGCAACGTTTGCACATTCTTCTTCTGATTCAGAAGATGATTCACACTCATCTGAGTCATCCCAAGTTTCTATAAGAACCTTCTTCTTTTTATCAAACTTTCTCTTGGGTTTCTCCTTGAGAAGTTTGGGGCAGTCATTTTTGTAATGCCCGGGTTCCTTGCATTCATAGCATGTGACCTCTTTCTTTCCAGATCTTCTGTGTCCAGAAGATTCCTTCCTGTGGTCAGCTTTTCTGAAGTTGTTAAACTTCTTTCCCTTGTGCTTCCAGAGCTTGTTGATTCTTCTGGAAAGCATGGACAGTTCATCTTCTTCTTCAGAAGAAGATTCTTCAGAGCTTTCTTCTTTTACCTGCAAAGCTTTAACAGATTTTTTAGATTTTAAAGCTATGGATTTACCTTTATCTTTCTTCTGGGGTTCATCTTCCTCCAGCTCAATTTCATGGCTTCTCAACGAACTGATAAGTTCTTCTAAAGAGATCTTGTTCAGATCTTTTGCCATCTTCAATGCAGTCACCATTGGTCTCCATCTGGTGGGAAGACTTCTGATAATCTTCTTGACATGATCTGACGTTGAGTAGCCCTTGTCCAGAACTTTCAGACCAGCTGTAAGAATCTGAAATCTAGAAAACATAGTTTCTACATTTTCAGACTCTTCCATTTTAAATGCCTCATACTTCTGTATGAGTGCCAGAGCCTTGGTCTCTTTAACCTGAGAGTTTCCCTCATGAGTCATTTTGAGTGACTCAAACATGTCATGAGCAGTATCTCTGTTAGTAATCTTCTCATACTCAGTATGAGAGATTGCATTAAGCAATATAGTTCTGGCTTTGTGGTGATTCTTGAAATCTCTTTTCTGTACTTCAGTCATTGATTTTCTATCAATCTTTTTGCCATCCTCACCAGTAGGATGTTCATATCCATCAATGACCATATCCCAAAGATCAGCATCATACCCAAGGAAAAAACTTTCTATTCTATCTTTCCAATAGTCAAATTTTTCCCCATCAAACATGGGTGGCTTAGTACTGATCCTATCTCCTTCATATTTGTTGCTGTAAGTTGATGTAGAAGTATTATCCATATTGACAACCAAATAAATATCAAAGTATCTTTCTCACTGGATCTTTAACTGTCACGGTTAAGTGGAGCACACGCAGAACCGGAGCTCTGATGCCAACTGAAGGTGAGAAAATTACTTAGAAGGGGGGGGGGGGGGGGGGTTGAATAAGTAAGACTAAAAATCAAAGATTTGAACACAGATATTTTTATCCTGGTTCGTTGAATACAACTACTCCAGTCCACCCTCTTAAGAGTGATTTGCCTTTCTCTGTCAAGGACTTAATCCACTATTTAATCAAACAGATTACAATAGCAACACCTAAGAACAACTGTTCTTAGTCTTTTCAAGAGCAACTGATCCCAACTGGATCCTCTTAAGGAAAACCTTTTACAAACAATGTAAAACTTATACAAGAGTATGAATGCTTCTAATAAGTTGTTATCACAACTGTGATATTTCTCTTAAGTTAAGAACAATGTTATAGCAAAATAAAATAATAAGAGCTTTGAGAGTTTTGCTTTGGTGAGAGATTTTGCTAGAAGTTCGATACTGAAGAAGATGGAGTGAACTTCTTTTTATAGGCACTTAGATCCATGAAGTCTTGATAACGTTGAAGGCTGTGCAGAAAAGCCTGAAGCCTTTTGTCTTTACATTGGAGGCTGTGCTGAAACAAGCCTGATGCCTTTTGTCTTCACTTTGCAGAATCTTTCCTTAGAATGGAATGCACAGATAAAACCTTTTTGTCTGTGTCCTTGTGTCTAGCACAAAAGAGGAAAGAGCTGTTGAGATAAGCCAACGTACATATTTAAATCTTCTTCACAAAGTAAGTTCAACTTTCAACATTAGAATCTGAATCTTCAGAGTCTCCAGAGTAGAGATCTTCTAGATCTTCAGAGTCTTGGATGTTCTTCAGATTGAGCTGAATCAGAGTATGTGCAGCTTGTGTGCTTGAGCGTGTAAATCTATCAGAGCAGAGTCTTCTATGCTTTAGAGGCTCCTGCTTCAGAATCTTCAAGAGACAGTAATCAGATTCTTATGGGAGCAGCGTTCAGATCTTCACTTAAGATGCTCTTGAACCTATGAAGCCCTTCATAATAACATTGTTCAGATCCAAATTTGCTTTCTTAAGAGAATTTTCTTTAGTACCTGTAGCAAACAGTCTAGAACACGTTTAGAGTATATAATTCTTGAATACAAAATTCATAAGTGTTATCATCAAAACATAGAGATATAACTAAGACACAATCTGTGTTCTTACAGAAGCCGATATACTTCACGAGCAAGTCCCTCCACGGTTCGGAAGTAAGATATCAACAGATCGAGAAAGTCGCCCTGGCCCTCATCAACGCGGCCAGATGACTCCAACACTACTTCCTGGCCCACACCATCATAGTCAGGACCAAGCAGCCTATCAAGCAGCTGCTCGGCAGACCAGACATGGCCGGACGCATGTTGAAGTGCTCACTAGAACTTTCCGAGGAGGGCACTATCGTGGAAGTCTCCCTGACACTAGCCTTCCCGATGACCAACAATCAGGCAGAATATGAAGCCTTCTTGGCCGGGCTCCGCCTAGCAGATGACCTCGGAACCAAGGAAATCAAAATCTTCACAGACTCTCAACTTGTCACCTCGCAAATCCGAGGGGAATACCGAGCAAAGAACGACAATCTGGTCGAATACTTAGCCCTCATAAGGGAACAGATGAAAATTTTTGACTCCACGGAAGTACAGCACGTCCCTCGTGAGTAGAACACTCAGGCAGACATCCTCCCAAAGATGGTGAGCACCAAAATGAAAGGTGGACACAAATCCGTCATTCAAGAGATCCTCGCGCAACCGAGTACGGAGAGGGCGAAAATGTTACTCGACATCAATGCCATTGGAGATGTCAACTATTGGATAACGCCCATACATGCCTACCTCAGCACGGGACGCCTGCCCGACGATGCTAAAGAGGCCGGCACGACCAAACAATGATCTTGCTCGTACATCCTACTCGACAACAAACTCTACCAAAGGGGATTCTCGATCCCTCTCCTCAAATGCGTTGACAAAACACAGGCCTCGACCATCTTGCAAGAGGTGCACGAAGGCATCAATGCACAACACCTCGGAGGACGGTCCTTGGCGAGGAAAGCCTTACGGGCTGGACACTACTGGCCGACGATGCAGGAGGACCCGAAGGAACACGTCAGGAAGTGTGACAGGTGCCAGCGCCACAGGGACATGCACCTCGCCCATCCGAGCGAGCTCAAGTCTCTCTCCTCCCTTTGGCCATTCGCCTGGTGGGGGATGGATATCCTTGGGCCGTTCACCTTAGGCTCTTATCAGAACAAGTATCTGATAGTGGGCGTCGATTACTTCACCAAATGGATCGAGGCCGAAGCCCTCGCCAAGATCACGGCACACAATGTACTTTGTTTCTACAAGAGGAACATCCTCGCCAGGTTCGGCGTCCTGCTCGCCATAGTCACTGACAACGGAACACAGTTCACCGACAAAAATTTATGAGACTTCGTCACCAAACTCAGGACCAAGCATCACTTCACATCGGTCAAGCATCCATAAACCAACGGCTAAGCGGAAGCCGCAAACAGAGTAATTCTCCGAGGCCTAAAATGAAGACTCAGCGACGCCAAGAAAGGATGGGTCGAGGAGCTCCACAGCGTGCTATGGGCCTACCGAACAACGCCTCATTCGACCACCGGGGAAACCCTATTCCGACTCACATACGGAACAGAGGCAGTCATCTCGATGGAGATAAGAGAGCCGTCCAAAAGGACCGAACTCCCCCTCGAGGAGGAAACCAACGACGAGGCTCTCCGGGAGGAGCTCGACCTAGTCGAAGAGATTCGATCAGGAGCATTTCTCCGAGAAGCCACACTAAAACACCGGTCAACCGATCAGTTCCCTACACTATCGAGCATAACAAATTGTCGAGCTGACACTCCCAACAAACATACAAAACAAGCGTAATAAACATGCATTACGAGCATACAAAACATGCAGAAATAAAACAAGCATGCAAACATGCAAACATAAACGAGCACACACTTAACGAAAATATTGCATTACAAAGCAGGGCACCAACCAAATATTCAATTACATCACGAAGGGCACGCAGGCCCGACAAAAGTACTTAGCAAAAAACAAAGCAGCAAAATATTGGCACGCAGGCCTAGAAACTACGAGCACGCAGGCCCAGAAAACATCTACACACCTCCAGAACCGTCCGCCTTGCGCTCGTCGGCAGGAGCGGCATCATCAGCCTATTCAAAACCAGGGGCGACCACCCGTCCGTCAACGATCTGGTGGAAGGGCCCGATCCCGTCAACGACCAAGCTGACCTCGGAGTTCACCACCCTGGGTTGGGCTACGACACCAGAGAACCCGACCTCGACCGCCTCAAGAAAATCATGCTCCAGCTCCCGATTCCTCCCCAGCAAATCCGTACGGGTAACCAAAATCCTCTCCTCGTCTATCTCACTGTCATCGAAACAAAGCAAATCTTCCATCTCCCCCACACGGGCCCTCAACTTCTGTAACTCCTCCTCGGTAGCTTTCAATTTCTCCTCGGCCTCGACCCCCCTCTTGCGCTGTACAGCTGCTTCCCCGTGGTTCTGTTTCAGATCTGCGGCCAGCTTCGTCAGCCTCGATTGAGCAAAGGCAAGGTCACCCTGCAGCTTGGCCAGGTCGGTAGAGGAGCAACCCTCATCACTAAGGACCAGAGCCATGGAGAAGACCCGCATCATGGTAGCCAGGTCCTCAGTCAGCACCTGCCTTCGTGTATCCCGATCCGACCCGAGGATCGTCTTCGCTTCCGCGACCGACACAGCTGGCGATCTTGCGCCGTGAAAAAACCCGGGCTTCTGGTGGCACAGGGGAATAAGAAATCCCTCCTCAACTAGTCCTCCCGTAAGGTCGACAACAGGCTCTAACAATTGGCCCCTGGCTCGTTTTGCAGCCCCTTGAGACATCGGGGATCGACTGCTTTGTGGCGACGATGAAGATCCCCTTCCTCCCTGATCTGCTACAGCCTCTTAGACCACCTGGGTAACCCTGCTCTTCCCAACTTTGGCCGCGACTCTAGAGGCCGCCAGTTTCCTCATCCTCTCCTCGACGGACGACATGTTCCCTGCAAAAACGAAATAAAGAAGTCAGCCAACGACCAAACCCAACAGTAACACCAGGCAAAGGAAGTCGACCACCACCTAGGAAATGGAGGACCTCCTTATCAGACGAGCACTCAAGCAGAGCTTTCATGCTAATCAACCTCTTCTGCTGACAAATACGCCCCTCGCCATCGAGAATGTAGATACCGTCAGGCGTTACCAATCGAGACGGGGGTAAGCTATTCACAAAGGATATTATCTTCTAGTATCCCACCAAATCCTCCTCGTCCAGGGTCCCTTCTTGCACTATATATTGGTTCGTGCCCTTCGTAAAATGTTCCTCGGTTAATTCTAGGGGCACCTTTGGCACCATAACGTCCTTGCGCTGCCCCTCCACAACTCGTTCCTCTTGCCGAAATAATGAAGCGCACGCCGCGTGAGATACTGGCCGAAAGACGAAGAAACGCGCTTTGAAGTCCCGGACAGAATCCATATAAGTCCGAAAAAGCTTCCTCGGTTGCTTCAATGAGACCTACCCGTGTTGACCATTAATCGTTTGCCTTTGTAGATGAAAGATCCGGAAGAAAAGCGACAAGGTGGCCCTGACTTCCAGATGCCGGCAAACGAGCTCATATGCCCGGATGGAAGCTATCGTGTTGGGGTGCAGTTGTGAGGGGGCTAACCTCAACTGCACTCCTCGTCGACAAAATACGAAGGCGTGCCTAGCGGCTCCTCGGCCACCCATTCTTCGACCGGCCAAACTCGTACTTCAACGGCTGGAGCCTTGGGCTTCACATCAACGTCCATGGTCCCCGGGACCCACGAAGTCTGTTAGTTCCATGTTTCTATGATTGTCCATGGTTTTATGATTGGCTAAATTTTGGTAAAACATGATTCTGCACTGATGTCAAGCTGAATGTTATGACATCCATCTGTTGTCATGACAGAACTGTTGTCATATGTTTTTAATTAAGATGTCATTACCAATGTCATGACATCGATGTCTGATACAACAGGAGCTGTGGTAATAGAATTGCTGTCATGTGTTTTAATCAGGATGTCATTACCAATGTCATGACATTACTGTCTGGTACAGCAGGAGCTGATGACAAAACTGTTGTCATGTGGTTTAATCAGGATGTCATTACTAATGTCATGACATCGCTGTCTGGTACAGCAGGAGCTGCTGTTTTATATCACTTGACAGAAGTGCTTTGGATATACCTCATCAGTATGTGCAGGCCAAAGAGATTTATTAGGAACAAAATGCAGATTTAATTGGTGTTCATAAAAAGGATCTTTGAGACTTTTTAAGAAACTATAATATGCTTGTTTCTACTGTTGTGAAGAAGATTCTGCAGGAGTGTTCAGCAGGGTGAGTTTGGTCAGCTAAGAACAAAGTGTGTTGGATGTCATGCTGGATGTTATGACTTCAAGCGTATGACATCAGGGCGCGTGTTTAGGTTTACTGTTATATTGCAAGAGGAAGCTCAAGCTATATTTCAGGAAACCTGTTATGGCTCCTTAGTTATCTTAGGAGAGATTCTAGTCAAGGCTGGGCATAACATGAAGCAGTTGTGACCTAATTTGACAGCATCTTGAATTATGGAAAGTGGTTTAACTTGGTTAAACCTAATGTTTGTTACTCTTAACCAGCCCAAGCCCAGTCTGCATTGATATTTAAGGAGGCGCAGAAGCAAAGGAAATCAAGCACTCACATCAAGAATAACTAGAGTGTAAAATAAGGGTTTAGGGGTTTGAGAGTCCCGTGTGTGTGTCTTTGTAAGTCACCCTTTGTATCTTTTGATACATTCTGGTAGACATATTTATGAGTGGAGAGTTCTGTTCTTCGCGTGTATTTTGGTGTCTTAGGAATACTTGTGAACCAAGAAATTATCTGTTGTATGATTGCATTGGTCTAGTGTTTTTAAGCTGATTGTTCACTCAAAGCTTTTAAGCAAGAGTGTATTGTGCTTGATTGACGTTGTTAAGCAAAATCAAGTATTGTGACTTTGAAGAGTGTCTTCTAAAGTCTTCCTTTTGTATTGAACTATTTATCACTGTTGTGATTGAAGGGGAGTGAGCGGGGTCTCTTGTCTAGTGGATTCTAGGAAGAAATTGCATTAGGTAGAGATTAAGTGAGGAGTTGTAAACGTGGGAGTTTAGCTCTGAATTGATTCTGCTAATAGTGGATTTCCTTCCTGGCTTGGTAGCCCCCAGATGTAGGTGAGGTTGCACCGAACTTGGTAAACAATTCATTGTGCTATTTATCTTTTAGCATTTACAATTCTGCACAATTTAAATGGTTAGATAAATAGTCTGTCTGTCTGCTGATGTTACAACAGACGTCATGACATTGGTCATTACATTGGTACAATTTAAAGTAATTTAAATTGGTAATGTTTTGTCCTTGTTCTATTTCAGTAGAGATCAATGTTCTTTGCATCTCTTAGGACATATGAGATCTGCATACCAGAATTTCAAAGTCATCTTCACCTGAAAAGCAGAAGGAAATGGTGAATTCGATGTCCAAGATCAAATTCACCCTTCCACCGCAGACCAAGTGAAAAGGCGACGGGGACAGCAGCCACGACGGCCGCGAGGGCCACCCGGACTTCCCTCCTCGGAGGATCCATCCAACAACCCTCATTGTCCCTGGGTCATGCATTTAGTCATATCATGCATCCCCGGGGCACTCATCTAGAACTAACACCTGTCCCCGGGGTGTTCATGCTACCCCCTCACACGTCCTTGGGACCCTCATCCCTAACCTAGAAAAATCACCGCCGAATGCGGCGGAGGGCCCTCTCCCTCCTCGGGGCATTCATCACACCCCGACACCAACGTTAAAGTGTAAAACAAAGAAAAGGTGGGGAAAAGAGAACTTACTCAATGTAATGTGACGGTGGAGTACGCGGTGGCGGGTGCGAGGGTGCTAGCGAACAGATGCGAGCAATACAATAGTCACGTATGGTAGGAAGCAAAAACTAAAAATGGTAAATGGGCAGGGGACTGCCTACTTATACCCTCAGCATAGGACTCGAAGCGTCCCTAGGCACTAAAGTACCCTAGGGTAGCCGCACCGCGTGGCCCACTGGACGTTTGACACGTGGCATAGAAAAACAGTCGCGTCTCTTCGTCCCCCGCTCCCCCACAAGCACTGGAAGATGAAGACGCCTCTTTGACAATCCTGACCGACCAAGTTCCTCCTCGCGCTCCTTACCTTCGACACAACAGTCCCGCCGGGGATCCTCCTCGCGCATCTTTCCTCCCCGACGCAATACCATCAAGTCCTCGCTCCTTCCTTCTGGAGCTACGACTTAGGGGTCTTCGAGTCCCGTGATGTGTTTATAAATAGGCAGGTGCCTGCCCTTTTATCATTTTTGCACTCACTTGCTATCGCACGTGATATCTGCATCTCCCGTACACGCACTGTCGTGCAGTATTGCCAAGTATTGTCTGCCGCGTATTCCGCCGTCTCTACTACCCCAGTAAGTTTTCTACTTCTTCTTTTCTGTTTTTCTTAATTTTGGCATCCTCTGTTAGGGACATGATGAATGTCCCAAGGAGAATGTGGGTTCTTCGACGAATACGGTGGGATCCCTTTGACCTGGGATAAAGGTTCCGAGGTCACCAGAGACATTAGGATGAATGTCCCGGAGATAGATGACAGGGTATGGATGAACTCCCCAGGGACGTAGGTTAGGGTAGATGAACATCCCGGGGACGTAGGATATTTCCGGTTGAATATGTTGGGGACGTTTGTCGTTGGCGCGCGGTCGTGCTGCTGTCGAGGAGGAGTCTGAGTCGTCGTCGTCCCCATCGCCCTTTCACTTGATTTGTGGTGGAAGGGTGAATTTGATCTTGAAACGTCGAATTCACCATTTCCTTTTGATTTTCAGGTGAACATGGACACGTGGGCGACATGAATCATGGAAGTTGACGTGGAGCCAGAGTCCCCGGCGGCCCCGCCTGTCAAGGGGAAGGCCTGATCTGTCGAGGACTGGGTCGCAGAGGAACCTTTAAACACGCCCTCCTGCTTTGTCGATAACTACGTCGGCGCCTTTGCGACTATCGAGGACCACTGTGAGGGCTCTTCCGTGAGTTGGCAAGCGTACCAGCCACGGGACCATCACTGGATATGTTCAAGCTATGGGAAGATGTGGTTTCCCATGTACAAGTTTTGCTTCCGCGAGCCGGGTCTTCGGCTGCCCTTCACTGATTTACAATTGAGCGTTTTCGACTGGTTGAAGCTGGCACCTTCTCAGCTGCACCCCAACGTTATAGCCTTCATTCGGGCATATGAGCTCGCCTGTTGGTATTTGGAGATCGGGGCCACCCTTACCCTGTTCTTTCGACTTTTCCACCTGCAGAGGAAGACGATAGATGGTCGACAAGGATGGGTGTGGTTGAAGCAGTCGAGGAGGCTCTTCTAGGCGTACATGGACTCTGTTCGAGATTTCAAAGCACGCTTTTTTGTGGTCCGACCTGTCTCTTTTGAGGCATGCGCCTCTTTGTACCGATGCGAAGCCCAGGAAGTGAACGGGCAGCGGGAGGAAGTGATGGTGCCGAAGGTGCCCCTGGATTGGTCAGAGGAACACTTCAGGAGGGGCATGAATCAATATATCGTACGAGTTGGGACCATGGACAAGGAGGACCAGGTGGGTTATCGGAGGCTGGTGTTCTTCATGGCCAATTTTACCCTGGCCAAGCTTGTGACGCCTGATGGTAAATTTATCCTCGACGGCCGAGGGAATGTTCTCCAGCATGCAGGGATTATAAACAAGAAGCCTCTGCTCGAGTGTTCGTCTAACGAGGAAGCTTTGCATTTTCTAGGTAGCGGGCGGTGTTCTACCCCGTCTTTTTGGTCCTCATTTATCCTCGTGTTTGCTAATCCTTTCTTTTGTTTTTGTAGGAAGCATGTCGACTATGCAAGAGCACATGAAGAAGTTGGTGGCCTCCAAGGTCGCGACTAAGAGCGGAAAGGGAAGGGCCGCCCAAGTGATTCAGCAGCCTTCGGTCGACCAGGGTGGAAAGAGCTCCTCGTCTTCGCCTCAAGGCAGTCATTCCCCCATGTCACAAACACCCCGAAGCGGGTGAGAGTCCATGGTCCTGACACTGTCTTCGACCTCACAGAGGGTGGTACCGAGGAGGGGTTTCTTATCCCCCTTGTCATCAGCATCCTGGCTTCTTCCACAGGGCTAGGTCATTGGCGGTGTCGGTCTCGGAAGCGAAGGTGGTACTCGGGGCAAGCTGGGACGCCCGAAGACAGATTCTCACCGAGGATTTGCCCGCGATGATACGGGTCTTTTCGACCGCTTTGGTCTTAAGCGATGAGGGTTGTTCTTCGGTCGAGTTGGCCAAATTGCATGGAAATCTCACCTTTGCTGAGTCGAGGTTGACCAAGCTGGCTGCTGAGCTGGATCTGAGCTGGGAGGAGAGCATGACGCAGCGTAAGAAGAGCAGTGAGGCTGAGGAGCGGCTGAAAGCTGCCGAGGAGGAACAGACGAGGCTATAGGCTCGAGTTGAGAAGCTGGAGACTTCCCTTCATCCCACCGAGGACGAGACTAACAAGGAGAGAATCTTGCTTTCCCAGGATGAGTTGTTGGGCAAGATTCGTGAGCTCGAGCAAGACTGCTTGGGGGCCGTCAAGGTCGGGTTTTCTAGCACTGTGGAGCAACTCAGGGTCGTGAATCCCGAGGTTTCTCTGATCCCCGAGGGGACGGGGCCCTACCACCAGGTCGTTGATGGATGGGTGGTTGCAATGGGCGCTGAGGAAGATGATTATGGTATGCCCGCTGACGAGGTCGAATGAGTGTCGCAACTGCTAAAAACACCCGGCGGAAAACAGAAGAGTCGCCACCTTTCGTTATTTATCCCAAAGAGAGGGAAAGGAAATGATTGGAAAAACCTAACAAAAAAGGGAAAGACAAGGTCATCGCAACCAAGTCCTGGATTCGAGAGTCGGTTACACAAGGGGAAGGTATTAGCACCCCTCACGTCCGTCGTACTCGACGGGATCCATGCTTTGTTGTCTATCTAAAAAAGGTGAGTATCTATCTACACTAAAAGGTCAAGGGACAAAAGAAAAAGAAGAGACTCGATAGAGCATCGCCGCTCTATGCCTACGTATTCCCTCGTGCAATGGGAAAGTCACAGTCAACGTAGTTCGGCTAACTACGGGTGAAAGGGAGGAAGGTTGCTCGCCAAGACATCATGTCTTGTGCCTACGTACTCTCAACAGGTATTAGATATCAGAGCAAACATAGTTCAGGCTAACAAGACCACAAGTTAGATCAAGTGTTTTATCCGAGTAAGGTTAACAAACAGTTCTAGCAGTTGGTGTATGCAGCTCGACCATTGGAGACTTAGGTGTTACCGTTTGCGGTAGAACTAAGAGTTAACAATACTCTTTTTATCCGAAAAGATTTTCCATTAATAAGATCCCGAAGGATAGAAAAGGTTTGAAATGTTTTTGTGTTTTTTAGAGAAGAAGTGTTTTGAATTTGATTTGTAACTTATGTTGCACTAGAGACTATGACTTAGGAGCGAATGCGTCGCATATCATCCTAAGGGTGTATACTAAACACTCTAGACAATTGAGAGGAATCCACTCAATCACCATTTCCTAAGTAGCTTAAGGCTCGTAGCATACAACATTCATTAGCCTTTATTATGTGTTTTGAAAATGTTTGAAGATGAGAAGAGAAAGGACGCACTAAAGGGAGACTAACTCAATCCTAAAAGTTGTCATGCAAAGTGGATTTAGAGTTGGGATATAAAAGGGAACTACCTAATGTTATCATGCATGGTTAGCACCTAATGTCTATCATAACCTCTCTTGAATAAGAGAGATTATAGATCCTAAGGTAAGAAAGACAAAAGAAGAGAAAGAGAAAGAACATGAAAATGCAAATGCAAACATGCAAACATAGAATGCACAAATAGGATGAAAGTGAGGGAGGAAATATGTGTGGGGCAGTAGCCTCCACAAGCTCATCTCAACCTCAAGCATGTATATGAGAATGCAAAAGAAGAAGAGAGAAATAAATGCACAAGATGAAATCAAACAACAAAGAAGAAAGCACACAAAAATGCACCAAAAGCGGGATGAAATGACCTAAGTCAAACAACATTAACCACAAGTGCCAAAAGCCAAATCAAATGGAAGGAAAAGAAACTCAAAATAAAAGTTAGGATGGGAGGCTATATGAAGACATCAAGGAACTCATAATATGCACTCAACCATACGCATCACAAGAAAGGTGCAAAAGAAAGCACAAAGAAGTCCTCATGGATTCATTATTTTAGGTATGCTTCAAGTACCTCCTAAGGAGGGACTAAGCCACCTTAAATGAGACTCCAAGGTCATGGAACAGAAGAGGGGAAGAGAGAAAAGAGCTCAAAAGCAAAAGCAAACACATCACAAGAAAATGCAAGCATGTACACAAAAGAATGCAAACAAACCACATATGACAACCCTAAATGGAAACTCCAAAAGGAACACAAGTTTGAACAAGCAAAACACAATGTCATGACCTAAAATTGAGAAACCAGCAACCTTAACATGTTAGCAACATGAATCAAAAGGAATTGAAGGCTCAAAGGATCCATCAAATTCATATCCAAGACAAACTAGGTCAATGCGTATGTATGAACCTCCCTTTGGGGTAACTTGACTTGCAAGTTACCTCAAAATTAGGAAAATGATTCAAAAAGGGCCAAATAAAATGCAAGAAGCTCATAAACATGTTGGAAAACAGAGGCCAAGAAATCATAACCAAAGTCATCACAAATCATCATCAAAGAAATTGATTCACATGGATGCACCAATTTGAGAGAGGGTTATCGACTGTCAACAAAAGCAAGGTCAAAGTCAAACCAAAACTCAACCAAACAGGGGAAAAATGGTCCTCAAAAATCACTCAACTCATCATGGATATGAGGATTGATTTTCAGTCATTGGATCAAAAGGAAAGTGCAAGAACAAATCAAGAACAAAACAATGTCAAGAATTAATTCAAATAAAACACCTCCAATTGATAATTCCATTTTTAAATGAAAAATAAACCAAGAAATAAAATAAAAATTTCCTTAAAAAAAGACATCCTAAAATGTCTTAAACAAATTTTTGTAGAAATTTATCAAGCTTGGAAGTATTTTATTTGGAATTAAATCAAAACAGTTGCAAAACAAAAAAGAAAATAAAAGAAAATAAAATAAATAAAGTGGACGGTGCAAATAGCAAGAAAACTAGGCAAAATGGTTGGGCCACACACAGAGGGGGGTTGCAATAGCAAAAGAAGCCCAGATCCAACTTAAATCAGTCAACTAAACCAAGACTCAAACTCAGCCTTTCAATGCAATTACTAGTCCAATATCCAAGGGTCAATAAAATGCCACGCGTGCCTCAGAAATAAAACACAAAATGAAAATGAATCCTAGCCATCCAAATCAAGACTGGTTAGACAATCCAAGGGTTGGGACACAAGCCATTGAAACGCAGTGTTTCATTAAAGGGAAAGTCAACAAGATCTTGACCACACGTTATGACTATCAGTCCAACATCCAAAGGCCAACATGCTGCCACGTGATCATCAGATTTCAGCATAAAATGAAATTAAATTAAGGCCATCAGATCAGGTCCAGGTCAAATAATCAAGCATGGATCTAAGGGCTAACAGCAAGCCACACCATCATCATCGTTCAAACATGAAAAATAGAGGGAAAGTTGCAGACGGTGGTCGGATTGCCTCCGGTCATCTTCTCCGGCCATGATGAACAGTGGTGTTCCAAAAAAGTTCACGAAACTCACAAATCTTAATATCAATCAACTCACCATGCTCAGTACAACACAAATCCATGGTTTATTTTCATTTTTAGTTCATAAACAAGCCAAATCGAAGCCATGAAGTTTCGAGCTCAAATCACAAAAGTTCAAGAATATGAACAAGACATATACAGAAACGTTCTACTATGCAAGAGGTTTATGATTATGCCAAAATGGCGTTCAATTACATCACATACAGAGAGAAAAATTGAAAGATGATTTACCTAGTGGAATGCTTCCACTGAGCCTTGAAACTTTGATGAAACTTGATGGAAATAAACCAGAATTACTCCACAATCCTCCCTGAAGCTTTAGATGTACTTGATTTGGCTTGAAATTGGATGAATCTCAAAATCCGAATCCCACTCTCCCTTGAGCTTTAGCAACTGAATTCTGGAGCAATTCTTCACCAATTTCGCCCCTGAGGGTTTGTACATGATGCTGAAGTTATATACAATGGATTTGGAGGGAATTGAGGCTCAATCAAAGTTGGTTTAGGTCCAATTGAAATCCAAAATTTTGCACATGAAACTTCCAAAATGCACACGAAAATAGAGCTGCTATGACTTGGTTTTTGGCTCAGGTAGCTTGCATATGCTTCATTCTGATCCAATGGATAGGAATTGTCCCTTGTTTTAATCCTATGGTGTGATTTGCATATGTTACTTCCACTTGAAGCAAGCATGAAAATGGCCATGAAAAAGAGCTCAATTTGCAAATCCAAAATTGGCATTGTGTTTGGAATGATTTGTGGACTCAAAAAATGCACAAGCTTGCCTTGTAATGATTACAAATCAATTAATTGCATTTTATGGCTTTTAATTCTTCTTCCATGAAAATTTCTTCACCAATTCTTCAATCCAAGCCAAATCAATGATAGGTTGATGTTTTTTTTGATGAAATTGACCCCATTTGGAGCAAGGTTGGTGTTGGAAATATTTCCATTTGAGGTGTGCAAAGTGGTGAAATAGACCTATAATGAAAATGACCTATAATCTTACTTTCCCAAAATACCATTGTCTTGTAAGCTTCATAACTTGAGTTCTAGAAATCATATGAAAGACTTCTAATACTTTTTGGAAATCTAAGATGATGAGGAACAACTTTCATGTTTGGGTCAAAGTGAGGAGAAACATCCTTCTAGGTCAAAAGTGGCTTGGAAGTTGGTTGACTTTTGTTGACCAAAATCACATTCATCTGATGACCTGTAACTTGTCAGCATCATAACTTGAGTTCTAGAAATCAGATGAAAGACTTATAGTACTCAAAAGAAAGCTAGAAACATGATCTACAAGTTTCATGTTGGGGTCAAGATGAGATGAAACTTGTATCTTGAGATATGTGGTCTTGAAGTTGGACACTAAACAAGGGATTTTACACTGAGAACCCTAATTTAGTAACTTCTCACACTCTTGATTCTTCTTGATTTGATCTTGAAATGATATATTAGACATCTCAACATAACATTCCATAATCACAAAGACTTGGAATTGAGTCTTAATCTCCTTCAATTTCACAATTGACTAAGGGTTGACCAGATGAAAACCCTAACTGCAACACCTTTGACTGTGGCTCCTTATACTTGACATAATGATTTGGGCAAGCTCCGACATGGCTCTCAAGGCATTCAATGAGCTTTCTCAATATCCCATATCCAACATCATGAATTCACAATCCTCTGATGATCCTCAAATGGCCTCCAAGTTAGGAGTTGATCCACATACATCCATCAGCTCTTTCACAAAGCTTTGACCACTTCTTGGTGACTTTGATGAGCATTCAATCTTGAGTCGAAATTGCTTAGGCTCAACACTCTTGGTAACCTCCACTTGCTATGCACAACCTCTCTTGATCCCCTGTTAAATGAACAATGTTATGCAATGCAATATGCTAGAATATGAAATGAAACACAAGCCAAGTTAAGAAAAGGTTGGTCAAATTTTGGGGTACAACAGCTGCCCCTATTCAAGCGACTTGGACCTGACTGGGTGAAAAGAGAACGACTTTCAAACAATCAAGGTAAAAGACGGTTGAATACCAAAGAACCCGGAAATTTGCCAACCGCAGAAAATAAAACTACAAACAAGAACCTCTGGAGATAACTGCTATGACCACAAACATACTCCGCTGGGGAAAAGAGAAGCATAACCGAGTAAACTCTGCTTGGGGAAAAATATAGTGGGACGAATGCGTCTATCAAAGATTGCACCATGGTCTGGATACCATACAGGTTAAAGGGGAACATTTCAAATTGTCGGAATCTGGATATTCAACGAACAAAATAAGTCAATGAAATTTGTCGGAGTCTGAACACTCAACGTAAGGACCGGAGCCTGGATGCTCAATGAAATTTGCCGGAGTCTGAACACTCAACGTAGGGACTGGAGCCTGGATGCACAACATAATAACCAGAGCCTAGATGCTCAACATAAAAGTCGGAGCCTGGATGCTCAACATGATAATCGGAGCCTGGATGCTCAACGCAATAGCCGGAGCCTGATTGCTCAACGTAATAACCAGAGTCTGGATGCTCAATGCAAAAGTCGGAGCCTGAATGCTCAACGTAATAACCGGAGCCTGAATGCTCAACATAAAAGTCGGAGCCTGAATACTCAACATAAAAGCCGGAGCCTAGATGCTCAACGTGAAAGCCCGAGCCTGGATGCTCAACGAAATCGACCGGAGTCTGAATACTCAACAAAATAAACAACTTCACTGAGGATTTACAGGAGTCTGGATACTCGACGAAAATTGACTGGAGCTTGAATGCTCAACGAACAAAGCACTACATCACGAATTGGAAATTCACTGGAGTCTGGATACTCAACGGAGAAGCCGGAGCCTGGATGCTCAATGTAAAATAAGGAATTCATCCTGAATTAGAGATTTGATGGAGTCTGAACACTCAACGTGATAAACCGGAGCCTGGATGCTCAACATAAAAGCTGGAGTCTGAATACTCAACGTAATAAACTAGAGCCTGGATCCTCAACGTAATAAATCGGAGCCTGAATGCTCAACGTGATAACCGGAGCCTGGATGCTCAACGTGAAATTGACCGGAGCCTGGATGCTCAACGGACTAAACCGGAGCTTGGATGCTCAACGTAATAACCGGAGCTTGGATGCTCAACGAAACAAACCCGGAGCTTGGATGCTCAACGAAATTGACCGGAGCCTGGATACTCAACGGACAAAGGAGATCATCACCATATGAAGCTTACCGGAGTTTGGATACTCAACGGACGAAAGAATATACCATTTGCAAATTCACCAAAGTCTGAATACTCAACGGAGAAGTCGGAGCCTAGATGCTCAACGTAGGTGACCGGAGCTTGGATACTCAACGGAGAAGGGAAAATTACCGGAGTCTGAACACTCGCCGGGTCAAGAGAAAATAGCTATTGGAAGTTTATCGGAGTTTGGATACTCAACGGAACTGACCAGAGTCTGGATACTCCACGGACAAAATAATATACCACAAATTGGAAATTCACCGGAATCTGGATATTCAATGGAGAAGGAGTACAACCACAAAACTTATCAAGGTCTGGATACCCAACTGACTTTACTGGAGTCAGGATACTCGACGGAAAAAGCAATATGTCACGAATTGAAAATTCACCGGAGTCTGGATACTCAACGGAGAGGCCGGAGCCTAAATGCTCAACGAAATAAGCCGGAGCATGGATGCTCAACGAAGATTGACCGGAGCCTGGATACTCAACGGACGAAGAAACACTCATTAGGGTCTGGATACCGCCGGAGTTTTAAGAATACTGTTTCAAATTGCCGGAGTCTGGATACTCAACGAACAAAATGAATCACATCACGAACTGCCATGGTCTGGATACCATATAGGGCTAAGAAGTACATCACACATTGGAAATTTTCCGGAGTCTGGATACTCAACGACATTGACCGAAGTCTGGATACTCAAAGGACGAAGGGAAAATATCACAAATATACCCATCAAAGTCTGAACACCACATTGTCTTCACCGGAGTCTGGATACTCGACGGAAAAAGCACAATAATATCAATCGTCGTGGTCTAGATACCACAACTATCTTTACCAGAGTCTGGATACTCAACGGAAAAAGGAAAACCCCATCAATTGGGAATGGACCGGAGTCTGGATATTCAACGGACTAAGGAATTCATCATAAATACTCATCAAGGTCTGGATACCAAATAAGTTCAAAAATAAATACTCATCAAGGTCTGAATACCAAATGAGTTCAAAACAACATGACCCGCTGAAATCCGAAGACACTGCTGGGGAATAACATGAGTCGGGGTCTGGATACCCCGCGGGCTAAGAGAAATCATTAGTTTCCAAGATCAGGATACCATAATGGCACAGATGTTGACTCTCCGGAGATACACCTGAAACAAAGAGATAACAACCTGACTTATGTTTCACACGCACATGTTTGAGGATGGCGTAATGCTCCATGCGAAATGGAAATGCTACACGTTTGGGTAAATGTTATGCATGCATGTAGATGCAACGGAATTAAATCAGCAAAATAAATGCTAGAGATACGGAAACCACCCTGCTGGTGCAAGAAAATAACCCTGTTGGGGAATCAATGATTGTGCCGGGGAATCAGCTCCACCATAGACCTAGGTCTGGATTGCTGAGAGCTGAATATCTACAGACAATCTGCTAGAGAGGAAAGTTTACCAACCAACTGTTGGGGAATAAGCGTACACTACTATGTATACAACTCTACGGGGGATAGAGATGCCAACTCCAATTTCTAAAGACGAATTCAGACTGAGGAGCATAAACTTGCTTGAGTACCTGCCCCAGTGTAGTACAATTTGCCCCAGTCTAGTCTCTAGGCCGGAAACGACCTCGAGATGGCTTGCCCCTGAACTTGTAACATGAAAGGATTCGTCCTTAGTTGACTAACTCTGATGAACTCTAAAGATATGGAGAGGAACAACTCCTTCATTTTCAATTTTGCCCCAGCCTTTGGGATCTCCATAGCATCTTCCTCGAAAGGAAACCTGAAATCTCTGCACCCTGATGGTTTGATACGAACTGCTTCAGCATTTTGAACCTTGGGGAGGTGCTTCATATCAACTGCCCTCTGGCCAAGCATAACCTCTGTGCTCTTAGGGTGGTCTGCCCCAGCCTTGCAATGACTTTGCCCCTGATTGGCTGATTTCTGGATGGCTGACTCCCATGATATGATCATTTGATATAATTGGCCCTGACTCAACAGAGTATTCAGGCATTCTGCATTCTATCCTGATCGAACTTTCCGGTGTGGAAACTTTCTTGATGTCAAGCGCTTACTCGCAAGTAAAACAAATTATTCTGCATAAAAGATATATTAATGCAACACATATGAAAGTTTTGAAATCCAAGTCTGTTCACCGGAAAAATCTGTGACATATAGTAGATGAAATCATTTATCAAAATGCCAGCATTAATATCCACAAGTTGAGCAGAATCCTTTTAGGAGTCAGTTTCAGCGCTATCTTTACCTAAGTATGCTTTTGAAACAAACCCGCTTCAATTAGGACTTTTGAAGGTCGTAACGTGGTCAGGTTCACGGTTAAGAAAGAAAGGATAAAGGCCCAAATTTATTTTAACCCACCCATTCTCCTTGATGTTCTCCAATCCTACGTTCAGCTAATTTGCCACAAGCACTCACCTTTCAAAGGTGGAATGACATGAGTAATGGTTCGGGAAACCACAAGTTTTCGAAGTGACAGTCACTCGCTTTTCGTCTTTGGTGCCTGGAGTCACACGACTTGTTTTTCCGAGGATTTTTATTTTGCAATCCTTTTCGCTCTTCGCTTTTTCGTTTTTCCCTAATTTTTGCTTGGACTAGCTCTTTTGAGTTTCTTTGATTTCGAAGTCCAGCGGGATGCCCTAATTTTTTTCTAAGTTGCTTGTTTTCAAGATTCAACTTAGCGGGCTTCTTTTTTTATTGTTTTTTTTTGTTTCTCAGAACAAATCATGTGACACTGGCTTGTCTGACTTGTTGAAAGAATTGTGACTATTTCACTCTTTGGTCGATGATGGATAACCACTGTGGTTTTTTAGGCACGACCTCTAGAGGTGTGATTGATCCTCGAACGAGAATACTCTTGTTACAATTTAGACGCTTGGCCAAATTAATTGACACCTACCCTTCCCAAGGTTAAGATTGAGGGTTTTTTCGCTTTCAGAAATAAACTCCTACTACTAGGCTCAAAGGGGTTGACAAGGGATTATCATCCTTATATCTCCGGTGTTTAGGAATTTGAAACAATGCGTGTACATCATCAGCAGGTTTTATTCAAAAGTATACAATCGGAAGCTTGCACGTCTTTCAACTTCGTCATCCTCCCTGGATTCTGCTTAAACAAGCGTTTGACATTTGTAAAACAGTAATTAGTGAACACGAATGTGTTTAATCAAAACATACATATTCATTCCATTATCAATATCAATTGAAAACAAACAAGTTTTACAAACGAAATTTGCATTTAAACAGGAAAGAAACTACAAATGAAAAAAAATAGCAGGATAAGACAAAGATTGCCAGCTTCTGGGAACTGGGCTTTCAAATCTTAACTTGTTGCTGAGTCAGACATATTTAAAATTGTTCGTCGAAGTCGTTCTGATACTCCTTTGAACATCTGTTCTCGGTGAACTCTTCCACAACATGAACTGATATGCCCACCTGGCTGGATGAAGGAAGATCGTTGATCTGAATACCCTGAAGTGTGATTGAGAACCGGTTGGAATCCAGCAGAGTCTAAACTTGGATTCTAAGCACCTTACAGTTCTCAGTTGAATGCTCTTATGCCCCAGCATGGTACTCACAGCAGGCGTTGACATCAAAACTTGGCGGATATGGCGGAATCACTTGACTAATCTCTTTCGGCACTATTAGACCACCTTTGATCAAATATGGCAATATCTGACTGTATGACATGGGCAACTGAGCGCACTGCCTTTCTAGCTTCTTTGGTCTTTGATTGGCGTGCTGACGCGATGGATGACGATATGCTCGTTGACTTTGACGTGCAGACATTAGAGACTGCTGACTTTGACCAATTGAATCACCTGGAGATTGAGTATGAGATATCAGGGACTCCCTTTTTTCAGGTGCTTTCATCCTCAGGCTTGGCCTTGGAACAGGCAACTGTTGCGGGCAAGGGGATTCAGAAATCAAGTATTACAATATATAGCCCTGACCTGATACAGCTTCGGGGGAAAGGATATGAGCCTCCACCTCTTTTGCAATTCCTGGAATAAGACCACCTGGTATGATTATGCCGCCCGACGCGAATTCAACTGCCTTAGAATCAATTAAGTCCTGACCCTTGTGCTTGAAAGCTTTGTAGTTCTCCACATCATACCCCGGTGCCCCAGAATGGAAATCACAGTGGGCACTTACATCGTAACCTGGTGGTGGCTCGCCAGTCAACAGAGACAAAGTCCAAAGTTTGACCAACTGAAGTTGAAGCAGGAATTGCAACAGCTGAGCATATGTCGTAGAAAACTGATCAAAAATTTTGGCAGACTGCCTCGGCCTCTGTGCATACTTTTCAGCATTAGGACTACCCTGGGAGACAGGACATAACTGTTGACGAGGAAATTCTGGAGCTTCAAGGCGTGCACGAGATCTCTGAGACCTATCATGCCTTGGGAGAGGTTTCACTGGCAGAAGTGGAACTAGCGCCTCTGCTGCAGTCTCAGGCACCTGATCCTTTCTTAGCACACCTCTCAACACTTCTGCGATCAAGCCCATCTGAGTCTTCAACTGCTGGTTTTCCTCTCTAAGCATCTTCTGATTCAGACGTAACACTTGCATATCCCCCATAACCTGCCTCATCTAGTTCTGCATTTCCCTCGACTCTGCTCGCATTTGCTCCATCACTCTTCTCTGATTCTCCTTGGTAGCGTACCGGTGAGCTGTTTGATTGGCAATCCTGAAACACACTAGTGGGCCACAGGAAAATAAGATTAATAGTTCTGATGCATCTGCAATGCAAAAATGCAGACATGTATGTATGCAACAGGGAAATTTCCCCCTCGATTCTAGTTTCTGGGAGAAACACAACAATGGAGAGCCCTACAGACAAGCATATAACAGAACCTCCTCGTATATAATCACAAGCCAACAGGAAATGAACAAACAACAACATTTGAGTATAATAAGAAAAGACCTCAACCAATAAGCCTGGTGATGGTCAGTACAACAGGCAATAAGCATCAAACTACAACAGAGATGAACAAGATAGTCAAGCTGGATGATGAGACCAGAAGTCCTCTAGCAACTCTCGCGTCTCAAGATGATCTGGTCTAGCAAGTAGTCCCTGAATAAGTAGTTCTCGCTGGCTAAAAGTGTGTTGTAGACTCTCAACATGGTCTTCCCAAGCTCCTTCCCCAAAGCACGCCTCGAGCTTGCATCTCTTGGAATCAGCTCTCAACCTGCAATCCTTCAAGTTTGCAATGGCTTCGCTCAACCTGTACTCGCTATCACGTCATAGTGATGCCTCTGCTGAAATATTCTCATCCTTTGCTCTGAGCTGAGTCTTCAACTTGCTTATCTGTAGCTTCAACTTGTCTTCGCGCTCTTTGTTGTTGGTGAGTGTAGTATTCCATTGGTTGTTAAACTTAGAAATCTCTAAGTAAGCTCTATCCAAATCTTGCTTCTTGGAAGCAAGAACACTATTAACAGCCTTGAAATCCAAACCCAAACGCTCCCGAGAATTGGTCTCCTTGGTCAGATCTGTACCCAATTTGTTTACAAGCTCAGTTTGTTTCTTGAAGGAATGAACAACCTCAATCTTCTCACTTCGAAGCTGAATGATTTCTTTCTCCAACTCCTCATTGGCTTTTCTCAACTCTTCCTTCTCAAACAATAACTGATTGTACTTCTGAATGTCTACGGTGGTAGGTTCCTCAATCATGAGAGGATACAAAGGTGCAACTGAAGGAAACGGCATCAGAAACTTCGCAGCTCTATCATGAATCCAAGTCAGGTAAGGGTCATAGGCTCGACTGTTACTCTTCCTCAAGGCTACTTTCCCTCTCTGATGAATACTACTCCAAGCATGCTCTAATCTGGCTAAGGCATCGCCCTCTAATAAACTGGTGAGATACAAAGATTCCTGTATCTCCTCTTCTTTAGGAGGATCCTTCAGTGCATATCCAAACTGTCTGACTAACAAAGAAGGATTATAGTTGATGCAACCTTTCCTTCCGACCAAAGGGACATTAGGAAATCTTCCGCAACTATAAATAATATATGTACCAAGCATATCTCGGTCAAACCAAGTAATGTTCTCCGCAGACAAACCCATCAACCTATCGGACCACTCTGAAGTACCAGCGGTAGCAATAAACGGACCTGTCTTGGGCATATGACTAGCAAACCACCTGTATAATAAAGGGACACAACAAGATACATTCTTTCCCCTTCGGTTCTCATTCTTGTGGTGCACAGAATGATAAACATCTCCGAGAAGTGTGGGTACCGGATTTCCTGAAGCTAGCAAGTAGAAAGCATCCACATCTACAAAGTCTAGCAAATTAGGAAACAATACGATGTCGTATATACAAAGAGCTAGAATGGCGCCAAACACAATCCATCATCCATCCTTGGAGAACTTCTGAGCTTTCTCCACCAGAAAA
Organism: Lathyrus sativus; assembly: GCA_963859935.3. NCBI lineage: Eukaryota > Viridiplantae > Streptophyta > Magnoliopsida > Fabales > Fabaceae > Lathyrus > Lathyrus sativus. The sequence goes on along the minus strand of OZ012736.1, from coordinate 414,109,564 downwards.
GGGAAGAGAAAACCATATGTCCCACTCCTCTTAACCAGCTTCCCCTTCAACTCTGAAGCATCCAAGTGCAATATAGCAGCGAGCTTAGCTAGATCAGGCTCAACATCAATATAGACAAACGACATCTGATCAAGAATAGGTACCCCTAACAGCTCAGAATACTCCTCTAGGGTAGGAGCCAGGACATAGTCAAGAAAGACGAAGCATCTCAGCTGGGCATCATAGAACTGCAGAAGAGTATAGACACCACTGATCTCATATGCTGAAGGCTTGCAGGCAAACCTTACCAATCTCCCATAAGACTTCCTAAAATCCTCCATCACCTCCCTGTCGTCCATAGCGATCAAACTCCAAAAAGAACTGACATCTGGGGTAGGAAACCTATAAGCAATTGTTCTCTTCAAGGGATCCATAACAAGATCACTAGAATCGCGGAGGAAATATGCACCTACAACATAAATACATGTTAATGAAATGCAGATGAAAATGCAATGCAAATGCACACAGGAGATCAAGATTGTTGTGTTGTTGATCAAGAAGAACCAGTGCTCTGCTTTAGCAAGAACAAAGTACCGACAATAGGACCCACTGATATCAGGAACACAGATTTACACTATAAAGAACCGGGTAATCTGAAAGTCAAGGTTTCCTGCATAACCCAATCCCTCTCACAGGTATGGACCTATCCGCTGATAAGGTTCGGCATCCTATGCGTTCATCAACGTCACAGACTTTTGAGAAATGATGATACGCTCACCATTTCTGGTTTGGCATCATCATCTCCCGAAGAGGCCTCACTTAGCTGAATCACAGATGATCGGACCCCAGAGTCGACAGCCCTCAAATCCAAAATCCCCTCGAGCCCTAAGGTCCAGAAAAGAAATCATCAAAGAGAATCTCGTTTGAGCGTGAATTTCATGGGGAATTGTGTCTGCTAAGCAAACAGGTCCCCCATTAATCTCCACTACTAATGCTAGGTTTGTACTCAAGCCCGGGTCCGGCTTATCACTCATCAGAACTTCTCTCCCCACAGCACAACAATAATGATATAATGTTGAAACTAAATGCGGGAAAATAAAGATAAAGCACATATATACAACACCCAAAGATAAACAAACAAGCGCTAGGATTGACTCGCATAGGGAACCAGAGTCCCCAGCAGAGTCGCCAGTTGTCACAACTGCGAAAAACACCCGGCGGAAAACAGAAGAGTCTCCACCTTTCATTATTTATCCCAAAGAGAGGGAAAGGAAATGATCGGAAAAACCTAACGAAAAAGGGAAAGACAAGGTCATCGCAACCAAGTCTTGGATTCGGGAGTCGGTTAGGCAAGGGAAAGGTATTAGCACCCCTCACGTCCGTCGTACTCGACGTGATCCACGCTTTGTTTTCTATCTAAAAAGGGTGATTATCTATCTACACTAAAAGGTCAGGGGACAAAAGAAAAAGAAGAGACTCGGCAGAGCATCGCCGCTCTGTGCCTACGTATTCCCTCGTGCAATGGGAAAGTCAGAGTCAACGTAGTTTGGATAACTACAGGTGAAAGGGGGGAAGGTTGCTCGCCAAGACATTACGTCTTGTGCCTACATACTCTCAACAGGTTTGAGAGATCAGAGCAAACGTAGTTCGGGCTAACAAGACCACAGGTTGGTTCAAGTGTTTTATCCGATTAAGGTTAACAAACAGTTCTAGCAGTTGGTGTATGCAACTCGACCATTGGAGACTTAGGCGTTACCGTTTGCGGTAGAACTAAGAGTTAACAATACTCTTTATACCTGAAAAGATTTTCCATTAATAAGATCCCGAAGGATAGAAAAGGTTTGAAATGTTTTTGTGTTTTTTAGAGAATAAGTGTTTTGAATTTGATTTGTAACTCATGTTGCACTAGAGACTATGAGTTAGGAGCGAATGCGTCGCATATCACCCTAAGGGTGTATACTAAACACTCTAGGCAATTGAGAGAAATCCACTCAATCACCATTTCCAAAGTAGCTTAAGGCTCGTAACGTACAACATTCATTAGCCTTTATTATGTGTTTTGAAAATGTTTGAAGATGAGAAGAGAAAGGACACACTAAAGGGAGACTAACTCAATCCTAAAAGTTGTCATGCAAAGTGGACTTAGAGTGGGGATACAAAAGGGAACTACCTAATTTTATCATGCATGGTTAGCACCTAATGTCTATCATAACCTCTCTTGAAGAAGAGATCTTAGAGATCCTAAGGGAAGAAAGACAAAAGAAGAGAAAGAGAAAGAACATGAAAATGCAAATGCAAACATGCAAACATAGAATGCACAAATAGGATGAAAGTGAGGGAGGAAATATGTGTGGGGCAGTAGCCTCCACAAGCTCATCTCAACCTCAAGCATGTATATGAGAATGCAAAAGAAGAAGAGAGAAAGAAATGCACAAGATGAAATCAAACAACAAGAAGAAAGCACACAAAAATGCACCAAAAGTGGGATAAAATGACCTAAGTCAAACAACATTAACCACAAGTGTCAAAAGCCAAATCAAATGGAAGGAAAAGAAACTCAAAATAAAAGTGAGGATGGAAGGCTATATGAGGACAGCAAGGAACTCATAATATACACTCAACCATACTGTTGCGATGAAATCTGGATACCAAGTTATTGATTAACTTGAATCTTAATTCATTTACAACCGGACTTTAATTTATCCAAAAAGGAAAGGTTTAAAGAATGAAAAACCTATAAGAATGCAAAGCAAAAGGCAAGGCCTAAAGCTGAGCAAAGAGAGATCTAAAGGTTCGGGGGTTGGTTATACCTAGGGAAGGTGTTAGCATCCTAAGCATCTGTAGTACTCTACAGGAACCTCTTGTTAATATTTGTGTTTGCTAAAGTTTGCTTGCTAAAGGGAAAGGTGCTAAGGTAAAGATCTAAAGTATAAAGAGTATGTACAAAGTTTGCTCGCGAAGACATCGCATCTCGTGCCTACGTACCCGGACGGGAATGGAATCAGAGCAATCGTAGTTCCCCTATCTAGGGATAAAGAACTGCTATGTTAAATGGAAGGGAATGTCCCAGGCGGGACGACTAAATAGAGCACGACGACTCCAAGCCTAAGTTGTAAAGATAAATAGGGAAATGCCCACGGCGGGACGACTAAATAGAGTATGACGACTCCAAACTTTAAATTGTAAATGTAAACGGGAAGTTAGTTGTTAGTGAGCTCGCCAAGACATCGCATCTTGTGCCTACGTATCCTCATCGAGAAATCAGAGCGATCGTAGTTCCCCTATCTAGGGATGAGGAATTCTTGACTGTGATCAAGGTTCCAAAGGGATGTAAGTATTCATAAGGAAGTACTTACAGGGAATGCGGCGACTCCAAGTCTACGTTGAAACTGTTGTGATAAGGGATGTCCATAACGGGACGCTAAAGTGAGCACGTCGACTCGAATCCTAAGGCTATGATAAAGAGTTAAAGGTTGTCCATGGTGGGACGGTTAAAAGTGAGCACGGAGACTCGAATCCTAAGGCTAGGATCAAGGGAGGGATGTCCACGGCGGGACACTAAAAGTGAGCACGGCGACTCAAATCCTAAGGTTAGGAATAAAGGGTAAAGGGTGTCCGCGGCGGGACGGTAAAAGGTGAAAATTGACCAAAAGTATTTTTAGGCAGATTTTAAAGGTAACTTCCACTGGTGGAAGTTCAGTGCAAAAGTTGCCAAAAGTATTTTCAGGCAGATTTTAAAGGTAACTTCCACTGGTGGAAGTTCAGTGCAAAAGTTGCCAAAAGTATTTTCAAGCAGATTTTAAAGGTAACTTCCACTGGTGGAAGTTCAGTGCAAAAGTTGCCAAAAGTCATTTTCATACAGTTTTTAAACATGATATCAACATACAAGACAAAGATTGGATGTTAAAGTGGTGGCAACATGGCATGAGTGAAAGATGTATATGATTTGTTCCAATAATTAAACTGAATCAAAACACAACAGAATAGGTAATTGCTTGTCAATTGCAAATGCAATTTTGAAAAATGCAACTTGCAGTCATAGACTATAACAGTTGGTTTTCTAGAGGGACTGTTGGTTTGAACATATCTTAAATATGATATAAAGCAAGTTCCAAAATGGAGATGCCTTCAAAAACACCAAAGTGGAAAATTGGTCCATGAGTTGCAATTTGAAACCATGGTTTGAACAACCAAAGACAGCATGGCCAATTTTTAGACAAATGTAAATCAACTAAGAGCTAAGGCATTAGTTTGTTGTCAACTTTTGAGAATCTCTAAGACAAACTTGCTTGATAGAAAGTTTGAGGTTTGAGGGGAGGGTGCTGTCCAGATTTGACAGCAGGTTTTGATCAAGAAAATATGGATATGCTGACATGAATAAGCCAAACATGATGACAACTAACCTACTCAAAAAAATAGCCCCTTATTCATGACTCACAAAGACATACATGGTAAAGGTAAATCCAAAGTTGACACAGTTGGTGACACACATCCAATAATAGCACTTCACAATATAACTAAGAAGACCTATTCATCATGTTTAAATACCAGACTGTTTTAATAGCAATGAACATGACTTTAAAAAAAAACCAAGACAGCAGTATCAATATTAACAGATTTGTTGCAGTCAACACAATCAATGTTGCACACCAAGTGATAACAGATCCAATATTCCAAATACAAACCATCAAGCAGAACTCAAATATATTTTCATGATATTTATGCATACAAAGGAAAGAATTTTAAGGTACCAACCTCTTGTAGATCCCTCTCAAGCAAGCTAGCAGCAAAACAAGATCCCCTCCCTTTTAAGCACACTTGTGATAGTTGCTTCCTTTTGAAGAAAGAAGGAAAATTTGAGACCAGTTTGGGCAAATGTAAATCCAGCTGATCTTTGAAGCCATGGTCAGTTATAATATCATATCATGAAGGTGTTTTCAATGTTGAGAAACAGCTCATGGAGTGATTTGGCTTGAAAAGTACATAGAGGTCAAACTATGGTGTATGGACATTTGACTTTTTGATCCTTTGGTTTTTTGAGAAAACTAATGGTTGGAACAGCTTCAGAGGGTCATTTTAAGGTTGTCTATGTGGTCTTTGAAGTGTTTTAAAGTTTGGAGAAAGTTCTGGTGTGAAAGATGCAAAGTGACATTTTTGTGGTTTTTGAAAGATTTGGTGTTTTTGCAAATTTGAAGCAAGGTCAAGGAATTGTGGTAACAGAACTTCTCTATGGATTTTATCAGATGAATTTTCCCCCAAATGAGGTGAATGAGCCCCCCTTTTATAGAGAAATGGATTGAGGTGCTTGCTAGAGACCTTTCTTCACCATGAAGCAAGCCTTGATATTTTTGAGAAAAACCCCACTTGGTTGGCTTGGCTGCTCTTTTTCCCAAGGGTCAAGCTATTTTTGAGGGGTTACAGATGCATTTATCAGGCTACAAGCATGGGAGAGTGGCTGGCTCATGATGAAGCTTTACACCTCATGCTTGGAAAATTCAACCTTTTCAACTTTGGCAATGAAACTCCAATTTCAATTTTGTGATACTTCTCATGCATACTTTCTGTTTTAGCATGCTACAAATATTCTATACATCAGTTAGAACAAGTCTTGCAAGCTGAGATTGGCCCAATTGGAGGGAAGAAGTGATTTTGCAAAATTGGGCAATGTGGGACTAAAGTGTGAAACCTCCAACTTTGAACACATGTAACTTTCTGCTCATAAATCATCTTGAGGAGTTCTTGTACTTTTTAGAAAGCCCTCATGTAGTACTAAAACATTCATGTTGGCCATAAGTCTTGATTCCAATTGAAACTAGGTGAAAAATCCTCCTAAAGTTGGCTGAATTTAGGGTTCTTAAGGCAAAATAACTTAGAAATTTTCTAAGTTATTTCCCCCTCTTGCAATGTTTTTCCTCTAACTCCAAAACTAAGCATTTTTTGACTATGGACCACTAGGAGACTTTTGTAGAGCTTGTCAAGAGCTTTCAAATGAGCTTGGAACCACCTCAATCGGATGTGCGGTTAGGAAGTTACGGTCTTGTCCCTTTCAAAACCCTAATTCCCGATTTTCTCGATTATTCTTTCATCCTTGATCAAATGACCATGAAATTTTATGAGCAAGCTGATATTGACATATGGAACATTTTTGCTTCACATCTTGAAGTCTCAATCCTTAAATTTGAAAAGCCGATTTTTCGTCGACGGCGCGATCGATCAGTGACCACCGAGTCGTCTGTGGGGGTTCTGGACTTCTCGAGACTTTGAAACTTTTTGAGTGGACTTCAATAGGCCATATGAACCTTGTAAACCACAATTCCCTCATTGAAATACATTCTAGCACAAAAGTCAACTATAGTTGACTTTTCCTCAGTCAAAACCCTAATCGGGGCTCCACACTGCACTGTTCTTGATTCTGGGGTACAACCTCAAATTGTTTTCACATTTGGTATCAAATAGCATTCTTGAACTTGTTTCTTGATTTAATTCATTCAAACATTGATTGATCAAACCTCACAGTTTCGATTTTAACCGCGCGAAACCCTAATTCATCTGCATCTTAAACAAAGAAAAACTTGAACTGGGTTAGGGTTAGATAATCATATGAGTATGATCCTAAAATGATAATGAAGATCTAAGGGTCAAATTTTGGGGTATGACAGTTGCCCCTATTTAAATATCTTTCACTGGATGGCGGTGAGAGATGAGAATCCTTGCAAAATCGTAGTGAAAGGTATTTAAATATAGAAGACCAAAAATTTTGTCCCTTAGATCCAATGGTATGCAAAAGGACAAATGTTAATATGCCATGAATTCTAAATGATGCTTTATGATGCAAGACAATAACAGAACGGTATAACAACGAGTAACTGCTCACTGGGGAAAACAGCAACACCGGAGGAAAGAGGCAAACGGGGAATAAAGCACCCATGATGCCAAGGAAATTGTAATTCATCCACAAGGTAAGACGTGAGTAAAACACGACCTCGGGAGAAAGGAAGTAAATGGGGAATAAAGCACACAAGTAAGGTAAACTCATCCACAAGGTAAAACGCGAGTAAAACACGACCTCGGGAGAACAGGCAGATGGGAGTAAAACACCATGATGCCAGGTAGATGGGGAGTAAAGCACCCAGGTAAGGTAAACTGGAGTTCGTCCGCAAGGTAAGACGCGAGTAAAACACGACCTCGGGAGAACAGGCAGATGGGAGTAAAACACCATGATGCCAGGTAGATGGGGAGTAAAGCACCCAGGTAAGGTAAACGAGGTAAGACGTGTGTAAAACACGACCTCGGGAGAGAAAAACAAATTGGGGAATAAAGCACCCATGATATGTGCATGTATATGAATTATGCTTATGATATACGCATGTATAAATTATGCAGATGATATATGATCAAATGCAAATGCGAATGCCGATGACAAGGCTCGACTCTTTTGGTGAGAAGACAAGACTGGATGACTGATTCCTCAACATGGAGATCACTTTCAAACTGCCTGGTGGATTGAAGATACTATTGTTGAATACATCTCTTCCACCCTGATAAGTTGTACCAAACTGATGATCCTTGTAGGAAGGATAAAGAGCTGTTTTAGGAATTCCTCAAGTAAATTGCCCTCAGTTGAGCTGTCTGTTGTGGACGAAAACTGATGATGACTTCAGCTTGTCTTGATTTTTGAAGATGACTGATTTACTGAGTGCTTGGAGAGCTTGCCCCAGTCTGAGTCTTGAAATATATTATGGATAAACCAATTCTGAGAATACCATGTCTTGAACAAATATTGAATTGATTCTTTGACAGGATGTAAAAGGAACTTGCCCCTGCTAAGATCACCTGACCAAGTTTCTCAATGTTTGAAAATTCCTTGAGGAAAGCCAGTTTGCAAACAAGAGTGTTCATACAAACATGGTAATGTAAAGTTCATGCAACTTTTGAAATCAAAATCATTTTTGAAAGATGCGAAGTAAAAGAGTCAATGGTCAGAACACGGTGGTTCAAGACACTCAAAGTTTAAAGCAAAGGCGTACTGCCAAAAATAGTTGATTTACAAAAATCTTTAGGAGTCAGGTTACGCAACCTCGCTGTAGTATGCTTTCAAAATAACTTTGTTTCAATTAGGTCTTTTAAGGATTGTAGCATGGCCTGGTTCACGGTTTAAGAAACAAAGGATAAAGGCTCAAAGTTTATTTGGTGCCCACCCCATCTACGTGATGATCTCCAGTCCTAGGCTCAGTTTAAATCAGACTATGCGTTCAGTTTCCCCTAGGTTATGAATTGCACTGATGATAGTGGTAATGGTTCAGAAGTTAACAGTCTTTTTTGAAAAGGTGGTCACTGCTTTTGTTTACAAGATTTGGTCGTTTTGAATTCATTGAGGATCTATATGGTAAGGACTTTAAAGATATCCTCTTTTTATTATCCTGAACTTTTTCTTTTAGAGTTTTACAGTCAGCGGAATGCCCCAGTTTTGCCTAAGTCTCCTTCATAGGTTTTGACTTAGCAGGCTTTTTTCTTTGATATCTTTTTCTTTGTTTTAAATAAAGTGGCTACCTAGCTTAATGATCAAGGTGAACCATCATCGTCTTTTGCTTGAAAAACATCTTCAACACTTGTTTGTTGTGTGCGAAGGAAATATTGTAGTTGCATCCTTTATATGAAAGGTGTCTTATATGAACACACAACCGAGTTAACTGAGAACTACCCACCCCAAGGTTAAAACTGCGGGTTTTTTGTAAAGAAAGAAACTCCAACTTCTAGGCTCAAAGGGGTTGACAAGGGATTATCTTCCTTATTTCTCCAGTGTTTGGGAGTTGAAACAATGTCTTACATCGTCAACAGAGGTTTGATTGAAAGCATACTAACAACAATTATGGGTATAACATTTTCATCATCTTCCCTCCAATATTTGCATAATTAAAAATTTGGACAAGGAGTAAATATTTGAAAGTTAAAGCACAGAAGTGCACGCAATCGATGAATTGAAATCAAAAGTTGTAATGTTCATTCATTAAAATGAAAGTACAAACACTAATTAAAAGCAAACAGCTTAAACAAAATAAGGAGAATGCAAACAATGAGAAACAAAAAGGCCTAGTGACTAAATCAGTACAAAGATGGGTTGTCCTGTCTGAAACACTGGCGCTCAAAAAGATGGTTTGCTGAAGTCAGACTGAAGTTTCACTTTTGATGCTGGTAGAGGATTTTTCTGAACATTCGGTTGACTGTCTGTAAAATCAAGGATCCCAGTTCTAATCAATTCACGCACCCTAGCTTTCAATGCAAAACAATGCTCCAAGTCGTGGCCTGGGGCACCCTCATGAAAAGCACAATGGAGATCATCTCTAAATCCAGCTGGAAGAGAATTTGGAGTTTGCAGAGTCTTTGTATTGATCAACCCTTGTTGAACCAGGCTCGGATATAATTCTGTATAAGTCATGGGAATAGGATCGAACTGATTCTTATTCTGATACTGGTTCGATCTAATAGCAGGACGTTGAGGATTTTGAACTGGTCGTGGAGCAGTAATAGCAGAAATGGTAGAGTGATTATACTGAGGTCGGGGATGAGGCCTCCTCACTTCAGCCATGACATCATTGGTATGTTCTTCTTTCTTCTTATGGAAATTCCCAAAGGGCTTCTTTACACCATTAGAAGATTCAACAGCTTTGGATACCTTACCCTTTTTCAACCCTTCTTCTAACCTTTGACCAATAGTCACCAGATCTGTGAAGTTTGAAGACACGCTTCTAATCATCTTTTCCCAATAGAAAGGAGATAAAGTATCCATGAACATTCCAGTTAATTCTTTCTCCGCTAAAGGGGGTTCAACTTGGGAAGCTAACTCTCTCCAACGTTGAGCGTATTCTTTGAATGATTCTCTTTCACTTTGAGACATGTTTTGAAGTTGACGACGGTCAGGAGCCATATCCAGATTGTACTTGTATTGTCTCATGAAGGCATTGGCGAGATCTCGGAAGCAGTGGACACTGTTATGTTCCAAATTCATATACCACTTGAGAGAAGCACCGCTTAAGCTGTCTTGGAAGCAATGGATGAGCAACTTCTGATTGTTGGTGTAGGCTGCCATCCTTCGGTAGTACATAACCAAATGGGCTCTAGGACATGAGTGCCCCTTATATTTCACAAACTCTGGAGTCTTGAACTTTGTAGGCATAACTAGACCAGAAACTAAGCACATATTGTCTACATCAATGTTGAAGAAGTCAGTACCCTCAACGGCTTTGAGTCTCTTGTCTATATTATGAAATTGTTCACGGATAATCTCAGGCTCAACAAAATCTTCATGGTCTTCACCTTGAGCACTAGCAGCATTATAGTCAAAGAATGGAGTCTCAAAGGGAGCTTGGTCGTTCTGAGCAACAGTGTGAACCACAGGTCTGGGCTCTGTAAAGACGGGAGCTGGAAAAACTAGTCTGACAGTCTGACCAATCATGGAAGTAGATGCAAGAGGTGGAGAATAGTTGGGAGGTAAACCAAACTCTGGCCAAGCTGATTGTGGCATCTAAACAAGAGGGGGCTCAGCACTAGAAACTTCCTGAATAACAGTTCTTTGAGATGGCTCTCCTCTGGCAATCAATACTTGAAGCATCTCAGTGAGTTTAGTCATGCCTAACTTCAATTCATCGATCTCCATTCGAACTTCTGCATTGTGTACTTCCTATCCTGACATCTTGCGTCTATAGTTTTCTCTAGTCCGATATCGGTGTCGAGGAATCAGCTTGACAACTCAAAGGTATACTGGATAAGGAAGACAGCTGGACATGAGCGACCAAGCAAACAGAGGTATGCAAGGAACCATGCAAAGATGCAAATGCGATGCAATGTGATGCAAGAGAAGATATAAATCACACATAACAGGTTCAAAGGTTCAAGATCGCAGCATGGAGTTTGAGTGAAGAACCAATCATAGGGTATGTACTAGGGGTAAAGCACTTGTACAACAGGTTCTAACAAAGTTCCCAGAGTCAACAACCCATCTCTCGGATATTATCGACACACCAAATACTTGGAAATCAATAATATTCTCAAGAGAGTCTTGTCTGAGTGTAGTATCGCGTATCGACTACTTCGGAATTACTCCCTTATAGTCATCGCACTACGTCCTAAAAGGCCAAGTGGGGTAAAAGGCAACTTAAAGTCCTCAGTATCACGGGCTTCTATGTAGAAAGTAGTATTGTTTTCACAAATACTCGTTTAACAATACTAACTCTCAGAAGGGCCTCTACTGAGCGGTGGTTTCTCAAGTTAGCTTGGTCGGGAATTAACTCCCTATAAGCCTTCTTGAATATACCACCATCCTATCATAAGTGCGCTCAAGTACGGGCATAGTACTATCCTTACCACTCAAAGTAACAAACCTCTATACAGAAAAACCCAAGCACAGACAGATATATGTAAAAATATATACAAATATAAAAGCAATTAAACATATAACAAACACAAATATAAACAAGGTGGGCTTAACCCTCTTAGGGGAAGTTTTTATCCCCAGTGAAGTCGCCATTTTCTGTTGCGGTGAAATCTGGATACCAAGCTATTGATTAACTTTAATCTTAATTCATTTACAATCGGACTTTAATTTATCCAAAAAGGAAAGGTTTAAAGAAAGAAAAACCTATAAGAATGCAAAGCAAAAGGCAAGGCCTAAAGCTGAGCAAAGAGAGATCTAAAGATTCGGGGGTTGGTTATACCTAGGGAAGGTGTTAGCATCCTAAGCATCTGTAGTACTCTACAGGAACCTCTTGTTAATATTTATGTTTGCTAAAGTTTGCTTGCTAAAGGGAAAAGTGCTAAGGTAAAGATCTAAAGTATAAAGAGTATGTACAAAGTTTGCTCGCGAAGACATCGCATCTCGTGCCTACGTATCCGGACAGGAATGGAATCAGAGCAATCGTAGTTCCCCTATCTAGGGATAAAGAACTGCTATGTTAAATGGAAGGGAATGTCCCAGGCGGGACGACTAAATAGAGCACGGCGACTCCAAGCCTAAGTTGTAAAGATAAATAGGGAAATGCCTACGGCGGGACGACTAAATAGAGTACGGCGACTCCAAACTTTAAATTGTAAAGGTAAACGGGAAGTTAGTTGTTAGTGAGCTCGCCAAGACATCGCATCTTGTACCTACATATCCTCATCGAGAAATCAGAGCGATCGTAGTTCCCCTATCTAGGGATGAGGAATTCTTGACTGTGATCAAGGTTCCAAAGGGATGTAAGTATTCATAAGGAAGTACTTACAGGGAATGCGGCGACTCCAAGTCTACGTTGAAACTGTTGTGATAAGGGATGTCCACAACGGGACGCTAAAAGTGAGCACGTCGACTCGAATCCTAAGGCTAGGATAAAGAGTTAAAGGTTGTCCATGGCGGGACGGTTAAAAGTGAGCACGGAGACTCGAATCCTAAGGCTAGGATCAAGGGAGGGATGTCCACGGCGGGACACTAAAAGTGAGCACGACAACTCAAATCCTAAGGTTAGGAATAAAGGGTAAAGGGTGTCCGCGGCGGGACGGTAAAAGGTGAAAATTGACCAAAAGTATTTTTAGGCAGATTTTAAAGGTAACTTCCACTGGTGGAAGTTCAGTGCAAAAGTTGCCAAAAGTATTTTCAGGCAGATTTTAAAGGTAACTTCCACTGGTGGAAGTTCAGTGCAAAAGTTGCCAAAAGTATTTTCAAGCAGATTTTAAAGGTAACTTCCACTGGTGGAAGTTCAGTGCAAAAGTTGCCAAAAGTCATTTTCATACAGTTTTTAAACATGATAGCAACATACAAGACAAAGATTGGATGTTAAAGTGGTGGCAACATGGCATGAGTGAAAGATGTATATGATTTGTTCCAATAATTAAACTGAATCAAAACACAACAGAATAGGTAATTGCTTGTCAATTGCAAATGCAATTTTGAAAAATGCAACTTGCAGTCATAGACTATAACAGTTGGTTTTCTAGAGGGACTGCTGGTTTGAACATATCTTAAATGTGATATAAAGCAAGTTCCAAAATGGAGATGCCTTCAAAAACACCAAAGTGGAAAATTGGTCCATGAGTTGCAATTTGAAACCATGGTTTGAACAACCAAAGACAGCATGGCCAATTTTTAGACAAATGTAAATCAACTAAGAGCTAAGGCATTAGTTTGTTGTCAACTTTTGAGAATCTCTAAGACAAACTTGCTTGATAGAAAGTTTGAGGTTTGAGGGGAGGGTGCTGTCCAGATTTGACAGCAGGTTTTGATCAAGAAAATATGGATATGCTGACATGAATAAGCCAAACATGATGACAACTAACCTACTCAAAAAAATAGCCCCTTATTCATGACTCACAAAGACATACATGGTAAAGGTAAATCCAAAGTTGACACAGTTGGTGACACACATCCAATAATAGCACTTCACAATATAACTAAGAAGACCTATGCATCATGTTTAAATACCAGACTGTTTTAATAGCAATGAACATGACTTTAAAAAAAAACCAAGACAGCAGTATCAATATTAACAGATTTGTTGCAGTCAACACAATCAATGTTGCACACCAAGTGATAACAGATCCAATATTCCAAATACAAACCATCAAGCAGAACTCAAATATATTTTCATGATATTTATGCATACAAAGGAAAGAATTTTAAGGTACCAACCTCTTGTAGATCCCTCTCAAGCAAGCTAGCAGCAAAACAAGATCCCCTCCCTTTTAAGCACACTTGTGATAGTTGCTTCCTTTTGAAGAAAGAAGGAAAATTTGAGACCAGTTTGGGCAAATGTAAATCCAGCTGATCTTTGAAGCCATGGTCAGTTATAATATCATATCATGAAGGTGTTTTCAATGTTGAGAAACAGCCCATGGAGTGATTTGGCTTGAAAAGTACATAGAGGTCAAACTATGGTGTATGGACATTTGACTTTTTGATCCTTTGGTTTTTTGAGAAAACTAATGGTTGGAACAGCTTCAGAGGGTCATTTTAAGGTTGTCTATGTGGTCTTTGAAGTGTTTTAAAGTTTGGAGAAAGTTCTGGTGTGAAAGATGCAAAGTGACATTTTTGTGGTTTTTGAAAGATTTGGTGTTTTTGCAAATTTGAAGCAAGGTCAAGGAATTGTGGTAACAGAACTTCTCTATGGATTTTATCAGATGAATTTTCCCCCAAATGAGGTGAATGAGCCCCCCTTTTATAGAGAAATGGATTGAGGTGCTTGCTAGAGACCTTTCTTCACCATGAAGCAAGCCTTGATATTTTTGAGAAAAACCCCACTTGGTTGGCTTGGCTGCTCTTTTTCCCAAGGGTCAAGCTATTTTTGAGGGGTTACGGATGCATTTATCAGGCTACAAGCATGGGAGAGTGGCTGGCTCATGATGAAGCTTTACACCTCATGCTTGGAAAATTCAACCTTTTCAACTTTGGCAATGAAACTCCAATTTCAATTTTGTGATACTTCTCATGCATACTTTCTGTTTTAGCATGCTACAAATATTCTATACATCAGTTAGAACAAGTCTTGCAAGCTGAGATTGGCCCAATTGGAGGGAAGAAGTGATTTTGCAAAATTGGGCAATGTGGGACTAAAGTGTGAAACCTCCAACTTTGAACACATGTAACTTTCTGCTCATAAATCATCTTGAGGAGTTCTTGTACTTTTTAGAAAGCCCTCATGTAGTACTAAAACATTCATGTTGGCCATAAGTCTTGATTCCAATTGAAACTAGGTGAAAAATCCTCCTAAAGTTGGCTGAATTTAGGGTTCTTAAGGCAAAATAACTTAGAAATTTTCTAAGTTATTTCCCCCTCTTGCAATGTTTTTCCTCTAACTCCAAAACTAAGCATTTTTTGATTATGGACCACTAGGAGACTTTTGTAGAGCTTGTCAAGAGCTTTCAAATGAGCTTGGAACCACCTCAATCGGATGTGCGGTTAGGAAGTTACGGTCTTGTCCCTTTCAAAACCCTAATTCCCGATTTTCTCGATTATTCTTTCATCCTTGATCAAATGACCATGAAATTTTATGAGCAAGCTGATATTGACATATGGAACATTTTTGCTTCACATCTTGAAGTCTCAATCCTTAAATTTGAAAAGCCGATTTTTCGTCGACGGCGCGATCGATTAGTGACCACCGAGTCGTCTGTGGGGGTTCTGGACTTCTCGAGACTTTGAAACTTTTTGAGTGGACTTCAATAGGCCATATGAACCTTGTAAACCATAATTCCCTCATTGAAATACATTCTAGCACAAAAGTCAACTATAGTTGACTTTTCCTCAATCAAAACCCTAATCGGGGCTCCACACTGCACTGTTCTTGATTCTGGGGTACAACCTCAAATTGTTTTCACATTTGGTATCAAATAGCATTCTTGAACTTGTTTCTTGATTTAATTCATTCAAACATTGATTGATCAAACCTCACAGTTTCGATTTTAACCGCGCGAAACCCTAATTCATCTGCATCTTAAACAAAGAAAAACTTGAACTGGGTTAGGGTTAGATAATCATATGAGTATGATCCTAAAATGATAATGAAGATCTAAGGGTCAAATTTTGTGGTATGACAGTTGCCCCTATTTAAATATCTTTCACTGGATGGCGGTGAGAGATGAGAATCCTTGCAAAATCGTAGTGAAAGGTATTTAAATATAGAAGACCAAAAATTTTGTCCCTTAGATCCAATGGTATGCAAAAGGAAAAATGTTAATATGCCATGAATTCTAAATGATGCTTTATGATGCAAGACAATAACAGAACGGTATAACAACGAGTAACTGCTCACTGGGGAAAACAGCAACACCGGAGGAAAGAGGCAAATGGGGAATAAAGCACCCATGATGCCAAGGAAATTGTAATTCATCCACAAGGTAAGACGTGAGTAAAACACGACCTCGGGAGAAAGGAAGTAAATGGGGAATAAAGCACCCAAGTAAGGTAAACTCATCCACAAGGTAAAACGCGAGTAAAACACGACCTCGGGAGAACATGCAGATGGGAGTAAAACACCATGATGCTAGGTAGATGGGGAGTAAAGCACCCAGGTAAGGTAAACTGGAGTTCGTCCGCAAGGTAAGACGCGAGTAAAACACGACCTCGGGAGAACAGGCAGATGGGAGTAAAACACCATGATGTCAGGTAGATGGGGAGTAAAGCACCCAGGTAAGGTAAACGAGGTAAGACGTGTGTAAAACACGACCTCGGGAGAGAAAAGCAAATTGGGGAATAAAGCACCCATGATATGCGTATGTATATGAATTATGCTTATGATATACGCATGTATAAATTATGCAGGAAGCTCATAAGCATGTTGGAAAACAGAGGCCAAGAAATCATAACCAAAGTCATCACAAATCATCATCAAAGAAATTGATTCACATGGATGCACCAATTTGAGAGAGGGTTATCGACTGTCAACAAAAGCAAGGTCAAAGTCAAACCAAAACTCAACCAAACAGGGGGAAAATGGTCCTCAAAAATCACTCAACTCATCATGGATATGAGGATTGATTTTCAGTCATTGGATCAAAAGGAAAGTGCAAGAACAAATCAAGAACAAAACAATGTCAAGAATTAATTCAAATAAAACACCTCCAATTGATAATTCCATTTTTAAATGAAAAATAAACCAAGAAATTAAATAAAAATTTCCTTAAAAAAAAGACATCCTAAAATGTCTTAAACATATTTTTGTAGAAATTTATCAAGCTTGGAAGTATTTTATTTGGAATTAAATCAAAACAGTTGCAAAACAAAAAAGAAAATAAAATAAAATAAAATAAATAAAGTGGATGGTGCAAATAGCAAGAAAACTAGGCAAAATGGTTGGGCCACACACAGAGGGGGGGTTGCAATAGCAAAAGAAGCCCAGATCCAACTTAAATCAGTCAACCAAACCAAGACTCAAACTCAGCCTTTCAATGCAATTACTAGTCCAATATCCAAGGGTCAATAAAATGCCATGCGTGCCTCAGAAATAAAACACAAAATGAAAATGAATCCTAGTCATCCAAATCAAGACTGGTCAGACAATCCAAGGGTTGGGATGCAAGCCATTGAAACGCCGCGTTTCATTAAAGGGAAAGTCAACAAGATCTTGACCACACGTTATGACTATCAGTCCAACATCCAAAGTCCAACATACTGCCACGTGATCATCATATTTCAGCACAATATGAAATTAAATTAAGGCCATCAGATTAGGTCCAGGTCAAATAATCAAGCATGGATCTAAGGGCTAACAGCAAGCCACGCCATCATCATCGTTCAAACATGAAAAATAGAGGGAAAGTTGCAGACGGTGGTCGGATTCCCTCCGGTCATCTTCTCCGGCCATGATGAACAGTGGTGTTCCAAAAAAGTTCACGAAACTCACAAATCTTAACATCAAGCAACTCACCATGCTCAGTACAACACAAATCCATGGTTTATTTTCATTTTTAGTTCATAAACAAGCCAAATCGAAGCCATGAAGTTTGGAGCTTAAATCACAAAAGTTCAAGAACATGAACAAGACATATACAGAAACGTTCTACTATGCAAGAGGTTCATGATTATGCAAAAATGGCATTCAATTACATCACATACAGAGAGAAAATTTGAAAGATGATTTACGTAGTGGAGTTGATAACGCGAAATCATATCGTTTGTTTGGCTTGATTTGCATGCATTTATTTGTGACTTTTATTAATTTATCGTGATTTATGTTCTATTATATGATTAATTTACTTCGTTTTGCAGATTGGGGAGAATTTGGACTAAAGAAAGAAAAGGAGAAGAAACAGATGAAAAACGGATGAAAAATAGATGAAAAATAGATGAAAAATAGCAGATACGGATTCTGCTGCTGTGACGACCGTCACAGGTCCATGACGACCGTCATGCGTGTCACGACCGTCACATTTCATGACGACTGTCATGCAGACAAAAAACACAGAATCAGAATTCACGATCAATCTCAACTTAAATCCTTCCTACACTTTCTCCACTCACTGCCCACTACTGGAAGTTACTACACTTTCTCCACTCACTGCCCACTACTGGAAGTTACTACCACTTTCTCCATATCTCACGCATGATCTCAGGAAGTTGAGATAGGAAACATCTCCTATAAATAGACAAGAGATTCACAGAGAAAGGGGTGGATTCTTCATCCCGAAGTTCTGCCAAAGTTCCATCAAAGTTATTTATCGTTACTTTTATTTTCCTTTCCATTTTCCTTCAGTTCAGAATATTGTATTTTCTCCCTGTACCTTTTATTTCTCGCCAAAGTAGAATCCTGCCGACATTGTGGGGGACTACCCAAGGATTTGAGATCAATACAATTTACAGGTTTTTATTAATTGAATTACTACTTTATTTCTGTTATGATGCACGCTTTATTATTTTGTTGTTTATGTCTATTTCCGTTCGCATTAATTATCATGTCTGGCTAAGTTAGTTTTATCGGTATGCAACCGAATTAGTAGGATAGGATTCGATAGTAACCGGTATCTTCCCTTTTTACAAACAACCTTTCTGGCCGTAGTGTTTAAATTTATTTACTGAATAAACTTCGTCCCGAAAGCGAGAACTTATTTAAAAGTAGTTTTGCCACGAAAGTGGGAAATTAATTAAGGTACGAACCAACAAGCGAAAGCTGCGGCAAGACCAGATAGTAAACACTAGGCATTTGTTTTAATAACAGCGAAAGCACTTTAAAATGGATTAGAACCTAGAGATTTCCAAAAAGTAGTTTTAACCCCGAATGGGACAGCGAAAGCGTACATTCGGCCCTTAGAATTATGACTAGAGTCAACAACCATCGTGAAACGAAAGTCTTCAGATCACTATTTTCTTCTGAACAATGTTTGTAAAGAGTAAGAAGCATCGGTGACCTGTCGAATCCCAGATAACTAAGTCTTTGCATACCGATATCCTTTACCGCATTTCTTTAAACCAATTTTCTTTATTTCTTTTGCATTTAATTTCATTCGCATTCAATTTTCCTAATTCCAATAGCCTTAGCTTTACGCCGTAATAATAAATAACGGTAGATTGACATTGGTCTCTGTGGGTTCGACAATCTTTTATATTACTTCGATATTTCCGTGCACTTGCGGAGCGATCAAGTTTTTGGCGCCGTTGCCGGGGACCAACAGTCAATATTGTGATTCCGTTGTTGCATAGTATAGACTAAGGCACTCTTATCTAAATCATTATGTATAACCCATATTTCCCTTATAATTACCACCCTCCATATTATAACTACCACCCCCAATATTTCGAGGAACCACAAATTTCGCTTAAATCCGACCTCGAAATATTATTAGAAGATTTCAATACTACGCACTCTCACCCAAATTCCCTCTATGATGACGACTCCCAATGTTTTGAGGAAACGCAAGATTTTGATACATCCAACCTCGAACTACTACTATAAGAATTCAATGAGACGTCTACTCACTCTAGGATAGAATCTATGATGGAGCGCTTTGTGGAAACACAAACTCTCCAAAACGAAGATTTTAGAAAACAACATCTCCAAATTAATGAAGACCTTAGGCAGATGAACATCATTGTCGATTCCCTCGCAACTCACAGCGAGACTTTGGAGACTCAAATCTCCCTGCTTAGACAAACACCTCTAGAACCCTTCCCAGAAGGACATGTGAATGTTGTAACAACCGTTAATGAAGAACAAATAGAAGATCCTAGGAAGATTGATGATGAGCCTGAGGAGAGTTTTGGTGAGAAAAGCATACATATTGAGAAAAATCCACCGACACCAACCGAAAGGGAGGTTGTCAAAGAGGTAGAGAAGGAAGCACGTATCGTTGCTCCTCTTCCCTATACCCCACCTATTTCTTTCCCACAAAGGTTTGCAGAAGTTAAGGTAGACTCCCAATCCAAAACATATGTGGAGGTATTGAAAAATATACACACCAATGCACCTTTGTCTAAGGCCCTTCATAGAAAAAGAAAATTCGAGGACCGTGAAACTAGGGTCATTATTACTGTTAAAAGGGTAGGATTAACTTTTGAGGTGGTGGATGAAATAACAAAGCCCAAATTTGAAAAGCCGATACGCAGAATAGATTCAGAACCACCACCACGCGTTCAAAACAAGAAACCACCCCACAGAAGAAAGAAACGAAAAGGTGAGGGATATGAGAGATGGCTTGATAAGTGGCCATGGAAACCGAAGACTATTCAAAGTTCGGTCGAGGAACCATTCTCGAAAGAACCGCCATGAGTACTTGCACTCCTTAGCCGTCGAGCTATCGACGCTAAACAAAGCGCTGTGTGGGAGGCAACCCACAAGGTCTTTATTTTAATTTGTTTGTTTAAATTTGCAGAAAATAAAGAAATGTATCGCTTGTTACGCTTTAGCTATTTCTAGGCGAAAACTCTCTAGATGACGATCTGAGAAGATGAGCTATGCCCACGGACATTCATACGAGTGTCACTGCTGGTGGGAACACTGATGATGAGTACTTCCTCTTGACGCGAGCAACATGATGAGTTGGTTCGAGAATTACACAAACAAAGTATCTCAAAATGCCCGCCACCGAAGTAGAAGTGATCAACAAAGACAAGGATAGCAAGAGCAGTAGCATTCATACAGGTTCTACCTTTCCTTTTCCACCTTTTACTGAAACATTGAGGATAATTGGTTTAAGTGTGGGGGACGAACTCTATCGCTTTCATTTTATTGCCTTTTAGTTTGATTTATTGTTTTTATCTATTTTTAATGCTATGTCAAAATCTTTGCATGTGCTGTCGAGTCTTTATGAGTGGTTTTCGCCTGTTATTCAAACTT
This sequence comes from Lathyrus sativus, assembly GCA_963859935.3. Taxonomy (NCBI): domain Eukaryota; kingdom Viridiplantae; phylum Streptophyta; class Magnoliopsida; order Fabales; family Fabaceae; genus Lathyrus; species Lathyrus sativus. The sequence continues at coordinate 414,088,793 of OZ012736.1, read as the reverse complement.
CCCCAAAATTTCAAAATTTCAAAATTTTAACCTCCAACAAAAACTTTTTGATTCATGACATGGTACTCTGAAAGTATATAGGCTGTTTAGGCTATGTTAGAAAAACTTGGGAAAGTTTTGATAAAATTGATATCGTCCTGACAACCTTAACCCCCTAAATATGCAAAATAAATTTGAGTACCCATTATGCCGAGACCTTAAAACTCCAGGTTCTTGTAGTAATCCCTAAGTAGTTTATTTAAGCAGTCAACACCATCCTAAACACACTAAGTAAGAAACTGATGCAAATAAGTGTATGATCTCTAGGTTAAAATGAGAAACTAAGAAAGAAAAGAAAAAAAAATTATGAAGAAAAAGACATGTTCCTTCTAAGTTAGGTGCTCCTCACCCGAGCACTTAGCCTAACAGTACAAACTCATTAAGTTCAATTGATGCTTAAGCATATTTGCAGAAAAAAAATGAAATAATAATGAGATCGTAGTCACTAACAGGTCTACTTGCCATGAATGTGTATGGATAACGGGCTTAATGTGATTGCACTATAATGAAATGGGGTGAAAAAGAGCATGAGTTATAGGTTGAGTTATAATGGCATGATTCCGATTGGTTTGCATAAGTAGGGAGTGTCGCTACTGCGAAAATCGGCGCCGGCTGAACAGAAGAGTCGCCACCGCGCGTTATTTATCCCAACGGAGGGAAAGGAAATGCTCGAGGTAAACCTACCGCAAAACGGGGAAAGGTATGGTCATCGCAACCAAAACCTGGGTTCGGGAGTCGGTTACGCAAGGGGAAGGTATTAGCACCCCTCACGTCCATTGTACTCGACGGGATCCACGCTTGCTTTCTGGTACGGATTGTTATTCTATCTACTCTACAGGTCAAGGGTCAAAAAGAAAATAAAATGACTCGGCAAAGTATCGCACTTTATGCCTACGTATTCCCGTCTGGAACGAGAAATCAGAGTCAACGTAGTTCGCCTACCTACGAGAAAGGAGGGAAGGTTGCTCGCTAGGATATCGCATCCTATGCCTACGTACTTTCATACGGCATGAAAGATCAGAGCAAACGTAGTTCGGGCCACGTACGACACAAGTCTATTTTGATTGATTTTATTCCTTCTGAAAAAGGTTTTTCTAATTAGCAGTCCAAGCGGACAAAAATTGACGTTTGATGAGTTCACATTCTTTTACGGAAGAAGTGTCTTTTATTGTGTTTGAAATCTTATTGTGTTTTTCTGTTTGTTTTGAGAAAGAAGAGACAGAACTCTAACCTACGGTTGCGAAGGGAATCAAACTAACCTAATGTTATCATGCATGGATTAAGACCTAGTGTCTATCATGCTCCTCTCTTGCGCAGAGAGAAACAGAGATCCTAAGGGAATAGACGGAAACAGGAACAATAGAATATATACAATAAGGCAGTAAAATGCATGAATGCAGCAATACAAGCGAGGCAAGGGAGTCCCACTCAACCTCGAACCTAGAAAACAATAGGCAAAAGTGAACAGGATTCACTTTCAACCCAACAGGGTAAACAGCAAACAATACAGTCAGGAAAACCAATCAATACATCAGAAATGATTAACAGCAGAAAAAATAAACAGCCACAGCAGCTCTGCATCAACATCAGACTTCAGGTCATCACCAATCAGCTACAAGCTTCAGCAAGCATCAATCTTCATCTCCACAACCTTCAAGCAAGATCTTGGTCATCAATCTTCCATCTGCAATGGCTTTTCTTCCAGTCTCAATCTCCAGAATGAATATCAGTCAACAAGATGAAGTGAATGAATGTTAGACAGTCAATTACCTACCAAGGGTGGTTCATTAACTGTTAACATTATATGGACAATTTTCTCTCAAAAGTTCTATCTTTCAAATACATTCACTGATCCTTCCAAAGGAAGGAGGTGGATATTTGAAAGAGACTTTGAATCATAGAGAAAGGATGGATGCAGACAAGGCATTCCATGTTTGGGAAACAAGCTTTCTAATCTAGAGCTCTGCCTAGCTCCTAAACCCTAGTCTCCTCAACAGCTGCTAGCAAGAATCTCCTCATCAACTCTGGAAGTTGGTCTTCAAGCTCTGGATCTCCAATGGCTTCATCATCACAAGTCTTCAGCTCTCCCAATCCCCAAGCAACCCCAATACCCACACAGACAAATCATGATCCTCAGAGAGGGCACACCACACCAGTCAAGCAAATATAGACAGTATACCAATAGCAGTAGGGGAATCCTAACATTTTCTAAGGGATCTAATAACTACCCATAGTCCCTATAGTCCCATATCCCAAAAACTCAATCTCTAACTCCTAAGGGAAATGAACTAATTCACCTATGTTGTCACCTAAACCCTAATTTTATTCATGTTATTCACACCTAATCAAATCACCTAAAATTAAGTCCTAAAAATATGAACTAAATTTTATATACAAGCTAACATCATCTACTAATCAACCTAAAAAGAATGGATTAAAAATATTAAAGCACCTAATCAAACCAAAATTAACAAATTCATGTATCAAACTAAACAATATTTACACCTATTTAAAATAAAAATATGCCAAAAATATTAAAATAAAATGAAATGCCAAATTTTTTATGTGATATTTTTCTTGACAAAATTATGAAAAGAATGCAAAAACAACCAATGAAAAATATGCATTTTCCTATTTGTTATGAATTTTTGAAGATTTAAGAAAAATTAAAGAAAATAATATGAATTAATGTTGGATGAAGGGTGCAACGAGTAAGAAATTCAGTTAAAAAAAAAAGAAACGGGCCCAGACTGGGGGGTGCGCCTAGCAAGGCGCGTCTGGGCCCAATGCATCAGAAAATATAACAAAAAATAAAAAACAAGACGCGGTGCAAATAGCGAATATTTCAGTTCATTATATCATTGGGCCTGGTTTGGGAGGTGCGAATAGCAACAAGTTCAGAGCCCATCAGATTGGTTTTAAGTGAAACGGTGCGTTTGTCACCCAGGGCTTCCCTCCGTTTTCGTTTTGAACGACAGCCACACAATTAAATCCTTGGTCCAAGTCAAAATGCTCATCCAACGGCCTGGGGTCATCGTCTACCTCCAGCAAACCCTAGACTCAAAAAAAATTTCACCATGCACGAATTTTCTACCATTCGGTTCTCCTTCATTTCTCCATGGATTCCCTCGGTTCAAAGAGCAAAGTTGCTCTCCTTCTTCCCCTATACACAACCATGCCAACCATTCCCTCTAAAACTCAGCCAAACTCCAAACCCGATAAGCATAACAGTTAGGTTCCACCATTTTCAACTGATATCGACCTCTCCCATTCTCCCTAATTCTTGCCCTAACATGCTCTACACCTCGTGCTGATCACATCAAGCTATTCAATGAAAATTATAGTGCAATATTCCAAGAGTTATCCATCCAAAAAGTTTTGGTGCACCATGATCAAACTCCATGAAATCTCTCCAAACTCACCAAACTCCGTCATCTAACCTATCCTGACCTTTCTATGCTAATAACTACCAATAATTCTAACTAAAACATGCAATTCGAAGGAGAAACATACCTGGTGTAAAGTGAAGAAAACAGCTATGGAATGCTCTGATCAAATGCTTGTAATGATTGGAAATGGATCAGGGAACTTGTTCTTGAGTTCTGTATGCAATGAATCTGACTCCAATGCTCTGAATCTCACAATTCCCAAAATTCTTGCTTCTTGGATGATAAAATTGAACAGCACGAATCCTCCTCAATTCTACCAAATCTTGATGTTCATTGGGATCTATGGATGATGGTGATGATGATCAAATCAGAGAATGTGGAAATTGATGAAAGTTTGAGGGAGTTTGAGTTGATTTTGCAAAATGAAAGAAAGGTATGAAACTTGTGTTTTGGACAAAGTGATTCACCAACCCTTGAATGAACTCTCTCAATTCAATATATAGATGACATTAGAACCTCCTAGAACTTTGGAGAAACTTCCCATGCAATCTTTCCTTACACTTTGGATTATGTAACTTCATGTGTAAGTAACCTTGAATAATTCTAAAAATTTGAACTAAGCTCAAAATTCCACTTTAGCCAATGTTCTCAAAATGATTTTTCCATTCAAAATAACCTATAATTTTGCCTCATTTGGCCAAAGTATGAAAAATCTCATTTTTTAGGTCATTTTTATTCATTAAATCCACCAAATTTGAAACCTTGTGCTATGAATCTTTCCAATCTCTCATGGTCACTTTTCTAGACTCAAAATGTCATTTGGAACAAGTTTTATGTTGTGAAGTTTTCCATTTGAAGCTTCCTTGTATGAGTTTTGGGCATAGGCTTGAAATAACCTGTAATTCTCAGATGACCAAAATACCCTTTGCTTGCCAAGACCATAAGTAGAGTTCCACAAATCATATGAAGGCATACTACACCATTCTAGAAATCTAAGCCAATGAGGAACAATTCTTATGTTGACCATAAATTCATTTGAAATCTCCTTGAGGGGTAAAAATTGCTTGGAAGTCAGGTCACTTTCACAGACAAAATTTCAGATACCTCAGATGACCTGTAACTTGTAAGGACCATAACTTGAGTTCTATAAATCTCCTTAGTGTATTCCACCACTCAAATTAAAGGTATTGAGATCCTATACAAGTTTCATGTTGGCCAAGGATCCATTTGAAGCTTGCATTTTGACTTATCTTGCTTGTAAATTTGACCTAAATTAGGGGATTTTACATAGAAACCCTAATTTAGAAACTCCTCTTCTCCTTGATTTCTCTTGATTTCTTCTTAGCATAACAACATATCCTTCTTTACATGTCAAATGATGAACCCCGCATCTCTCCAATAGCCCTTAATGCCTTTCAATCAGTCATCTGACCCAGAGTTGACCTAGAGTTGACCCCAGATGAAACCCTAGCTGGTTGTCTTCAACTGCAATACTTGTGATCATATCAATGGCTTGTCTCCTTCTTCAAATGACTTTCTAAGTCTTCTATGATGTCCACATAATCTCCATGCTCATCCCACAGCTCACAATTTCTTTGTTGACCCTCAGATACCCTCAGATAGGAGATGGATGCACTGCTTGATCCATTGACTTTCCAGCTTTCAAATTCTTTCTGATAACTTGAATGAGATTGAATTTGAATAATAACCTCTTGATAGGCTCATAGAGATAAGAATAATGATTGGTCCCCTGTTGGATGGCTTGCCATGCTATGCTATGCAGATGGTTAGACTATGTACATAACTCTATATGCAAATGCTAATGATATTGAAACATAAACCAAGTGACTAAGGTTGAGCAAATTTTAGGGTGCAACAGCTGCCCCTATTCAAGCGACTTGGACCCTATTGGGTGAAGAGCGAACGGCCTTCAAACATTCGAGGTACGAGACGGTTGAATACTAAGAACACGAAAATTTGCCAACCGCAGAAACGAACTACACCACTGCTTGGGGAACGATATTCACCAACTGAATCTGACCGTTTACAACAACCCATTAATCTCGTGCTGGGGATTATTTTCATCAGCCTGAAAAAGATTTTATCATCGCAGAGATAGAATTTTGTCCACGTTAGGACTCCTCCTGCCGTCAACTCGGAGAAACCTCAACAACTTCGCTGGGGATGGCTCGCCTGCCTTCTCGTCAGAAATAAATCGTCCACGTTAGGAATAAACTCTTCCGCGTTAGGAATAACACCGTCCACGTCAGGACAAAGACTTCGTCTGGATCTGTCCACGTCAGGACTAAACTTTTCCACGTTAGGAATAACGTCTTTCCTCGTAAGGAAACCAACTTCTCTCATGAATCTGTCCCCGTCAGGACTAAACTTTCCACGTAAGGAATACATCGTTCTTCCGCGTAAGGAATCAATCTTTCCACGTCAGGAATGCTATCTTTCCACGTAAGGAATCACATTTTGATTCGTCCACGTAAGGACTCCAACTCGTTCCACGTAAGGAATCACATCTTTCCACGTAAGGAATCCGTCTTCTTTCCACGTAAGGAAACTAATCTTCTTCCACGTAAGGAATAAAATTCTTGATTTGTCCACGTAAGGACTCCAATCTTTCCACGTAAGGAATACCTCTTTCCACGTAAGGAATCACGATCTTATCTTGATTTGTCCACGTAAGGACTCCAATCTTTCCACGTAAGGAATTCAACCTTAATATGCCCATGTAAGGACTCAATCTTTCCACGTAAGGAATAAACTCATCTTTCCACGTAAGGAATCCATCTTTCCACGTAAGGAATCACGATCTTATCTTGATTTGTCCACGTAAGGACTCCAATCTTTCCACGTAAGGAATTCAACCTTGATATGTCCACGTAAGGACTCAATCTTTCCACGTAAGGAATAAACTCATCTTTCCACGTAAGGAATCCATATCCTTTCCACGTAAGGAAACCACTCTTCCTCCACGTAAGGAATAAAATCCTTGATCTGTCCACGTAAGGACTTCAAGCTTTCCACGTAAGGAATAAACTTGCTTTTCCACATAAGGAACTAAAACCTCTCTTTCCACGTAAGGAATAAACCTGTCCACGTCAGGACTCACGCTTCGTCTTGATTTGTCCACGTCATGACTCACTTCTTGACTTGCTGAGGAAATAGAATTTTGTCCACGTCAGGATTCATGCATCTTCGACCCACTGGGGAAATGAGACTTGTCCACGTTAGGACTCCTCTCAACCTGCTGAAGAAAATACAACTTGTCCGCGTCAGGACTTGCGCGTCTTTGACTTGCTAGGGAAATAAAACTCGTCCACGTCAGGACACACACTTCGCCAACAACAGGAAGAAGGATAAATTTGTCCACGTAAGGACTCTCGTATCTTGTCATTACGAAAAACTATAAACTTGTTCACGTCAGGACGCGCCTTTCACCACTACGAAGAAAGATATCCGCTGGAAATAAATTGTCCACGTCAGGACATCAACACGAAGAGTAACCAACTTTTGTCCACGTCAGGACTTCACCTTCGATCAATACCAAGAAATCAAATCTGTCCACGTTAGGACTAGCACATATCGTCAAACTGAGGAAATCAATCTGTCCACGTTAGGACCCCCACTTTCCTAGCACAAAGAAACCTGTCAAGAAAAATTGTTCCCGTCAGGACTCATCCTTCCATTGGTCCCAAACCACAAAACTTCTTGGCACTGACGTGACCGCGATTTTGAAACGGACTCTATTGGGGGATATCTGGAAACCAAACTACCGGACGCCTGTTCTGATAACCGGCTGTGGCCTCTGAAATTCTGATTCCTGAAACCCTTTGGGGACAAACAACTCTGCTTGGGAATGAGGAAAAATTCTGCCTACTCATTCTGGCGGGAAAAACACGAGAAATTCACAAAGAAACTTCATCATGATAACTCTGTGGGGAATAATGCCAAAGCTGACACTTCATTGAATGTCTCACGTCGAGACCTCGAATATTTGGTGCTTCATCTGAGCAAGAGCTCTCTATACCTGCAAGAGAAACAATACTTGAAACAAACGGTTAGCCCACCTAATTTATGTTTCAACAGTGCGTATGTTTGACAACGATGCAATGCTCCATTCGACATGGAAACGCTATGCTTTTATTTGGTGGATGCAAGTATGACACTATATGCCGATGCCAATGCAGACTCGAACTGCTGAGATACAGGAATTGCTTCAGCAAAATAAATGTTGAAGACAATGCCTACTCCGCTGGGGATAGCCAGGTGCTACAGGATTATTCCAGCAAAATAAATGCTGGAAGAGTGAAGTCGACTCAGCTGGGAAATTGGGAACTTAAACCAAACACCTCATTGAAGTAACACCCTGCTGGGGGATACAGCAGATGCGCCTGGTATGATTGGAATTCTGCTAGAGAGTGAACAGGTATCACACGGTATTCTGACAAAATAAATGCCAATGCGCCACACCAACTCTGCCGGGGAGAGCCTTAATCTTCGAGTTCCACTGGGAGGAATGAAAATACTTGCTGGAAAGAGAACTCCGCTGGGGACGGGATGATTCTCTTGCGGAAACCAATTGACTCCGCTAGGGGAGCGTAAATGACCCTGTGGGGGAAGGTAAACTGCCTGAATACAGCTCACCAACATTAATCTTCTGTGGCTAAACCACTCTGCTTGAGATAAGGGAATCCTTCTGGGGGACACCATACTGTCTGAATACAGCCTACAATCTTGGAATCACCAAACTCTGCTAAGGACAAACGAATTTGCTGGAGAATGTCCTTTGGATAAGCTACGGCTAGCTGGGGAATTCGATCCTTCTTCGCCTCAGAAACACGACCTGCGTGGGGATTGAGTCTTTCATTACTGCAATCTTTTGATCATCTTCCTCGTACGGCTATGAAACCTGCAGCAACACAAACACGACAAGACAAGCCTATGCAACCAAATCTATTCAGGTTAGTAACATCATTTTCAGTTAATTCAAACTTTTAGCAATTGTCGGCAAGGGCCGGTGACGTTATACACATGCTAGTTCCATTAAACTCAGGCGTTTATCATGCACCAAACAGTAAAGAGATAACATCAAGTACTGAATAACATATTTTATTGATTGGGCCCATGAATGGGCGGAGTTTTGTACACGGGATGTAACTCCTGAAAAGAGGAAGCTACGCAAAGCAAATATACAAATATGCACAAGAAGCATAAATATATTAACAAACTAAATTTGTACACATGTCGGCAACGGGATGCAGATGAACACCACGAACTGATCCTCCCATGACTCGCCCGACTCTAGTGCTCCCCCGGTATCCATACTTCCGAAGAGGTTGTATCCGATAATCAACTCCTCAGGTATATTCTCCCGCACCAATGCTCAATGCAGTATCAAATTCGGACTGCAGTCATTTGCTTTTCAAATCCCTAACTTTTGCGTGAACCGCCCCTCACGGGTTTTCAGTTCACCAGGATACCCTTTTTTTCCGAAGCCGCCCAGTGTAGGTTTTCAACTTCGCGGGTGTACATTTTTTCAATTTTATCCCTAACTTTTGCCCGAACCTTTTATTCTGTTTTTGGTTCGCCAGGATGCCCCATTTTTGCCTGGACTCTCTTTTTTCTGTCCAGCGGGTCAATTTTAAGCAAAGTATTTTTTAACTGCGTCCGAATTCACGGGCGACGTGAAGTATTCACCGTCCATGGTGGACAATAATAAAGCTCCTCCTGAAAAAACTTTTCTGACAACGTATGGCCCTTCGTAGTTGGGGGTCCACTTGCCCCTGTGATCTGCCTGCGACGGGAGAATCCTTTTCAGCACAAGGTCGCCCATCTGAAAGCTTCGCGGATGTATCTTCTTATCATACGCTTTCTTCATTCGGCTCTGGTACAACCGACCGTATGCTAGAAAAGCTAGCCTCTTCTCATCCATTAAACTCAATTGGTTCAACCTGTCTTTCACCCATTCTGCCTCATCTAGTTGAACATCTCGCAATACCCTCAAAGAAGGGATCTCAACTTCCAATGGTAGTACTGTTTCCATTCCGTATACCAACAAGAACGGGGTTGCCCCGGTTGATGTGCGTATCGTCGTACGATAACCGTGAAAAGCAAAAGGTAGCATCTCGTGCCAATCCTTATAGGTCACCACCATCTTCTGAACGATCTTCTTGATATTCTTATTGGCCGCCTCGACAGCGTCATTCATCTTGGGTCGGTAAGGGGAGGAGTTGTGATGTTCGATCTTGAAGTTCTGACAGAGCTCCTTCATCATTTTGTTGTTCAGGTTCGAACCGTTGTCCGTGATTATCCGCTCGGGGATCCCATATCGACAAATGATATCTCTCTTGATGAATCTGGCCACCACTTGCTTAGTTACATTTGCGTAAGACGCCGCTTCTACCCACTTGGTGAAATAATCGATTGCTACTAGAATGAACTGGTGCCCATTAGAAGCCGTTGGCTCGATCTTTCCAATCATATCGATTCCCCACATCGAGAATGGCCATGGCGATGACATCACATTCAGAGGACTCGGAGGCACATGGATCTTATCAGCATAAATTTGGCACTTGTGGCACTTCCTCGCAAACTTGAAACAATCAGTTTCCATAGTCAGCCAAAAATAACCTGCCCGCAGTAGCTTTCTCATCATAGCATGTCCACCAGCATGCGTACCAAATGTACCTTCATGTATTTCCTCCATGAGCAGCTTTGCCTCTCTTTCATCTACGCAACGCAACAGCACCAAATCGTGGTTTCTTCTGTACAAGACACCGTCTGGATTCAAATAGAAATTGCCCGCTAATCTCCTGAGAGTCTTCTGATCCTGACTGGATGCCCCAGCCGGATACTCTTTATTCTTCAGGAAATTAAGGATATCGAAATACCATGGTTTGTCGTCGGATACTTCATCAATAGCAAACACAAAGGCAGGCCTGTCAAGCCGAGAGATAATGATCCTGGGAGCCTCGTTCCAGAAGTTGACTTTGTACATGGAAGACAAAGTGGCCAGGGCGTCAGCCATCTGATTTTCTTCTCTCGGTACATGATGCAATTCAACCTTGTCGAAGAAAGGCAACAATCTCCTTGCATAGTTCATGTAATGTATCAAGTTGGGCTGACGTGTCTCCCATTCCCCTTTTATCTGATTCACCACCAGAGCTGAGTCTCCGTATACGTCCAGATTCTTGATTCGCAAATCAATGGCTTCTTCAAGCCCCATGATACAAGCTTCGTATTCGGCCTCATTATTGGTAACTGCAAAGGTCAATCGGGCAGTAAACGGGATGTGCGACCCGTGTGGAGTAGTGATGATTGCCCCTATTCCGCTACCGTAAGCGTTCACAGCTCCGTCAAATATCATCTTCCACTTGGAACCCAATTCTGGTCCTTCGTCTGGCAACGGCTCTTCACAATCTTTCATCTTTAGGTACATGATATCCTCGTCAGGAAAATCAAACCTCATCGATTGGTAATCTTCAATAGGCTGCTCTGCCAAGTACTCAGACAGCACACTACCCTTTATAGCCTTTTGCGAGACGTATTGGATGTCATATTCAGTCAAGACCATCTGCCAACGGGAAATTCTCCCTGATAGCGCCTGCTTTTCGAACACATATTTGATAGGATCCATCTTCGAGATGAGCATGGTTGTATGATTCAGCATGTATTGCCTCAAACGCTTGGCGGCCCAGGCTAGCGCGCAACAAGTTTTCTCCAGCATTGAGTATCGGGATTCACAATCTGTAAATTTCTTACTCAAGTAGTATATTGCATGCTCTTTTCTTCCTGTCTCGTCGTGTTGACCGAGAACACAACCCATGCTTCCCTCAAGAACTGTCAAATACATGATCAAGGGTCTCCCTGCCACTGGGGGTATCAAAATAGGAGGCTCCTGCAAATACTGCTTTATTTTATCGAACGCCTTTTGACAATTTTCGTTCCACGTTACAACTTGATCTTTCTTCAACAGCTTGAATAATGGTTCACACGTAGCAGTTAGGTGAGATATGAACCGAGCGATGTAGTTCAACCTCCCTAAAAACCCGCGCACCTCTTTCTCTGTTTTAGGCGTCGGCATTTCTTGAATTGCTTTTATTTTAGCAGGATCGACATCTATTCCTCTTTCGCTTACGATAAACCCCAGCAGTTTACCCGATCTCACCCCGAAGGTGCATTTGTTAGGGTTCAGTCTCAGCCTGAACTTCCTAAGCCTTTTGAATAGCTTCAGCAGATTCACCAGGTGCTCTTCCTCCGTCTGGGATTTGGCAATCATATCGTCAACATAAACTTCGATCTCTTTATGCATCATATCATGGAAAAGAGTCGTCATCGCACGCTGATACGTTGCCCCAGCATTCTTCAAACCAAAGGGCATCACTTTGTAGCAAAATGTTCCCCAAGGCGTTATGAAAGTAGTCTTCTCCATGTCCTCTGGCGCCATTTTAATCTGATTATAGCCTGAAAAGCCATCCATGAAAGAGAATACGGAGTACTGAGCAGTATTATCAACTAGCACGTCGATATGAGGAAGTGGAAAATCATCTTTTGGGCTTGCTTTGTTCAAATCCCTATAATCCACGCACATTCGAACCTTGCCATCTTTCTTTGGCACCGGTACGATGTTAGCAACCCATGAGGGATATTTTGTCACAGCCAGGAAACCAGCGTCCCACTGTTTTTGAACCTCTTCTTTGATCTTCACTGCCATATCTGGTCTAGTTCTGCGAAGCTTTTGTTTGACCGGTGGGCATTCTTCTTTCAATGGCAGACGGTGCACAACCATATCTGTGTCGAGCCCTGGCATATCTTCATACGACCAAGCGAATACATCACTATACTCTCGGAGCATTTCAACCAGTCTTCGCTTGATATCGCTTTGCAGCGCGACTCCGATACGAATATTCTTCTCAACCCCTTCCGACCCCAAGTTGATAATTTCGATGACCTCTTCGTGAGGCAGAATGACTCTTTCCTCTTGCTTCACCAACCAAGACAGTTCTTCAGGTACGTCACTATCTTCGACAACCTCTTCTTCGGTCTGAAATACCGGGTGCTCAAAGTCGGGACGAGTCATAGGTGGTTCAAGGATGTCATCTGAAAATGTTATCCTGCAAAAGGAATGGTTAAATGCTTCAAAATGCATATAAAGCGAATAACCACGTTGCCATTTTATTGAAAAATACAAAACAAGAAAAACAGAGATCACAGTATTTGCACATGAAAAAAAACGCCTTTTATTTAATGATAAACACGCAATGTTCATAACAGCACAGCCCTCAGCAAATCATGATGCCCCGGGCAAGACATCAGATTGTTCAACAATTAATAAAGCAAAGCATTACTGTTTAAGAGTCACAGGAACAAGCTCCTGAATAGACCAGTTGCACAGTCCATGTCCTGGTGTGCTTGGCTGAATCCAGGCATCCATATCACAGTCGTTGTCTCCTTCATCAGACTCTGAAGTAGCGTTGATGGTTTCATGACATACTCCACTAGCAGAGATGGTTATTGGCCCTCTGAAACGGGGTGCCCCCACAGCAGGGGTCGATGACGACGGTTGGTACCCCAGCCCAAACCGGTCCATCTTCACATGAATGTCCAGCACTTTGCCCCAGCCCCTTGCTTCTCCTGCCTCTACCAAAGCTCGAGCTTCTTTATACGACGAGACGGCCATCTCCGACGCTTTGCTCGGCCCGGGACCTTTGTCCTTGATACGCAACCCTTCAAATGCTTGGCAGGGTGTTTCGTGGATCTCTCCATCGACCTCCACATATTTAAATGACGACAAATGGCTGACCAGGATGTCTTCTTCTCCGCATATGGTGACTACGCTGTCTCCGACCATATATTTCAACTTCTGATGCAGGGTAGATGTGACTGCCCCAGCCCCATGAATCCAGGGTCTTCCGAGTAAGCAGCTATATGCAGGCTGTATATCCATGATATAAAACTCTGTCGCAAACACCTCCGGCCCCACCTGTAGAGGCAATGTTATCGATCCAAAGACTGTTCTTCGCGTGCCATCGAATGCCTTGACTATCAAGTCACTGGGCGTGCACAAGATTCCTCTGACATCTAGCTTCATCATCGCTTTCTTGGACAGCACATTCAAAGACGATCCGGTGTCGACCAATACATGCGACATTACTGATCCTCTGCACTCGACAGATACGTGCAGCGCCATATTATGATCTCTTCCCTTCGGGGTCAAATCGAAGTCGGTAAAGCCCAAGCTGTGGCCTGCATTCACATGTGCCAACACTCCTTCCAGCTGATTCACGGAGACGTCTTGGGGTACAAAGGAAGTATCCAGGACTTTCAGCAAAGCATTTCTGTGAGCTTCAGAACACAAGAGCAACGACAAGATAGATATTTTGGACGGCGTCTGTTGCAGATGCTCCACAATCTTATAATCACTTTTTCGAATCAAGCGCATGAACTCTTCTACATCTTTCGATGCCGATGCTTTTTCGCTTTCCTGCACTGGGACATTTTCAACCATTTTCCCCTTTCCCTTTGCCAGTCTTTCGGCCTCCACTTCAGGCGATATGAAGATCCTACCACTCCTTGTCATACCTCCTGAACCAACAACGTTGTCCACAGTCTCGGATGGCTGCTTATTAACATCAACCTTTATCCCGTCACAATACACCTCCAACCCATATGACCATGGGACTGCTTTTGTGTTCTCGTACGGGATCGGTCCGGCCTTAGTTATGGTGATCGGCGGTCGCTGAACCGGTGATGTTATAGTGATTGTCTTCCGAGGAATCGTTACAATGGCCACATCACTCTGATTATCTGCTACTGCCCCTGCAGGCTCTTCGATTGATGCTCGGTCAAACTGCAATGTGCCGTCATCAATTAAAGCCTGGATACCTTTCTTTAAGCCATCACACCCCCCAACTAGGGTCCAGCATTCTAAACAGTACTCGTCACATCCCGGATAGACACCCCCTTGCAATAATCTGCTTTTTATCTCGCTCAGCGGCGTCTTTAATTCATCCACTCTCGTAATCAAATTCAAACCTTCCTCAATCAGAATGGCGTTTGCCCCATGATTAGGCATGGGCTTCTGCACTATATTCGGCCCTGCTATTCCGAAATTGATAGCTTTATTGTCCAAAAGATCCTGCACAACATGCTTAAAAGCATGGCAACCCTCTACATCGTGGCCCGGAGCCCCAGAGTGGAACTCACAGTGCCTGCTTGCATCATAACCATACGGAGGAGTTCCCGTTATCGGTGCCAGAGTTCTCTTCTCTACCAGGTTCAAACCCAACAATGTCTGCAACAAATCTGCGTACGTTGAGGGAGGCTTCTCAAACACTCTTCTTGGTTTACCACCCTAGAATCTTCGTTGAGCAGGTTGTGCCCCCTGTTGTGGCTTCTGCTGTTGTTGCATTGGCTGCTGCTGAAACGGTTGTTGTTGTTGAAATGGTTGTTGTTGGAACGGAATAGTAACACTCGCCACCTGCTGCGGCTGACTATATTGGTTTCGTCCTCTCCCCCGGCCTCTGCCTCGGCCCCCAAACACTGCGCTTGCCTCGCCCTGACGGAGCCCACCAAAAGCCTTCCTATTACTGCCAGATGCAGTTGATTCCTCAGCCTGGAACCTGCCTTGTTTAATGTTGTTTTCAATCTTTTCTCCCATCAGAATTAAGTCTGAGAAACTAGCCAAAGATGTGTGAAACAACTTGTCATAAAACATGCCTGTGAACGTTCCGATAAACATGTCATTCATTTCCTTGTCTTCTAAAGGAGGACGGACCCTGGCAGCCATGTCGCGCCATCTTTGCGCGTACTCTTTAAAGCTCTCACCCTTCTTCTGAGACAGCCCTGTCAATTGGACCCGATTGGGTGCCAAGTCGCTGTTATACTTGTAGTGAGCTACAAATGCCTCTGCCAGTTGTTTCCACGTCTTTATATTGGTTGGCTCCAACCCCATGTACCACTCTAGGGAATGGCCCGACAGACTATCTTGAAAGAAATGCATTAGCATTCTCTCATCGGTGGAATACGCAGACATCTTTCGGTAATAAGCCCGTACGTGCACTTTCGGATAGGTGTCCCCTTTATACTTATCAAATGTAGGAGCTTTGAATTTGATTGGCACCCTCAAGCCAGGTACCAGACCCATTGCTGCCATGTCTAAGCCCACAGCACTTTGGTTCAGGACCCCCCTCATCTGCTCTTCTAGCATTCTGATCTTCTGGGAGTCATCCATCGGTCCCTCGAAACCTCCACCGGAGAAGGCGTCCTCCTGCTGATCTTCTTGCCACATACCATTCCCCGTTCCATACCCATCGTATCCATTATTGCGGCCAGCTCTGATCTGATTCATCACCGGGCCTCGCCCTCTGTTGCCGTATCCCTGAGCAGCTCCAGTAGGTCCAAAAGTCATTAACCCAGCGCCGTTACCATTTCCAAAACCTCCATAACCCTGATTGGTCACACCAAAACCTTCTTGCCCAAAGCCTTGAGCATTGAAACCATATTTCCCAGCATTATCGAAACCCTGATCATTGAATCCGAATCCAGCATTACCGAAGTCGTTGCCTCCCATATTATCACCCAAGTTGATATCACCCAGCCCAACGTTATGGATCGCAGTCTCGTTTCCAACCCCGACGTTACCGTTCCCAGCAGCGGTAGCGTTGTTGACATTAGCAGCAGGTATATTGACTACAGGTGGAGCCACGGGTGTGGGAGTGCCATCCCCATGAACAGTGTCGACTCGCACAGACTGATGATCCTCATTACCGTGACCAGCATTTCTGACCAACAGAGGCTGCACCATGGCTTGCAAATTCTCCTGACCTTTTGCAATAGTCTTCATGGTCTGCATAAAGAGTGCTAGCTTCTCGCGCATATCTTGCATCTCGTTCTGCATTTGATCCATGATTCTTCGACAGTTGGTGCGAGTGGAATAGCGGTGCGGGTGCTGATCTGCAATCCTGGAAATACCTGGTACAGAGCAAGAAATAAGATACCATGCAATAATTACCTGTAATGCAACATGAATATGAATGCAATGCAATGTGTGTGTCTGTGCATTAAGGAAATTCATTCCCCGATTCTAGTGTGAAGGTGCTGGTGCAGTGACAGTGCTAGCAATACAAAGATCGGAGTTGAATCACAGAAAGCCTCATATATTACGGAGAAACCAATAAGCCAAGAATACAATAAGAAGGCATGACCTCAACCAACAATCCTGGTGATGGTCAACACTTATGCAAATAAAGCATACAAGTTAATACATGAAACGATCAAGCACTCCCATAAGTCTGGTACTCTTCTAGCAACTTCTTGGTCTCCGGATGACTTGGTCGGGTAAGCAGCCCTTCGACAAGTTGGTTTCTTTTCTTAAGAACACGTCGCACGTCTCCAGCAGTTTCCTCCCATGCCCCTTCTCCGAAGCGATCCTCTAGTTTACGCTTCTGAGACACAGCTTCATCTCTGCCTTTGATGGCCTTGTTCAGTGCATTCTGGAGGCTATACCTGGACATCACTTCTTCTTCATACTTCTTAACGCTAGCTTTCAACTGCTCTTCGAGGTCGGAGATTTGCTGCTTCAACTTATCTTCCCTCTTTTTATTGTTGGTGAGCGTAGCATTCCAAGTCTTGTTGCAAGAAGAGATCTCCCGGTGAGCGATGTCAAGTGCTTTCTTTTTGGATTCCAGCATGTCATGGGAGCTTCTGAACTCTTGCCCCAGACGTTCGCGCTTCTTCCTCTCCTCAGTCAACTCAGCCCCTAGTCTGTTTACTAGCTCGATCTGATTGTGGAAAGCATGCACGGCCTTGTTTTTCTCACTGCGTATCTGAGCCAGCTCTTGCTCTAACCCTTCATTGATCTTCATCAAGGCTTCTTTTTCTTTCACAACTTGCTCGTAGGCCTCCCTAGAAACAGTAGTTGGCTCTGCTACCGGAATAGGAACAAGGGCTGGTGCATCTGGAAACGGCATCCGCAACTGACTTGCTCTCTCCTGGATCCAAGCTTTGTAAGGTGCATAAGCCTGACAGTCATTCTTCCCTAACAGCGGCTTCCCTCTTCGGTTAATACGCGTCCAGGCATGCTGCAGCTTGGCCAATAACTCCCCCTTCAAATCACTGGTGAAGTACAGAGATTCTTGTACTTCTTCCTCCTTTGGTGGGTTCTTTAGCGCATATCCGAACTGACGGACCAACAGAGATGGGTTGTAGTTGATACACCCTTTTCTTCCTATCAGCGGGACATTAGGGTACCCAGAACAACTGAATATAAGCTCAGACCCTAGCAGGTCTCGATCAAACCACTCAATGTCTTCGGAAGATAGCCTCATCAGGCGCTCTGACCAGCTAGCTGAAGTTGCACTCTCCACAAAAGATCCCTTCAGGGGAAGGTGGCTCTTAAACCACATATTCAACAAAGGCGCACAACAGTAAACAACCTTTCCCCTTCTGTTTTCATTCTTGTAGTGCAAGGAGTGGTAGAAGTCTCCGATCAACGTGGGCACTGGATTGCCAGCAGCAAATAGATGGAAAGCGTCCAAGTCTACGAAATTGGGCAAGTTAGGAAACAGCACAATCCCATAAATGCATAGAGCCAGAATAGCATTGAAAACCACCCAACATCCGTTCTTGGCATACTCCTGAGCTTTGCCAACCAAGAAATCAAGAGAGAACCCTGAGACCCCAAGCCAAGAAGTCACTAACAGTTCGGCAGCGTCCATGTGCAAGGCCTTGGCTAAGTCCTCCAACTTGGGTTCAGCAGCAGAGTGAATAAAGGGAACCTTGTTCTGCACTGGTAGCTCAGTAAACTCTACATACTCCTCAATGGTAGGCCCCAGAATAAAGTCAGCAAACGTAAAACATCTCAATGCAGGATCATAGAATTGCATCAAGGTGTACAGCCCATTCATCTCATCAGCAGTGGGCTTGCAGACTAATCTCAGTAACCTCCCGTGACTCATTCTAAAGCTTCTCCTAACCTCCTCATCAGCAAGAGATATCAGACCAATCAAAGGAGTAATATCAGGTGTGGGCAGCTTATACGCAACTGTCTTCCTTAATCCAGCCATAATCAATACTCAGAGGTCTGGGCACTAGAACTGGGGAATACGCAAATGAACCTGCAGCACAGACACACGTTAATGAAATGCAATGATAATGAGTATGCAAGCAATGTAATGCAAGTAACATGCAACAGGGACCAAATGTCGTAGCTGAGTAGCCTGAACCATATCAAGAAGTCTCAAATAGACTCTTTAGAAGTCCTCAAACCCTGGTCCCAGATAGACCTAAGACAAAGCTCCAACAATGGTCTCTGACAGACCTCACACCATAACTCCAACTGGTCTCTGGTAGACCTCAAATCACATCTCCAACTGGTCTCTGACAGACCTCAGAACTCTCCAACTGGTCTCTGACAGACCTCAGAACTCTCCAACGGGTCTCTGACAGACCTCAAAACTCTCCATAAATACCCAGGATCTCAGATCAAGAAACAAACCGGTAGTCTGAAAGTCTAGTTACCTGCATAACCCCAAACCCTCTCACAGGTGGATGTCCTAGTAACTGACAAAGGTATGGAATCCTATGCGGTCGTCGGCGTCACAGACTTTCAGGATTGATGATACGATTCCCAGGAGGAGTGGCATCATCAAATCCTGAAGAGGCCTCACTTAGGCAACTTCCAAATGATCGGTTCCCGGAGTCGACAATTCAGCTGACCAACAACCCCTTCGACCCAAAGGGTAGAAAAAGAAGCCAACCAGAAGAACCTCGTCCGAGTGTAGATTTCATGAGACACTAATGCAAGCAAGGCCGACACGCGCCCACTACTTTCTACTCTAATTCTAGGTGCACTCAAGCCCAGGTCCGGCTTATCTCTCAATCATAGAACCACCCATCACACCCCAATGCAGCAATAATAATCAATATATATAATGCTGAAAATAAAGGTCAGAAATATAAATCCATACAAAATCCTCGACGGGAAAACAAGCGTTAGGATTGACTCTCTTAAGGGACGTTGGATCCCAAATGCATAAGAACTATCGCAGTCCTCAGCAGCCAGGGGACGTTGGATCCCCAGCAGAGTCGCCAGCTGTCGCTACTGCGAAAATCGGCGCCGGCTGAACAGAAGAGTCGCCACCGCGCGTTATTTATCCCAACAGAGGGAAAGGAAACGCTCGAGGTAAACCTACCGCAAAACGGGGAAAGGTATGGTCATCGCAACCAAAACCTGGTTTCGGGAGTTGGTTACGCAAGGGGAAGGTATTAGCACCCCTCACGTCCGTCGTACTCGACGGGATCCACGCTTGCTTTCTGGTACGGATTGTTATTCTATCTACTCTACAGGTCAAGGGTCAAAAAGAAAATAAAATGACTCGGCAAAGTATCGCACTTTATGCCTACGTATTCCCGTCTGGAACGAGAAATCAGAGTCAACGTAGTTCGCCTACCTACGGGAAAGGAGGGAAGGTTGCTCGCTAGGATATCGCATCCTATGCCTACGTACTTTCATACGGCATGAAAGATCAGAGCAAACGTAGTTCGGGCCACGTACGACACAAGTCTGTTTTGATTGATTTTATTCCTTCTGAAAAAGGTTTTTCTAATTAGCAGTCCAAGCGGACAAAAATTGACGTTTGATGAGTTCACATTCTTTTATGGAAGAAGTGTCTTTTATTGTGTTTGAAATCTTATTGTGTTTTTCTGTTTGTTTTGAGAAAGAAGAGGCAGAACTCTAACCTACGGTTGCAAAGGGAATCAAACTAACCTAATGTTATCATGCATGGATTAAGACCTAGTGTCTATCATGCTCCTCTCTTGTGCAGAGAGAAACAGAGATCCTAAGGGAATAGACGGAAACAGGAACAATAGCATCTATACAGTAAGGCAGTAAAATGCATGAATGCAGCAATACAAGTGAGGCAAGGGAGTCCCACTCAACCTCGAACCTAGAAAACAATAGGCAAAAGTGAACAGGATTCACTTTCAACCCAACAGGGTAAACAGCAAACAATACAGTCAGGAAAACCAATCAATACATCAGAAATGATTAACAGCAGAAAAAATAAACAGCCACAGCAGCTCTGCATCAACATCAGACTTCAGGTCATCACCAATCAGCTACAAGCTTCAGCAAGCATCAATCTTCATCTCCACAACCTTCAAGCAAGATCTTGGTCATCAATCTTCCATCTGCAATGGCTTTTCTTCCAGTCTCAATCTCCAGAATGAATATCAGTCAACAAGATGAAGTGAATGAATGTTAGACAGTCAATTACCTACCAAGGGTGGTTCATTAACTGTTAACATTATATGGACAATTTTCTCTCAAAAGTTCTATCTTTCAAATACATTCACTAATCCTTCCAAAGGAAGGAGGTGGATATTTGAAAGAGACTTTGAATCATAGAGAAAGGATGGATGCAGACAAGGCATTCCATGTTTGGGAAACAAGCTTTCTAATCTAGAGCTCTGCCTAGCTCCTAAACCCTGGTCTCCTCAACAGCTGCTAGCAAGAATCTCCTCATCAACTCTGGAAGTTGCTCTTCAAGCTCTGGATCTCCAATGGCTTCATCATCACAAGTCTTCAGCTCTCCCAATCCCCAAGCAACCCCAATACCCACACAAACAAATCATGATCCCCAGAGAGGGCACACCACACCAGTCAAGCAAATATAGACAGTATACCAATAGCAGTAGGGGAATTCTAACATTTTCTAAGGGATCTAATAACTACCCATAGTCCCTATAGTCCCATATCCCAAAAACTCAATCTCTAACTCCTAAGGGAAATGAACTAATTCACCTATGTTGTCACCTAAACCCTAATTTTGTTCATGTTATTCACACCTAATCAAATCACCTAAAATTAAGTCCTAAAAATATGAACTAAATTTTATATACAAGCTAACATCATCTACTAATCAACCTAAAAAGAATGGATTAAAAATATTAAAGCACCTAATCAAACCAAAATTAACAAATTCATGTATCAAACTAAACAATATTTACACCTATTTAAAAGAAAAATATGCCAAAAATATTAAAATAAAATGAAATGCCAAATTTTTTATGTGATATTTTTCTTGACAAAATTATGAAAAGAATGCAAAAACAACCAATGAAAAATATGCATTTTCCTATTTGTTATGAATTTTTGAAAATTTAAGAAAAATTAAAGAAAATAATATGAATTAATGTTGGATGAAGGGTGCAACGAGTAAGAAATTCAGGTAAAAAAAAGAAACGGGCCCAGACTGGGGGGTGCGCCTAGCAAGGCGCGTCTGGGCCCAATGCATCAGAAAATATAACAAAAAATAAAAAACAAGACGCGGTGCAAATAGCGAATATTTCAATTCATTATATCATTGGGCCTGGTTTGGGAGGTGCGAATAGCAACAAGTTCAGAGCCCATCAGATTGGTTTTAAGTGAAACGGTGCGTTTGGCACCCAAGGCTTCCCTCCGTTTTCGTTTTGAACGACAGCCACACGATTAGATCCTTGGTCCAAGTCAAAATGCTCATCCAACGGCCTGGGGTCATCGTCTACCTCCAGCAAACCCTAGACTCAAAAAAAATTTCACCATGCACGAATTTTCTACCATTCGGTTCTCCTTCATTTCTCCATGGATTCCCTCGGTTCAAAGAGCAAAGTTGCTCTCCTTCTTCCCCTCTACACAACCATGCCAACCATTCCCTCTAAAACTCAGCCAAACTCCAAACCCGATAAGCATAACAGTTAGGTTCCACCATTTTCAACTGATATCGACCTCTCCCATTCTCCCTAATTCTTGCCCTAACATGCTCTACACCTCGTGCTGATCACATCAAGCTATTCAATGAAAATTATAGTGCAATATTCCAAGAGTTATCCATCCAAACAGTTTTGGTGCACCATGATCAAACTCCATGAAATCTCTCCAAACTCACCAAACTCCGTCATCTAACCTATCCTGACCTTTCTATGCTAATAACTACCTATAATTCTAACTAAAACATGCAATTCGAAGGAGAAACATACCTGGTGTAAAGTGAAGAAAACAGCTATGGAATGCTCTGATCAAATGCTTGTAATGATTGGAAATGGATCAGGGAACTTGTTCTTGAGTTCTGTATGCAATGAATCTGACTCCAATGCTCTGAATCTCACAATTCCCAAAATTCTTGCTTCTTGGATGATCAACTTGAACAGCACGAATCCTCCTCAATTCTACCAAATCTTGATGTGCATTGGGATCTATGGATGATGGTGATGATGATCAAATCAGAGAATGTGGAAATTGATGAAAGTTTGAGGGAGTTTGAGTTGATTTTGCAAAATGAAAGAAAGGTATGAAACTTGTGTTTTGGACAAAGTGATTCACCAACCCTTGAATTAACTCTCTCAATTCAATATATAGATGACATTAGAACCTCCTAGAACTTTGGAGAAACTTCCCATGCACTCTTTCCTTACACTTTGGATTATGTAACTTCATGTGTAAGTAACCTTGAATAATTCTCAAAATTTGAACTAAGCTCAAAATTCCACTTTAGCCAATGTTCTCAAAATGATTTTTCCATTCAAAATAACCTATAATTTTGCCTCATTTGGCCAAAGTATGAAAAATCTCATTTTTTAGGTCATTTTTATTCATTAAATCCACCAAATTTGAAACCTTGTGCTATGAATCTTTCAAATCTCTAATGGTCACTTTTCTAGACTCAAAATGTCATTTGTAACAAGTTTGATGTTGTGAAGTTTTCCATTTGAAGCTTCCTTGTATGAGTTTTGGGCATAGGCTTGAAATGACCTGTAATTCTCAGATGACCAAAATACCCTTTGCTTGCCAAGACCATAAGTAGAGTTCCACAAATCATATGAAGGAATACTACACCATTCTAGAAATCTAAGACAATGAGGAACAATTCTTATGTTGACCAGAAATTCATTTTAAATCTCCTTGAGGGGTAAATATTGCTTGGAAGTCAGGTCACTTTCACAGACAAAATTTCAGATACCTCAGATGACCTGTAACTTGTAAGGACCATAACTTGAGTTCTATAAATCTCCTTAGTGTCTTCCACCACTCAAATTAAAGGTCTGGAGATCCTATAAAATTTTCATGTTGGCCAAGGATCCATTTGAAGCTTTCATTTTGACTTATCTTGCTTGGAAATTTGACCTAAACTAGGGGATTTTACATAGAAACCCTAATTTAGAAACTCCTCTTCTCCTTGATTTCTCTTGATTTCTTCTTAGCATAACAACATATCCTTCTTTAAATGTCAAATGATGAACCCCACATCTCTCCAATAGCCCTTAATGCCTTTCAATCAGTCATCTGACCCAGAGTTGACCTAGAGTTGACCCCAGATGAAACCCTAGCTGGCTGTCTTCAACTGCAATACTTGTGATCATATCAATGGCTTGTCTCCTTCTTCAAATGACTTTCTAAGTCTTCTATGATGTCCACATAATCTCCATGCTCATCCCACAGCTCACAATTTCTTTGTTGACCTTCAGATACCCTCAGATAGGAGATGGATGCACTGCTTGATCCATTGACTTTCCAGCTTTCAAATTCTTTCTGATAACTTGAATGAGATTGAATTTGAATAATAACCTCTTGATAGGCTCATAGAGATAAGAATAATGATTGGTCCCCTGTTGGATGGCTTGCCATGCTATGCTATGCAGATGGTTAGACTATGTACATAACTCTATATGCAAATGCTAATGATATTGAAACATAAACCAAGTGACTAAGGTTGAGCAAATTTTAGGGTGCAACAGGGAGTTTTTGAAATTGTGTCGTTATGATATCCTTGGTATTAATATTTAGTACCTATCGATCTAACATTAGCCTAGCAGCCACGTATGATTAGAGTTTCATCGTGACTTTGTTTCGAACTATGCTTATTTCTTTTTACTGTGTTGGTCGATTGCTTGAGGACAAGCAATGGTTTAAGTGTGGGGATGTTTGATAACGCGAAATCATATCGTTTGTTTGGCTTGATTTGCATGCATTTATTTGTGACTTTTATTAATTTATCGTGATTTATGTTCTATTATATGATTAATTTACTTCGTTTTGCAGATTGGGGAGAATTTGGACTAAAGAAAGAAAAGGAGAAGAAACAGATGAAAAACGGATGAAAAATAGATGAAAAACAGCATATACGGATTCTGCTGCTGTGACGACCATCACAGGTCCATGACGACCTTCATGCGTGTGACGACCGTCACATTTCATGACGACCGTCACGCAGACAAAAAATGCAGAATCAGAATTCACGATCAATCTCAACTTAAATCCTTCCTACACTTTCTCCACTCACTGCCCACTACTGGAAGTTACTACACTTTCTCCACTCACTGCCCACTACTGGAAGTTACTACCACTTTCTCCATATCTCACGCATGATCTCAGGAAGTTGAGATAGGAAACATCTCCTATAAATAGACAAGAGATTCACAGAGAAAGGGCTGGATTCTTCATCCCGAAGTTCTGCCAAAGTTCCATCAAAGTTATTTATCGTTACTTTTATTTTCCTTTCCATTTTCCTTCAGTTCAAAATATTGTATTTTCTCCCTGTACCTTTTATTTCTCGCCAAAGTAGAATCCTGCCGACATTGTGGGGGACTACCCAAGGATTTGAGATCAGTACAATTTACAGGTTTTTATTAATTGAATTACTACTTTATTTCTGTTATGATGCACGCTTTATTATTCCGTTGTTTATGTCTATTTCCATTCGCATTAATTATCATGTCTGGCTAAGTTAGTTTTATCGGTATGTAACCGAATTAGTAGGATAGGATTCGATAGTAACCGGCATCTTCCCTTTTTACAAACAACCTTTTTGGACGTAGTGTTTAAATTTATTTACTGAATAAACTTCGTCGCGAAAGCGAGAACTTATTTAAAAGTAGTTTTGCCACAAAAGTGGGAAATTAATTAAGGTACGAACCAACAAGCGAAAGTTGCGGCAAGACCAGATAGTAAACACTAGGCATTTGTTTTAATAACAGCGAAAGCACTTTAAAATGGATTAGAACCTAGAGATTTCCAAAAAGTAGTTTTAACCCCGAATGGGACAGTGAAAGCGTACATTCGGCCCTTAGAATTATGACTAGCGTCAACAACCATCGTGAGATGAAAGTCTTCAGATCACTATTTTCTTCTGAACAATGTTTGTAAAGAGTAAGAAGCATCGGTGACCTATCGAATCCCAGATAACTAAGTCTTTGCATACCGATATCTTTTACCGCATTTCTTTAAACCAATTTTCTTTATTTCTTTTGCATTTAATTTCATTCGCATTCATTTTTCCTAATTCCAATAGCCTTAGCTTTACGCCGTAATAATAGATAACGGTAGATTGACATTGGTCTCTGTGGGTTCGACAATCTTTTATATTACTTCGATATTTCCATGCACTTGCGGAGCGATCAGGAGTGCTTCCACTGAGCCTTGAAACTTTAATGAAACTTGATGGAAATAAACCAGAATCACTCCACAATCCTCCCTGAAGCTTTAGATGTACTTGATTTGGCTTGAAATTGGATGAATCTCAAAATTCTAATCCCACTCTCCCTTGAGCTTTAGCAACTGAATTCTGGAGCTATTCTTCACCAATTTCGCCCCTGAGGGCTTGTACATGATGCTGAAGTTATATACAATGGATTTGGAGGGAATTGAGGCCCAATCAAAGTTGGTTTAGGTCCAATTGAAATCCAAAATTTTGCACATGAAACTTCCAAAATGCACACGAAAATAGAGCTGCTATGACTTGGTTTTTGGCTCAGGTAGCTTGCATATGCTTCATTTTGATCCAATGGATAGGAATTGTCCCTTGTTTTAATCCTATGGTGTGATTTGCATATGTTACTTCCACTTGAAGCAAGCATGAAAATGGCCATGAAAAAGAGCTCAATTTGCAAATCCAAAATTGGCATTGTGTTTGGAATGATTTGTGGACTCAAAAAATGCACAAGCTTGCCTTGTAATGATTAAAAATCAATTAATTGCATTATATGGCTTTTAATGCTTCTTTCATGAAAATTTCTTCACCAATTCTTCAATCCAAGCCAAATTAATGATAAGTTGATGTTTGATGATGAAATTGACCCCATTTGGAGCAAGTTTGATGTTGGAAAGATTTCCATTTGAGGTGTGCAAAGTGGTGAAATGGACCTATAATGAAAATGACCTATAATCTTACTTTCCCAAAATACCCTTGCCTTGTAAGCTTCATAACTTGAGTTCTAGAAATCAGATGAAAGACTTCTAATACTTTTTGGAAAGCTAATATCATGAGTAACAACTTTTATGTTTGGGTCAAAGTAAGGAGAAACATCCTTCTAGGTCAAAAGTGGCTTGGAAGTTGGTTGACTTTTGTTGACCAAAATCACATTCATCTGATGACCTGTAACTTGTCAGCATTATAACTTGAGTTCTAGAAATCAGATGAAAGACTTATAGTACTCAAAAGGAATCTAGAAATATGCTCTAAAAATTTCATGTTGGGGTCAAGATGAGATGAAACTTGTATCTTAAGATATGTGGTCTTGAAGTTGGACACTAAATAGGGGATTTTACACTGAGAACCCTAATTTAGTAACTTGTCACACTCTTGATTCTTATTGATTTTATCTTGAAATTATATATTAGACATTTCAACATAACATTCCATAATCACAAAGACTTGGAGTTGAGTCTTAATCTCCTTCAATTTCACAGCTGACTGGGGGTTGACCAGATGAAAACCCTAACTGCAACACCTTTGACTGTGGCTCCTTATACTTGATATAATGATTTGGGCAAGCTCCAACATGGATCTCAAAGCACTCTATGAGCTTTCTCAACATCCCATATCCAACATCATGAATTCACAATCCTCTGATGATCCTCAAATGGCCTCCAAGTTAGGAGCTGATCCACATACACCCATCAACTCTTTCACAAAGCTTTGACCACTTCTTGGTGACTTTGATGAGCATTCAATCTTGAGTAGAAATTGCTTAGGCTCAACACTCTTTGTAACCTCCTCTTGCTATGCATAACCTCTCTTGATCCCCTGTTAAATGAACAATGCTATGCAATGCAATATGCTAGAATATGAAATGAAACACGAGCCAAGTTAAGAAAAGGTTGGTCAAATTTTGGGGTACAACAATGAGGTCAACTAGAGATCTAGGTTTTGTGTTCCCAGGCTTGCATGTTCGTAAGTTTCTAGGCCTGTGTGCCCATTTTGTTAAGTTGTTTTGTCAGGCTTGCGTGCCCTTTTATTGTAATTTTCGAACACCTGGGCTGGTGCCCTTGATTGTACAATGACATTTTCTTTTTGCTAAGTGTGTGTTCGTTTATGTGTGGCCCTTTGTATGCTCGTATGTTTGTATGGACCTTTGTATTTTGTATGTGTTTTTGTATGTTTATATGGTGGGAGCAGTAGCTCGACATTATTCGTTGTGTCCGGTAGTGTAGGGAACCGGGCGGGTGACCGGGATTGCTACCTGGTCGGTTATGGAGATGGGCCACGATCGTGGTGCTAGCTCCACAGAGTGAACGTCCCATCGTGAGCTGGGTGTTCTGCCTTCTCGGTACGATGGTGGTGGCCCTCTATCGAGGGGCCTCCGTCGAACAGAGTGCTCTGCTCGCACACACAAAAGGGAAGGCGTTTGTTTTTGTTGAGTTTTTGGGAGACGTGTTTATACCATGGTCGAGCAATTTCAACCCCGTGTAGGTTTTCGAGGTAGTAGGCCCCGTGTTCCGTCTTATCCCGGACACGATAGGGGACCTCCCAATCCGCGGCGAGCTTTCCCTCACGCAAGTCTTTCTGGTTTCTTTGCAAGAACAGGTCACCAACCTGGAACTCACGTCTTATGACTTTGCTGTCATAGCGAAGGGAGATCTTCTACTTCAGCGTGGCTTCGTGGAGAGTTGCCCCTGAACGGATTTCTTCGACCAAGTTGATTTCCTCTCAGAGGGCCTAGTCATTGGTCTCCTCCTCGAGGGGAGATTCGGTCTTTCTGGAAAGCTCCCTTATTTCTACCGAGATTACCGCCTCGATTCTGTAGGTGAGTCGGAAAGGGATCTCTCTAGTGGTCGAGTGCGGCGTTGTTCGGCAGGCCCAGAGCATGTTGTGGAGCTCCTCGGCCCATTTCTTCTTGGTGTCATCGAGTCTTCTCTTTAGACCTTGGAGGATAACCCTGTTCGCGGCCTCTGCTTGACCGTTCGTTTGTGGGTGCTCGACTGAGGTGAAGTGATGTTTTGTCCCGAGCTTGGTCGCGAAGTCTTGGAAGTTTTTGTCAGTGAACTGCATCCCATTGTCGGTCATGATGGCCAGGGAGACGCCAAACCTGGCGAGGATGTTCCTTTTGTAGAAACGGATTATGTTGTGCGCCATGATCTTGGATAGGGCTTCGGCCTCGATCCATTTGGTGAAATAGCAGTTTAGGTGTTTTGTTGCTCGCATGTGAGGAGACTTATGCGTTACCTGTTTGCGGTAGAATGGACGTAACATATCCTTTTTGAAATGATTAGGTTTTCGCCATGCGAGGCAAGATGTCACATTTGATTTGTGAGATTGTTTTTTAGGGGTGAGATAGATCCTCGGATAGTAACCCCTTGCGGGTAGTACCCAATTCTTTATCTCAAAGTTTTTGTTATGAAAATGGTGTGGCGAACGTAGCGTCTTTGTATTGAAAGACGAGTATCGAGACCACCCCCACTACAGTGAGCATCCCAACACTCGGAGAGGAAGAAGACTACACTTAATCCTCTCTCTTTAATTCAATGCGAAGAGAACTTCGTTCTCTTATTAAAGATGTTTTTGGTTTTGAATGGTATGTACTTTTGTGACAGAGAACCCTACGGTAAACGTCAAGCACTCGGTATAGGAGAAGGCCTACACCTAACCACTCCACGACCATTCAAGTATTTGTTATGAAAAGAGTTCGAAAATGCACTCGGTGCGGGACCGAGGTTTTAGGTGAGAAAGGTTTCGGAAAGGAGTTGTGGAAAGAGATAGGTGGAAGGAGTCGCGTCTTCGTATTGAAAGACGAGTGTCTAAACCACCCACACTACAGTGAGCATCTCGGCACTCGGAAAGGAAGAAGTCTACACTTAATCCTTTCTCTTTAATCCAATACAAAGAGAGGTTGATTCTTTATTGAAAGGGATTTTGAAAATGCGCTCGGCGCGGGGCCGAGGTTTTTAGGAGGAAAGATTGAAAATGGACTCGGTACGGGGCCAAGGTTTTTTAGGAGAGAAGGATATGGATGAGTGTGGAGAATACGAGCGTCTTTGTATTGAAAGACGAGTGTCAAAACCACCCACACTACAGTGGGCATCTCGACACTCGGAGAGGGAGAAAGTCTACACTTAATCCTCTTTTTTCAATTCAACACGAATATAACTCGATTTCTTTATTGAAGGTGGTTTGATAATGAAGAGAAATGGAAAGAAAGACGTCTTCGTATTGAAAGACGAGTGTCTAAACCACCCACACTACAGTGAGCACCTCGACACTCGGAGAGAAAGAAAGTCTACACTTAATCCCCTCTTTTAGTTCAATACAAAGATGATTGATTTTAGGAAGGTTTGATAGCGTCGATGAATCGAATCGGGACAAGAAATGAGGAGAAAAAGGAGGTGGTCTCAGATCCAACATTATTCATCAATAATTTGACTTATAATGAATTACGGAAGTCTCTTCATAGACCAAAAAAAAATGGGACAAAATGGCCAATAACAAAAGAAAAATAAAATTCAACCTCTAATAATATTGAAATTAAAAATAAAAAAAAATGGATAGTATACAAAACTTCTAAAAGTAATATAATAGAAATTATAAGTAAAATATATTTACATAATAACATAATATATACATTTTAATTAATTACAATCTATATAATAGTAATAATAATAATAATAATAATAATAATAATAATAATAATAATAATATATTTAAAAAATTCTAAAAAAAACAAATATAAAATATATAATAACAGTCTGTTTTTAAAAATATTAACAAAACTTGAAAATAAATCAAATAAAATATACTTTACAAATAAAAAAGAAAAAAATTCCTCTGTCCTTCACCCTTTTGATAATACCGTCCGAAAATGGGATTTGACCAAAGAACCACGACACAATAGCCAGTTTTCCCCAATTACACATCAAAAAACCTCAATAACTCTAAAAATCCGCTTCGTGTACATCAATAACAAACCCAACAGAGCGAAACACAAGGCCGTTTGCGGTGAATGGAAGTGACATTTATGGGTGGTGAGTGTTTGTGTTTAACGGTTGGTGGTTGATTTCGAAAATGGGTTTCTGGGTAGTGGGTTGTTGGTTTGGTGTGAGGTTCTGAGGAATTTGGAGGAGAAATGGCGAGGAAAGGTTGAGGGGTTTCAATTGGTGTTGTTATGTTTGCAGAAAATGATCTGGTTTCCGTTTTGGTTTTCTGGGTTTCGGAGGTAAGGGTTTTGCGGCTGGTTGTCTTCCGGCAGCGATGGTGATGGGTGAAGATCGAAAAAGTGAGGGAGGTCGGAGATTAAGGTTGGGTTTATCGGAGTTGGTCTTTGATCTGGATTGTTATTGAGTATTAATGATTTTCTGAGTTGTGTTGAAGAAGATTCGTTCGGTTTTAGAGGAGTTTTGGGGTGTTTTGGGATTTGAAGGGTATTGATGGAACGGGTTGAAGATGAAGTCGTGAACTGGGTTTGCAAAGTTATTTTGAAACGGGTTTTCTGTGAAGGAGTTTTATGGAGGGGGTTGTTTTTGAAGATGTTGGTGATGGATTTGAGCGGTGAGATCTGAGGGTTAGGGAGGAAATCTAAAAGTGTTGAAGGAGAAGATTGAAGGGGGTGATTTCGTTTGTTGCTGTTTGGAGACTACAGAAAAAGTTAAGGATGGGAGTGATTCAGAGTTGTGTTGCAAATTTTAATGATTAAGATGTGAACATTGTTGTTGTGTATGTGGTCACATGAAGGTTTATGTTCAAGGTTTTTGCGTTAAGATAATCTCCTAACGAAGGTTTGGCTCTCTGAAGAGCCTCTTTCTGTTCTTCTTCTCTCTCGCAAACTCACCGCCAGGAAACAAATCAACAATAGCTTAAGATTATGAAGACAGAAAAAACAATAGAATACTTACAGAGTTGGAGCAAATCCGACAAGTTCCCACGCTAGCAACGAGGAGTTTGGGTGATGGAGACTTGAGCCTGCGATGCAAAGCTTTTTGTTGGACCGGTACCACCAGATTGCCAATACCGAAAACAGATGAGTTGAATCTTCAATCTTTTGTCTTCAGCTTTGTGTGTGTTGGTATTATGAAGGTTGAATATTGTGGTTTGTTGATGGCAGTTGAATGGGGAAGAAGGCTCCAGGAAAACGAAAGCTACAACTTTAAGGACAATGGAGAAGGTGGAGAGAGGTTTGAGGCTTGAAGTTTGAGGTTTTTTGATGAAGTTTTATTCATGGAGTTTTGGTGTTCAGTAGATGGAAGTGGAAGTTCAATGGTGAATGAAAGTTGTTTCTTCAAAGAAAGATGCAAGTTGTGAAGGTGAGAATAGGTGTTTGATGGTTGATGTTGGTGAAGGGTTTGGGCTGCGCGGCAAAGGTTTTTAGGGTTTTTTCCAGCCTCTCCTCCACTGAACCAATTCCTTTTGTTTCTTATAGTATAGCATTAGGGTTTTTTTATTTGTGAATCATGATAGTGTATCATCTCTGCTATTACTTTTTGATGTTAAGACTATGTTTTTTCTATTTTAGTGAAACTGGCCCTGCTATCCTTTGTTGTCTTATTTTCTTGTCTCTAAATTTGTTTTTTATGCTGACTGTATCTTCTGTTATTTTCCTTTTTATCGTATTACATTGGTTTCAAATCACAATTGTTATTATTGTATGTGCAGGTTGAGTTGCTGAAATCGTTTCCATATCAAAAGCAGAAATTTGCTATCACAATTTTTCAAGAAGCTCAATTAACTCATGGGGGAGATCAGCAGTCATAAAAGCTTTCACTGCAGCTGAAACTTGTTCAGGACTCCTGCTTTCAGGCAAAAGCAGTGGACACCACTTGATCAATCAACCGTCTTTTGAACTCATTCTCAGGATCAAGAACTTTCTCCCAAAGGTCAGCCTCCATCCTTTCCACAACATA
The DNA here is from genome assembly GCA_963859935.3 of Lathyrus sativus. Classification (NCBI taxonomy): domain Eukaryota; kingdom Viridiplantae; phylum Streptophyta; class Magnoliopsida; order Fabales; family Fabaceae; genus Lathyrus; species Lathyrus sativus. Next base: position 414,056,207 of record OZ012736.1, on the reverse strand, counting down.
TCTTGCTTGGAGTTATGTGGTAACAACAATTGCGTAGTGTATGGGATGTCGCGGCGGTCTTTGTATCACCCTGTTTCATGTAGCTTGCAGGTCTCATTATTGTTGCAATACAAAATCACCTCACCTCGCCTGGCCTACGTGCAAATTTGGATTGGTCTTAGGGTCTTAATTTGTTTCTTTTGGTTTGTAATCACAACATGGCTTTTGTAGAAAAAGCAACGGGCTTTGTTGAATTTGGATGGCAATGTTTCTGGTATTACACAGCTGGTACGCGTCTTGGCAGCAGGTTGCAGTATTGGTGCGTGAAAAACCTTGCGCTTATACGATGCGTTGCAAATTGTACAATTTTATGGGGTCATATGATTGCTATTCTTTTTGTCGCGCTGCAGGTACACATTTGGGTGGGAAACACTTTCGTACAGCGGCAATAGATCCACGGTCCTCAGGAAATCAATTTTGCCGTCATGTGATCCAATGGTACTCTTGAAACAACACTTAATATCCCCTTCATTTTCTGATAGTCCGATGCAACCATCAACACCTGCAGATTTCTTTTTTTCATTTTGTTGATACTTTTTCAAGTCGAATATATGATCAATCGGATTAGGGAAGCTACGGAACTTTCTCCATCTGTGACTGATGAATGGAAACTCCCTACGCAGGTATACTATTTTGGGCATATGGACCAAATTTGGTAACATCACCACTGTTGCAGATATAGAACTTTCGCCGTCTGTGACTGATGAATGGCTTGCGTGACCGATTTTCTTCGTAAATTGCTTACAAATTTACACTAACCATCATTCATCTTCTTCTTTTTTTCATGTGAGCACTCATGGGGACTTGGCATAACAAAGGTTTAATATGGTGAGGATAAAAACCACCGACGCTCTCGCAACAGCTTTTTCTTATGTGTCTTGACTGCATCAACAAAGAGCTTCTGGCTTCCGCTTCTCGATATTGTACAAAACATCAAAACTTCATACTGATCTTGAGTCATATATGTTTGCAGCTTTCTTTTTTTTTATGTGTTTTCATTTTGATGATGTTGTTTGCAGGTCTGGTTTTTACGCGTGAGTCGTAGGACCATTTTGGATTGTATGGAAAACCACAGCTTTTGCTTTTAGCCGGTGGTGGGTCATGCTGCTACGAATTACTCATTATTGCCAGGGCTGAAGCTTTAAATGGTATGAAGACTTGGTGTCTAAACTCTTCTTTTTGCATTTTTTTGTTCATTTTGTGATAAGATGGGCCTTCATTTGTATGCACGTCACGCAGGTACGGATGCGGCACCCTATGTCTCAGGGAGACATTGATGTAGAAGTTGAAGTTCCATAGCCGGTGTATGCAATTATGTGGTGGGTTCTGCTGAGGAAAGCGAAATAACCGAGGAGCTATCAATCTTTTCACCAAACATAGACCAGAGTCAAATTCGATTCATTCTTGACGTGCATCGCATAATTCTGAATCGAAAACGTCGAGGCAGTGGAAGACCTTGGTCTAGAATGAAGGATAGTGGTGCGAAATGGTTTTCGACCGTCGTCGTTGTTGTTGCAGCAGGGGTGAGAGTTTGCGGGTATTAGCTGCAGGTTGTAATTCCTTATTTCTTGTTACTCTTTGCACTCCTTATGATTGAATAAAACCTTAATCTTCACATGTCTTGTTGTTTTAAAATGAATTTTTAATCCAATCATGGCTTAAGCATATTATGCCGAAGTGTTACTTCTACATTATATTGCTGACCGGAAGATGAAGAAAACCTGTAGTTTGACAAATCCCTTTTTTATTGAATTCCAGGTTTGAAAGTGTGATGCGAACTGGTGTTGACAGGTAAATTGAGGTCGAAAACTGATAAGCACGGTTGAAGGCGTCAAATCCTGTTACAGCATGAATTACACGTGTTTGGCTTCAAGCATAAAAATGATTCCAACAGTCTCAAATACTCCTGTTGTAAATTGCAGCATAAGCTTCTTTTGTAAACAATTTTGTGATCGTAACTGCATTTAAGCGTGATTGGCCCTTTTACAATAAACATTGCTTTTAATGACTATACTTGCGCAGTCAATAAACCCAAATGGAATTTTGAGAGATCTCTAGTATATACACAATTAATCTCACGACCTCTTGAATCTGTTATGAGATCTAACGGGCTTGAAGTGATGCTTAGAATCCAATTGAGCAAATTTCAAACATGAAATGAGATAAAACCATGACCCCCACTCGACTTGAAGCATTATTTGAAAACTCAACTCTAACCTGATCTAGATTTACATAATCCAAATAAAGGCTCGTAGCTTAAAACAAATCTTATTTACGGCTCGCCCAGTTTCAACACCAATGATCACCGAGTAATTCTCAATATTCGACCAAACAAGATTTCTTGTCCTTCACATAAGCTCGAAGCAAGACTTCTTAATTTGAATCTCATGGCCTGAATATAAACTAATATCGTCTTATATGTGAATGATTATAAGGATAGGACCATCCTTAAAATGGTTTACAAATGGCTTATGACTTGACAAGATGGATATTATTTTAGATAATCGCCCACCAAAAGGGAAACCTACTCTTCACCATAATCGTATACATCCTACTAGGAACTATAATTGGCAAAAAGTACACCCAGGTCTCTATGAGCAAAGTCTTAGAACATCTTATCCGTAAGCCAGACGATCATTGGGGAACAAGAAACACATCCCTGTAGATACCTAATGGAATAGAATGGGATGGTAGGACAAATTTAGGGTATGACAGATGCCCCTATCTAATTGACTTAAACCGAGTAAGGCGAAATGCTATGGCATTCCTTCTTTCGAGGTAGAAGATGATTAGATATAAAAGACCCTGAATTTGTCCGAAAAGAAGGGGAGTGCTCGGAAAATACCACCACCAAAAGGATGATGTAGCGAAACAAAATCAACCCTAACACCAAAAAGGATGAAGGCATCCTTTACCAAAAAGGATAATGGAGAACAGGCGCTAGTCATGACACCAAAAAGGATGTCAGACCCATCACCAAAAAGGATGATGGAGCGAAACAAAATCAACCCTAACACCAAAAAGGATGAAGGGATCCATTACCAAAAAGGATAATAGAGAACAGACACAAACAAACCCGACACCCCTTAGGATGTAGGGGGATAAGCTTCTCTGAAGAGATTGCCACTTATCGCTGAAGAGAGATAAGCTTCTCTGAAGAGATTGCCACTTATCGCTGAAGAGAGATAAGCTTCTCTGAAGAGATTGCCACTTATCGCTGAAGATGGATAAGCTTCTCTGAAGATATTTCCACTTATCGCTGAAGAGAGATAAGCTTCTCTGAAGAGATTGTCACTTATCGCTGAAGAGAGATAAGCTTCTTTGAAGAGATTGCCACTTATCGCTGAAGATGGATAAGCTTCTCTGAAGAGATTGCCACTTATCGCTGAAGAGAGATAAGCTTCTCTGAAGAGATTGCCACTTATCGTTGAAGATGGATAAGCTTCTCTGAAGAGATTGCCACTTATCGTTGAAGATGGATAAGCTTCTCTGAAGAGATTGCCACTTATCGCTGAAGATGGATAAGCTTCTCTGAAGAGATTGCCACTTATCACTGAAGAGAGATAAGTTTCTCTGAAGAAATTGCCACTTATCGCTGAAGATGGATAAGCTTCTCTGAAGAGATTGCCACTTATCGCTGAAGAGAGATAAGCTTCTCTGAAGAGATTGCCACTTATCGCTGAAGATGGATAAGCTTCTCTGAAGAGATTGCCACTTTATCGCTGAAGAGAGATAAGCTTCTCTGAAGAGATTGCCACTTATCGCTGAAGATGGATAAGCTTCTCTGAAGAGATTGCCACTTATCGCTGAAGAGAGATAAGCTTCTCTAAAGATATTGCCACTTATCACTGATGAAGGATAAGCTTCTCCCAAGAGATTGCCACTTATCATTGATGAAGGATAAGCTTCTCTGAAGAGATTGCCACTTATCGCTGATGAAAGCTGGAGACAATCACTGGGGAACAACCAGGCTTTACCGAAGATGCCCCTGACTGGGCTGAATGTTGATTTTGAAGATTTGATTAACCACGAGGTTTAAATACGTCATGTATACACCCATGGTCTTGAAAATACGCCCATGGCTGGGATGAATTTTGTCTTTGATATTCTTGAATTTCGTGGGGGGAGACCCACGGACTTTGCAGATAATGCCCCTGACCGGGCTGATGGTTGCGTTGGACAAATTCGCGGGGCACACCCACGGTCTTGCAGAAATTGCCCCTGACTATGCAGATATGGTCTTGGAAATCCTCGAGATTGATCTCGGATCTGAACTCGCATATGTGAATGCTTGATGATAATGACGTTCCATTAATGGAAATGCAGATGCAAATGCTAGAACGCGAATATGCAAGAGATGGGGAGGGATGATATGATTCTAGATATGCATATGATGCAAGATGATTATGAAGTCGAATGCGATGCGTATGATGCATATGATTGCAGACAGGTAATTGGAAATGTAGGTGCCAACGTGGCAGACTTTTAGTAGTTGCCAATGCGGATTGGACTTCAAGTGGGAAAGTGAAGGACAAGCCTGACTTCCTGACATCATTTCTTCATGATGTAATAAAACCTGGAGGTGCTGGTACCGTCAACTCGGGGCCTGCTCTGCTGGGCTTGACGGCCTTGTCAGTCAAGTCGTTTCAAGATTTAGAATGATGTTCCTGTGTACTCCTTAGAGTCATGGTCACCCTTTAGTTACCCTAAGAGGGTAAGCCATCCCTTAATCTAATTTACCATGATGTCATTATATGCAAAACCCATCATCAAATAAATGAAACTTGCAACCAAAGGGTAAATAAAAACAGAGAAAGCTTTGATGAAAGTAATTTTATTAATGAAAACCCATAAATGGGAAAATTACAAAAGGAGGCAATTCCTAAAAGAGGTAACTGCTTTTGAAAGAGAATATAAAGACTAAGACAATGTTGAAAGTGGTCCCTGCCAAGTTTCAAATCCGCTATGGCCCATACGTCTCTGAAGACCCTTCACGCCTTGCTTTTGAGTGCCACGATCGAATTGATCTTTCTCAGTCGAGAGCTTGATGGTTATGGAGGATAATTCACACGTCTTTTCAAGATGCAGTTCTGCCTTTTTGAATCCCTAACTTTTGCCTAGGCCGCCCTTTCAGGTTTTCAGCCTACCAGGATACTTTTTTTTTATTTCTAGTCCCTAATTTTTGCCTGAACCATTTTTATGGTCCACCAGGACGCTCATTTTTGCGTGGATTTTCTTTTTGGGTCCACCGGGCCTATCTTTTAGGCATAATATTTTTTAACTGCGTCCGCATTCACAGGGGATGAGAGATCATCACCATCCATGGTTGAAAGGATCAAGGCTCCTCCGGAGAAAACTTTCTTTACTATATACGGACCCTCGTAGTTCGGTGCCCATTTTCCCCTTGGATCGACGTTAGTTGGCTGAATTTTCCTCAGTACCAAATCTCCTGCTTGGATGTGTCGCAGGCGAACTTTCTTATCAAAGGCCCTCTTCAATCGTTTTTGGTATAACTGTCCATGACAGATGGCCGTCATGCACTTCTCGTCGATGAGATTAAGTTGGTCGAGTCTGGCTTGTATCCATTCGGCCTCATCTAGCTTGACGTCTGCCAAAATCCTTAAGGAGGGAATCTCTACTTCAATGGGCAATACTGCTTCCATGCCATATACGAGAGAAAACGGGGTTGCCCCTGTGGAAGTGCACACTGAGGTGCGGTAGCCATGCAACGCAAACGGCAACATCTCGTGCCAGTCTTTGTAAGTCTTCACCATCTTCTGGACGATTTTCTTAATATTCTTATTTGTCACCTCAACAGCTCCATTCATTTTAGGGCGATAAGGTGTTGAATTGTGGTGTTCAATTTTGAAGTTTTTACACAACTCTTTCATCATCTTATTGTTGAGGTTTGAATCATTGTCTGTAATGATCTTGTTCGGGATTCCATATCGACAAATAATCTCTTTCTTGATGAAGCGAGTCACTACTTGCTTAGTGACGTTGGCATAGGACGCAGCTTCTACCCATTTGGTGAAGTAATCGATGGCCACTAAGATAAAACGGTGCCCATTTGAAGCGGTTGGCTCGATGCGTCCGATTACATCTATACCCCACATAGCGAAAGGCCAAGGCGAAGTCAAAACATTCAGAGGGAGTGGTGAAGTATGAACTTTGTCTGCGTAAATTTGGCACTTGTGGCATGACTGGACATGGAGACAACAATCTGTTTCCATCGTCATCCAATAGTATCCCGCCCTCAAAATCTTTTTAACCATAGTATGACCACTAGCATGTGTTCCAAAAGATCCTTCATGCGTTTCATTTATGATGCGTTCTGCTTCGTGTTTATCCACGCACCTGAGTAGAACCGAATCATAATTCCGTTTGTACAATACGTCACCGATGAGGAAGAACTTCGAGGAGAGCTTTTTGAGATACTTCTTGTCAGTGATAGTTATGCCTTCGGGATATTCCTGTGTCTCTAGATACCGCTTGATATCATAGAACCAAGGGTGATTATCAATTTTAGGTTCCTCCGCATCGACTGCCAGGCAATAAGCAGGTTCGTTCAGATATTCCAGACGGATGGATGGCGCCTCATTCTTCCACTTGACTTGAAACATGGATGCTAGTGTTGCTAGAGCGTCAGCCAACTGATTTTCTCCTATGGGAATGTGATGAAAAGTGATCTCATCAAAGTACGGGATTAGCTTCAAGACATGATCTTTGTAAGGAATTAACTTGAGGTCCAGTGTTTCATACTCCCCTTTAATCTGGCATATGACAAGCGCGGAATCTCCATAGACTTCTAGAATCTTGATTCTATTATCAATGGAAGCTTCAATTCCGAAAATACAAGCTTCATATTTGGCCATGTTGTTAGTACATTTAAAGCATAATCTGGCGGTGAATGGTAAGTGAAAGCCAGTTGGAGAAGTGATGATTGCCCCAATTCCACAACCTTTGGCATTTGCAGCACCATCGAACACGAGCGTCCATCACGATCTTGGTTCGGGTCCATCATCTGGGCCTGGTGTGGTATAATCTCTGGCAAACAAGACGTCTTCGTCGGGGAAATTGAAGCGCATGGACTGGTAGTTGTCCATAGGTTGGTGAGAAAGGTAGTCAGAGAGTACACTTCCTTTGATAGCTTTCTGCATAACATACTGGATGTCATACTCTGTTAACACCATTTGCCAACGAGCCACTCGTCCGGTGAGAGCGGGCTTCTCGAATATGTATTTGACAGGATCCATCTTGGAGATCAACAAGGTCGTATGGGTGAGCATATATTGTCTCAAACGTTTTGCTGCCCAAGCCAATGCGCAACATGTCTTCTCGAGCATTGAATATCTTGACTCACAGTCGTTAAACTTCTTGCTGAGGTAATAAATTGCATGCTCCTTCCTGCCGGTTTCATCATGTTGACCCAACACGCATCCCATAGATCCCTCTAACACAGTCAGGTACATGATCAGGGGTCGTCCGGGTACTGGAGGCATCAAAATCGGCGGTTCTTGTAGATATTCCTTTATTTTCTCAAAGGCTTTCTGACAATTATCGTTCCATACTACAACTTGATCCTTTCGAAGTAATTTGAAGATGGGCTCACAAGTGGCCGTTAGATGAGATATGAACCTGGCGATATAGTTCAATCTCCCAAGGAATCCTCGGACTTCCTTTTCAGTTTTGGGTGCCGGCATCTCTTGGATAGCTTTGACCTTATCTGGATCGACTTCAATCCCCTTTTGGCTTACAATAAAACCTAGCAGTTTACCAGATCTTACACCAAAAGTGCATTTGTTGGGATTTAATCTCAGCTGGAATTTCCTTAATCGGGCGAATAGCTTTTCCAAGTGGATGAGGTGCTCTTCCTCAGTCTGGGATTTCGCAATCATATCGTCTACATAACACTCAATCTCTTTATGTATCATGTCATGGAAGAGAGTGACCATTGCTCGCTGATATGTCGCGCCCGCGTTCTTAAGCCCAAACGGCATGACCTTGTAACAGAAAGTTCCCCATGGGGTGATGAAAGTCGTCTTTTCCATATCTTCGGGAGCCATCTTAATCTGGTTATATCCAGAAAAGCCATCCATAAACGAGAAGACAGAGAACTGGGTTGTGTTGTCTACTAGCACATCAATGTGTGGTAAAGGGAAGTCATCTTTCGGACTCGCTCTATTAAGGTCTCTATAATCTACACACATTCGCACCTTCCCATCCTTCTTAGGTACTGGGACAATATTCGCCATCCATTGTGGATAGCTGGATACTGCCAGAAAACCAGCGTCTAATTGCTTTTGCACTTCCTCTTTGATCTTGAAGGACATCTCTGGCTTTGTTCTCCTCAACTTTTGCTTCACTGGCGGGCAACCTTCCTTGAGAGGTAGTTTGTGCATCACAATCTCTTCATCTAGATCAGGCATATCTTTGTAAGACCAAGAAAATACGTCAACATACTCTCGAAGCAATATTACCAGTTTTGACTTAATCTCTGACTCCAAAGCTGCACCTATCTTGATTTCTTTGGCATCCTCTTCAGTTCCCATGTTGATGACTTCGACCTCTTCTTAGTAGGGCTGAATGACCTTTGACTCCTGCTTCAATAGTCTAGCTAGCTCTTCTGGGAGATCACAATCTTCCTCGCAGTCTTCGTCGGCCTGGTAGATCGGGTTATCAAAGTCATATTGGACCATAGCGGGGTCGTTATTGACAGGAGCAAGGGAAGATCTGCACGATGAATGACTTCATGCTTTATTTTTTTTATTTTTTAGAAAAGGTTGACAGAAAGAAGGAAAATAAAACAAAACATTGTCTTTCAAAGATAATTTTATGTGCAAAAAGTAAAAATGAAAGAAAGAGAGCGTAATTGGATGCGAAAGTTTATTTATTGATGATAAGTTGTGCTTTAAAAGCAAAAAGCCCTACAACATGATCCATATGCCTTGGGCAGAGCATATGATTTTTTTTATAGGTAAAATAAAAAGGGAATTACTCGTCTACTAGAGTAACTTCGGGGATTTCGACGACTCTCCAATTGTTCAAAGTTTGATTAGGCGCCCTAGGATACACCATACACAGCTCTTCATGATCTTCGGCTTCAGTTTCCAAAAACATGACTTGACCATCGACAAGGTGGCCTCTACTAGTAAAAACCAACGGAGTTGCAAGCCCTTTGCCCTTATCAGTTGCATTTTTTTGCTTGTAGCCTAGACCAGCTCCATTTTTGTTGACGGGCAATTCCAACACCCTGCCCCATCCTCGCGGATGTCCTTCCTCTATCACTGTCCTCGCGTCCTTCCAAGTCACTATTGAAGATGTTGGCTTTTCGTAAATCATTTCAACATTGATTACTTCAAAAGCTTGAAACGGTGTCTCATGCACTTCATTTCCTACTTCCACATAGCGGAAAGAAGCAAGATGGCTCACAAGAACATCTTCTTCACCCTCAATGATGACCATCTGATTGTTAATCATAAATTTGATCTTTTGATGCAAGGTTGAAGTTACAGCACCTGCGGAATGAACCCACGGACGACCAAGAAGGCAACTGTAAGTGGGGTATATATCCATTACGTAAAATGTAATGATGAAAGTATGAGGTCCGATCTTGATCGGGAGATCAACCTCGCCTACCACAGTTCTCTTAGCTCCATCAAAAGTTTTTATAATAGTTTGACTTGGCTTCATCACAAGTCCTTCAATTGACAGCTTGCACAACAAGCTTTTTGGTAACACATTCAGCGATGATCCAGTGTCAACAAGTACCCTAGAGAATACAACATCCATACATTCGATAGTAATGTGCAAGGCCTTGTTATGATTTTTACCTTCGGGAGGTAATTCACTATCATTAAAGCTCAAAATATGACCTGATGCAATATTTCCCACCACTTCTTCAAACTGTACTACTAATATCTCCTCTGGCACATGAGCTGCCTTCAAGAATTTTAGCAGTGCTTCTTGATGGGCCTTTGAACACATTAACAATGACAGCATGGATATCTTCGAGGGCGTCTGATTGAGCTGGTCAATCACTTTGTAATCGCTTTTCTGAATGATTCTTAGAAACTCCTCTGCTTCATCATTTGGGATGCCTTTCTGTTTAGATGACTGCCCCTGTTCATTGGTGCTCGATATGGCAGTGTCTTTCCTTGTATTGTCACTGTTGTTGATAGGAGGTGCAGTTGGAGCGAAGATTCGACCACTTCTAGTAATGCCTCCGGTTCCCACGATGTTCTCTACAGTCTTCTTTTCTTCCAATACATCTTCTTCTGCCACCTTCTATCCGTTGAGAAAAACAGTTTCATCGTATAACCAAGGTACAGCTTTCGTGCTCTCGTATGGAAACGGAGTTGGGGCCGAAATGACAAGTTGGTTCATTGATGGTGGAGACATAGGTATCTCAACTGGATCATACGGGATCTGCAGTGGGATAGAAGTATGTCCATACATGTTGTCCCATTCTTCCTCATCGCACGGTATGGTCAATGGTGTGTGAGTCGAATTGTCAAATGGAATCCAAAGCTCATATCCATCATCATATGGTATCTCCAATGTTTCGAACGGAATTTCAAGAGTAGCAACTTCCTCAATCTTTGATAGTTGTTCTGCTACTAATACACCCTGATCAATCAGGCTTTGTATGCCTTTCTTCAGCTCAGTGCATCCTTGAGACCCGTTCATGCAAACATGGCAGTTAGTTGAACATCCTAGATAAATATTTTTCAACAAGAGTTGCTCCTTAATAGTGGAAAGTGGGGTCCTCAATTTCTCAATATCTGCAATTAATCGGATCCCCTTAGAGCCTTCAATCATGTTTGTTGAGTGGTGAGGTGGCATTGGATTAGTCTTGATGTTCGGAGTATTTCGGGTAAAGTTTATCGCTTTTGAATCGATAAGATTCTGCATAATGTATTTTAAAGCCTTACAATTCTCAATGCTATGGCCTAGGGCGCCAGAGTGGAATTCACATCTCGCATTCACGTCGTAACCGTAGGGGAGAACAGCCGGAGGATCTTTCATTTCCCTAAGTTGAACGAGACCTCCTTTCAACAAGAACGGAAGCAATTTGGCGTAGGTGGACGGAATTGGATCAAGCCTTCTTTCTGGTTTTCTCGGCCCTTGATACTGATTTTGTCTTGGTTGATAGGGTTGTTGTTGTCGATTCTGCTGAGTCGCAGGCTGACTTGCTGGAATGGAAAGTGGTTGTTGTGGAGCAATGGCAGCAATATTGTGATAACCTTGGTGAGTTCTCCCTCTATTGGTGAACACAGCACTAGCTTCGCCTTCCCTTTTCTTAACGAAACCCTGATAGGGCTTCTTGACCCCACTTGAAGATCTGCCGGCATTCTGAATCTTTCCTGCCTTCATAAAACTCTCTAGTCTTTCCCCAGCCATGACAAGTTCAGAAAACACCGTAGAGGTTGTAGACGCTAGACGCTCAAGGATCGGTCCTTGCAGCGTGCCCATGAAAAGGTCTGTCAGCTCTTTCTCCATCAACGGGGGTTGTACTCTTGCAGCCACTCCCCTCCATCTCTGAGCAAAGTCTTTAAAAGACTCATTCGGTTTCTGGGTCAAATTCTGGAGTTGAATCCGATTTGGAGCCATGTCAGTATTGTACTGATAATGTTTTACGAAAGCGTCTGCTAACTCCTTCCAGCTTTTCACATTGGATCGTTCAAGATGCATGTACCATTCCAAAGAAGCCTCTGTCAAACTATCTTGAAAAAAATGGATTAATAGCTTCTCATCATCGGAATATGCGGCCATCTTTCTACAGTAAGACCTTATATGAGTCCTAGGGCAACTGTTACCCTTGTATTTCTCGAAGCTTGGGATTACAAACTTCGGAGGTATCTTAACTCCGGGTACAAGACATATTTCAGCAGCATCTAGTCCCAAAACATCGGGGCCTTGCAATGCCTTCACCACCTCTTGTAAAGCATTGAACTTTTTCTCTAATTCAGCGGTCTGTGGTCCATAAGCTTCCCCTGAATTCTCATAGAAACCTTCATGATCATCGTACTGGACTTGTGTTGGGATCGTGGTACCATGGGGATGAGTTGTACCGACTGGTGGATGGACGGTGTTGATAGGTACTGCACCTGCAGAAGTAGGAATTGCCCCGACAGGGGTTGGGGTGGCCTCGACAGGAATTGGAACTGCACCACTTGCATTGGGAACTGCACTAGCCAAAGTCTGATTAGCGCTCCTCTCTGCTGCTTGCCTCATCTCCTCTTGACTCCTGGCCATGTTCTGAATCACCTCCATGAGTTGATTCATCTGCGTCTTCATGCCTAGCATCTCGCTCCTCATAGTAGCCTGGTCTTACTCTATCTGATCCATGACTCTTTTCTGATTATTCCTTGTGTTATACCGATGTCGTGAAGTCAGCTTGCTTTACTCTCTCTGAAAGGGGTAAGCGGCGTGTAAGGTCGGGTTGTAGGAAATGCAAAAAAAAGAAAAATGCGCAAACGTATGCAAAATGCTCGAGAGACTTTCGAGGCTCGTGATTATCATTGGTATTATAGAATCATGACTGAATAATAAAGAAATGCACAATTTAGACCAAAAAGCAAACTTTCATTAATTTGAGAGAAAATTCAATACAAACGATTGCTGAATAAGCTGAAATTAACAATTCATGCTACAAGAAAATACTGAATAACTAAAACTCTTTCTTTTGGAGACGTTCTTCAAGCTTTTTCGTCTCGAACATGAATCTTCTAACCATTTGGTCGCAGAGCTGGAGAAAGTGGTGAATAGAAGGAGGGATATCATTTCTTTCCAAGTCTTGAATTGCGCTTTCCAACCTCCATGGGATATCACGGATCATGAGGTTGCAATGCTCCACCAGATTGTTATACCTAGCGCGACACATGTCTAGAGTCGATTGGTAATAGCAAATAGAATCCACGTGGGTGTCCAACAATTCATTGAGTTGAGCCTCCTTTTGGAGCCACTGAGCACTATCCCTTTGCAAGGCCTCAAAACAATTCCTCCATAGAGTAGCTGTTTCTTGGGCAGTCTCCAATTCCTGACATTTGTTGTTCCACATGTCAGGAGTGACATATGAAGTCCTTAATGCTTCCTCCTTGAGTCTTCGTTCATCCTCTACTAGAGTCAAGGCGTTTCTCAGTTGCTTTTCGAGATTCCCAATATCAGCTTCAAGATTCTCTCTTGTCTCCTTTTTCTCAACAGAAGCTAGTTCAAAGAAATGCCATGCTCTATCACAAGAAGCCTTAGTCTCTTTTAGGCGTTTTCGAAGAGTTGTCAATGATGTATCAGCCCCTTCGAAACCCTGCTGGTACTTGACTCTCATGTCTGTTTCTAACTTCAATTTCTTGCTACTCCCAGTCGCTCGGTCTTGTTCAAACTCTACTTTCCTTTTGTACTGGCCATTCTCCACATTTGCTCGGTGAATTCCAACTTCGAGGTCCTGATTTTCTTTATTCAACCTCTCTACCACTTGCTTCAGTTTCTCGTACTCTTCCATAGATACATGGGTGGGAGCAGGAGGTCCTTCTCGCATCGATGGTTCTGAGGGAAATGGCAGCAACCTTTCAGCCACTCGGGCTAGCAACCACTGGTTGTATGGCTCCTTCGCCACACAATTCTTTGCCTTTAACTCTTTCCTCCCTTTCGTGTGAATCTTGCCCCATGCTTTAGCAATCTTCCTGGAAAACGCAGGATCTTCTGTTGTGGCAGTTAAAAAGAAGCTTTGAACTTTCTCTGCTTCGGGCTCATCTTCCATAGCATAGCCTAATTGGCGCAATGCCATGACTGGGTTGTAGTTGATGCAACCAGCCCTACTGATTAGAGGTACATTACCGAATTCCCCACAACTAAAGATAATCTCCACATCGTAGTACTCCTGAGAGTACCAAGCAATATCATTGGCCTCTAGAGACATAATGCGTTGAGACCACTTCAGCTTTTTCTTGTTTTCTACTAACGGTCCCTTCTTCGGTAGATGAGAGGCATACCATTTGAATAGTAGATGAGAACAGCATTGGACCATTCCTGACTTCTTTTCACTTCTCCAATGAATAGAATGGTAAACATCAGCGAGGAGGGTAGGAATGGGATTCTTTTGCATGAAGAGAATGATAGCAGCAATGTCTATGAAATTGTCTACATTTGGAAAGAGGACAATCCCATAAATCATTAGAGCAACGACAATACCAAACCTTTCCCAATCTCCCATAGTCTTGTACTGAGTAGCTTTATCTAGCAGAAATTTCAAAGGAAAGCCTTGAACCCCTCCCTTATTGGCTAGCCCCTCTTTGACCTCCTCTTTGGTCGTACGTAGAGTAAGAGCAATGGCAGGAGGTTTTGGTTCTTCTTCCAAGCCTGTGTATATAGGTTGATCCTTAATCTTGATATTCAAAATGTGAGAATATTCCTCAAGAGTAGGGGCCAGCTGATAGTTTTGAAAAGTGAAACATCTGAGAGGTGCATCATAGAATTGAGCCATAGCGAACAAAGCCCAAGTATCGACCCTAGAATGGAGGAGATCAAGCAATTTCCCATACTTCCCCTGAAAGTTGATCTTGATAGCCTTTGGTACGTCAATCAGAATGTCTTGAATTAGTTCCAACTTTGGTTCTCTAAACTTGATGGAATTTGTGTTTCTCTTTATTTGGTCAGTCATGGTGTTCACCAATACCTGAGATAATCACAGTCTCTTAAGTCCCTTGATATGCGAAAAATGATATGTAATGCAATGTTTTATGAATGCACATGATAAAGAACACAAAGCGAGATCAAAATCATTGGCCCTGCAAAACAACATAAAAGGTATCTCTCCCATTGGGTGGGTAATCTATTGGTTTAGAGAGGATATCCCAAAGGTTTTTAAACAAAGTCCCATGCACTAACCCTCAAAAGTTTTCCATCATAACGACTACTCGTAAGACGGTAATCCTTTCAAAGGATGAACACAGAATTATGTCTTAGAAACCTTTAGAATAAGGTTCTATAAAGGTCCTCAGATTCACGGACTCCTACGTCGGAAATAAAAACGTCATTACGACTACACGTAAGACATGATCATCCCAACGGGGTCTCATCTGAGCGGTGAAATTCAATCCAACTCAAGGAGTCCTAAGTCTCGCAAATCAGAAAGAAATCCACCTCCTAACTTAGTGTATACTCAAAAGCTCGGGTAAGAAGCTTTATCCTCACAAACCAATCCCAAATAATCCCAACAGGTTAGCAAGAACACAACACAAATAACAAAAAGCAAATAAATCATATATGCGACAA
Organism: Lathyrus sativus; assembly: GCA_963859935.3. Classification (NCBI taxonomy): domain Eukaryota; kingdom Viridiplantae; phylum Streptophyta; class Magnoliopsida; order Fabales; family Fabaceae; genus Lathyrus; species Lathyrus sativus. The sequence continues at coordinate 414,040,895 of OZ012736.1, read as the reverse complement.
ACAAACTAGGTCTGGCTCGCTAGGCTTTCCCCAGCAGAGTTGCCAGCTGTCGCTACTCGAAAAATGCATCGTGCAACGACGGGGAGGCGAAAAAGATAGACAGAAGAGTCGCCACCAAATTTTATTTATCCCATGAGGGGAAAGGAAAATATCGAGAAAACCTTAGGAAAGAAATGGATAAGATGGTCTCGCGACCAAGAACGGGTTCGGAAGCCGGTTATGCAAGGGGAAGGTATTAGCACCCCTCGCATCCATCGTACTCGATGGGAACCTTTTGTTTGTCGACGTGTGATTATATTTGCTAAAATATTATGCTATAAAAGTGTGTTCCAAAGGGAGAGAGATAAAAGGTTAGAAACAAGGAAGGAGAGGTAACGGGGAAGAAGAGAGAAACAACAGACTCGGTAGGACTTCGCGGTCCTAGGCCTACGTATTCTCAATAGATGTGAGAAAGTCAGAGTCCACGTAGTTCGGGGAACTACAGATATATGGGGGGGTGCTCGGCAAGGATTGTGGCCCTTGTGCCTACGTATCTTTACTCAAAAGAAGTAAAGAATCAGAGCAGTCGTAGTTCGGCCTACGGTGTGTTACTATTTTGTGGACGATGTTATCCTGCGCATTCTAGCAGTTTAGGTGTTTTGCTGCTCGCATGTGAGGAGACTTATGCGTTACCTGTTTGCGGTAGAACGGACGTAACATATCCTTTTTGAAATGATTAGGTTTTCGCCATGCGAGGCAAGATGTCACATTTGATTTGTGAGATTGTTTTTTAGGGGTGAGATAGATCCTCGGATAGTAACCCCTTGCGGGTAGTACCCAATTCTTTATCTCAAAGTTTTTGTTATGAAAATGGTGTGGCGAACGTAGCGTCTTCGTATTGAAAGACGGGTATCGAGACCACCCCCACTACAGTGAGCATCCCAACACTCGGAGAGGAAGAAGACTACACTTAATCCTCTCTCTTTAATTCAATGCAAAGAGAACTTCGTTCTCTTATTAAAGATGTTTTTGGTTTTGAATGGTAAGTGCTTTTGTGACAAATAACCATACGGTAAACGTCAAGCACTCGGGATAGGAGAAGGCCTACGCCTAACCACTCCACGACCATTCAAGTATTTGTTATGAAAAGAGTTTGAAAATGCACTCGGTGCGGGACCGAGGTTTTAGGTGAGAAAGGTTTCGGAAAGGAGTTGTGGAAAGAGATAGGTGGAAGGAGACTCGTCTTCGTATTGAAAGACGAGTGTTTAAACCACCCCCACTACAGTGAGCATCCCAACACTCGGAGAGGAAGAAGACTACACTTAATCCTCTCTCTTTAATTCAATGCAAAGAGAACTTCGTTCTCTTATTAAAGATGTTTTTGGTTTTGAATGGTAAGTGCTTTTGTGACAAATAACCCTACGGTAAACGTCAAGCACTCGGGATAGGAGAAGGCCTACGCCTAACCACTCCACGACCATTCAAGTATTTGTTATGAAAAGAGTTTGAAAATGCACTCGGTGCGGGACCGAGGTTTTAGGTGAGAAAGGTTTCGGAAAGGAGTTGTGGAAAGAGATAGGTGGAAGAAGTCGCGTCTTCGTATTGAAAGACGAGTGTTTAAACCACCCACACTACAGTGAGCATCTCGGCACTCGGAAAGGAAGAAGTCTACACTTAATCCTTTCTCTTTAATCCAATACAAAGAGAGGTTGATTCTTTATTGAAAGGGATTTTGAAAATGCGCTCGGCGCGGGGCCGAGGTTTTTAGGAGGAAAGGTTGAAAATGGACTCGGTACGGGGCCAAGGTTTTTTAGGAGAGAAGGATATGGATGAGTGTGGAGAATACGAGCGTCTTGTATTGAAAGACGAGTGTCAAAACCACCCACACTACAGTGAGCATCTCGACACTCGGAGAGGGAGAAAGTCTACACTTAATCCTCTTTTTTCAATTCAACACGAATATAACTCGAGTTCTTTATTGAAGGTGGTTTGATAATGGAGAGAAATGGAAAGAAAGACGTCTTCGTATTGAAAGACGAGTGTCTAAACCACCCACACTACAGTGAGCACCTCGACACTCGGAGAGGAAGAAAGTCTACACTTAATCCCCTCTTTTAGTTCAATACAAAGATGATTGATTTTAGGAAGGTTTGATAGCGTCGATGAATCGAATCGGGACAAGAAATGAGGAGAGAAAGGAGGTGGTCTTAGATCCAACATTATTCATCAATAATTTGACTTATAATGAATTACGGAAGTCTCTTCATAGACCAAAAAAAAATAGGACAAAATGGCCAATAACAAAAGAAAAATAAAATTCAACCTCTAATAATATTGAAATTAAAAATAAATAAAAAAATGGATAGTATACAAAACTTCTAAAAGTAATATAATAGAAATTATAAGTAAAATATATTTACATAATAACATAATATATACATTTTAATTAATTACAATCTATATAATAGTAATAATAATAATAATAATAATAATAATAATAATAATAATAATAATAATAATAATAATAATAATAATAATAATAATAATAATAATAATAATAATAATAATAATAATAATAATAATAATATATTTAAAAAATTCTAAAAAAAACAAATATATAATATATAATAACAATCTGTTTTTAAAAATATTAACAAAACTTGAAAATAAATCAAATAAAATATACTTTACAAATAAAAAAGAAAAAAATTCCTCTGTCCTTCACCCTTTTGATAATACCGTCCGAAAATGGGATTTGACCAAAGAACCACGACACAATAGCCAGTTTTCCCCAATTACTCATCAAAAAACCTCAATAACTCTAAAAATCCGCTTCGTGTACATCAATAACAAACCCAACAGAGCGAAACACAAGGCCGTCTGCGGTGAATGGAAGTGACATTTATGGGTGGTGAGTGTTTGTGTTTAACGGTTGGTGGTTGATTTCGAAAATGGGTTTCTGGGTAGTGGGATGTTGGTTTGGTGTGAGGTTCTGAGGAATTTGGAGGAGAAATGGCTAGGAAAGGTTGAGGGGTTTCGATTGGTGTTGTTATGTTTGCAGAAAATGATCTGGTTTCCGTTTTGGTTTTCTGGGTTTCGGAGGTAAGGGTTTTGCGGTTGGTTGTCTTCCAGCGGCGATGGTGATGGGTGAAGATCGAAAAAGTGAGGGAGGTCGGAGATTAAGGTTGGGTTTACCGGAGTTGGTCTTTGATCTGGACTGTTATTGACTATTAATGATTTTCTGAGTTATGTTGAAGAAGATTCGTTCGGTTTTAGAGGAGTTTTGGGGTGTTTTGGGATTTGAAGGGTATTAATGGAACGGGTTGAAGATGAAGTTGTGAACTGGGTTTGCAAAGTTATTTTGAAACGGGTTTTCTGTGAAGGAGTTTTATGGAGGGGGTTGTTTCTGAAGATGTTGGTGATGGATTTGAGCGGTGAGATCTGAGGGTTAAGGAGGAAATCTGAAAGTGTTGAAGGAGAAGATTGAAGGGGTGATTTCGTTTGTTGCTGTTTGGAGACTACAGAAAAAGTTAAGGATGGGAGTGATTCGGAGTTGTGTTGCAAATTTTAATGATTAAGATGTGAACATTGTTGTTGTGTATGTGGTCACATGAAGGTTTATGTTCAAGGTTTTTGCGTTAAGATAATCTCCTAACGAAGGTTTGGCTCTCTGAAGAGCCTGTTTCTGTTCTTCTCTCTCGCAAACTCACCGCCAGGAAACAAATCAACAATAGCTTAAGATTATGAAGACAGAAAAAACAATAGAATACTTACAGAGTTGGAGCAAATCCGACAAGTTCCCACGCTAGCAACGAGGAGTTTGGGTGATGGAGACTTGAGCCTGTGATGCAAAGTTTTTTGTTGGACCGGTACCACCAGATTGCCAATACCGAAAACAGATAAGTTGAATCTTCAATCTTTTGTCTTCAGCTTTGTGTGTGTTGGTATTATGAAGGTTGAATATTGTGGTTTGTTGATGGCAGTTGAATGGGGAAGAAGGCTCCAGACAAACGAAAGCTACAACTTTAAGGACAATGGAGAAGGTGGAGAGAGGTTTGAGGCTTGAAGTTTAAGGTTTTTTGATGAAGTTTTATTCATGGAGTTTTGGTGTTCAATAGATGGAAGTGGAAGTTCAATGGTGAATGAAAGTTGTTTCTTCAAAGAAAGATGCAAGTTGTGAAGGTGAGAATAGGTGTTTGATGGTTGATGTTGGTGAAGGGTTTGGGCTGCGCAGCAAAGGTTTTTAGGGTTTTTTCCAGCCTCTCCTCCACTGAACCAATTCCTTTTGTTTCTTATAGTATAGCATTAGGGTTTTTTTATTTGTGAATCATGATAGTGTATCATCTCTGCTATTACTTTTTGATGCTAAGACTATGTTTTTTCTATTTTAGTGAAACTGGCTCTGCTGTCCTTTGTTGTCCTATTTTCTTGTCTCTAAATTTGTTTTTTATGCTGACTGTATCTTCTGTTATTTTCCTTTTTATCGTATTACATTGGTTTCAAATCACAATTGTTATTATTGTATGTGCAGGTTGAGTTGCTGAAATCGTTTCCGTATCAAAAGCAGAAATTTGTTATCACAATTTTTCAAGAAGCTCAATTAACTCATGGGGGAGATCAGCAGTCATAAAAGCTTTCACTGCAGCTGAAACTTGTTCAAGACTCCTGCTTTCAGGAAAAAGCAGTGGACACCACTTGATCAATCAACCGTCTTTTGAACTCATTCTCAGGATCAAGAACTTTCTCCCAAAGGCCAGTCTCCATCCTTTCCACAACATATCTTGCTTGGAGTTATGTGGTAACAACAATTGCGTAGTGTACGGGATGCCGCGGCGGTCTTTGTATCACCCTGTTTCATATAGCTTGCAGGTCTCATTATTCTTGCAATACAAAATCACCTCACCTCGCATGGCCTACGTGCAAATTTGAATTGGTCTTAGGGTCTTAATTTGTTTCTTTTGGTTTGTAATCATAACATGGCTTTTGTAGAAAAAGCAATGGGCTTTGTTGAATTTGGATGGCAATGTTTCTGGTATTACACAGCTGGTACGCTTCTTGGCAGCAGGTTGCAGTATTGGTGCGTGAAAAACCTTGCGCTTATACGATGCGTTGCGAATCGTACAATTTTATGGGGTCATATGATTGCTATTCTTTTTGTCGCGCTGCAGGTACACATTTGGGTGGGAAACACTTTCGTACAGCGGCAATAGATCCACGGTCCTCAGGAAATCAATTTTTCCGTCATGTGATCCAATGGTACTCTTGAAACAACACTTAATATCCCCTTCATTTTCTGATAGTCCGATGCAACCATCAACACCTGCAGATTTCTTTTTTTCATTTTGTTGATACTTTTTCAAGTTGAATATATGATCAATCGGATTAAGGAAGCTACGGAACTTTCTCCATCTGTGACTAATGAATGGAAACTCCCTATGCAGGTATACTATTTTGGGCATATGGACCAAATTTGGTAACATCACCACTGTTGCAGATATAGAACTTTCGCCGTCTGTGACTGATGAATGGCTTGCGTGACCGATTTTCTTCTTAAATTGCTTACAAATTTACACTAACCATCATTCATCTTCTTTTTTTTTCATGTGAGCACTCATGGGGACTTGGCATAACAAAGGTTTGATATGGTAAGGATAAAAACCACCGACGCTCTCGCAACAGCTTTTCCTTATGTGTCTTGACTGCATCAATAAAGAGCTCCTGGCTTCCGCTTCTCGATATTGTACAAAACATCAAAACTTCATACTGATCTTGAGTCATATATGTTTGTAGCTTTCTTATTTTTTTTATGTGTTTTCATTTTGATGATGTTGTTTGCAGGTCTGGTTTTTACGCGTGAGTCGTAGGACCATTTTGGATTGTATGGAAAACCACAGCTTTTGCTTTTAGCCGGTGGTGGGTCATGCTGCTACGAATTACTCATTATTGCCAGGGCTGAAGCTTTAAATGGTATGAAGACTTGGTGTCTAAACTCTTCTTTTTGCATTTTTTTGTTCATTTTGTGATAAGATGGGCCTTCATTTGTATGCACGTCACGCAGGTACGGATGTGGCACCCTATGTCTCAGGGAGACATTGATGCAGAAGCTGAAGTTCCATAGTCGGTGTATGCAATTATGTGGTGGGTTCTGCTGAGGAAAGCGAAATAACCGAGGAGCTATCAATATTTTCACTAAACATAGACCAGAGTCAAATTTGATTCATTCTTGACGTGCATCGCATAATTTTGAATCGAAAACGTCGAGGCAGTGGAAGACCTTGGTCTAGAATGAAGGATAGTGGTGCGAAATGGTTTTCGACCGTCGTCGTTGTTGTTGCAGCAGGGGTGAGAGTTTGCGGGTATTAGCTGCAGGTTGTAATTCCTTGTTTCCTGTTACTCTTTGCACTCCTTATGATTGAATAAAACCTTAATCTTCACATGTCTTGTTGTTTTAAAATGAATTTTTAATCCAATCATGGCTTAAGCATATTATGCTGAAGTGTTACTTCTACATTATATTGTTGACTGGAAGATGAAGAAAACCTGTAGTTTGACAAATCCCTTTTTTATTGAATGCCAGGTTTGAAAGTGTGATGCGAACTGGTGTTGACAGGTAAATTGGGGTCGCAAACTGATAAGCACGGTTGAAGGCGTCAAATCCTGTTACAGCATGAATTACACGTGTTTGGCTTCAAGCATCAAAATGATTCCAACAGTCTCAAATACTCCTGTTGTAAATTGCAGCATAAGCTTCTTTTGTAAACAATTTTGTAATCGTAACTGCATTTAAGCGTGATTGGCCCTTTTACAATAAACATTGCTTTTAATGACTATACTTGCGCAGTCAATAAACCCAAATGGAATTTTGAGAGATCTCTAGTATATACACAATTAATCTCACGGCCTCTTGAATCTGTTATGAGATCTAACGGGCTTGAAGTAATGCTTAGAATCCAATTGAGCAAATTTCAAACATGAAATGAGATAAAACCGTGACCCCCACTCGACTTGAAGCATTATTTGAAAACTCAACTCTAACCTGATCTAGATTTACATAATCCAAATAAAGGCTCGTAGCTTAAAACAAATCTTATTTACGGCTCGCCCAGTTTCAACACCAATGATCACCGAGTAATTCTCAATATTCGACCAAACAAGATTTCTTGTCCTTCACATTAGCTCGAAGCAAGACTTCTTAATTTGAATCTCATGGCCTGAATATAAACTAATATCGTCTTATAAGTGAATGATTATAAGGATAGGACCATCCTTAAAATGGTTCACAAATGGCTTATGACTTGACAAGACGGATATTATTTTAGATAATCGCCCACCAGAAGGGAAACCTACTCTTCACCATAATCGCATACATCCTACTAGGAACTATAATTGGCAAAAAGTACACCCAGGTCTCTATGAGCAAATTCTTAGAACATCTTATCCGTAAGCCAGACGATCATTGGGGAACAAGAAACACATCCCTGTAGATACCTAATGGAATAGAATGGGATGGTAGGACAAATTTAGGGTATGACAGTAGTTTATACAAGCAGTCAGCACCATCCTAAACACTTCTAAGCGAGCGACAAATGCAAATAGGTGTATGATCTCTAAAAAGATGAAAAATCATGAAAAGAAAGCCATATAGCCCGAGTATAGAGACATGTTCCCTCTAAGTTAGGTGCTCCTCACCCGAGCATTTAGCCCAACGGTACAAAAACTCATTGAAAAATCAATAGTATAAGCTTATGAGCAATGAAAAGATCAAAACAACAATGAGATCATATTCACTAACAGGTTGACTTGCCATGAAAGTGTATGGACAACGGGCTTAATGTGATTGCGCTAGAACAAACAGGGTAAACTTGACGCGAGAACCTTGATACCAAGCTGCAGTAGCATGATTGGGACCAATTTGCATAAAAAGGAGACCTCCGAAGACTTATAGTCAAGTGTCGTCACCGTACTCGCTTTGTTCCTATTTAGAATTTCGGTTTTTCCCAACTTTCTGAACGAGGAAGCTGCCTCGTGCTTGCCGACTTTTATTCTTCCTGCTTTTACTTGAGGACAAGCAAAGATTCAAGCTTAGGGGAGTTTGATAACGCGAAATCATATATATATATTGACGTATAATTCAACTAATATTTGACTGGTTTCAATCCGATTTCGGGTTTTTCCATGTTATTTGTCTGATATTTTGCAGGTATTTGAAGATCATGTCCAAACAAAGCAATATGAAGAAAAGAAGCAATTACAGATGAAATATGGACGAAAACCAGATGAAAACAACATGAAAAACAGCAGATGCGAATTTTGCTGCTGTGACGACCGTCACACATCCATGACGACTGTCACACGGGTGACGACCGTCACACACCATGACGACCGTCATGCAGGCAAAAACGCAGAACTTCATTTAACGTGAAAAAATCAATTCCAAGTCCCAAAATAATGGACCACTAATTCCTATTTTCTCTGACTCCAAGTCCACCTTCTGCAAATTATAACCGTTAGTATTTCACCTCTATAAAAGGGGAAGGAGGGGAGCTGAGAAAGGGAGCCGCATTCAGATAACGAAGTGCTGCCCAAATATTTTCACAGTTGCGTTCACATCGCTGTGCTAAAATGTGATTGATGCCAACAAACTGGCAACATCTCACGACGCGATGAAATGCCTCAGAAAGGAATCTTAGAGGTAGAAATCTTTGACGTATGGGGAATAGATTTCATGGGACCCTTCGCGTCTTCTTTTGGTAATAACTACATACTCGTCGCTGTAGACTATGTGTCAAAATGGATAGAAGCTATTGCCGCTCCAACAAATGACGCACGAGTAGTAATCAAACTCTTCAAAAACACAATCTTTCCTAGATTTGGTGTACCCAGACTCGTCATTAGTGACGGCGGATCACATTTCATATCGCGAATTTTTGACAAACTTCTTTCTAAATATGGAGTCCGACACCGAGTAGCTACACCATATCATCCACAAACTAGCGGACAAGTAGAGGTCTCGAACAGGGAAATAAAACAAATATTGGAAAAGACTGTCGCTACCTCAAGGAAAGATTGGTCATCAAAGCTAAATGAAGCTTTATGGGCTTATAGGACCGCTTTTAAGATACCAATAGGTACTACACCTTTCAAATTAGTTTACGGTAAATCTTGTCATCTCCCTGTAGAATTAGAGCATAAAGCCTTCTGGACCATTAAGACACTTAATTTCAACTACACTGAGGCAGGAGAGAAACGAATCTTGAACTTACACGAATTAGAAGAACTTAGATTGGACGCTTATGAAAATGCCCGTATCTACAAAGAACGAACTAAGAAATGGCATGATAAACGTTCAGTCCGGAAACAATTCAGTGTGGGAGACATTGTACTTCTATTTAATTCAAGATTGAAACTTTTCCCAGGTAAACTAAAATCTAGGTGGTCTGGACCTTTTGAAGTGACTAAATTACTTTAAAGTGGAGCTGTTGAAATTACCGATAAGACGAATGCATCGTTTATCGTAAACGGGCAACGTTTAAAACATTATAATAAGAACGAAAACAGCCCTCAAGTCAGCAGTATAACATTGCTCGAGCTTCCTGCTCAAACACCTGAATAGCTTGTCACCAAGCTATCGTCAGGCTTTTGACGTTAAAAACAACGCTTAATGGGAGGCAACCCAAATTTTCCCGTATTTCCCTCTTTACTGTATTTCATTCTCATTTTTTGAAATCTTGCTTTGAAATTTTAACAAAATTTTAAACTTGAATTGCTACTATTTTTATTTTTTGCTTCATTATTTTCTCTTTTATTTAAACTTTGTTTTTATTTCTACCACCTTTTGTTTCTAAAAATTCCGACTTAAAATTTCTGTTTTAAACTTTTCAGGATTTTAAAAGCCTTCAAACCTTCCTCCTGTTTTTCTCCGACTAACCTGCGAGTATGGCCGCTACGACTTCACAAAGGTTCATTTTCGAGGATTAGCTCAAAAGGCAAGATTTGAAGCATTAACTGAGAGAGACATAGCCTTAACACTGTATTATGATAAGTCTACCATGGAGAAGCTAGGAATTACTGATAGCATTCAATTCCTGTTTAATCAATTAGGCTGGGAGAACACCTCCTTGAAAACACGTTTTGCTACCTATAAGGACCTCACCTTCGAATTCCTTAGTTCCTTCAGGTACTTACCCAACTATGGTTTTGGATCAAACACAGAGCTGATCACCTTTAGGATGTTTGGAATGGACCAAACCCATAGCCGTATGTCATTAGCTAACCTCCTAGGATTTCCTAGTGGACCACATGTGTTCATCAGTGCCGAAGATGACGATCTTGATTTTGAACTAAACCAGTTCTGGGGTAAAATCACAGGCGACTATCACCCTGACCCAAATGGCATGTATAACGATGAGATTCATAACCCCGCTTTCAGATACTTTCATAAGATCCTAGCTCACACCCTTTTCGGAAAAGAAGAAAACATTACTACGGTATCTAAAGAAGAGTTGTTTATCTTATTTTGTGCATCTCAGGGCCGTCCGGTGAATGCTGTGCCTTTTATGATGAGATCCTTCCTACGCCTCACTCAGGAATCACAATCACATATTCTAATAGGAGGCCTCGTGACAATGATTGCCCACGAGCTTGGCCTTAGATTCCACCTAAATGCAAGCACTAGTTTTGGCACCGTCCGACCCATGAATATCCAGTTTTGCTTTAACAGGTGCATTTTAAGAACCATGGGACCTGGACCTTACGAGTACCTTATCAATGAAAAACCTGTCCAGCTATTCACATTGCCAAATCATCAGATGACTAGTATCCATAACAAGGACAATTGGGTTTATGAATTAGATGAGCCTATGGGACCTCCTTCACCTCAATCCACACCACAAGATTACATGTACGACAGTGATCACATCTCTGAAGCACATGATTATATGTATTATGAGGATGCTGTATCCGAAGCTGAGGTAGACCCTGAGACCCCTCCGCATTACAACACCTATCCTGAGCCCATTCCTGAAGAAAACACTGACAAAATGGATACTGTTCTGAACCGATTAGACAACTTCGACGCAGCTCTGACAACTGTAAGAGAAGAAATAACAAGCATACACAGCGAATTAGCACTTTTCATGGACTTAGTTTGTGACCAGCTTGATTACTACGCCCGGAAGTTTGACGAATTGAAGGCACAAAAGGACTGAGATTTTCGCTTTAGTTTAGTTTATTTTTCCTGTTTTTCTGTACGCTTTCAATTATTTTGATTTTCGCATTGTTTCATTTCACTTATGTATTACATTAAAAATAATCATTTTAATTAAATATTATTTCAATTTTATTCATTATTCCTTTATTCTGTTTTTATGTTATCATATGCTTCTTGGCTGATTTATTACATTGCGATATCAATTACAAACCTTACAACCATGTTAAAAGCACCCCTGTAGCAAAATTTTGCGTTCTGCAGAATTTGTTGGTGTAACGACCGTCACAGAACCATGACGCCCGTCACACGGGTGACGACCGTCACAGATGTGTGACGACCGTCACGAGTCCAAAACCTGATATCTGCTATAACAGAGGTTACGTTTCTTCCCCCACTCCCACCTTATCAACTTCCCATCACCACACATCCAAACCCCACTTCAAAATTTCGTTTTCCCTCCTTACTACATATAATCCCAACTCCCATTTCATCTTCATTAACCACTTTTGTGCAATTTCTCATTCCGCAGAAACCGCATTCTTCCCCAATTCAACAGCATCATCCAACAATGGCAAGAAACAATGAAACCCCTGACCTTAGCAATATCATATTCGGCGACGGCGACTCCGGCGAGAAACAGAGAGCAAACTACATCGCCTTCCATTAACGGTCGCTAAAACCGACCCACTATCCGCACATACCATCTCTCACGGAGCTCGGCCTCCTTGACGGCGTCACTTGGATGCTCCAGAGAGCCGGCATTTGGCATCTGTGCACAAATCCGCAGCCCACTTACGAACAACTCACCCTTGAGTTCCTCAGTTCGTTCAGTTACTTCACCTCTAGCGGCGACCTTAGCCAACATTCTGGCGCCGCTTACTTCTGGATGTTCGGCATGAACTACCAATTGAATCAAAATCAGATTGCCGACATCCTACATTTCCCTCGCGGCGAAGATGCTCACCGCCTTATTACCGAACAATTTCAACATGAAGCTTTTGCGCTTTGGTTCCAACTGACCGGAATCAATGCTGACGGCTGGGATTCTCTGCATGCAACACACATCCACAAACCAACCGTCCTGTATTTCCACAGAGTACTGAGCAATACCATCTTCGCAAGAGATAGCAACCACAAGGTGAACTCCAAAGAACTTTTCTTCCTCCGCTGCGTGTTCAATTCCGAACCCATCAACGCCGCTCTGTTCCTCCTGGCCCACATTCAGGCTAACTGCAACCGTGGCTCTAAGCCATTTTACTTTGGCGGGATTGTTACCTCCATTGCACTAGGCCTGAACCTCGGTAACCAACTCTAGAATCTCCATACAATTCCTTCGGTATTTCTCGACACCGACCATTGCAGAGCTTCCCACCTCATCCGCTCCAGGTCCGATGGAAAGTACCATCCGGTCGTGCATGGAAAAACCATCAGAAGTATCATTATGCCGTCACGTACCCGGATGCACCCACAGGATCGTGCCAACTGGCTTTTTGACCTGAATGCCCCTGCTGCTACCGCTGCCCCAACTCCTACCAATACCCAAGGGTCTGTTGACGAAATGCAAGATGAGTTGGACAGAACTGAGCAACCTGAAGCATCGCAACCACTTCCTTCTGAAGGCACATCTTACCGTCGCCGCCGCCACCGTCCAGAGCCCGACTTCTCTGAAGAAGACCTCCGTCGATCCCTCGACCAACAAGCACAGATACTCTCCATGAGGTGAAGTGATGTTTTGTCCCGAGCTTGGTCGCGAAGTCTTGGAAGTTTTTGTCAGTGAAGTGCATCCCATTTTCGGTCATGATGGCCAGGGGGACGCCAAACCTGGCGAGGATGTTCCTTTTGTAGAAGCGGAGTATGTTGTGCGTCATGATATTGGCTAGGGCTTCGGCCTCGATCCATTTGGTGAAATAGTCGACGCCGACTATCAGGTATTTATTCTGATAGGAGCCTATGGTGAATGGACCGAGGATGCCCATCCCTCACCAGGCGAATAGCCAGAGAGAGGAGAGGGTCTTAAGCTCTCTTGGAGGGTGATAACGCGAAATCGTATATATATATTGACGTATAATTCAACTAATATTTGACTGGTTTCAATCCGATTTCGGGTTTTTCCATGTTATTTGTCTGATATTTTGCAGGTATTTGAAGATCATGTCCAAACAAAGCAATATGAAGAAAAGAAGCAATTACAGATGAAATATGGACGAAATCCAGATGAAAACAACATGAAAAACAGCAGATGCGAATTTTGCTGCTGTGACGACCGTCACACATCCATGACGACCGTCACACGGGTGACGACCGTCATGCAGGAAAAAACGCAGAACTTCATTTAACGTGCAAAAATCAGTTCCAAGTCCCAAAATAATGGACCACTACTTCCTATTTTCTCTGACTCCAAGTCCACCTTCTGCAAATTATAACCGTTAGCATTTCACCTCTATAAAAGGGGAAGGAGGGGAGCTGAGAAAGGGAGCCGCATTCAGATAACGAAGTGCTGCCCAAATATTTTCCAGAGCAAATTTAGTTTAAGTCTTGCTTTTGTTTTCCTTTCCTTTTTCCTGTATTCCATTTCTGCAATATTCATTTGTGCGCTCTATTGGTTTGAAGACACAATCCTGCCGACATCGTTGGGATTTGGCCAAAAGCCAATTGGATACGTTACAGGTTTTTATTATTTCGTTAATTGTAACTTTAATTCCCAGTAGTATGAATGTTCTAAGTTTCTGCTTTTATTTACGCTTTACTTATTCCAAATCCATGTCTAGCTAAACCAGAGTAATCGGTATGTAATAATAATTCAGACGGGATTTGATAATAACCGGTTAAAACCTTTCTTTTTCAAAAGTTGTTTATGGCCTGAGTGTTTAAACTTATTTCCTGAATAAACGTTCGTCGCGACAGCGAGAACTTATTTAAAAGTAGTTTTTCCACGACAGTGGGAAATTAATTAAGGTACGAACCAACAAGCGACAACTGCGGCTAGGACCAGATAGTAAACACTAGGCATTTGTTTTGATAATAGCGAAAGCACTTTAAAATAGATTAGAACTTAGAGATTTCCAAAAAGCGATTTTAACCCGAACGGGATAGCGACAGCATACGTTCCGCCTTAAAGTTGTGACTAGCGTCAACAACCATCGTGAGACGAAGGTCTTTAGATCACTATTTTCTTCTTAAATAAATTCTGAAAATATTTTGTATATCGGTAACTTGTCAAATCCCCGAAGAACATAATTATTGCATATCGATTCGCGTAATTATAATTCAAGTAACGTTTTTAGTTCCCTTTAGTAATAGCAATTATTCCTTTAAACATTATCTACCTAGCTAAACATAGTAACTCCCGTGAACACTAGTTTGATTACGAGTCCTTGTGGGATCGATATCTTTTATTACTATGCGATAGACTGTGCACTTGCAGTTAAGTTGTATTAGACATAGAAAGTCGCGATCAGAGGGACGAGGTGCATGTCCCCGTGCCTCTGGCATCTGTCGCACTTCTTCACATGCTCATTGGCGTCCTGCTGCATCGTCGGCCAGTAGTATCCTTCTCGTAAGGCCTTCGGGCGAGAGACCTTCCCCTCAAGTGTTGAGTGTTCATGCCCTCGTGGATCTCTTGCAGGATGCTCAGGGGCTGGGCTTTATCGACGCACTTGAGGAGAGGGATTGAGAAGCCTCTTCGGTAAAACCTCCCCTCGAGTAGCACATAGGAGCAAGCCCGAAGTTTGACCGTGCTGGACTCCTTCACATCACCGGGGAGGCGACCGGTGCTAAGGTAGGTGTGTACCAGGGTCATCCAGCAGTCGCTATCCCCAATGGCATTGACCACGACCGTTGTTTTTGCCACTTCCATGTTAGGACGAGCGAGGACCTCTTGGATGACAGATTTGTTCCTGTCTTTCTTCTTCGTACTCACTAGCTTCGAAAGGACGTTTGTCCGGGTATTCTGCTCGTGGGGAACATGTTGTACTTTCGCAGAGTCAAAATTCTTCACCCGCTCCTTTATAAGGGCCAAATTGTCGCTCTTGGCCTGTCTCCTCGGACCTGTGAGGCGACCAACTGGGAGTCCGTGAAGATTTTTAACTCTGGCTCCGAGGTCTTCTGCCAAGAGGAGTCCGACCAAGAAGGCTTCGTACTCGGCCTGATTTTTCTTTGTTAGGAAGGACAAGGTAAGAGAAACCTCTATAATCGTGCCTTCCTCGTTTTCCAGGATAATACCTGCGCCGCTCCCCGAGGAGCTCGAAGCACCATCGACAAAGATGGTCCACTTGTGAGCTCCGGAGGTTGGTTGAGCGGCGAGCGTCATCTCGGCGAAGAAATCGTCCAGTACTTAGGCCTTGCCTGCTTTCCTGCCTTCGTAGACGATGTCGAACTCGGAGAGCTCCAGCGACCACTTCAGCATGTGCCCCGACATGTCGGGCCTACCGAGCAGCTGTTTGATAGGCTGCTCAGTTCTGACGACGATGGTGTGGGCTAGAAAGTAGTGTTGTAAACTTCTAGCCGCGTTGACGAGGGCCAGGGTGACTTTCTCGATCTGCTGGTACCTTATTTTAGGGCCATGGAGGGCCTTGATCGTGAAGTAGATTTGCTTCTGTCCATCAGGAGTTTCTCGGATCAGTAATGCGCTGATGGCCTTGGTGGAAACGGCCAGGTATAGGTAGAGATTTTCCCCGACGTCTGGTCTCGTCAAGACCGGTTGCTCCGACAGGACGCGTTTGAGGTGGAGGAGGGCTTGTTCGCACTCCTTCGTCCATTCGAACGCGGCCTCCTTCCTTAGTAGCTTTAAAAATGGGAGGGCGTGTTGTGCAGATTTGGCGACGAAACAGGACAACGAGGCGAGCATCCCATTTAGGGACTAGATCGAATTCTTCGAGCTCGGCGTTGCGATCTCGGAGAATTCCCGACATTTATCTGGGTTCGCCTCAATCCCTCGTTTGGTCAGGTAAAATCCGAGGAACTTTCCCGCGCGTACTCTGAAGGTGCACTTCTCTGGGTTAAATTGCATTTTGCACCCCCTCTCTATTTCGAACACTTTCTTACGGTGGGTCGTGTGGTCGACCTCGGTACGCGATTTAACGATCATGTCGTCCATGTAGACTTCGAGCATGTCGTCAATCTCTCCTTGGAAAACCTTGTTCATCATCTGTTGGTAGGTGGCGCCGATGTTCTTCAGGGCGAAGGGGATTACGTTGTAGTAATAGTTGTCTGAATCGGTCATGAAGGTCGTGCTCTATTTGTCGGCCTCAGCCATGGGGATCTGATTGTACCCCGAGTAGGCGTCCATGAAGGACAATAATTTGAAACCCGTCGAGTTGTCAACGAGCTTTTCGATATTGGGAAGGGGATAGGCGTCCTTGGGACATGCCCGATTGAGATCGATGTGATCAACGCACATTCTCCATTTTCCATTAGATTTTTTGACTAGTACAATGTTGGACAGCCAGGTTGAGTACCGGGCTTCCGAAATAAAATTTTCCTCTAGGAGGTCTTTTACAACTTTTTCAGCAGCCGCCGACTTTTCGGGGGACTGCATATGCCTATGTTTTACTGTGGCCTTCGCGACTGGGTTGATGGAGAGCTGGTGACAGGCGACCTCGGGGTCAAGGCCGGGCATCTCGGTGGCGCTCCAGGCGAAGAGGTCTGCATTCTCACGGAGGCAGGCTTTCAGCTGTTTCTTCGCCAGATCGGGTAGTCCAGCTCAAATCTTCATGCTCCTGGTCGTATTGTCTCTGAGGGCCACTAGCTCGAAGTCCCCGTCCGGAATGGGACACATTGGGTGGAAGGGCTGCCCGTTGACCGCTGGAGGAGCGTGCTCGGCTTCGTCTTCATGGTTCTGTTCACCGGGGAAGCGGAAACCAAGGTCCACAGTGTCGACATGGTCCTTTGGCCTGTTCTCCTGGACGGGCAGAGGCTTGGTCGCTTTAGGAGAGGGTCCGATCATACTGAGGCCCTTCATTGCTGCCTCGAAACATCTCCAGGCTGCCTCTATGTCCCCGTTGAGGGTGACGACGGCTCCACGCCTGGTGTAATACTTCATCTTAAGGTGGACTATTGATGGCACCGCGGTAAGCTCTACCAGCGTCGTCCTGCCTAAGATGCAGTTGTACAGGGATAGGCACTCGACGACCAGGAAGCGGGCATTGATTTCCCGGGCTATCTCCTATGCCCCGAAAGTGACCTTGAGCTCCACGTATCCCCACGGTCTCGTTGTCGTCCTGTTGAACCCCTGGAGGTCGGAGCCGACATAAGGGGTCAGGTTTGTCTTGTCGAGCTGCAACGTCGAGAATAAGTGGGTATATATGATATCCACCGAGCTCCCTCCGTCGACCAGGATACGACGGACGTCAAAGTTCGCCATTTATGCCCGGATCAGCAGGGGAATGGCGGAGTTGGGGGCTCCTCCGGGAAGCTCTTCGAGGTAGTACGTGTTTGGGTTAGACCGACTGTAGAACTTGTCGAGAGTGCTCATTTTGCTGGAGATGTTGCTCATCAACTCGTAAAACTTCCTTTTCACGGACCCGATGAAGAGCTTGTTCAGGGCCCTGTCTGAGATGACCATCGCGGTGGGGAAGTACTCCCACGGGCTGATGGGGCGTATTGGTTCTTCGGGCTGGTGCTCGGTAGGGAGATCGTGTTCTTTCAAGGAGAACAATTCTTTAGGCCGACATACGCTGAGCGCCACCTGCAGCCCGGAGTCGTTGGAGGGCGGAGGGATATCCTCGACCCTTTGGCTTCGTGGGCCTCCTGTCGAGGGGCATCCCCTTCCCTGGTGTACCTCTTCAAGTGCCCATCCTTGATGAGTATCTCAATTGCATCCTTTAGGTGGATGAAATCTTCGATGACATGCCCGTGGTTGCGGTGGAAGCGGTAGCATTTGGACTTGTCCATGTTGGCTTTGGGGGTGCCAATTTAGGAAAACGGACACCTCCCTGAACGAACTCCGAGTTGGCGCACTCAACCAGAATGTGCTTGCAGGAAGCGACGAGGGTTGTGTACTCGGTGAAGTGGCTGCGGTGCCTTTCTGCTCTCGGGGCTCCCGGGTAAGATCATCTCGTCGTCGATCTCCCCCTCGTCGGGGGGCCGGTGCTCCTTCTTCCCGGGACCCGCGGGGGGTTTTGCGATTACGGGAGTCTCGGGCTGAATTAGCAGCTTCAATCTCCTCGTACCGAATGTAGTGGCGGGCTTTCTCAAGGAAGCCTCGTAGGATGGTTGGCCGGTGGATTTCCACGGCCTCGTAGAATTTGGAGTCGCGGCATAGGCCTTGCTCCATGAGGTAACACTTCATGTCGTCTGAAGTCGTCACTTGGATCGCCTCCCTCGTGAATCTCTCGATGTAGTTTTTAAGAGGCTGTCCTGGGCTTGGATGATCACGCCCAGGGCGGACTCCGTCTTCGGATGGCGCAGGGACACCATGAAATGTTGCGAGAAGAGATCCTTCAGGACCCTCTACAACGTGACGGAATCGGGCTCCAGGCTTTTGTACCAGGCCATAGCTCTCTTCCTCAGCGTTATCGGGAAGAGCCTGCACTTGATGGCTCCCCAAATGTTCCGATAGTCGAGCATGGCCTCGATATCTTTTAGATGGTTGTCGGGGTCCGAGGTTCCGTCGTAGGTGGAGAGCGCGGGCGGTTTCTCATCCCGTGGGGGATGGGGGTATCCATGATTTCCCGCGACAGGGGGTCCTGTGGTCTTCATCGTCACTGCGGACAGGGGAGCACGAGGGTGAAGAATTGTGCCAAGGCGCTTGATTACGACCCCTCGACCTCTTGCCTGGTGCCTCGGGTCTGTTTCTTCTTGGGACCGGGGAGCGCCTCTCCTTCTGGGGAGGTGATCAGTCATGCTTCTTGGAGGCTACGGGTTAGGGCCTCTCTAGCTGTGGTCGGCGCCCCCGTTAACGGGGAGAGGGGCTCCGGGAGTCCTCGCGTTGGTTTCTCCGCGGGGGAGAGCGAGATGAGGTATCTTGTTCTTGCATCCCGATGCGTTCGTTCTGCTGGAACAACATCAAATCGGTCTGGTTGATGGTTGTGAAGAGGGCAGTCATCATCGGGTCCGCCCCTGCTGGTGTGGGGACGGGCTAGAAAACAGTCGGGCTTCTGGCCCGAGGGGCGACGTGGTTGCCGCGTCTTCAAACGAAGGGGAGGCAGTCCGACCGTCCCTCACGTCACCCTCGCAGACGTGGGAGGGCCCAACCTGGTCATCGTAGTTGGTGGGTGGGGGAAAAGTGGAATTATGCACAGTATCGTCGTGGCGTGGGCTGATCATGATCTCGGAAATTGAAGTTGAAATCTTTGGTTCTTCTGCTATGGGGAACGGGGAAGCTTTTGTTTCCCACAGACGCCGCCACTGATCGTACCTGATCAGAAGAGATTGTCGACCGCCACGCGTCACTGATCTGAGAGCTGCTCAACGGAAGTAGGGAGGAGGAGGGGGTGTACCTGCAAGACACTCTGATGCTTAAGTAAGTAAAAGGACCAGAGTGAAAGCAAATACATAAGTTAGGTGTAGAGAATGAAATACCTGACCCTCTAGTGAAAGAGGATATTTATAGTGAGACCCCAGCGCAGGGCCAACGGTCACTTGTGTTGCGCTGGATTGTCAGGCCCAACCCAAGTGACTGCTAGGACTTATGTGGCATAGTGAAGACCAGCACGTGGTCTTTACCCTAGATCAACTGTCCCGTGATCTCCGAAAGGTAGGTAGTTGCCTGATGATGTGTCCACGCGGGGGAAAACGTGGAGAACATGGGGAAGGCGTGTTGTTCTGCCCGACAGGAAAGATGTATGTCCAGTGTGTCTAGAACCGTGCCCGACATTGGGGGATTTGGACCTTGTTGGGCCTTCCCCAAATAACGTTGGGTTGGGCCTAGGGGTGGCAAAATGGATGGATTTGATGGATATGGATTGAATTGTTAATGGATGGATTAAAACAATCCATTAGTCCATTAACAATCCACTAATTTTTTTTAAAGTTATCAAATCCAATCCATCCATTAAGAATAAAATCCATCCAATCCATCCATTAACATATTTTTAATGGATGGATATCCATCCATCCTACTCTTTTTTTATTTCGAAAAAATTAATGTATCTTTTTATTTTTAAAAATCAATTTTATTTTTTTTCGAAAAATTCATTTTTTGTATTTAAAAAAATTGTTTTTTTAATATATTCATGAAAAAATTAAATTTTTTGTATTTTCAAGAAAAAAATTAATATTTTAATTTTTGAAAAATCGATTTTTTTCGAGAAAAAAATTGGTTTTTTGTTTTGGAAAAAAATTCAATTTTTTTAAAAAAAAAAATCAATTTTTTTCGAAAAACAAATTAGTTTTTTATTTAGGAAAATAAATTCATTTTTTTTTAAAAAAAATTGATTTTTTTTTGGAAAAATTCCAATTTTTTTATTGGAAAAAATCAATTCTTTTCTTTTAAAAATTCTATTTTTAATTATTTAAAAAAAATAAATCTAACGAAAATAAAAATGATCAATTGGATCCTTAAAATATGTTTGATGGATTGAATTCATCCATGCATATAAATGGATGTATTTAATCCAATCCATTAACTTATTTTTTTATGTGGTGAATGAATTAAATGAATTAGATGAATTTTGTCTTAATATATCCAATTGTCACCTTTAGCTGGACCTAGGATGACAAAATAGATGGATTAGATGAATATGGATTGAATTGTTAATGGATGGATCAAAACAATCTATTAATCCATTAACAATCCACTAAATTTTTCTTAAAATTATTCAATCCAATCCATACGTTAAGAAAAAAATCCATCAAATTTATCTATTAACATATTTTTAATGGATGGATATCCATCAATTCAACTTTTATTTTTATTTTTAAAAACAAACTTATTTTATTTTCAAAAAATTTATTTTTGTATTTAAAAAAATAGTTTTTTAATATTTTCATGAAAACAAATTAAATTTGGTGTTTTAAAAAAAAACCATTTTTTGTAATTATATTTTCTGAAAAAAAATAATTTTTTGTATTTTTGAAAAAAAATCAAATTTTATGTTCAAAGTATATACGATAACATCTAAATTGGCGTTACGTGTTATCATGTACTAACACCAAAACCCTACGAGTTGAATACAAACTTTGCATATCATGCTTAAAAAGTTCATGGTAATGTAAATTAACAAAATAATTATTTTAATAGAAAAGTTTAATCATATGCTTCCAAACTCCAATAGTAGACATTAAATTGCATAAACAGTAATAGTTATTTTTTTTTGATAAAAAATCAATTCTTTTTTTTAAAAAAATTCATTTTTAATTATTTTTAAAAAAGTAAATCTAATAGAAATAAAAATGATTAATTGGATCCTTAAAATATGTTAGATGAATTAAATCAATCCATAAATATAAATAGATGGATTTAATGTAATTCATTAATTTATTTTTTACATAATAAATGGATTGAATGAATTTTTCCTTAATAGCACCTATAACTGGACCTGTCCGACGGATGGACAGGTCTAGGCCCACTCAAAACAAGTTTATTCATCATTTTTATTTTTTTTCACTCATTCAATTCTGTTGTGCTTACTTATTCTTCAACTCTCTCAAATTTTAGATTGCAAATATGAATCAATTTCATCCCTCTTGGCTTTCAAAAATTTTCGAATCAGACAATGATGTATTGAATAGCCGATTAATCCTTCCGGTAAGAAAAATTTTGATAATAATATTCTATTTTAAAAGTATTAAGAACTAAATATGTTTTAATATGTGTTTCTTTTTTCTGTTATGGTCAAAGTACTTGTTGTTTTTGCGATGTATTATGATTCTCATGAAATTAAACTTAATAATTAGGAAAACTCTATTTATTGTATAAATTGAATTGATAAAAGGTTGAACATTATATTTTAATCGGATAATAACATTTAAATTTAATATATTTTATTATTTATTAAATAATATAATTTTGGATTGTTTTTAAAGTATTTTACTATGCATCATCATTAAAACTATGTATCATCATTAAAACTAAAATTTCATTTTATTTTATCAATTTCAGCTTCATTGAATGGTTGTGAACCGAGTTAATCTTTCTCGTAGATTCTTAGTAAGACTCGCAACATTAATCTTTTTTTTTTCATGTTGTGCTACTTCAAATCATTATTGACCCTTTTTTTAGTCTTTATAATTTGAGGTCAAATTTTAATGTTTTGAAAACATATTTGATGACATGTCATAGCCATATTTGCATTAACAAAATGCAGTCAAAAGAATAAATTAGTATTAATATGACTTTTTTGTTGGATTTTTTTAGAATTTGTTTTTTTAATTAATATATTACTTTTTAGTAGATTTGAAGAATAAATTACTCATAAAATTAGAGTCAAATTTACTCATTAGTAAAATTTTATTATTTTAGAATAAAATTAATATTTACGGAAATTTAAAAGACCAAACTTAGTATTGTGTTCTAATTAAATTCAAATTGATATTTAAATTTAAATTAATCATCTTATTTACAAATTGCAAGATAAAAAAAATTAAAAAGATTATTGGTAAAGTATATTAGATTAAAAAAATTGCACTAGTTAAAACGCATTTGATAAAAAATTATTGAAATTAAAATTTTAACTTTTTAAGAATTATTTTCGAAAACACTATATGAATAAAATTAATATTTACCTAAATTTAAAAAACCAAACTTAATATTGTGTTTTAATAAAAAGATATATATTAAAAACAATATTAATATAAGTACAAAGTAATAAATTAATTATGGTTTTTTAGTATATTATTTTAAATTTATATATATATATATATATATATATATATATATATATATATATATATATATATATATATATATATATATATATATATATATATATATATATATATATATATATATATATATATATATATATATATATATATATATATATATATATATATATATATAGGTGAAGGGATTCATTCATTATTGTTATTTTTTTTCACTCATTCAATTTTGTCGAGCTTATTCTTCAACTCTCTCAAATCTCAGATTATAAATATGAATCAATTTGCTCCTTCTTGGCTTTCAAAATTTCTTGAATTTGACAATGATGTATTGGATAGCCAGATTAATCTTTCCGGTAAGAAAATTTTCGATCATAATATTCTATTTTAAAAATATTAAAAATTTAATATGTGCTATTTTTTTTTTTCGCAATGGTCAAAGTACTTTGTATTAGTATGTCATTTGATACCTTTCTGATTAATATTTTTGAAAAATGAGATAAAACTATGAATTATTGTTTTCTTTCTTTCTTTTTTATTGGAATTTTACGAGATGAGTATTGGGACTCTTTAAATAATTTTGTGATTGAAATTTAAAAAAAAAAAAAAAAAACATATAACAAGAAGGGACTGTATGTTATCTTTTGGGATGTACTATGATTTCCATAAAATTTAAATTTAATAATTTAAGAAAATTTTATTTCTTGTATAAATATAATTAATAAAAGGTTGAACATTGTATTTTGATCACATAATAGCATTTAATTTTAATATATTTATTATTTATTAAATAATATAATTTTGGATTGTTTTTAAAGTATTTTACACTGACCATGACCATAGTTATATCAACTTTTTTATGAGGGATAAATAAAAATTAATCTTAATTTAATTAATTTAACTAAATTTATAAATCCAATTTTTTTATTGAATAATGTATATAATAGATTTATATATATTTGTTATTAAATTTTGCAACCTAGTCGGACCAAATTATTTCAAAGTCATATGTTAATCTCAAAATAAATATTGTTAGGACTTCAAACTTATTTTACAATAGTTCTTAACGGTCTTTTTTATAAGGAAAACTTTAACTTTTTAGATTCATAAAATAATTAATGTATTTGGTCTTTATTATAGGCCAAATACATTAGTTATTTAATGAATCTAAATAGGTGAAATATCTCTTATAAAAATAATTGGAGAGAGTAGTTTCTAATCAGAATAGTTTATCTTAAATCTGTCTAACTTAATATACTTTTATGCAGATAAGATAAACGATTTTGCTAGTATTCTTACCGGTGATGTTGAGGAAATTGGTGGTAACTCTAAATTTGAGATGCATTTGAACACAATAGAAAACATGGATAACAAAAAGAACTTTGAATCGGAAGCTGTGAAATTATCAAAAATCACTGATGGTGTAACTTCGTTATCAACTTGTTTTTTTTTAATTTAAATTACTATGTATCATCATCATTAAAACTAAAATTTATTTTATTTTGATAAATTTCAGCTTCATTGAATGGTTGTGAAGAGAGTTATTACACAAGCAATTCCAACAAGGTAATTCTTTTTACCCCTATCTCTTTCTTGTAGATTCTAAGTAAGACTTGCAAGATTAATCTTCTGTATGTGTAATTTATCCTAGTAGTTTATGATAAAGGCTAAAGTACTTTTGTTCACTTTTTAGGTTCAACCATAGGCCACGAATATCGTTAAATTTTATTTTGTACCATATCAAATCATATTTTTATGTAAACTCTTTTATACCTAAATTTGATTGAAGGTGAAAAAATAACTCATATAAAAATAAGCACTAAAATAGTTATATCATACTTAAAACATGCCTTAATTTTTAACCAATTACATTTTTAAATATCATAATTTTATTTTCATATTGTGCTACTTTAAATGATTTTTTACCCTTTTTTAATATTTTTTATTTGAGGTTAAATTTTAAAGATTTGACAACTTACTTGATGATGATGAGAGGTCATTGCCACATTTGCATTAAGTTAATCTAAGTCATTTTTAATTATTTTTTATTTAATGGTGGTAAGAAGTAACTCATATTCAGTTGTAGTATTAGTTTTGTTAAGTTTAACCTAACTAGTTCAGATTAGCATTTTATCTACGTGACATTATTGTTTGTGTATATATACAAGTGTAGCTGCCAATAGTTGTAGAACAACTAGTGTGATGTGAGAATAAGTAGTGGCGTAACCATTGTGTATCCATTTTACAAGAGTAGTGAAAGTTTGTTATTTCAATTATCTCTTTTCTCTCTCTTCCTCCATCTTCATCTTCTTCATCTTTTGCACCAACAATTAGTATCTAGTGCTCCGGTTCAGATCCACAAGAAAACGCGAGTGGTTGTGTGGTTGATTTCATTTCTTGATTTCGTGTTGAATTTTATGATCAGAATCATAACAGAATCACAACAAAATCACATTTTTATATTCTGTGGGATTGAGAAACACTAGTGTTTGGTAAGATATGAGGGAACTGCACAAGATTGAAGATGAACAAAAATATTAATTTGAGTACTAAGCTTCCAGTGTTCGATGGTAAGAACTGGAGTCGATGGATGATTCAGATGCGTGTGTTGTTTGGCGCTCAAGATGTTCTTGATTTCGTCTATGACAGTTACATTCCGGTTGCACTTTCCGGCGAAAGCAACGGATGCATAGAGGAATTCTCGGCGTGATCTAAGAAAGAAAGATCAGAAGGCGTTGTTATATATCCCTCCGTGTATGGATGCGGACATGTTTGAGAATATCGTTGATTCAATGACGACAAAGGTTGTGTGGGACACACTGGTATGATGCTACGACCATGATGCATTAGCGAAGAAAGTGTAGCTTCAGTTTCTCCGTAAGTAGTATGAGAATTCCAGCATGATGAACAATGAGAAGGTACATGTTTACATCTCTAGAGTTATTTTGATTACAAATGAGATAAATTGTGTGGAGAAACTCTCTCTGATGAAAGGATCATTGAGAAGGTACTTAGAGCTTTTACTCCTCAGTTTGATTACATTATGGTAAAAATTGAGAATTTTAAGGATCTTAGCACCATGATAATTGAAGAGCTGCAAATTAGTCTAGAGGCACAAGAGTTATGTCTGACTGAGAGAAACTCTGAAAGAGAGGTAGAGCATCAGGCTCTGAAAGCAACTTCTAGTAAGAAATATCAGAAGCATTCTTGGTCAGAAGCCAGGAAGAGATCTGATGGTTTTCAGAAGTTAGAAACCTCAACTTCTGAAAGGCAAAAGAGTGGTCAGAAGGGGGAAGGAGAAGTATGACAAGAGGAAGGTTCAGTGCTACTGTTGTAAGAAGTTTGGCCACTTCGTTGTTGATTGTTGGTGAAACAAGGAAAGGAAGTTTGAAGAAGCAAACATATCCAGGAGAAATTTTGATGATGAATATGTGCTATTGATGGCTTTTGAATTTGATGATGTGTATTTGGTAGACTAGTGGTATATGGACAATGACTACTTGAATCACCTTACAAGAAATAAGAAATGGTTGGTTGATTTTGACTATAGAAAGAGGATAAAGATAAGATGTGCAAATGATAAATACCTCAATGCTAAAGGTATGAGAAATGTCATAGTAATTCTGAATAATGGTAAAAAAAAAACATTGATTCAGAATGTGTCGTATGTTCCTAGCATAAAAATAAGATGATGAGTGTAGGCCAATTAATTGAGAAAGGATTTTCAGATACCATGAAGGACAATCTTTTGAAACTGTATGACTGTAATAAGAAGTTGATTATGAAGTCGGAACAAGGAAAGAATATAACATTCAAAGTGAATGTTAAAACTGTAGACACTGAATGTCTCAGTAACACAAGTGTTGTGAAGGAAAGTAAGTTGTGACACAAAAGATTTAGTCATTTGAACTTCAGAAGCTTAGAGAATTTTAATTTGAAGAAGTTGGTACATAGAATCCCTGCAATTAAGAAGTCAAAGAAGTCATGCAATGTATGCATGAGAGAGAAGCAACCAAGATTTCCATTTGCATCTAAAAAGCCTCCAAGAGCAAAGTATGCTTTGGGTGTGGTACATTTTGATGTGTGTGGACTATTTCTAGTACCTTCACTTTGAGGGAATAAATACTTGGTGTCATTTATGGATGAGTTCACAAGAATGACGTGGGTATCCTTTATAAAGTTCAAACACGAGGTGATTACTGAATTTATGAAATTCAGAATCAAGGCTAATAATCAGAGTGGTCAGACTCTAAAGATTCTCAGAATTGATGGTGGAGGTGAGTATAACTCTACCGAGTTCAGAAGGTTCTGTGAGGAGAATGAAATTGAGCATGAGGTGAATGTTTCATACACTCCTCATAACAATGGTCTAGATGAAAGAAGAAATCAAACTTTGCTTGATATGACAAGGAGCATGCTGAAGGAGAAGAAGTTCCCTCACACCTTTTGGGGAGAAGATATTGCCACTACATCATATGTGCTCAAAAGGTGTCCAACCAAGAAGCTGAAGGAAATTATTCCTTTAGAGAAGTGGACTGGAGATAAGAAAATTGTGATCCATCTGAAGGTGTTTGGTTCTGTGTGCTACAAACATGTTCCAGATGGTAAGATAAGGAAGTTGGATGACAGAAGCAAAGTTATGTTGCTTGTAGAGTACCATATAGTACATGTGCTTATAAGCTCTATTGTCCTATCACTAACAAGGTTGAATTTAGCAGAGATGTAATTGTGAAAGAATCATAAGTGTGGCATTGAAGTGAATCTCAATCCAATTATGGTGCAATGTTAACACCTGAGTTAGCTTCTGAAGATACTTCAAAATCCAAAGGTTCTGAAGATGAGTCAGAATCAGAAGATTATTCTGAAGGTGACTCTAAAGGTGAATCTGGTTTTGATCTAGATTCTGATGGTAATTCAAAATCTGGTGGAGATCTAGACTCTAGGAATATTTCAAACTCTAAAGGTGGTCATGCCTCTAAAGGTGGTACTTCTGGGGTTCCAGTATCTGATACTATTCCAGCGTCTAAAGAAGATTCTGGACATGTTCAGAGGCCACAAATAATCAGTGTGCCATGTTAGTAGACTCTAAACCTGTGAGTACTGAAGAAGCTCTCAAGAAGAAAGTATGAATGAAAGCCATGAAAGAACTTGAGGCTATAGAAAAAATATAAGTCTTGGGAGTTAACTGAGCTTCCAAATAACAAAAAAACCAACAACGTCAAATGGGTTTTCAAGGTGAAACTAGAGTCAGATGGATCAATTGGAAAACACGAACCAAATTTAGTAGCAAGAGAATTTCTACAGAGACCTAGGTTAGGTTACTTTGAAGTGTTTGCTCCTGTAGCGAGACATGAGACAATCAGATTGGTGATTGCGATAACTGCTAACAGGAATTGACCTCTAATGCATTTAGATGTGAAATCTACATTTCTCAATGATCCATTGCAAAAAGAGGTATGCATGTCACAACCTCTTGGATCTGTGAAAAAGAATCAGGAAGGGATATTGTACAAGTTACATAAACAGTTGTATGGGATGAAACAAGCCCCTAGAGCTTGGAATCTAAAAATTGATTAATTTTTCAAGCATCAAGGATTTACAAAGTGTGAGATGGAGTATGATGTTTATTTTCTACATACTTGTGAAGGCAATATGACTCTGGTGTGTCTATATGTTGATGACATACTACTAACAGGGAATTGTGAACATGAGATAGCTAAGTTCAAGAAGGTGTTGATGAATGAGTTTGAAATGACTGATATAGGAAATATGACATATTTTCTAGGGATGGAGATTATTTACTATGAGAATGGTATCATTTTGTATCAGCTAAAGTATGAACTTAAGCTTCTGAAGAGATTTGAGCTGCTGATTTATAAGTTTGTTGTCACACCTGCTGAAATGAATCACAAGTTGAATTCTGATATTGAGGGTGATGATGTAGATGATACAACTTTCAAGCAGTTGGTTGACTCTCTGAGGTATTTGTGTAATACTAGACCTGATATTTTCTATGCAATTGGAATGGTTAGTAGGTTCGTGAGTAAACCAAAGTGATCTCATTACCAAGCTACTGTCAGCATTTTGAGGTATATTAAGGGGACTCTGTAGTATGGAGTGTTGTTTCCTTCTGGTGAAAAGGATAATTAAGAGCTGATGTGTTACTTAGACTCTGATTGGTGTGGAGACGGAGTTGACAAAAGAAGTACTTCTAGATATTTGTTTAAGTATGTGGGAGCTTTGATTTCTTGGTGTTCCAAGAAGCAACCGGCTGTTGCTTTGTAAACCTATGGAGCTAAGTACATTGCATGTGCGGTGGCTGAATGTCAAGCTGTTTGACTTCTAAATTTATTTCAGAATATGAAGATCAAGGTAAACAATCCTCTGAAGCTGATGATTGATAAAAGTCTGCAATCAATCTTGTCAAAAACCAAGTGCTGCATGAGAGAAGAAAGCATATTTAGACAAAATATCATTTTCTGAGAAGTTAAGTCGAGAATGTAGTGCTAGAAGATATGCATTATAGCACGCAGAAATAACTGGCAGATGTTCTGACGAAAGCGATCAAGTCTGATCAATTTCTTCACATGAGGGATGAAACTGGTGTTGCTATTTTTTAATTAGTTGAATATGAATTAAGAAATGATATTAAAAGTAATTCATATTCAATTGTAGTATTAGTTTTGACTCCATAATATTATTATTTTTATGGTGTCTAGATAAGGAGATTTAAGGTACATAAAAGTCCTCATATTAATTTTTTTTTTTATAAAAAATCTAAAAATTATAAAAATACAATTTGAAAAAAAAATTTGGTAATAAAATATTTTTAGATTATAACTTTTTTTTAGAAAATGGAAATTTTTTCGAATACGAATATTTTTATTTTATTTCTTAAAAATGAGTTTTTTGAAAACTAAATTACTTTTAAAATATAATACATTTTTTTAGAATAAAATAACTTTGAATGAAAAGGTTGGAGCATTAAAGCTCAACTTTAATTTTGATAGAATTTTCTTAATTAAGGGGTTCTAATTATTTTAAACTAATATTTTTAAAGTTTATATCTCTAAATTTTAAAAACTTTATAAATTAGGCTTCAATTTTAAAAACTTTCACGATTAATTGACAACTCTAATTCTTTGATTTTTTATAAACACCATACCATCAACGGTTTTAATATCTAAATAAAATTAATATTTACCTAAATATCTGAATAAAATTAATATTTCCTTAAACTTAAAAGATCAAACTTAGTATTGTGTTTTAATTATAGTTAAATTTAAATTGATTACCTTTTTCACAAATTGCAAGATAAAAAATGTTAAAAAAAATTATTGGGAAAGTATATTAGATAAAAATAATTGCACTACTTAAAATTCATTTGATAAAGAAATTATTGAAATTAAAATTTTGACTTTTTGATAATTATTTTAGAAAACACTATATGAATAAAATTTATATTTACCTAAATATAAAAGACCAAACTTAATATTGTGTTTTAATATATATATATATATATATATATATATATATATATATATATATATATATATATATATATATATATATATATATATATATATATATATATATATATATATATATATATATATATATATATATATATATATATATATATATATATTAAAAATAATATTAATAAGATAAATACAAAGTAATAAATTAATTATGGTTTTTTAAATATACTTTTTAATTTTCATAAAATAAAAGTATATATATATATATAGTCCCCAGGTGAAGTGATTCATTTATCATTATTATTTATATTTTACTCATTCAATTTTCTCGAGCGTAGTCTATAACTCTTTCAAATTCTAGATTACAAATATGGATAAATTAGTTCCTTCTTGGCTTTCAAAATTCCTTGATTCCGACGATGATGTATTGGATAGTCACATTGATCCTTCAGGTAAGAAAATTTTCAATCACAATATTCTATTTTCAAAATTGAATATGTTTTAATTTCTTTTTCTCTTTTTTCTGTAATGGTTAGTAATATGTTATTCGCTACCTTTCTGATTGAAATTCTTTTTTATTAGAATTTTACAATATGAATAGCGAGACTCTTTAAATAATTTTGGGATTGAATGTTTAAAGAAAACATATAACAGAAAAGGACTGTATGTTTTCGTTTAGGATATATTACGATTTCCATGAAATTTAAACCTAATAATTTAAGAAAACTCTATTTATTGTATAAATTGAATTAATAAAAGGTTGAACATTGTATTTTGATCGCACAATAGCATTTAATTTTAATATATTTATTGTTTATTAAATAATATAATTTTGGATTGTTTTTAAAGTATTTTACACTGACCATAGCCATATGAATTTTTTAATGATGGGTAAATAAGAATTCATCTTTATTTAATTATATTAATTAAATTTATAAATAAAAACTTTTTTTATTCAATAATAAATTTATATATATTTGTTATTAAATTTTACGTCCTAGTTGGACCAAATCATTTCAAAGTCATATTATTCCTAATGTTTCGACTATTTAATAGCTCCTAATCATAATTGTTTATTTTTAATCTATTTAACTTAGTATACTTTCATGCAGACAAGATAAAAGATTTTGCTAGTATTCTTTTCGGTGATGTTGATGGAGTTGGTGGTAATTATAATTTTGAGATGGATAACAAAAATAATTGTGAATCGAAAGCTCTGAAACTATCAAATTTCAGTGATGATGTAGCTTCGTTACCCTCAACTCAGGTATAATTTAATGAATTCTAACTTCTTTTTGTGAATTTATATTCTAAACAAAGGGTTTAATTAGTGGTCAATCTGGGCCTAATTGATTACCCCACTTAGGATTAGGATTACCTCATTTATAAAATTTATAAAGTCTTAACACACCTCCTCACGCTGACCCACCGGATTTTAAACGAGGCTCTGATATCATGTTAAGAAACGTGATTGGGTCTAGCTCAACCCTACAAAACCAATTGGTAGAGTGATGATTACCCCCACTTATAAACACATGTTCATACCATATATTGTCCGATGTGAGACTCTTAACAACGTATATGTATTGTTTTTTTTTTTTTTTTGCACTTAAAATAATTATTGACTCTTTTTTATAATGTGGTATCTAATTTTGTTCAGAATAAATTCATCTATTTAAAAGAGGATCCAGATCCTGTTTCCATAAATAAGAAAGATGTTGCTCAGATTTTTGACAACTTTATCTATCCAAAAGGAGATTCTGATGCTGTTTCCATAACTAAGAAAGATGTTGATCTATTACAGCCAGAAAGATACATCAATGATACCATTATCGATTTTTACATTCTGTAAGTTTGTATATACATGCTTTCCTTTTTAGAACTCACATTTTTTAACTAGTATTTAATCATGTGTGGTGAACTAATAAAAAAAAAGGTGTAATTATTTAAAAATCTAAATTTTGGCAGTTATCTGAAGAATAAGCTACAAGAGAAGGAAAAGTGTAGGTTTCACTTTTTCAATAGCTTTTTCTTTCAAAAGTTGGTTTGTGACGGAAAATCAGCATTTCTACGTGTTCGTAAATGGACAAGAAAAGTGAAATTATTTGAGAAAGATTATATTTTCATACCAGTGAACTTCAAGTAAGTAACTATAAAACTCTTACCTCTCTTTGTTGTTTATAGATATTATTTTTATGTTTTTTATTAAGATACAATTTTGGTGATGATTGCAGTCTTCATTGGAGCTTAATAGTAATTTGTCATCCTGGGGAAGTGGTTAATATTATTGGTGAGTTTATGGATTTTTCAAATCATATAATTATTCTTTCAAACATTTTTTCTAGAGATTATGTTATGGTTCAAATTTCAGATAAAGAGTTGGACAAATCACTTAAAATGCCTTGTATATTACACTTGGATTCTGTCAAAGGATATCATAGTAATTTGAAAGATATTGTACAAAGGTATTTTTCTCTTCTTTTTCTTATCATTCTTCATTTTCTCAAATTTTTCTGTATTCTCACTTTAAAAATATAACTCAATGATTTACATATTGAAATTCACAGTTATTTGTGGGAAGAATGGAAAGAGAGGAAGAAGGATGCATGTGGAGAAGATATCTCATCAAGATTTTTTGATATGCCTTTTTTTTCGATTGAGGTATTTAAAGAAAATTATACTTTCTTTAATTTTTTTTTTGTTTAATGAATTATTTTCCAATTTATTATCTGAAAAATTGATTAAATGTCATTGATAGGTACCACAACAAGAAAACTCATATGATTGCGGTATCTTTTTACTTCATTACCTAGAGCTCTTTTTGGCCCAAGCTCCATTTAATTTCAATCCATTCAAAGCAACCAAGTTTTCCAACTTTGTAAGTGGTTTTAATGGTTGAAATTTTATAAAATTATTTAAATTGCATAAAAATATTTATAACATTTTATTTTAATCCCTAATGCTAAAAAATGTTTTGAATTTTTTTAGCTCACTTTGAACTGGTTTCCAGTTGAAGAGGCTTATCACAAGAGGACGCTTATTCGTAAGTTAATCTTTGAACTGATGAAAAACCAAAACCATGGTTCACATGAAGCATTTTTCCTTGGAAATGGAGATTATCACAACTTCTTAGAATTTAATGACAATACAAATGATGGTCAATGTCATTTAATCAATCGAGAGGGATCAACTTATCATTTTGGCCAAAGAATAGAAATGAATCCATCTTTCGATACTTCTACTATGGTCTTTAATGAGCACTTTGAACAAGAGGCTACATTGGGAACTTCATTAGGACAATGCCATAATTTTGAGTCGCAATCATCTAATTATTGTTTCACATTGGAGGTACGTACCATTTTTTTTTTGTATACTTTGTAGAATTTCAAAACCTATTTTGATAGTCTAAACTCATAAAAGTTTAATTAATTTATCTGGTTTTCTTGTTTTTTTACAGGAAAATGTAGATCTTAAAGATGATCTCATGTATATGACTACAACTCCCAATTGTCATCAAGAGATTGAAATTTTACCACAAATAAATTGTTCATCACATGATTCAAATGACTTAGAGATATCAAATATCATGTTTTTGGACAACAAGAATTGGTATCAAGATTTATCCCATCAAGGGATACCAACTTTACAATTTAATCAAGATTCAGATGTAATAGATGACAAGACTATCGACGATGATGTTCAGATTATTGACAATTTAAAAATTGATCCTATGATGGAGCGACCAGCAAAGAAGA
This sequence comes from Lathyrus sativus, assembly GCA_963859935.3. Classification (NCBI taxonomy): domain Eukaryota; kingdom Viridiplantae; phylum Streptophyta; class Magnoliopsida; order Fabales; family Fabaceae; genus Lathyrus; species Lathyrus sativus. The sequence goes on along the minus strand of OZ012736.1, from coordinate 414,006,711 downwards.
GACGACTTATACTTTTGTCTTAGAAGAAGTGATGAAATCCTAACTTCTTTTACATTCAGATGAGTTTGAATAAATTTTACAGATGTTTCTTTGGCAGCCTTGGTTATAATGTTTTAAAAATTTAAATTATATTAATCATAAATATTTTCTTATCATTCTTTATTTCTTCTCTATTCATTTCAATCTTTTACTTTTATGTATAAGTATTATAGAAATAATAAATCCAATATATAGCATGCTTTTGAATAATTGAAAATTACATAAAATTTAGTAGGATTTTAACTTTTGTTTAGGTAGCTAAAATAAAATTTTAAATGTTTTTTTATGATGTTGTTACAAAAATAAATTTTGTAAAACTATTTCTTACTAAAAATGAGTTGAATGTAAAAACAATTTTTATTTAGATACATTCATTTAAGTGTGAGGTGAACAATAAATTTTAAATAAAAAATCTTCGGTTGAGACAAAAAAAAATCAAATTATAATTGCAAGTTAATCAATTGGAGAAGCGTGATCAAATAGTTTAGAAAATCTAATTTGTTATTTATGACAATTCAAGGGCTCAATTACAATTTTTATACTCAAAATATATTTAAAAATCATCAATTAATAAAAAATCAAGATAATCAACTGTCATTGAACCGGTGTAGTTGTGAATAAAAAGTTTTGGTCAGACCAGAGTTAGACTGCTTTTTAATTATATATAATATATATTAGTTTTAATAATATGTAAAATGAAATAAATAAAATCAAAGAATATTAATATTTTTATATAAAAGAAACATAAAATATCATAACTTCATAAGTCAACGTATAAAATTAAAACATGAAAATTGAATCCAAATCTAAGTACATGAAAATTAAGTTCCAAATTACAAAAAACATAACATCCATTTTTAACTAGATAGAAACTACATAGTTGATGCAAACTACAAATCATTATAGCTATCAAGGTTTATTTTCCATGAATAAATATGACATGTGAATGATAAAATCTTCGTCATTTGAACCATTATTATCTCCTTCAATATCGTAATCTTTTTCAACTTAAAATTCTGTAGTGTCAAATTCTTCATCTTCTAATTAAATAGAAAATAAGTTAAAAGTAAGTTTGTTTGTTTCATATTTCAATCATGTAAATACAATTCAATATTCAATACATAACTAAATATTGGTTGTTATTGTTTCTTAGATTTGCCAAAAATGATAAAGAAGATATTCAATTTCATTGATATCAAGTTCAAGAGGTGCTTCTTAAGCCATCTGAAAATCAATTGTATCCATATACGTGTAAAATCAATTGAATCATGACATATCTTATTAGGTTTGAACCAACATTAAAATATGATATCAAATTGAGAAACTACTATATATGATAAATGAAAAGTAACAATATTATGACTTGAGATAAAAATCAATACCTATTTTGAAAACACAACTTATAAGCAACATAGACAAGGTCATTAGTTCTTTAATGTTCAAGTATATTCCTTCTATTTGTATAGATACGTTAAAAAGGCTCCAATTTCTCTCACATAATGATAGAGTTAAGAATCTGCAGCTATCATCCAATAAGAGCAAACACCATTGGACAAGAGAGAAACATTAAAACCTAAGACAATAAATTTAGAGATAAAATTTTCTGCCATTCATTCTCCAAAACCACAGCATAAATACTAGGGTTTTTCTTACAAGGTAATACTTAATGGGCCTGATATTCAGAATCTAAGACAAGTGGGCTTAAGCCCTTTTTAACAAAATAACAAATACTAATTAATAAAGTATATTATCATTCATCCATGCTGGTTGGGTCAACTTCCGCTTGGGCCTTGCATCAATACTATCTGGCCCAAAAACAACCTTGTCCTCAAGGTTAGTAGTTTGTTTGTTGAAATGTGGTGCTGTGTTGGGTGGCCCATTAGATTTTCGTGGCCCAAGAAAGATGGATGGAGTTGGAGATTTGAGGAAGCCTGTAGGGAAAACATCCTCACGTGATGCTGCCGAGGGAAAAGATTCGTGGGTCCCAGAATTCATTGGGCAGTCCAAAAGTGGGAAAAATGGGATACAGCTGGTAGGACGCGTGGCAGAGGGAGAACGAGCATGATCTGTCCGTTGAGCATCCAATGGTTGCATGTGTACTTCGGGAAACACATTCTTGGGCAGCGCAAGCGGTGTGTTGGAACTCTCATCAAAACCACTTAAACCTTCTTTTGACATAGAAGTACCAACGTTTTGGGGTTGTACTTGTCCCGGAGGTGTTAAAAAATCATCATCATTAGGAGCTCTCAACTTGTTCTTTGTTTGTGTAGAGTTTTTTGGCTTCCCTTCTGCGTGTACTTCCTCGGCATCGTTTGTTCTGAGACTCGTATCTTGGTTCGTGGATTCAGAAACTGCATGAGGGTCTTCAAAGGCAGGGATGTCTTCTTTGTTAATCATTAGTTCTTTTCCTGTCGGAGTTCTAACCGTTGTGTTTCGTGTGTCCATGTGTTGTTCAGGTGGAAGATGTATGAAATCAACTGCAACATCGGAGCCACGGTAGCGGCGGAGTTGGGATACGTGAAATACGTTATGGATCTTTGAAGATGGTGGAAGTTCTAGTTCATACGCCACAGATCCGACGCGACGTGAGACAGGGAAGGGCCCAAAGTAGCGAGACGCGAGTTTCTGTGACGAGCGTCGTTGGGGCGAACCTTGGCGATACGGTTGTAGGCGAAGCAACACGAGGTCTCCGACCTCGAATGTACAGTCTACCCGTTTCTTGTTAGCTTGATCTGCCATTATTTGTTTGCTGCGTTTCAAGTTTGCTTTCAAAGTCTGAATGATTTCTTGTTTCTGGGTTAACAGGTTGTCAATGGAAACATTTGCGGATGAGCCCTAGACGTAGTCAATAATTGTTGGGGGGGTTCTTCCGTAGATGGCTTCGAAGGGAGTCATGCCGATGGCTGAGTGATGCGACGTGTTATACCAGTATTTCGCAAGGTGCATAAACTTAAACCACCTTTTGGGTTGATTCGCGGTGAAACAACGAAGGTAAGTTTCTAAACTGCGATTAACCACCTCTGTTTGACCGTCTGTCTCTGGGTGATAAGTTGTGCTATGTTTCAAGGTCGTGCCCTGTAGCCGAAAGAGTTCCTTCCAAAAAGCACTCATGAATAAAGGATCGCGATCCGACACAATGGATTTTGGGACACCGTGGAGACGGCAGATGTCAGCGATGAACCGCCGAGCAAGGTTCGGAGCGGTGAAGTGGGTAGGCAAAGCAAGGAAGTGAGCGAACTTGCTTAAACGGTCACATATGACCCATATTACTGTGTGGCCAAACGAAGATGGTAGGTGAGTTATGAAATCCATAGTCAAATCCTCCCATACTTGCTGTGGAATGTCTAATGGTTGTAACAAACCTTGTTTTTTTGTTGGTAGGTACTTGTTACGTTGGCAGATGGAACAATTTTGAATCATGGTTTTGATGTCTGTGTGCAAGCATGGCCAGTTGAAAGAAGCGGATATTCGAGCAAGGGTCGGTTGAATACCTGAGTGTCCCCCAGTAACTGAAGAGTGAAATTCCTGAAGAAGTTGCTGGCGAAACTCTGGGTGTGGAGGAACGTATAATTTCTCCTTATAAAACATCAGGTCATTTTTGAAATTGAATAACACTTGCATACTTGGATCTGACTTGTATTTATTGAGGAAATCTTGATCCTCTTTGTTTTTTTGGTAGTAATCTTGTAGCTGTTGAATGATGGTGGGGGCTGGGGATGAAAACGTCAACAAGGCCGACTCTTCTTTTGTGTGTCAGCGACTAAGGGCGTCCGCTACCTGATTATTTTTCCCAGGTTTGTAGAAAATCTCGAAACTGAACCCCTGTAGTTTAGCTGCCCATTTTTGTTGCTCTGGTGTCTGGATTATTTGTACCAAAAGGTTCTTCAGGCTTTTTTGATCTGTAAAGATATAAAAGTGTCTCCCTATTAAGTACTGACGCCATTTTTTTACAGATTCTGTTATTGCATACATTTCTCGGACGTAAACGGACGCAGCTTGTAGGCGATTGCACATTTTTTTGCTGAAGAAGGCCAACGGGTGACCATCCTGAGAAAGGACAGCGCCGATTGCAACGGCTGAGGCATCTGTTTCTAAAGTGAAGGTCTTTGTGAAATCCGGAAGAGCAAGAACTGGAGTTTCTGTCATTTTCTGTTTTAAAATTGTAAATACTGTATCTGCTGTTGTACTCCATGTAAATTTAGTGAAACGTAATAAATCGGTGAGCGAAGCGGCGTGTGAGGCATAATGACGGACAAAACGTCGATAAAAGCCGGTGAGGCCTAAAAAACCCCTGAGTGTCGTGAGTGATCGTGGTTTTGGCCAATCCAAAACATCTTGAATCTTTGATGGATCTGGGGTTACACCTTTAGCAGATATAACATGACCTAAATAAGCAACACTTTTGACAGCAAAAACACATTTTGATAATTTAGCAAAAAATTGATTAGTAGAAAGTAATTCTAAAACCAACTTTAAGTGTTGCACATGATCAGTTAAATAAGAACTGTAAATGAGAATATCATCAAAAAAAAACAAGCACAAACCGTCTTAGGAAAGGTCGCAACAGGTCATTCATCGCCGCTTGAAAAGAACTAGGAGCATTAGTTAATCCAAAAGGCATAACTAAAAACTCGTAGTGCCCATCAAAGGTTCTGAATGCTGTTTTATGAGTGTCTTCAGGTGAGACTCTGATTTGGTGATAGCCTGACCGCAGGTCAATCTTTGTAAACAAAGATGCAGTTCCTAACTCATCAAATAGCTCATCAATGGTTGGGATGGGAAAACGGTCACGAATAGTTAGCGCATTGAGTGCGTGATAGTCTACAGAAAATCTCCAAGTACCGTCTTTTTTTCGCACCAGTAACACAGGGGAGGAATAGGGGTTGTTGCTGGGTTTAATAATGCCCTGTTTAAGCATGTCATTTATGATGGTAGTCATGGACTCTTTTTGGGAATGGGGGTAGCGATAGGGTTTAACATTAACTGGTTTGGAATTTGGCTCAAGGGGAATGCGGTGGTCATGTGGTCTGTATGGTGGTAAACCTTTGGGTGGTTGAAAAATTGAGGCATGGGAATGCAGGATGGTTGTAATTTCTGGTTGTAGTGTGGGGGAAATATTTTCGATTGCCTTGAGGATTTCAACAGTCAGTTCGGATTGAACTTCCTGCGAATGTTGGTATATTAAGAGGTGAATGGAGGCTATTGAGTCAGTATGAAGGAGGTGGCAGAACTGGTGAAAAGTGGATTGGGTGGGACACATGGTGGGCTCACTGTCGCTACTGCGAAAATCGGCGCCGGCTTGACAGGAGAGTCGCCACCGTGCGTTATTTATCCCTCAGAACGGGAAAGGAAACGCTCAAAGTAAACCTCGCAAAGACGGGAAAAGGTATGGTCATCGCAACCAAAACCTGGATTCGGGAGTCGGTTACGCAAGGGGAAGGTATCCTAAAATTTGACCAACCCTCACCCGTAAGAGTGATATCCTTATTGTTATGGGTAAAAGAAAGTTTAGGAATTGAGAAATCCGCAAGGATAGGGCCCAAATTTTGCAGCCATTCCATCCCTAAAACCACGTCGGCCCCTTCAATTGGCAACAAGTAGAGTGGGATGTAAAACAAATGGTTTTGTAAGTGGATTGGGACTTGAGGGCATAAACCACAGCAACTCAGTTGTGACCCGTTACCAACCATAACAGAGAAATTTGGGATCGGTTTAGTGGGTATTTTAAGATGTTGGGTTATTCGGGGCTGAAGGATGTTGTGAGTACTGCCGGTGTCAATTAGGATAGTGACTTGTAAACCATCCAAAATGCCTTTAAATTTCAGAGTTTTAGGGGAAAATTGCCCACTCACCGCTTGGGGTGAAAGCTGAAAATAAGTGTCTTCCGCAGCTGGAATTTCTTCTATTGTATCAGTTGACTCGACTGATATAGTAGAAACAGTAGTGACTTCTTCATCATCCATAAGTAGTAAAAAATTTCCTGCAGTGCAACGGTGCCCTGGAATAAATTTTTCATCACAGTTGAAACAAAGGCCTTTGGCTCTGCGTTCTTCGCGTTGAGCTGCGGTCATTCTGCGAATGGGAAAACGGTGTGTGGAATTTTGGTTGGGGTAGGGTTGGTAATTGGGGTAGGGGTGGTAATTGTTGTAGTGGACGGGAATTTTGGAGAAGTGCCGTTTGTGCCAGCAGCGGAAAATTGATACGTGTTGTTAGGTCTAGAAAATTTTGGTTTAGAATCCTTTATTTTGGATTCAATTAATTTGGCTAAACCCATTGCCTGAGATAGAGAATACGGTTGATGGATGGCAATCTCGTTACGGATATCTGGAATTAATCCTGAAATAAAACAATTGAGCATTGCCTCAGGTGGTAGGACAAGGATCTGGTTAGCTATTTTTTCAAAACTAGCTTGGTAATCTGTCACAGATCCTTGTTGCCGCAATTTGAAAACTTGTGCCTGGTGATTTTCGTAGGTAGATGGACCAAAACACAGCTCCAAGGCTCTTGCAAATATGGGCCAATTTGTTAGTTGGTGGCTTTGAAACATCCATTTGTACCATCCTAGGGCTTCACCCTTCATGTAAAATGCAGCCATAGGGAGTCTTTGCTCCATCGGAACATTATAGAAACCAAAAAATTGTTCAGATTGGAATAGCCAGTCGAGAGCATTAGTACCATCAACGCCATTAAGTTTTATTTTCGGGGTACGTGGGCCATGAAAATTTTGGGGATGGTGTTGGACAAAAGTAGGGAAAGTGTGATGATTTTGTGTGATTGGGGATTGGAAGGGGGTGGTGTAGTAAGGTGTGAAAGCTTATTGAAATAGTGGAACAGTAGATTGGGGTGGGGTTAAAAAACTCACTTGGGAGGAAGAGGTCTGCTGTAGGGGCTGTGTCATAGGCAAAGGAACATGTAGAAATGGAAGGGTAGTGCTGATAGTCACACTTTCGGCACCAGTGGGGTTGGGCAAAGGGGTTGAGATTGGGGAAGTGGTGAGTCTAGGGTTTTGATGGAGAGGGGCTGATGGGTTGTGAACAGTACTAGCATAGTGGGTTTGATTAGAAATAAGGCTAGAGTTACCTTGAGGTGTAGATCTATTTTGTTGGGCAGCTGCTGTCATGGCGGCAAATTGTTGTTGTAGTTGTTGTGTCAAGAGTGTGCTGAATTCCGTAACCCAGCCTTTATCCTTGCATCGATGCTGCTGTCCAGCTGTCCCAGTTGTAAAGCAATATTTTCATTGTTGTGTTCCATGGTAGACTCCATAGCTTTGTTGGAGAGGATGAGATCATCCAAATGAAGGTTAGTGTGTTGGATGGATTCATCAAGGTCTTTAGGGGTTGGGTTTGTTATTTTTGGAGGCATTGAGGAAAGAAATGAAAGCACCAATGATAGAGTTAAGAATCTGCAACTATCATCCAATAAGAGCAAACACCATTGGACAAGAGAGAAACATTAAAACCTAAGACAATAAATTTAGAGATAAAATTTTCTGCCATTCATTCTCCAAAACCACAACATAAATACTAGGGTTTTTCTTACAAGGTAATACTTAATGGGCCTGATATTCAGAATCTAAGACAAGTGGGCTTAAGCCCTTTTTAACAAAATAACAAATACTAATTAATAAAGTATATTATCATTCATCCATGCTGGTTGGGTCAACTTCTGCTTGGGCCTTGCATCACATAAACTTAAAATTAATGATGAAAAAGAAGTTTGACTAAGAAGACAAATTACCAACTTTTACAAAATTGGAACACTACTCTTGTATATTTTTTAGTTTACTTAAAAAATTAAATTTTAAAAAATTCTAAGGACATATTGTGTAAAAAGTGTTTAAAAAAGTGCATTTGTGCTTGATAACTTAACGTTTGAGTGTAGAACAAATGGATGGAAATTTCAAGAAGTAAAATGCAAAATTGCTTGAAAAATAAAGTAAATGTAGAAGATCATAAAAGAAATGATGAAAATGCTTAGATTAAAAATGGGGCACAAATTCATATATTTCTCACAAATTCTTTTATCTCTGTAACTCGGATGTTTAAATTCTACAGAGAAGAACAATGAAAAATGAGAACCCTTGTTAGAAAGATCAAATTATATATATGAACATCCATAACTTTCGACAATGGTAAATTATTCAGCATTCGACACGTACATATTACATGGCCCTTTGTCCTCTGTTTTACTTTCACGTGTCTTAATCCCTTGAACTGCTGTAAAACTGTTACTTTTGTCCCCAAAAAAATATCTTCAAGTTTTCCAAATGCCTTTGTCGAGATTTAGGCCTTCCAACTGCCTCTGCCGAGAATCCTCTTTGTCGAACCTTGTGACTTTGGTGTCGAAAACATAATTTACCTATTTGTACTTAGCTTATATAGTTATCTCACTTTCATTCTAGTCAAACATACTAATTTGAAAATATCAGGCTAACAGATGCCCCCAAAAAATACCACTTTTGATCATGTTTTCAATATGGAAGAATGCTGAAATCTTTAGTACACTCTCGACACTATTCAAAGCAGTCTGCATGCGCCATCGTCATCATGACCACTTTCACCTAACCATCACGTCAATGATTGTGCATACAATCTCGATCGTGGTTCAAACTTTTAAGGTCATCGTAGGTCATAAGAATTAACTATATTAAAATATAAAGAAAAACATTAATTAACAACTTTAAAACAAAAATTAAGACACAAATTATTTTGATTTCTGAGGGAAACTAAAGAGTCTATTTTCATACGACTATATATATCCTTTTATCCTTCTTTCTTCTTTTTCGCAACATTGTTTTGTTTTATGAACCCTAAGAGCTTTCGTTTTCTTGCAACTTTCATTTTTATCACTCTTTTTTTGCACTCAAGTTCTAAGAACAATGACTTCTTCTTCTGGTACAAAAAAGAAACTCCCACTTCCTTCTGCTGTTGATCTTCAAAAACCCATTCTTATCAACAATTGTTTCTATGTTCCATAACCTTCAATGTAGAAAGACAAAACATCCATTTATACTTTTCAAGTATTGGTCCCCTTTTCTCTTACAAGTATTAATCATACATTTCTGGGTCATTTGCCCATATCGTCTATTAAACCAACAAAACTAGAAGAGTTTTCCCCTATTCACCATCAAGCAAATCTTGTGCATTTGAAGATAGAAGTTTTGAGTTAGGGTTCATGGAACATCCAAACTGTGTCTTCCGTTCTTCCCTTTCCACCAACAGTGATACTTGTCTTAGTTGGTTGCACATAGTATAAAACAAGAATTAACAAACCTGCAAAGATCAAGGTATTTTTAACTTGATTCAACTATCAAAATTGGACCCAAGTATAACCTTACCATGCTTATAGCTATCATATCTTTTTGGGAGTCTTAGACTAATACTTTCCATTTACCATATGAAATAGTCATCCAACTCTTTTCGACACAGCTGTTATTGCTGCTATCAAACCCAAATTTACTTTCGACCATCCTAGCTAGCTTTAACAACTACATCAAATACCTTCATGACAAAACTGAGAAAGCCACCGACTATGAGCACATTGCTTTCCTTACTTCATGGCTATCCAATTTCAATTTTATTTTAGCTCCCTCCTAGTAGCCAAAAAATTTATACCTCTTTCAACTCAGATTCATGAGAAAAAAGGATGTTTGTCTCAGTATACTGATCTTAACACTACTACGTAAAATGGCTATTACAACGGTTGGAAAAGGGATAGCACAACGTTGGATGTAACACCCTTTTCTACCCAATAATTAAAAGACACATTTATTCACATATATCAAAGTAAATTATTAAATTCAATAAAAGCCACCATAAAAGGGCGTACATTTTCCCAATAAATCAAAATAGGTCAAGGCTCCGTAAACAACGAATTTTCCCAATTAAACATTGTTGCACCCTAAAATTTGACCAACTGATTTTCCTATCTGACTCGTGGTTTAATTTCATATTCGCAGCTCAGACAGATGATTTTTGTGCAAGCAGGGGATATCAGAGTTTACAGCTTGATTTTCGTCTATCAGATATGGCAGACCCAGTCCAGATCACCAGGGTTTATTTTCGGGAAATTGTGCGCTCCTCGGTGATTTTTCAGTGATTTTGAGGATATTCTGATGCCCGGGGATCTCCGTTCGATTCAATCTGGTCTCGCGCTCTTTTATGGGGGTCATTTGCATTCATCTGCATTTTTTAGGATTTTAATAGGCTTTTGTGAATTTTTAACAGGCTTTATAGATTTTTCTGGAATTTAAATAGGGCTTTTGAATATTTTAATAGCTTAATTTTCTTTTTAGGTTTATAGAATATTTTAAATAGATTTTAATCATTTGTAGAATTTTTCTATAGATTTTAAATAGGTTTAATTGCTTTTTAAATCATTTTTTAGAATTTTCTATGGATTTTTAAATAGGTTTAAGTGTTTTTTTAGATGATATAGAAAATAATATAGTTTTCTTTTATTAATAATAGGTTTAATTGTTTTTAAATCATTTTTAGAATTTTAATAGAAAATTAGGATAATATAGAATTAATTAGATTTTTAATCATTTTTTAGAGTTTAATTAGGATTAATTGAATTTTTAGAGTTAATTAGAGGTTAATTGATTTTTTAGGGTTAATTAGGATAATACAGAATTAATTAGGTTTTAATGACTTTTTAGAGTTTAATTAGGTTAATCATGTTTTAGATTTAATTAGATTGATTTAGAGTTAATTAGACTTTTAATAATTGATTAGAGTTAATTAGGTCTAGTTAATTGTTTTAATACAGTTTTTCAGTTTTTCATTCATTTTTCGTATTGGGCCCAGGGGGGTGTTTTTTTTGGTAAGGCCCATATCTCAGCAAAAAGTCCAGAGAAATAATCAAAAGTCTAAACAGTCCAAATTTCCAGCACACTCCAGAGTCTTCCAGAGAACTCCACGCGTCTCCAGGGTATATAAGCTGACACGTGTGGGCCATGCAGAGGGACCACACGTTTCTCAATCCTCACGCCACCGCCCACTCAGAACTCCCCAGAATCCTCCACGTGGTCCACACCTGTCCCACTCTCTCCCTCTCCCTGAGACACTTGGCACCCAGCCATCACTCACCGGAGCCTCGCCTGGAAACCTACCGGCGTCCATGCAAACGCCCTAACCGCACGCCGCCGGCGACCTCAACTAACTCCGGCCACCACCTAACCACCAAAACCTCCAGAATCCCCAGATCTTCATCCTCTTCCTCCGATCCCCTCCATTAAACCTTCATCACCTTCATCCCACAGTTCTCCAGAAACGCCATCAACCTTCATACCTTCACCCTCCACTTTTCCAGAAATCGTCCTCCACCTTCATCCACCTCCAACCAAACTCCAGAAACGCCATAAACCTTCAAACCTTCATACAACAATTTTTCCAGAACACTCACACGTTCATCCTCCTCCATCAATTTTTCCAGAATCCACTCCAACAAACATTCATCCTTCAAGCAATATCTCCAGAAACTTCATTCTTCGTCCAGTCTTCAAGAATCCACGAAGTTTTCTCCAGAAATTTTCAAGATCCCAGCAAACTCCTTCGACCTCCTTCAACAACGCGCGCCTGATATAATAGATCTTCATAGATCCCTGTTTCCGCTCGCATTAATCCAGGTATGCTTGCTAAAACTCCTTGCATGTTCTTCTTTTAGATTGTGCCTTCAACGATTAGGGTTTTAATTGGTGAACTGATTTAGTGAATAGTTGAGTTAGATCTTGAGTAATGATTTCGTGTGAGGGATTGAGATGTTTGGGTGAGGATTTGTTCGTTTAGGGTTTTGTTTGAGTTGGTTGAGATCAGTTGCAGAGAATGAGGGAGAGGAAGAAGATGACAGAGCGGCGTTAGAGGTTAAGGTGAACAGTATTAGGGTTGGTGAAGGGGTTTAGGTTTTGTTAATTGAGCATCTGGCTTAGGGTTTGGGGTTGGGCTAAGCCCAAAAGCGTGTTTCTGAACGCACCCCCCCCAAACTGCTTGTCCCCCAGCGTGTGTGAGAGAACTGAATGGGTAAATTGGGCCTTAGGCCCTATTCCTTTCTGCACCCCCTCGTTGGGGCCCATAGGGGATATTAGCTGCCAAAACTTGCTCATGGCACCCCCCTTTCATTTCAGTTCAGTTTTTTTATGTTTTCTGGATAATAAGTCATGGGCCTGCGCCCAACTGCTAATGGCACCCCCCAGCATAGGCCCAATGTAGAAATCCCTCATAAGTTCATTGCTGTTTGGACCCCCCAGGTTATTTCTTTTATTTTTTCTTTTATATTTTTCTTGGCATGTCAAATAAATCATAAAAATGTAAATAAATGTTTTTTTTAACAATTCTTTTTTCAGCCATTTCATAAAAAATGTTAAGAAAATTAAATAAAAATAAAAAATGCCATTTTATTTTTATTTGCTATTTTGTGCATATTTTCCAATTAATTGATTTGTTTTTTTAATATTTTCAATGCATGCATATCATTAAAAAATTTCATAAAAAATGGTAGAATTGGTCAAATAATTCCGTTCTTTTTTCTGTAAACTCGTGATTCAGTGTAGAATTTTATAGTGCAGAAACATTAGCTCAATCATGCATTTTTATTTTAATTGCATTTTTTTCACTATTATTGATGTTGAATAATTGGTCTGTGAATATGTCTGTGCTGCTGATTTTAATTCTTTCATCTGGTGTGGAATTTTATTCTGATTTTTTAGTATGCTGTCATAGAGCCATGTAGGTTTCCCAGTAGATTTTTGATAGATTTTCATAGGATATTCTGATAGGATTTGTCTGAGCCTGAAATAGGAGAAGTTTTGATGACTTCTGACTGTGAAGTTCAACTGTGGTTGAACTTCAGAGATAGTCTTCTGTGGTTTGTTGGCCTGTGGGTTTCTTCTCAAGGTGGGAGCTGATGGAAGTCCTGTTGGAGCTTGCAAGGTTGCATTGGATTGAGGCTTAGTCTAGGAGCTTGTTGTCTGTTTGTGAGGTTCGAGATCCTGAAGTTTGAAGGGAGTTTATGGTACTTTCCTGAGGAAGGCACTATGAATGACTTTCATCCTTCCTTCTCACCTCTTTCGTAAGTATCCAATGATGTCGGAGCCGACTTGTGAGTTTAATCTCTCCTGAGGAGGGATGTAAACTGATCACATGTTGTTGAGCCACATGGGATACGATTCCTAAGTGGAAGTCCCCTGGCACTTTCCTGAGGAAGGTCCTATGGGTCTATTCACTTAGCTCCATTAGTTTATCTAGGATTTCCTAAGTATCCAGTGATGTTGGAGCCAACTTGTGAGTTTAATTTCTCCTGAGGAGGAATGTAAACTGATCACAGTTGTTGAGCCACGTAGGATACGATTCCTAAGTGTCAGCCTCCTAGTACTTTCCTGAGGAAGGTCATATGAGTCTGTTCACTTAGTTCCCTTAGTGCATATAGGTTCTTTCCCAAATATCCCGTGATGCCGGAGCCTTCATGTGAGTTTAATTTCTCCTGAGGAGGAATGTAAACTGATCACAGTTGTCGAGCCGCATAGGATATGACTCCTGAGTAGTAACCTCCTGGTACCTTCCTGAGGAAGATACCATGAGCTTGTCTGCTTAGCTTCCTTTCTCTGGTAAGCTTGTTCTGAAGCTTGGAGAATGGGATTGATTCCTCTTGCCTAGGAGTTTGTTTAGATCCTTGCTTAGGGTTTTGATTAGATTTGCTGCTTAGACCTGTGCTTAGGGCTTTGTATAGAGTTTTGTTTAGAGATAGATTAGGAGCTTGTTCCAGGTTTGTTAGAGGCCCTGCTCGGGGTTAGTCTCTTTGTATTGTTTGACTTGTGTGATGTTATGTTGCATTAGACTTAGGTATTCATCTAGATAGTTTTGAATAAGTGCATCTTAGAAGTAGACTTTGTGTGCATGAGAAGTTGAGGTGGTCCTCCTTCTGCTTGTTTGTTATTGCGTGGCTTTGCTTGTTGGTATTTGGTAGAGCTGAGCTCCCTTGCCTTTGTGGTTTGCGGCCTTTTCGCCTTGTTTGTTTAGTTGTTGCATTCATGCATATTTTCAGTATTTCGTTGCAGTTTCTTGTTTGTAGTTTAATCCTGTTGCCATGATCCCTTAGGAGCTCTGACTTCTCCGTTGCGGAGTTGTTATGATAGACACTAGGATGGTTAACCAGGTGTGATAGCAGTAGGTAGATTCCCCTGTTTCTCAGCTATAGTTCTAGGGTTTCCCTTTCCTTTCTGTAGGAGCTTTTGAGTAGCTTGACCCGTAGTTAGCTGAACTACAGCTGCTCTGATTCTTCGTTCCAGACGAAGATATGTAGGCATAGGATGCGATATCCTAGCGAGCACACTAACGACTAACCTTTGTTCTCTCGCGGCTGTGCGATCGAGACTTTCCCGCTAACGACTAATTGTTATCCCTTTCTCTTGCCCGAGCGCATTTGAGACCAGATCGTATTTGTAGGTTCCCGAGCCTTAGAGACCAGTTTGTTTTCTCACTGCTGTGTGAGAGCCCCTGTTTACCCGTAGTTAGCCGAACTACGTTTGCTCTGATCTTTCATTTCAGATGAAAGTACGTAGGCACAGGACGCGATGTCCTGGCGAGCAACCTTTCCCCGTTTAGACGTAGGCAGTCGAACTACGTTGACTCTGACTTTCCCATTGCACGAGGGAATACGTAGGCCCAGAACACCGTATGTTCTGTCGAGTCCTGTCCTTTTATTTTCTTTTCAGACCAGCCAGTAGCGTAGATAGATAATACACCCTTTTACCTATAAACACCAAGCGTGGATCCCATCGAGTACGATGGACGTGAGGGGTGCTAATACCTTCCCCTTGCGTAACCGACTCCCGAATCCAGGTTTTGGTTGCGATGACCATACCTTTTCCCGTCTTTGCGAGGTTTACTTCGAGCGTTTCCTTTCCCGCTCTGAGGGATAAATAACGCACGGTGGCGACTCTCCTGTCAAGCCGGCGCCGATTTTCGCAGTAGCGACAGCTGGCGACTCTGCTGGGGACCTATAGCATCTAGGGACTTTCCCCATCCCTTATGCTGGGACCGTTTCCCATCCCCTACGCGAGTCAATCCTAGCGCTTGGATGTTTATTCGTTGGGTGTTGTGTATATTGTGTTTTACTTTTCTGCACTTTACTTTTCTGTACCTTTACCTTTCCGCATTTATTTTCCAGCATTACATTATTGTGATTATTGCTGTGGGCGAAGGGAGGTTACTGTGAGTGAGAAGCCGGACCTGGGCTTGAGTACACACCTAGATATAGTTGCGGAGAAGTAGTAGACGAACCTGTCTGCTGAGCAGGCACAGTTCCCTACGAAAATCTGCGCTCAGACGAGATTCTTGCAGAGGTGCTCCTTTCCGGTCCTGAGGATCTGAGAGGAGTCCAGACGTAAGGGTTGTCGACTCTGGGGACCGATCATTTGGAAGTCAGCTAAGTGAGGCCTCTTCATGACTTGATGATGCCACTCCTTCTGGGAATCGTATCGTCACTCATGAAAGTCTGTGACGCTGACAACCGCATAGGATGCCGTACCTTTGTCCGTGGATTAGGTTTATCCTACCTGTGAGAGGGACTGGGTTATTGCAGGAAAACTGGCCTTCAGAAACCATGATTCAGTACTTTTATCAGATGGTGTTCTTGATTCATCTCCAGGTGTGTTGTCTGGGTCAGATGGGTTTCTTATCTGAGGTTGAGGCTATTATCAGATGGTATTCTCGTCAGATACAGAGGTTCAGATGGTTTTCTTACCAGGGGATTGATACTTTGAGTATCAGATGATAGTTAGTGGCATGAGATTCTGATGACCGTGATTGGTTTTCTGTTCTTGATCACAGAGATATTCCTCTTCAGGCTACAGCATAGCCCCTGTGTTCGCAGATTGCATTATTTATCATATTGCATCATTGCATTACCATCTGCATTCAACTAACGTGTGTGTATTGCAGGTACATATTTTCCCTTCCAGTTCTGGTGTTTGTTCCTAGCAAGACATGGATAACCTGAAGAGAGTATTGCCCTATAAGTTTCCGTCGCCGAATATCAGTCCATTGTTAGAATTGATTGCTATTGCCAAGAAGAGAGGAATGGGTGACTTCAGAAAGAGATATGGGAGGATTCTGACTTACGTTTATCAGCCATCTGTCTACGAGACCAGCGGCATCTATACTCTGTTACAGTTCTACGACGCGGAGCTCAGGTGTTTTGTATTTCCCGACTTTGTTTTGGCTCCTACCCTGGAGGAGTACTCTGCACTTCTGGATATACCGATCCGTGAGCAGATGCCTTTTTATCGTCCGGACGCTGAGCCTAAGCTGGCTGAGCTTTCTGCCATCCTGTGCTTGAAAGAGTCTGAGCTGTCTGGGAAGATGATCAGAAGAGGAGACGTATGGGGATTTCCATTGGATGTCTTAGTGGATAAGGCTCGAGAGTATGCCCAGAAGGGTAAATGGGATGTTTTTGACGTTATCCTTGCTGTATGTGTGTATGGCATCGTGTTGTTCCCGAATATTCCTGATTTCGTTGATTCAGATGCCTTCTATATTTTGGCTGCGGGAAACCCAGTTCCTACTTTGCTGGGAGATATCCACCATTCAACTCACTACCAGAATGAAAAGCGACGAGGAAGGAATGTGTCTTGTTGTGTACCTCTCCTATGCAGGTGGTTCACCAGTCATTTGCCTAAGTCAGGTCCTTTTGTCACCTCTATCAATTCTCTAGGATGGCCCGAGCGCTTAATGGGATTAACTGCTGAGAACGTGGTATGGACCAATAAAGAAGTATTTGGAGCTGAAGTCATACTCAAAGGCGAAGGATTCCCGAATGTTCCGTTAATAGGAAGGAAAGGTTGTGTCAACTATAACCCTTCCTTATTGATCAAGCAATTTGGGTACATACCTCAAGGAGCGCCAAAGCCCGAGGAGATACAGGAATCTCTGTATCTCACTGGGGCAATAGGGAAAGAGATGCTGACCAAACTTGAGAAAGCCTGGAAAAACTTGCACAAGAGAGGGAAGCTTTCAGGTAGCAGAGGGGATACTCGAGTTCCTAGCCCATATGTAGAATGGATTCGTGAGCGAGCTGTGAAGTTCCTTATGCCGTATCCAGCAGTTCAGCCATTGCATCCTCCTCCAGTAGAGGAGCCTACTACTGTGGACATTCAGGTTTACAAGCAGCTGATGGCGGAGAAAGAAGAGCTAGCAAGGGCTAAAGAGGCTTTAGAGCAGGAGAATGCCCAGCTTCGGCATGAAAATATTGAAACAGGATATATTTCTAAGCAACAGGCCGAAACTCTGAAACATCTGAAGACTACGCTATTGGAATTGACTGAAACTAAGAAGCGTCTGGAGTTAGATGTAGACTCCGTTAGTAGTGTGCTGGCCACCAAGAAGCAAGAGCTAGAAAGAGCCTACACAAAACTAGCCAAGTTCAGAGAACACTGGGATCTCACTATGACCAAGCGCAAGGAGCGAGAAGAAGGGCTGAAGACACAGATTGCTCAGTTAGAAGAACAGGTCAGAGTGAAGAATGAAGAGCTTGAAGAAGAAGCCTGTCGCCGATACGAAGCCGAGCGCAAGTTGACAGATGCCATGAAGAACTTGGAAGATTTCCAGCATAGAGCAGATGCCAAGAGACCCAAACCTGGGGATGGTGCTAATGATAAAGCTTGGGAAGACTTTGTCAGAGACATCCAGGGGACAGTCAGGAAGAGGGATCGACTGATAGAAGGTTTGATTTATCAACCAGATCACGCAGAGACAAAGAAGATGGTCGAGGACTTCCGCAACCGTACCCGTATTTGATTTCTCTTGTATTCTGTATGTTGAGATCACCACCAGGCATGTTGGCTGGGATCTTCTTTGTCATATCAGCTGTATGGAGCATAGTTGTGTAACTTCTGAACAAGACTGTTATTCTAATCAATATATGAGGGATTTTTCCAAATATTGCCTTTATGGTTTATCTCGTCTTGCTACCACTGACACTGGAACTGGAGGGAAAATATCTCCAATGCACACATGCACGTTAGCATTTTTTGTATTTCTGTTTGCATAAATCATATTGCATAGCATTTAGCAGGTCAGAGCACTTATCCAGCCTTTGTTTTCACCAGAAAGTGATTCTCGGGGAATTGTTTGAGGCAAGAGTGGAGTGTTGAAGACGACCAAGGGGCTGAAGCGGATTTGAGCAGAATCAAGCAGCATAATCAGTTACCGGTAATTGGCAGCTATGGCTGAAGGCAATTTCCAGTTTCCTGACACCCAGGCAGGGTTTACTATGGCGTCCAACCATCAGTATGATTCTATGGAAGGCTTCCCGCAAGCGAACAATTCTACTGCAGCCCAAGTTGTGCAGCCAACTGTTGAGAACCGAGATCGGCATGAACAGTTTCTTGCCCGAAATGAATATTATCCTCCTGTTAACAATCAATGTGTTGCTTTCCCTGCGATGAATTACCGAAGAGATATTCCAATGACCGGGTTAGTAGATCCAAGAGCTCTTGACGATGGTAGAAGACTCCGAGTGTTGGAAGAGCAAATGAAAGCCTTGGAAGCGAAAGATGCCGTTAACCTGGATGCTGTAGCCATGTGCTTGGTCCCTGACCTCGTGTTGCCGTACAAGTTCAAAATGCCGGAATTTGAAAAATACACAGGAGATAGCTGTCCAAAGCTGCATTTGATGATGTTCTGTCGAAGGATGACTTCGTTTGTGCGAAATGACAAATTGATGATCCATTGCTTTCAGTATAGCCTGACTGGGGCATCCCTGAGATGGTATGTGCAATTAGAGAGTAATCAGATTCGATCATGGGTGGATTTAGCCAGAGCTTTCATAAAGCAATATGATTACAACTTGGATTTGACTCCTAGTCTTGTAGATCTGCAAGAATTGTCTCAAGCGGAGAATGAATCATTCAGAGCGTATTTGCGAAGATGGAAAGAATTGTCTGCTAGTGTTCAACCACCGCTTCCGGAAAGAGAACTGGTTGACATCTTCTTGGGTACTCTGAAAGGCCATTATTTTGACAAATTGTTCAGCTGCACAAACTTTGTGGGCCTGATGAGGCTGGGAGAGATTGTTGAGAGAGGACTCAGGAGTGGAAAGTTTCGAGGTGTTCCTTACGTCCCAGTTAATAAGATTGAGTCAGTTGTCAGTTCTCAAGAAGAGTGGGAAGGAGATGATGCCACCTCAGAATCTCTAGCATCTCAGGATCAGTTTTCAGACACTTCAAGTCAATGATCATCTTATCGCCAATCGCGTCAGCATGCTCCACGAAGACCAAGGAAGCCTGAAAGGCAGTTTACTCAGCTACCGGTGTCGTACAGTCAGTTGTTGCCAGATCTGGTCAGAAGTAGATTGATAGTGCCGAAAGAGACTAAGCCGGTGATTCCACCGTATCCTCCAGGTTTTGATGCCAGCGCCCGCTGTGAGTACCACGCTGGGGCACAGGGGCATTCAACGAATGATTGTAAAGTGCTTAGAAGTCAGATTCAAGATCTGTTAGACTCTAGCCGTATTTGCATCACGCCTCAGGGTTGTGTTCAGATTAATGATTTTCCATCTTCCAGTTGTGGGGGTTCGTCAGTTAATGTCATGGAAGACTCCGCAGGAAGTGTGTGCTCCGAGGATTGTCAATCAGAGAGTTCAGTTGAATATGGGGAAAGTTTCTAGAAGTTTCTATGCCGGGTGTCGCATCTGTTTCTCTGCCTAACCCGTTTAGCTTTTGTGCATCAGTATTTGTCGACCACCACCAGGATTGTTGGCTGGGGTCGTTATATTCAGACTCAGTTGTGCTTACTTGCTGATTTTGTTGGTTGTACATGTGTGGGAGATATTCGTCTGTGTGTTTATAGTTTGAGTTTCTCTTTGTCGCGTTATGAATGTGTGTTTGTTTGCTACGCATTGCATTATTTTTTAACAGGTATATCAGAACCGTGGGTCTTATTTCCTCATCATCCAGTTTGTTGCAGGAACTCCTTCAGAGATATGGAACAGAATCAGTTTGAATTGAGCGAAGTCCAAAGCCAGCTGGGGCAGATGATGAGAGACATGCAAGAGTTGCGTCTGGAGCAGAAGATTCTCAAAGAGGAGAACAGTCAGCTGAAGACCCAAATGAGTTTGATCATGGAGGTAGTCAAGAATGTGCTTAGGAAAGAAGACGATCAGCTATTCGAAGCCGCAATGAAGAAGCTCGCGCCACCTGTGCATGTGGAACCTGAGCAGCAGCAACAGAAGATACAGCCGGTTCAGCGGAGGATCCAGGAAGGAAAGCCAAGGAGAATATTTGAGGCACCGCCTATGACCTATGCTGAGCTCTTGCAGATCTTATTGAGGTTTAATCTGGTTGAGAAGAGAACGTTGACACCACCAACGAAAGCGTTTCCTCAAGGGTACGATGCCAGTAAGCAATGTGAATTTCATTCTGGGGCATTCGGACATGACATCGAGGGTTGTCATGCTTTCAAGCACAATGTTCAAGACCTGATTGACTCGCACGATATTGAATTCATGCCGGGCGGCGTAGCTGTGCACATTGTTCCTGACTCAATCGATGCTAAAATGACAGATGTTTCTAAAGCTGCAGTGGGTCAGAAGCGTATCCTGGAATCCATGGTGTCAGAATCTCCAGGCCCACAATTGTTGCCTATTCCTGGGGCAGATCTGAGAAAGAAAATGGTTAAGCATAAGGAGAGTGTTCAGTACATTGAAGGTCAAGAAACCAATGTTGCATTTGATACAAAGGGTGTTCAAGGGTCAACCCGATACCAGCAGCAGCAGCCTCAGCAGGGGGCACAACAAACTCAACGACGATTCCAGGGTGGCAAGCCGAGAAGAGTGTTTGAGAAGCCTCCCTCAACATATGCCGAGTTGTTGCAGACATTGTTGAGATTGAATCTAGTGGAGAAAAGAACTCTGGCACCAATAACGGGAACTCCCCCGTTTGGTTATGACGCGAGCAAGCACTGTGAGTTTCATTCTGGAGCCCCGGGTCACGATATAGAAGGTTGCCATGCTTTTAAGCACAAAGTGCAGGATTTGCTTGACAGTGCCGCAATCAGCTTCGGGCAGAGAGGTCCCCAAATCATCTGAATGAAGGAGAAAGGGCTCTATAATTTGTTTGAGTCATTGAAAGCAGATCAGGATAGCGTCGAATTACCTCTAATAAAGATAGCTGGTTCAGCAGCAGGGCAGATGTGAAAAGCCCAGTTCTCGGAAGCTAGCATATTTCCTTTATTTTAGCTTGTCATTTCTTTACATTTGTAATTGCTTTCCTGTTTGAATTTGTGAACTTGTTTGTAAAACTTGTTGTTTTCATTCGAACTGATGATAATGAAATAAATGTGCATGTTTTGATTGAATCCATTCGTGTTCACTAACTGTTTTGCAAATATTCAACGCTTGGTTAAGAAGAATTTAGGGAGGATGACGAAAATGACCGACATGCAACTACCGATATTGTATGCTTTTGAAATAGAACCTGTTGATGATGTACAGGCATTGTTTCAAATCCCTAAACACCGGAGACATAAGGAAGATGACCCCTTGTCAACCCCTTTGAGCCTTGTAGTAGGAGTTTCTTTCTGTGAACGAAAAAACCCTCAATCTTAACCTGGGGCAGGGTAGGGGTTAGCTAATTTGACCGAGCGTCCAAATTGCAAAAGGAATGTCCGTTCGAGGATCAATCACACCCCTAGAGGTCGTGCCTAAAAGACCACAATGGTTCAATCAAGAGTGGGACAGCCACATCACTTCCCAAAGAGTCAGGCAACCAGTGTCACACGACTTGTTCGAAAAAAAGAAAAGTGGAAAAAGAATCAAAAACCCGCTAAGTCAAGAAAACTTCAAAACAAATGGCTTAGGCAAAAATGAGGGCATCCCGCTGGACTTAAAAAAATCAAAAGAAACTCGAAAGGGGTCAGTCCAGGCAAAAGTTAGGGATATGAAAAGAAAAAGATGAAAAGGATCAAAAGAAAAATCCTCGATGGAAATACAAGTCGTGTGACCACAAATGTCAAAGACGAAAAATGAGTGGCTGTCACTCCAAATCCAAAAGTTTCTCGAACTATCATTCCTATTTTTTCAGCCTCTGAGAGGTGAGCGCTAAGGTCAAATTAGCTGAACGTAGGATGGGAGAACATCAAGGAGAATGGGTGGGTTAAAATAAACTTTGAGCCTTTATCCTTCCTTTCAAAACCATGAACCTGACCACATTACAACCTTCAAAAGACCTAATTGAAGCAGGGTGTTTCGAAAGCATACTCCGGTAAAGGTCGTGTCGATTCTGACTCCTAAAAGGTTCCTCTTACCATGTTGATACTGATGTTGATAAATGTTTTGTGCATCATATGCCATAAAACTGTTTTTCCTTTTTCCCAGTGAACAGATTGGATGTCAAAGCTGTCATATGTGTTGCATTAATACATTTTTTATGCAGAACAACTTGTTTTACTTGCGAGTAAGCGCTTGACAGCAGAAAAGCTTCCTACAATGGAAAGTATGGTCAAGATAGAATGTAGAACGCCCAAATATTCCGAGAGCAGGGGCAAGCTTTTATTGTGATCCCCAGTCAGGTCAGCTTCTCGAAGTCAGTTATCCTGGGGCAATCAGGTTGAGATTCGGTGAATGCGTCGTAGTCAGGAGGTGCTACTCTGAATCAGATAATCAAGGTCATTGCAGTCAGGGGCAGATCATCTTAAGCGCGCAAAGGTTATGCGAGAAGCAGGTGAGGCGAAGTATTTCTCAGAAGTTCAGAACGCTGAGGCACGTTATATCAGACCATCGGGGCAACAGATTTGCAGATTTTCTTTCAGGGACTATCCCCACAGATCCCGTAGGCTGGGGCATATCAGAAGCAAGAGGATTGTTGTTCTCCGTACCCACAGGGCCATTCAGGGTTATTCGAGCAGATGCAGTCGATTTTCGAGAGCGAGATGAATGCGGGAAGTCGTGTCACTATCCCTTGACTCTTCACTAAAAGGCTGTGTATTCAGGAAGAATATTTTCCAGCGTCAGTTGTATCTGACCCAGTAAGATAAGCTCAAGAGCTCAAATCCATGTGTGCGATTACTGTGAAGCCCGTCCGTGTTGGTGCATCAATTTCCAGATCCAAGCTTCATCAGAACGCAGGAGGGCTCCCTCCATTGTCTCCAGCAAAGTCCAATTGGTCATTGGTATGGGTAAGCTATTCCCAGAGGAGTCTAATCATATTCAGCACGTCTGCTATTTTACAGTGGAATTACATTCCCCAGCAGGGTATTACTTCGTCGAGGCGTTCGGTTAAGTTCCTAATATCCCCAGCGGAGTGGATTTCACTCTCCCAGCATTTATTTTGCTAGGACGATTCAGTGATATCCGGTTTATCCCCAGCGAAGTTGGCCTCGCCTTCAGCATTTATTTTGCTGAAGTGGTTTTCTGTACCCGGCCTTCTCCGGCAGCTCGAGCCTGCTAACATATTGCATGCATCATACATGCATCATACCTGCATGACATTTTCAAAATGCGTAGCATTTCCATCTAGAATGGAGCATTACGCTGTAGAAAGACTAAAGCATTTGCATGTGCACACAAAGCATAAGTCAGGTTTTCCATCAGCCTCATATGGCACGTGAATTACTCTGTGATCAGTTCAGGGGCATTTATCCAGCAACAGTATTCAGACGATTCAGCGGATTAGTTGTATCAGATCATACAACGATTATGCTTTAAGCAAGCAGTCATCTGATGTTGACAAGCTTTTCTTCCCGTCAATTCATATTGGCGATGTGTTCCTCCAATGAGTGGATTTCTCCGTCTACCATTAGACGTCTTGAGTACGAATGTGGTTTTCTTTCCGTCTATCCATAGACGATGTGAAGTTGCGGGTGATCGCAGTAAGGTTTCAAGAAGGGGTTCCCCCAGGATATGCTTTTCTTACCGTCTATCAGTAGACGACGTGAAGTTTCAGGCAATCTTCAATGGAGTTCAAAATAGAGCTTTTCTAGCAGGTGGCTTTCCTTTCCGTCTGTCAGCAGACGATGTGAAGTTTCGAGCTATTGTCCAGCGGGTTTCTTATTGCCAGATCATACAAATGATGAGGTGTTTCCCCAGCGAGTCTTCTCCAGCTATCCTTAGTTGGTGAGGGGTTTCAAAATGATTTTGAATATCGGTTCTCTTTCTGGTTATTGGATGAGATGACGTTTAAGAGGGACTTTTCTGACCATCAATCCCTATTGATGACGAGGCTCTTCGAAGAATGTTCAGTTTTCGTGATTGTCGATTCTTATTGACGACATGGTTCCTTAAAAGGTGGTTTTTCTTACCGTCGGTCCATACTGACGATGTGGCCCCTTCAAGGATATTGACTTCTCCATCAATTCCCGTAGACAGAAGGATTCTGAAATTCAAAGGATGGTGTTGAATTGCGTTATGGTGATTTCCCGTCTATCTTTAGACGGTGTGAACATGGAGATAATGGTGTCTTCCCGTCTATCCTTAGACGATGTGAATGTGGAGATTATGGTGACTTTCCGTCTATCCTTAGACGATGTGAATTGAGTGGTTTCATCAATCAGGATGATCCCGTCTATCCTTAGACGATGTGAATGTGGAGATTATGGTGACTTTCCGTCTATCCTTAGACGATGTGAATTGAGTGGTTTCATCAATCAGGATGATCCCGTCTACCCTTAGACGATGTGAATTGATTTGTCATCAATCAGGATGATGCCGTCTACTCTTAGACGATGTGAGTTTGGAGATTATTCCTTCCCGTCTACTCTTAGACGATGTGAGTTTGGAGATTATGAATGTCTTCCCGTCTATCTTTAGACGATGTGAGTATGGAGATTAAGGTTTTCTCCCGTCTGTCAGTAGACAGCGTGAATTCAGAGATTATGTCTTCCCGTCTACCCTTAGACGATGTGAATAATGAGTTGTTCATCAATCAGGATGATGCCGTCTACCCTTAGACGATGAGAATATTGATTTGTTCATCAATCAGGATGATGCCGTCTACCCTTAGACGATGTGAGTTTGGAGATTATGATGTCTTTCCGTCTATCATTAGACGAGGTGAGTATCCAATCAGGGTGTCTTCCCGTCCATCTTTGGGCGATGTGAGTATATTTCTCTTCCTGCCTATCAGTAGGCAATGTGAAAGAATCAGGTATGTTGTTGCAACCATCAGGGTTTGTTATATGGGGTATCACAAGCGACGGGTATTCAATCAGGAGTTCTTTATCAGATGATTAATCAGTTTGGTGCCGTAATAACTGGACTCGGTTTTCTGGACTTTATTCTCCAAGCAGTTTACAGTATATGCTCGCGGTTGGCAAATTTTCGGGTTTTATTTGTATTCAACCGTCTCGTACCTCTGAATGTTTGAAGGCTGAGCGCTCTTCAAACCCTTCAGGTCCAAGTCGCTTGAATAGGGGCAGCTGTTGCACCCTAAAATTTGACCAACTGATTTTCCTATCTGACTCGTGGTTTAATTTCATATTCGCAGCTCAGACAGATGATTTTTGTGCAAGCAGGGGATATCAGAGTTTACAGCTTGATTTTCGTCTATCAGATATGGCAGACCCAGTCCAGATCACCAGGGTTTATTTTCGGGAAATTGTGCGCTCCTCGGTGATTTTTCAGTGATTTTGAGGATATTCTGATGCCCGGGGATCTCCGTTCGATTCAATCTGGTCTCGCGCTCTTTTATGGGGGTCATTTGCATTCATCTGCATTTTTTAGGATTTTAATAGGCTTTTGTGAATTTTTAACAGGCTTTATAGATTTTTCTGGAATTTAAATAGGGCTTTTGAATATTTTAATAGCTTAATTTTCTTTTTAGGTTTATAGAATATTTTAAATAGATTTTAATCATTTGTAGAATTTTTCTATAGATTTTAAATAGGTTTAATTGCTTTTTAAATCATTTTTTAGAATTTTCTATGGATTTTTAAATAGGTTTAAGTGTTTTTTTAGATGATATAGAAAATAATATAGTTTTCTTTTATTAATAATAGGTTTAATTGTTTTTAAATCATTTTTAGAATTTTAATAGAAAATTAGGATAATATAGAATTAATTAGATTTTTAATCATTTTTTAGAGTTTAATTAGGATTAATTGAATTTTTAGAGTTAATTAGAGGTTAATTGATTTTTTAGGGTTAATTAGGATAATACAGAATTAATTAGGTTTTAATGACTTTTTAGAGTTTAATTAGGTTAATCATGTTTTAGATTTAATTAGATTGATTTAGAGTTAATTAGACTTTTAATAATTGATTAGAGTTAATTAGGTCTAGTTAATTGTTTTAATACAGTTTTTCAGTTTTTCATTCATTTTTCGTATTGGGCCCAGGGGGGTGTTTTTTTTGGTAAGGCCCATATCTCAGCAAAAAGTCCAGAGAAATAATCAAAAGTCTAAACAGTCCAAATTTCCAGCACACTCCAGAGTCTTCCAGAGAACTCCACGCGTCTCCAGGGTATATAAGCTGACACGTGTGGGCCATGCAGAGGGACCACACGTTTCTCAATCCTCACGCCACCGCCCACTCAGAACTCCCCAGAATCCTCCACGTGGTCCACACCTGTCCCACTCTCTCCCTCTCCCTGAGACACTTGGCACCCAGCCATCACTCACCGGAGCCTCGCCTGGAAACCTACCGGCGTCCATGCAAACGCCCTAACCGCACGCCGCCGGCGACCTCAACTAACTCCGGCCACCACCTAACCACCAAAACCTCCAGAATCCCCAGATCTTCATCCTCTTCCTCCGATCCCCTCCATTAAACCTTCATCACCTTCATCCCACAGTTCTCCAGAAACGCCATCAACCTTCATACCTTCACCCTCCACTTTTCCAGAAATCGTCCTCCACCTTCATCCACCTCCAACCAAACTCCAGAAACGCCATAAACCTTCAAACCTTCATACAACAATTTTTCCAGAACACTCACACGTTCATCCTCCTCCATCAATTTTTCCAGAATCCACTCCAACAAACATTCATCCTTCAAGCAATATCTCCAGAAACTTCATTCTTCGTCCAGTCTTCAAGAATCCACGAAGTTTTCTCCAGAAATTTTCAAGATCCCAGCAAACTCCTTCGACCTCCTTCAACAACGCGCGCCTGATATAATAGATCTTCATAGATCCCTGTTTCCGCTCGCATTAATCCAGGTATGCTTGCTAAAACTCCTTGCATGTTCTTCTTTTAGATTGTGCCTTCAACGATTAGGGTTTTAATTGGTGAACTGATTTAGTGAATAGTTGAGTTAGATCTTGAGTAATGATTT
Organism: Lathyrus sativus; assembly: GCA_963859935.3. NCBI lineage: Eukaryota > Viridiplantae > Streptophyta > Magnoliopsida > Fabales > Fabaceae > Lathyrus > Lathyrus sativus. Next base: position 413,979,411 of record OZ012736.1, on the reverse strand, counting down.
CGTGTGAGGGATTGAGATGTTTGGGTGAGGATTTGTTCGTTTAGGGTTTTGTTTGAGTTGGTTGAGATCAGTTGCAGAGAATGAGGGAGAGGAAGAAGATGACAGAGCGGCGTTAGAGGTTAAGGTGAACAGTATTAGGGTTGGTGAAGGGGTTTAGGTTTTGTTAATTGAGCATCTGGCTTAGGGTTTGGGGTTGGGCTAAGCCCAAAAGCGTGTTTCTGAACGCACCCCCCCCAAACTGCTTGTCCCCCAGCGTGTGTGAGAGAACTGAATGGGTAAATTGGGCCTTAGGCCCTATTCCTTTCTGCACCCCCTCGTTGGGGCCCATAGGGGATATTAGCTGCCAAAACTTGCTCATGGCACCCCCCTTTCATTTCAGTTCAGTTTTTTTATGTTTTCTGGATAATAAGTCATGGGCCTGCGCCCAACTGCTAATGGCACCCCCCAGCATAGGCCCAATGTAGAAATCCCTCATAAGTTCATTGCTGTTTGGACCCCCCAGGTTATTTCTTTTATTTTTTCTTTTATATTTTTCTTGGCATGTCAAATAAATCATAAAAATGTAAATAAATGTTTTTTTTAACAATTCTTTTTTCAGCCATTTCATAAAAAATGTTAAGAAAATTAAATAAAAATAAAAAATGCCATTTTATTTTTATTTGCTATTTTGTGCATATTTTCCAATTAATTGATTTGTTTTTTTAATATTTTCAATGCATGCATATCATTAAAAAATTTCATAAAAAATGGTAGAATTGGTCAAATAATTCCGTTCTTTTTTCTGTAAACTCGTGATTCAGTGTAGAATTTTATAGTGCAGAAACATTAGCTCAATCATGCATTTTTATTTTAATTGCATTTTTTTCACTATTATTGATGTTGAATAATTGGTCTGTGAATATGTCTGTGCTGCTGATTTTAATTCTTTCATCTGGTGTGGAATTTTATTCTGATTTTTTAGTATGCTGTCATAGAGCCATGTAGGTTTCCCAGTAGATTTTTGATAGATTTTCATAGGATATTCTGATAGGATTTGTCTGAGCCTGAAATAGGAGAAGTTTTGATGACTTCTGACTGTGAAGTTCAACTGTGGTTGAACTTCAGAGATAGTCTTCTGTGGTTTGTTGGCCTGTGGGTTTCTTCTCAAGGTGGGAGCTGATGGAAGTCCTGTTGGAGCTTGCAAGGTTGCATTGGATTGAGGCTTAGTCTAGGAGCTTGTTGTCTGTTTGTGAGGTTCGAGATCCTGAAGTTTGAAGGGAGTTTATGGTACTTTCCTGAGGAAGGCACTATGAATGACTTTCATCCTTCCTTCTCACCTCTTTCGTAAGTATCCAATGATGTCGGAGCCGACTTGTGAGTTTAATCTCTCCTGAGGAGGGATGTAAACTGATCACATGTTGTTGAGCCACATGGGATACGATTCCTAAGTGGAAGTCCCCTGGCACTTTCCTGAGGAAGGTCCTATGGGTCTATTCACTTAGCTCCATTAGTTTATCTAGGATTTCCTAAGTATCCAGTGATGTTGGAGCCAACTTGTGAGTTTAATTTCTCCTGAGGAGGAATGTAAACTGATCACAGTTGTTGAGCCACGTAGGATACGATTCCTAAGTGTCAGCCTCCTAGTACTTTCCTGAGGAAGGTCATATGAGTCTGTTCACTTAGTTCCCTTAGTGCATATAGGTTCTTTCCCAAATATCCCGTGATGCCGGAGCCTTCATGTGAGTTTAATTTCTCCTGAGGAGGAATGTAAACTGATCACAGTTGTCGAGCCGCATAGGATATGACTCCTGAGTAGTAACCTCCTGGTACCTTCCTGAGGAAGATACCATGAGCTTGTCTGCTTAGCTTCCTTTCTCTGGTAAGCTTGTTCTGAAGCTTGGAGAATGGGATTGATTCCTCTTGCCTAGGAGTTTGTTTAGATCCTTGCTTAGGGTTTTGATTAGATTTGCTGCTTAGACCTGTGCTTAGGGCTTTGTATAGAGTTTTGTTTAGAGATAGATTAGGAGCTTGTTCCAGGTTTGTTAGAGGCCCTGCTCGGGGTTAGTCTCTTTGTATTGTTTGACTTGTGTGATGTTATGTTGCATTAGACTTAGGTATTCATCTAGATAGTTTTGAATAAGTGCATCTTAGAAGTAGACTTTGTGTGCATGAGAAGTTGAGGTGGTCCTCCTTCTGCTTGTTTGTTATTGCGTGGCTTTGCTTGTTGGTATTTGGTAGAGCTGAGCTCCCTTGCCTTTGTGGTTTGCGGCCTTTTCGCCTTGTTTGTTTAGTTGTTGCATTCATGCATATTTTCAGTATTTCGTTGCAGTTTCTTGTTTGTAGTTTAATCCTGTTGCCATGATCCCTTAGGAGCTCTGACTTCTCCGTTGCGGAGTTGTTATGATAGACACTAGGATGGTTAACCAGGTGTGATAGCAGTAGGTAGATTCCCCTGTTTCTCAGCTATAGTTCTAGGGTTTCCCTTTCCTTTCTGTAGGAGCTTTTGAGTAGCTTGACCCGTAGTTAGCTGAACTACAGCTGCTCTGATTCTTCGTTCCAGACGAAGATATGTAGGCATAGGATGCGATATCCTAGCGAGCACACTAACGACTAACCTTTGTTCTCTCGCGGCTGTGCGATCGAGACTTTCCCGCTAACGACTAATTGTTATCCCTTTCTCTTGCCCGAGCGCATTTGAGACCAGATCGTATTTGTAGGTTCCCGAGCCTTAGAGACCAGTTTGTTTTCTCACTGCTGTGTGAGAGCCCCTGTTTACCCGTAGTTAGCCGAACTACGTTTGCTCTGATCTTTCATTTCAGATGAAAGTACGTAGGCACAGGACGCGATGTCCTGGCGAGCAACCTTTCCCCGTTTAGACGTAGGCAGTCGAACTACGTTGACTCTGACTTTCCCATTGCACGAGGGAATACGTAGGCCCAGAACACCGTATGTTCTGTCGAGTCCTGTCCTTTTATTTTCTTTTCAGACCAGCCAGTAGCGTAGATAGATAATACACCCTTTTACCTATAAACACCAAGCGTGGATCCCATCGAGTACGATGGACGTGAGGGGTGCTAATACCTTCCCCTTGCGTAACCGACTCCCGAATCCAGGTTTTGGTTGCGATGACCATACCTTTTCCCGTCTTTGCGAGGTTTACTTCGAGCGTTTCCTTTCCCGCTCTGAGGGATAAATAACGCACGGTGGCGACTCTCCTGTCAAGCCGGCGCCGATTTTCGCAGTAGCGACAAACATAAAAAATTTCACAAAGGCAGCGGAACTCAAAGGCATAATCTGAGGTTTTCCTTATACGGAAAGATAATCAAAATAACTCAAATAAAACATAGTTTAACTCAAAGACCCCAACCTGATGTTACACTATCAGAGCAAGACCCTCTAAGTTAACCAAAAGGCTAACAACTCAAAAAAACTTCAAAAGTCCTCAACGGCGTCCACGGCTAAACCTGGTCATCTGCACGTTACCCACGAGGAGGCAACATTCAAACAGGCAGGGTGAGTAAAATGATTCATAATAATCAATGTATAAAATCCACATATAAAATGGTGTCATTTTCATATTCAACATCATCATATTCGTCAATATGCATCAAAGGCCACAACATCACAATTTACTCACAATCATCCCATAAATGAAAATGCAACAAGACTCAATGCATATGGTACCAATCATCACAGCTTGATGGACACTGGGCCATCAACCCTCCATAGATCCCCATAAATAGGATCGATTCTACTTGAGAACCGGAGCACATCAAAATACTTCACATCCACACAATGGGATTGAAGCCAAAGTAATCGAGGTCTTGAACCAAAGTCCGGATGCACATGAATGCATGATGCACACGTCAATAATCATCCTTATAGTAACAGCATAGGTGCATCATCATTCATCATAATCATCATCATCACAATCATCATCATATCTCATGTCATCATGGAATTCATCAAAATCATGGTAATATCATCATATTACATCATAGAAATCATCATGTAACCATGTACAAATCACATAGAACTCACAGTCATACTCATATTAATTCATCAGAGAAATCACAACATCAAATATCAAGGCATCGCTGCACAAAATCAACATTTGTGAAACTCGGCTACGTTCGCTGGCATGTTCGTTAGGCGAGTCTGGGGCGAGTTTCTTCGCTGTGCGAAGGATTCTTCGCTAGGCGAGTCTGGGACTAAATCGTTCATTGTGCGAAGCATTCTACGCTAGGCGAACAGCGCGAAGATAGCAAAACTCAGCTACGCACCAGAACCTAAAATCATCCTAAAATCCCCACGATTCACTTCTCCAATGCCCCCAAAACATCTCTAAATCATCCTTAAGGTCTTACGGAGATAAAGGCGCAAAACCTACGGTTCAATAGGCCAATCCCGTATCATATTCACGCCCTAAATCACAAATTTCCCTACAATCACCCATATTCATTAGAATTACTCACTATCTAATATTCTTATCCCTCTAGGGTTAGATAAATGTCAAGTCATAGTTTTGGCCACGAAGGCCTAACTTTCCTTTTTTTCCCCAATGAATTCCACAGTTAGATTCATAAATAATAGATTTATGCCACGAATGCCAAAATCCCTTTTTTCTCATACCCCCCTCAAAACACTTAACCCTTAAATCGACCTTAAATACATTGAATTTACATATTGAAAATCATGAAGGCAATACTCCCCATACCTTAATTGTCGACTCAAAGCCTTCTCAAATATTTCAGGGAACCTTTCAAAGCTTGTCCCTCCAATCTTTCTCCTCAGAGCTCTGATCTTAATTCTTTTCACGGTCTAGCAAAATGAATCCTAATCCCTTCACAATTTCCTTTTTGTTAAACCTAGTCTTGGACCTCACAATTGGGCTTTTCCCATATTACCCTCACTAACTCCTCTCCATTGTCCAATTTGCCCTTATTTCACTTATATTTATTTTAATTAATAATAATACTAATATATTCATATTATATACTATTAATTAAATAAATAACCCAAAAATGGATAATTCTCAATAACTCCACAAACCACCAAAAATCACCGAAATGCGAATATTCTTATTAAATTAAATATTCCAATTAAAATTTGGGGTGTTACAACTCTCCCCCACTTAAAAGAATTTTCGCCCTCGAAAATTACCTCAAGGAAATAGAGTCAGATACGACTCCCTCATCTGATCTTCAGGCTCCCAAGTCCAACTTTCTCCAGCTGGTCCTCCCCAAACCACCTGTACCAAGGCAATCTCTTTACCTCGCAGTTGCTTCACTTCTCGTCCATCAATCCAAACTGGCAACACCTCAACAGTCAAATCATCTCTTACTTGTACATCATCCATCTGAATCACATGCGACAAATCTGTAATGTACTTTCTCAATTGCGACACGTGAAACACATCATGCAAATTTGTAAGCGACGATAATAAAGCAATCTGATATGCTACTTCCCCCATCCTCTGCGAAATGTGATACAGACTAACAAAACGCGATGTGAGCTTTCGAGACTTCAAAGCTCGGCCAACACCAGTTACCGGCGTAACTCTCAAAAACACATGATCTCCCTCTTGGAATTCAAGTGCTTTCCTCCTCTTATCATGGTAACTTTTCTGACGAATCTGTGATGCTTTCATCTTTTCTTGGATCATCTTGATCTTTTCAGTTGTCTCTTGCACAATCTCAGGTCCGAGTACAACACTCTCGCCTGACTCATACCAACACAATGGAGTCCTACACCTCCTACCATACAAAGCTTCATACTGTGCCATTCCGATCTAGAATGGTAATTGTTATTATAGGTAAACTCAATAAATGGCAAATGACTATCCCACGATCCACCTTGATCCAACACATAAGCCCTTAGCAAATCCTCTAAAGACTGGATAGTTCTCTCTGTCTGTCCATCCGTCTGCGGATGATAGGCAGAACTCAACCTTAACTTAGTACCTAAAGTTGTCTGCAAACTTTCCCAGAACCTTGACATAAATCTCAGATCTCTATCAGACACAATACTCGACGGAACACCATGCAACTTTACAATCTGATCAATATATAATTCGGCAAGCTGGTGCAACGAATAATTGATCCTCATCGGTATGAAATGAGCTGATTTGGTCAATCTATCAACAATCACTCAAATCGAATCATACCCCTTCAAAGTCATCGGTAAACCGGTCACAAAATTCATAGAAATGCTATGCCATTTCCATTCTAGAATATTGAACGGTTGTATCAGACCCGGTGGTCTCTGATGTTCAATCTTCGACTTCTGACAAGTCAAACAAGCAAACACAAACTCTGCAATTTCCTTCTTCATACTCGACCACACACAAAATTTCTTCAAATCTTGATACATCTTTGTGGCACCAGGATGAATACTTAGCCCGCTTTGTAACCTTCCTAAAAAATGCTCTTCTTAATTTCTGGCACCTCGGGAACACACACTCTATCACTGAACCTCATCACCCCATTCTCATCAATTCAAAAATCACCTATGTTACCTTGATTGATTAACGTGAGACTATCCGCAAGTCTCAAATCAGATTTTTGACCTTTTCTGATCTCTTGGAGAATACCACCAGTCAACTTCAGCATACCCAACTTCACACTATTAGGAGTCTCTTCACAAACTAAACTCATATCTCTGAATTGCTCAATCAGTCCTAACTCTCGAACCATAAGCATCGACATATGTAAGGACTTCCTGCTTAATGCTTCAGCCACAACATTATCCTTACCAAGATGGTAACTCAATTCAAAATCATAATCCTTCAGAAGTTCAAGCCATCTTTTCTGCCTCAGGTTCAACTCTTTCTGATCAAACAAATACTTCAGGCTCTTGTGATCGCTGAACATTTCGAACATAGACCCAAAAAGATAATGTCTCCAAATTTTCAACACAAACACCACAGCGGCTGTAACACCCCAAATTTTACCCTCAGATTAGTCGATTCATGTTGCATGACATCTCATTTTTTGCATCAGCTAACTACTAACGGGTTATGTAGTTTGTTTGTTTTGCAGGAATTACGTCTGGTACACCTTAGTTGTTGAAGGGAGAAATTGTAATTTATGCTTTGTTGCTGACAGTTCATGAATTTGAATCATCGTCAGAGATTTATTAGAGCCTCCATTTCCAAGTTCCTTATTTTCTTTGAGGCTAAATAGCAATTCACGGTAATTTTGGCATCAGGGTTTTGAGATACGGTAATTAATTCAACGGGCCGAGACTTTGTCGTCAGTGGATTTTGGGGCTGTTGTCTGATCGTATGAGTTTGATTATGTTGAGATATCAATTTGGTTCCGCTCAAATCAGTGTAAGAATCCTTTCTGCAGAGTTTTGTTTTAACAAGCGTTTACTTTCTGTTTTTCTGCTATCTGTCAGCCAATTTTAAAGTCAAAGCAGTGGAAGTTTCGATTCGTGTTAGGGTTTATGATTTCTGTTTAATCATGATTTTTGGGTTGAATTGGTTCAGGACATAAGACTTAGTTATCAGAGACACAAATTGAATTTTTGATGCGGGTTATATTTCTGTCTTCACTGTTAATCAAATTTCTCTGTTCTTTTCTGTTCTACTTTGTTCATGGCCATCATCGATTCTATCATCAGGCAAGATTTAATCTGGGAAATATTGGATTGGAATTAAAGGTTATATTATGTTTTAAATGGAGCAACACGTGTTGAAATGACAAAGTTTGATTCAATTGATTTCTTTGGATTTATTCGTATTGAATTTATATGGTGAAGATTAATTCTATTTGTTTAAGTTTAATCGTTTGATTTTTAATCGATTGAATTTATTCGGAGGTACTTAATCATTTGGATTTAGTCGAACTGTTTTTGCTTAAGTGCTTCATTCGGGTGTGGCAAGGTTAGCTGAAGAATAATCGAAAGAAGATTAATTGGATAGAAAAATATATATTAAATTTTATTCATCAATATTTTTTATTACAATTTACAAAAAGGAAAATAAAAAAGTACATTTTATCCTAAGTCCTATTTTCCTAAGAGTGGTTTTCATGCTCGATGTTCCCGATTAATTCTTCACCCGACTTTTTCGTACCTGCGTAAAACAGACAAAACAAAGAAAGCAATTGTAATATTAAAGTTAGGAATATTTTTCGATAGTTCTGATACCCTCAGTTATCCATCATCGGGTACGTCGGGAGGGCAACGACAAAGTCGAAGTCGGCTCCCTACTCATATTCACGACCTCGGACTAAAACCGGAAAATATATGTTCTTTTTTCGGGACGGCCAGAAGAAGAGAAAAAGAAGTATTTATGCCGAAAATTGATTTTGCCGAAAAAAAGGAATTGAGCCAAACAGGTCACTAATGGAATCCAGAATCCGAAAATCCATTGTTCTATCAAGTAAATATCCAACAAATCATATCAGATCCGAAATCCAGTCCAGAGAACCAAGTTCAGATCCAGTTCTATCAAGTAAAAAGTTATATGGATCCAAAATCAATTCATTAGACAAATCAAATCTAGATAATGGGAATCCGAATCAAACTAAATCCCATCAAGTGAGTTTGCGGAATGAAAATATATCAAATCCGCAAATCCATAAAAAAATAACGTAAGTAAAATTATCCAAGCCCAACAGAGGGACATAAAACGTGAAGAGAAGAGATCAAAAAGAGGGTGAAACCCTAATCAGAAGAACACGAAACCCCCAACGAACACATAAACGGTCGTAAAACATCAAGAACAGGGAACGAATACAACAACGGCGGCCAAATCATAAAACAAACTCACCAAATCTGCGAGGTTCATCATCATCAGATGTAAACCGGCCAATGAAATCATAATGAAACAAACCAAAATGGCGGATGAATCATAAACAACCGTAAACAACCACATACGAACACGGAGCCCTAACGAACGAACGACACCAAAGAAAACGGCCGCGGAAACCTCATAGCTCATCGTAAATCCCATTATCGCGAAGATCGTCTCGTCTGCCAAACATCAACCGAAACCAACAAGCCTCAGTTACTACATCATCGGTTGTGAACGAAAATCCAACCGAACACCGTTTGAATCACAAAACCGCGAGACTCAGAGAACTGATTCAGTTCTCATCATCGTCAAGAACCTCTTCAAAATCTGGGTAGGAACTTTTTGCTAACCCATTTATTCATTATCATGTGTTTGTTTCAGGTGTAGGAAGTAAGAAGAAAAGAAAGGCCATAAGTACTAGAGAGGAAGATACACAGTCATGGGAAAAAGACGAGAAAGACGAGAGAGACAAGGGAGATGAGAGGGTGCCGCCGCGGACAATAAGGGGATTAGGGCAACCCTAATCCCTTGCCCCTTTTTCTTTTACCTTTTGGACCGGGTTGGGTCCGGGATGTGGTGACTCGGCCCAACCCATCAGTTTTTTTATTTATTTTTTATATTATTTATGTTTCTGTTGTATTTTGTGTATTCTTTTTCTAGTTTAGTAAAAATAAGAAAATGTAAAATATAATTTGTTTTAATATTTTTTCTTTAACACATAAAATAAACATTTTTTCAATTTATTCATCTAATTAGTTTGAAATATCTGGGTTTCTTAAATTAATATAACTTTCCTAAAATAATAATAAGAATTAATCCTCTTTTATTATTAAAATTATGTTTTCATTTAAAAATCTAACCTTTTTCTCTTAAAGAAAAATATTTTTCTAAACAAATTTATTTTTTCTAATTAAAAATATTCTTTTTGTAAAAATCAAAAAGCTTTTATTCAGAAATTGCTAACCTCTTTCAATTTTAATTTCTAACAATTTCCCATTCTAAGTGTTCTCGACGTCGTCCTGTTCATTTTTTTCGTCTACTTTTATGTTGATCTTGTTCATTAACTTTTTATGTTTGTATTTTTCTTTTTCAGGATTGTAATTTATTTAATAATACTGTTTGTACTTTATTTTTCATTCATGGCTATGTCTTATTTTTCAAACAGCACGTAATTTATTTATCTTGCGCTGCTTATCATACCGTTAATTTCACATTTCGAAGGATTAGGTCTAAACTGTTTGACCGCCGTGTCAATAATCCTCACCTTTAATCTTTTCCTTTTCCAAACCCTAATAGCCCAGGCGTCCCGCCGTGGACATTTTTACCTTTTACCCTAGCATTAGGTCAAAGAGTCGCCGTGCTCTATTTTAGGGTTTCCCGCCGTGGAATCCCTAATTTCAACCCTAATTTCAACTAACAATTTCAATGTAGAGATTGGAGTCTCCGCACTCCACGTAAGCGTGTCCTTAAGATATGTTTATTCCCATTGAAACCTTGACCACAATCAAGACGTTTCTAACCTCCATTTCGAGGAGAACTATGATTACTCTAATTCCATCCCCTACCTCGGATACGTAGGCACAAGATGCGAGTCTTGGCGAGTAAACTTAGGACTACCCCTAGGTCTTTCTTTAACATTTAACCCTTAGCATATACCCTCAAGAAAATAGTTGAAGCAAATAGTAAAAAATAAACAAAAGGTTCCTATAGAGTACTACAGAAGTTTAGGGTGCTAATACCTTCCCTAAGCTTAACCAACCCCTTACCTAGATCTCTCCCCGCATTGTGTTTATGATGCAAAAATAGGTTTTTCCTCTTTTGACCTTTTCCTTCGGATAAATCAAAGAGTGGTTGTGAACTAAAGATGTGATTCAAATTAATTAATAATTTGATATCCTATGTCCACCGCAACAGAAAATGGCGACTTCACTGGGGACTTCTTAACCTTTTGAAGGTTATCCCTATTTTGTTTATTTTTTATATTTGTTTCATTAATATTTTTTCTCACTTGTATGTATATATTTTAGGGTACCTTGCTTGGGAGTTACTTTGTTGTAAGATAAGTCCTACACCCGGACTTGAGTGACATTATTATAGGATGGCGATATATTCGACGAGGCTTATAGGGAGTGAGTCCCAACCAAGCTGACTCGAGAATCACCGCTCAGTTGAGAACCTTTTGAAAATGGTTCGGTTGAACGAGTGTAGTCGTGAAAACTTTTACTATTACCGATTGGAATCTGTGATACTAGGAACCGTAGTACCTTTACACCATCCTGGCCTTATCTAAGACGTAGTACGTGAACTATGTGAGAGTAGTCCTACAATGGTTGCTACGTGATGCTACACTCAAAAGAGGTTGTCTTGAGAATATTATCGACCCTCGAGTCAGTCGGGAAGTTGATAATATCCGAAGGATGGACTGATGACTTTGGGCACCAATTTAGAACCTTTGTTCTGCAGGTACAATTAACCCTATAGTACATACCTTTTGGGGATGGGTAGACCTTAACTCCATTCATTGTTCCTTTAACCTAGGACTTTGTTTTCTTATGTGTATTTGTGCATTATATTCATAAAACGTCATTCCTAGTTTCAAGGAATTCAACAGTCTTTCGCAAATTTAAAAAGTCCTACATCTTAAAGTCTAAAAACTTTTCTCAGCTTTTCTAAAAAGGAATATTTGCAATTGACCGTTGAAGTTCTTGAAACCATTGCATCGCATTAACATCATATCTTTGCATTGCATTTTTCCTCTGGTTTCTCACTCCTAGTTGTCTTTATCTTCCAGTGTCTCTCTGAATCGTCAAGATGATTCCTCAACATAGATATCAGACCAGAGCTAACTATAGACGCAAGATGTCAGAACAAGAGGCATATAATGCAAAAATCCGAATGGAGATCGATGAGTTGAAATCAGGCATGACCAAGCTTACCGAGATGCTTCAAGTAATGATTTCCAGAGGAGAGCCACCTCAAAGGACTGTTATTCAGGAAGTTTCAAGTGATGATCCACCTCCTGTTCAGATGCCACCATCTACTTGGCCAGAGTTTGGTCTACCTCCTAACTACTCTCCACCTATTGCATCTACTGCTACGATTGGTCAGACTGTCGGACCGATTTTTCAAGCTTCCGTCCTTACTGAGCCCATACCTGTGGTCCACACTGTTAGCCAGACTATCCGAGCCCCCTTTGAGAATCCTCTATATGAGCACAATTCTGCCAGTGTTCAAGGGGAAGACCATGAAGATTTTGTTGAGCCTGAGATTACCCGTGAACAGTTTCAGATCATAGATAAAAGACTCAAGGCAGTCGAGGGTACTGACTTCTTCAACGTTGATGCAGACAATATGTGCCTAATTTCTGGTCTTATTATGCCTGCCAAATTCAAGACTCCTGAGTTCGTGAAATATAAGGGTCACTCATGTCCAAGAGCTCATTTAGTCATGTACTTCCGAAAGATGACAGCTTACACCAACAATCAGAAGTTGGTCATCCATTGCTTTCAGGATAAATTGAGTGGTGCTTCTCTAAAATGGTATATGAACTTAGAGCATAACAGCGTCCACTGCTTCCAGGATCTTGCCAATGCTTTTATGAAGCCGTACAAATACAATTTAGATATGGCTCTTGATCTCCGTCAACTTCAAAGTATGTCACAAAAGGAAAAGGAGTCGTTCAAGGAATATGCTCATTGCTGGAGAGAGTTAGCTTCTCAAGTTGAACCCCTTATAGCAGAGAAGGAACTGACAGGAATGTTCATGGATACTTTGTCTCCGTTCTATTGGGAAAGGATGATTGGAAGTGTCTCTTCAAGCTTTACAGATCTGGTAACTATCGGCCAAAGGTTAGAAGAAGGTTTGAAAAATGGTAAGGTATCCAAAGCTGCCGAATCTTCTAATGGGGCAAATAAATCCTATGGGAATTTCCAGAAGAAGAAAGAGGAGCGGATCAATGCTGTTATGTCTGAATCAAGAAAGCATCGCCAGGGATTTCAACCTGTTGTTGCTCCACAGCCAGCTCAAACTTCTCAACGTCCAGTTATTAGACCAGACCAGTCTCGAAATAAGAACCAATTTGACCCTATTCCCATGACTTACACAGAACTTTATCCTGACCTGGTTCGACAAGGGTTGATCATTATAAAGGCTTTGCCACCTCCTCCCAATCCTCCTCCAGCTGGATTTAGGGCTGATCTCCATTGTGATTTTCATGAGGGTGCCCCGGGCCACGACTTGGAGCATTGTTTTGCACTGAAAGCCAGAGTGCGTGGGTTGATCAGAGAAGGAATACTTGATTTTGCGGATAATCCTCCAAATGTCCAGAAGAATCCTTTTCCAGCGCATCAGAAGTGAAGTTTCAGCCAGTTCTGATTTATTCATTAGGCTTTTGGTTTCTCGTTGTTTGTACTTTCCTTATTTTATTAGCTGTTTACTTTCAAATTATGTTTGTACTTTTACATTAATGAACTGGGCATTGCAACTTTCGATTTCATTCATTTTGTCTATTATTTGCATCTTTATGATTTATATTTATAATATTTACTTCTTGTCCAAAATTTTGATATGCAAAGATTGGAGGGAGGGTGACGAAAACGTTATACCCATAACTGCTGTCAGTATGCTTTCAATCAAACATTGTTGACGATGTAAGGCATTATTTTAAATATTGTTTACAGTTGTTTTTACTGAATCAAATCACAAGTTTTAGTTTACTTAAAAAATTAAATTTGAAAAAATTCTAAGGATATATTGTGTAAAAAGTGTTTAAAAAAGTGCATTTGTGCTTGATAACTTAGCGTTTGAGTGTAGAACAAATGGATGGAAATTTCAAGAAGTAAACTGCAAAATTGCTTGAAAAATAAAGTTAATGTCGAATATCATAAAAGAAATGAAGAAAATGCTTAGATTAAAAATGGGGCACAAATTCATATATTTCTTACAAGTTCTTTTATCTCTGTAACTCGGATGTTTAAATTCTACAGACACTATGCCAAAAAAGACCTTTAGCAGCGCTTTTTTTGGCCTTTAGCAGCGCTTTAAAGCGCTGCCAAAAGTGGCGCTGCTAAAGGTAAAGGCAGCGCTTTTTTTCAATGAAAAAGCGCTGCTAAAAGCTCCCTTCAGCAGCACCTTTAGCAGCGCTTTTTTATCCCTTTAGCAGCGCTTTTGTAAGCGCTGCATAATTCCCCCAACCATCCCCCCCTTTAGCAGCGCTTTCACAAAGCGCTGTCTTAGACCCCACCTTTAGCAGCGCTTTTACAAAGCGCTGCCATAGCCCACCCTTTAGCAGCGCTTTTGTAGCGTAATGTTTGTGACCTTTAGCAGCGTTTTTTTGTAAAAGCGTTGTCTAATGTCCCAAATTTTAATTTTTTTTTTAAAATTATTCACCCTGTTTTGTATATTTTACCAACAACCTGCTTATATTACACAAACCTGCTTATAATTCAGGCCTTTATTTCAACACTTTGGCCTTATAAATACAATTCAAACTTTGGCCTTATATAAACAATTCAAACTCTGGCCTTATATGTACAATTCAAAACTTTGGATACATTGTAACTCATGACTTTGTTCATAAACATTTTAATATACACATAAACCTGTTTAAATATGTTACAACAAAATTCGATCCTCAGAATTACAACAACACAAATACATTCAATTCACATATAATTACAAGTCTTCCAATCCGATAACTCTATACAATTCTCAACCCAAGAATAAATTGACACCATTCCTCTTTAATTTCTTCCAATTTTGCTTTCGTGTAAGTAGCGCACTTGAATTCATCAAAATACCACATAATATAACAAATCGAATAAGATTTAATTTTAAAACTAATTACTCAGATGAAGTATCGGATAATTATCAAAATGAATCATATAACTTATATAATGAATTGATCCATACCATGACTGGAATCTCAAGTTGACTAGAAAGAATAATTTCCCTCATAAAGCGCAATACAAAATATCCACAATCAATACCATTGCGCTGCCGAGGACATTGTAAATGGAAAAAACAAACGAACATTTATCAAGATATATAGTTTAAATAGTTTTATCAAGTAGAACCACTATAACAGTCAAACATGCGAAAATATACCTCCACTCTGATCCAGTTGATGTTGTTAGCCTTACTTTTTGGCACCGTTGCATCTCTTTGTGCTCTGAATATTTGTATAACTCTAACATAATATAAATGCATATTTAGAACAATGTCACATAATAAATAAAGATATATAATTAAAGACAACAGTATATCTCATCACTTACGTATCAACAAAGTTCCTCAGATTTTCATATTTTGTTGTATCGCCATCCAATAAATCTATATAATACACTATTTGTTTCGTCGGATTAATTGTGATCAACAACCAATGTCCACTATAAAATAAGACAACAGTTTAGACGGAAATGTTATATATATAGAAAGGGAAAAATCGAACAATTATAATAAATGAATTTAGAATAAAATCTAACCCATGGCCAGTATTATATGGCAACAAGAACAACTTCTCCGTAGTCGCGCGCATAAATCTCTGCAATGTGTACTCTTTGACTGTATCTGGTGACTGGTCTATTATACGTGAGTTGACACAGCTAGCAGATAAGAATGCGAATACTGAAGTCAATTCATTCGGGACCAATAACTTGTCATACAAGAACCTAAAAAAACATAATCAACATTAGAATATTCAGTTAAACGAGCAAATTTTAAAATGTTCAATTATTTAATTAAAATGGATCGAAGTACCTGATGTATGAATGCATAACACCGACGCCCAATTCAGAATGGTTGAAAACCTGATCAAAATCCTCCTTAGCAATTGTTTCGGGATATTCAAAACCGAAAATACCTGCCTCCATGTGTATTTGACGGACGCCACCCTCAGGCACATCTGATGTTCCGACATATGTTTCAAGGCACATCCTAAATCGAGGAACAATTGCTTTTCTAGGAACCTTGGAAGTTTCAGGCATCTTACCCTTGCTGACTTGTTGCGACTACTGATCATGAACCTAAAAGTCATATATAAGTTCAGTAATTAATGTATAACAAGATAGTCATGTAACTGTAGTAGTACCTGTTTCTTTGATGCAGCTGAATCGGTATCCCGCATAATAATTCTATCATCTTTTGATTTGGATTTTGTAGGAGTCTAAGATCATCATGTAAATAAGAAAATGTAGATGTAAGAATAACTTTCATGTATGGATCATAAAACATTTGAGTATTAAAAGGTTCAACCTACCTCATCATCTATGCAAATCAGATTTGCCGGCCATGCCACATACGCTCCTATTGCGTCTCCCACCACTGTTGCGCCTGAAATATCATCTGGTATAGGAAACAACGCACTCCCCTCTAATGCAATATCAATAGATACTTTCAAAAATCCAGAAGGGAGCGGTTTGTGGTGAAGTAAGTCTCCCAGAAAGTTATGCACCTTTCCTTTGCCAACCATTCGATGAGTAGGTGACGATAAATATAGCCGGCAAAGTGAAATGCCCTAAACAAATAATGATCAGTTAATGTGTCAATTAAGTAAAGTGTGCTAAATTAATTTCAATGTAATATATACAATTACCTCTGGAAGCTTTTGCGGACAACCGATACTATCTTTGTCACTAGTAGCTCTACCCTCTGGAGCGCGTCTTTCCGACATGTATCTCTCCTTATCCTTCTGTAATTCACGGATTTGCACTTTCAATTCCTCCAAAGTATCCATCACTTTTTTATTGGTTGAATTTTTTTTCTTTGGCTGCTTATACAGTTTGGATGGAGTGACACCAAATCCCTTACCCCTCACACGCCCAGAATACTCAGGAATATTCAGCACCCGGCTCAGTAAGCTCCTGCAATCATCGTCCTCGGCGGGAGTTATGGTCTGGGACAGAGTCTCCTGAAATATAGATAAAAACATATATAAATATATTACACACTTTTGATTAGTTACTGACAAAGATAACGTTGTACTTACACATTGTTCAAAGACTTGTTGAACTTCTTCCTGAACGACTCCATCTCGTCCCACACGGGCAGCCTTCCATACAACATGGTCCGGAAGAGATGTCGCATCACTCTTCTCCTCTTCCAACTATGCATTAAGACAGATAATAAAGCATTATATCCTATTATATATACTTACTATTTTTTGTAAATATATCATATTAAAGCATTTATATGTACTTACTATTTTTTGTTCTAATCGTGCATATCCCAGCCGGCCCTTTTCTGTATGGATATGCGGGATTTGATGCCCGTTGACGATTTACGCCACTAACAACCTGAAAAAACAAGTTTATCAGAACTCCTGTACATGGAAGAAGTATATATACTATACATAGTTCATGATAAGTTGTACTTACTTCAAATTCTTTTGATCTTCGCTTTGCAACAAACGTCTCCCATTCTTCCTCCGAAATCAAATCCGCGTACTTCATCGGACGCTCCGAGTCAACAAAGTTTCCTTCAGAATCTTTTAGAAACTTGTTTGTTAAAAACGCTCTAAATCCCCTCAAGCGTTTTCCGGCCAATTGAATACAATATTTTCTCCTACGATCTTCAATATTGAAAGATCTCTACAAACAAACACACATACATATAACATGTTAGTATATTTAATTTAAAGATGTAAATGTCAACAATAATTAAACAATTCCAATGTTATACCTGAATCTCGGTCCAAATCCTATCTTTAGCCGGTTGTAATAAAACAATTCTCCAATTATCGCAAGTAATCGGAACTTGCGAATGTACAAGTGCTCCAATGTAACTTGTTAGCAACGCACCGTTAGGCTCAACTAACTGATCTCTTTCATTCCAATGGACATCATACTTTACTCCTTTATCTCTCGCACGGATGATTTTTTTCATAATTTTTATGCCTCTTTTAATATCGCCTTCCACGTCTTTTGTTGTTTGTTTTCGATCATGTGATGTTTCCTCGTTGCTGGCCATAATATATATACCTGTAATTCAGAAAAACCAAAGTATCAAATGAATGACATGCAAATATGTAAATAACAAATATATACATAAGAAATATGTAAATAATAAAAACATGGTATAAATAAGAAATAAGAAAAACATGGTATAAATAAGACATGTGTAAATAAGAAAAACATGTTACAAGTACCTTTAACATCTCTTTCTTTTTTCGTTGTAACGAGGTTTACTTGTCTCTTAACAACACGGACATATGGATTGATCCAAATTCCCTCGTTATGATCATTTCTAATATATGATTCGTCCGCTCTAATATTCTCATCTGGATCATCTATAATATAAGATTTATTCTCAACATAAACATCCCCCTTTTCTCCAATGTTATCATCGATTACTTTGTTGGAAAAAAGAACTATAGACCATTTCGTACTTGTCGGATCAGTGACATAGAACACTTGTTTAGCTTACGTGGCTAGAATAAAAGGCTCATCTTTGTACCCCACCTTATTAAGATCCACTTTCAAAAAACCTGATTTATCCATTTGTATGCCACTATTATTTTCAACCCACTTGCATCCAAAGATAGGAATCTGAAACTTCTCATAATCAAACACCCAAATGCGCTCGATAACCCCATAATACGAGGAAATGTGCATTGCTTCGGCAAGCACGGTGACACCACTATTTTGCATTGTACTTTTATCATCTTGTTCCTTGGTATAAAATGTGTATCCATTAATTGCATATGCGCTATAAGAAAACACATGCAAACTTGGACCATATGCTAAACATCTCAACCTTTCTGTTATTGAAGCGGGATCAGAATAAAACTTTGAAAAAATATGCTCCTTGAACCATGTTATAAAACTTCGATTGTGCTCACGTACTATCCAATTTTCATTTCTATTCAGATTTAAACCCCGGAGAACGTCCTTGTGCATTTCAACATACGGCTCAACCTCAATGTCATTGTGCAGAACATACAAATGCACTTGCTCCCGTTCATCCCTTGAAACTGTCACAACTTTATTTCTAATTAACTGTTTACCATCTATTTTTTCAACAACATGAGATTTTGGGAGGCCAATGGATTGAACGTTGAACAAATATTCAGTACAAAACTCAATAGCTTCTTCAACAATGTATCGTTCAACAATACATCCCTCTGGTCGACTTCGGTTTTTCACACACCCTTTCAATATTTTCATATAACGTTCAGCAGGGTACATCCATCTCATATAGGCAGGTCCACACAGTTGTGTCTCTTTCATAAGATGAACAACTAGATGTACCATTATGTCAAAAAATGATGGAGGAAAATACATTTCAAGCTCGCACAAAGTAATAACTATTTCTCTTTGCAATGTTGGTAAGATCGCAGGATCTATCACCTTACTACAGATTGACCTAAAGAAAAAACACAATTTAGTTATTGCGCCTCTCACTTTTTCTGGCAAAATAGAACGTATACCTATTGGTAGAAAGTGTTCCATTATAACATGGCAATCATGTGTCTTTAAACTTTTTAACTTGAGGTCTTTCATAGAAACAAGTCTTCTAATATCTGAAGAGTATCCTTCTGGAACTTTAACTTCACTCAGAAACTTACACAGTATCTTTTTCTCCTTTCTAGATAAAGTATAAGCAGCAGGTGGTAGATATGTGCGGTTTCCTTTCTTCAAGGGTCCTAATTCATTTCTTATTCCCATTGCTACCAAGTCCTTTCTTGCTTTAAGGCCATCCTTAGACTTTCCTTGTATATTAAGTAACGTACCAATAACACTTTCAAATACATTTTTTTCAATATGCATAACATCAAGAAAATGTCTTACATATAACGACTTCCAATACGACAACTCAAACAAAATTGACCTCTTCTTCCACCCACACGTGACAAGCGTATGAGCAAAAGGCTTGCCAAACTTAGTACTCACATCTTTCACCTTTTCAAAAATTTGTTCGCCGGTCAATGTAGGTGGAGCTTTACGTTGTTCTGAATCTCCATTGAATGCTTTTCTCCACCCACGGTAGTGATGACTAGAATTTAAGAATCTACGATGACCAAGAAAGACATTCTTCTGACCAAATTCCAACCGCGTCCAATCTGTGTTTTCTTCACAGATAGGACACGCACATTGCGCTTTAATGCTATACCCCGATAGATTTCTGTCTGCTGGGAAATCATTAATTGTGCCAAACAACATCGCCCTCAAATTGAAACTTTCTTTCCTATATCCATCATAAACCTCCACACCGTTCTCCCACAAACTCATTAAGTCTTCGATTAGAGGTGTCAGGTATACGTCTATGTCATTCCCTGGTTGTTTAGGGCCAGAAATTAACATAGATAACATCATGTACTTACGCTTCATACATAGCCATGGAGGTAGGTTATAAATCATAATAATTACAGGCCAGGTAGAATGTGAGATACTCTGCAGACCATGCGGATTCATTCCATCAGTCGATAATGCCAAGCGAAGGTTTCTAGCTTCTTCTCTAAAATCAGGATAATCATTATCAATTTTCATCCACTGTGGTGAATCTGCCGGATGTCGATACTTCCCATCTACAATTTTATCATCTGCATGCCAAGTCAGGTGTTTTGCATCTGTTTCACTACGAAACATGCGTCTGAATCTCAGAATTATAGGAAAATACCATAATACTTTTGCTGGTGACAATTTTTTCTTATACCGAGATACACCGCATTTAGGACACTCGTTTAATGATGCATATTCATTTCGAAACAAAATGCAATCATTTGGACAAGCATGTATCTTATCATAGCTCATGCCAATAGAGCATAACAATTTTTTAGCTTCATAGGTTTGATTGGGAAGAACATTATCCTCCGGAAGCATCTCTTGAAGTAGGGCTAACAACTCTGTGAAACTTTTATCCGACCATCCATTACCCGCCTTTAAATTGCACAACTTTAATACCGCGGACAATCTTGTGAAAGTAGTGCAACCTTTATACAACGGTTTCTCTACATCGCTTACCAACCTCTCAAGCATCTTGGGACAATCTTGAAGATCTTCTTCAAGTGCTTCTGCAATCTCTTCGACTCGATCACAATCATATGTATCTCTGCCATTGTCCTTTGAAGCACATGTCGTATTATTCCGGGGTTCAACATTCTCGTTACTTATCTCACCATGTAATGTCCAACATGTGTAACTTCAATCAATTCCATGTCTCATTAAATGAGATTCCAATTGAATGGCGTCAACTCGACGCCCATAACAACATCCTAAGCAAGGACATGTGATCCTACTGGGGTCTTTGGCGTGTTCAACAGCAAACTTAACGAACTTCGATACCCCATTCTCGTACTCTTTTGACAATCGATTACCAGACATCCATTTTTTATCCATACTAATTGAGTAATCTACACTAAACTATAAAAGTTAAAAAAACAGAGAATACCTGTAAGGAAATCACTAACTTCTAAGAATACTACGCAATAGGATGCTTGGAAACGATCACAACTTTGCTCTTCACAGGTAACCCCTATAGCAGACAAAATATAAATTTTAATAAAATCATATTAATAATTAACCAAGACAAATCATATTAAAAATATTAGATAATCCACCAAAATAAATCATATTAAAATTACTAGATAATCCTTAAACCAAAATGACACCCTTACTAAACATTGAGAAATCCTAACTAAACATATAAAACCATAATAACATATATATCATATAAACATTGAGAAATCCATCATAATAACATAATAACATATCAACATATAAAACCTTCACTAAACCTTCAATAACTCATTTCTACACAACAACAACACTAAAATTTACTTGCATGTCCTCAAACCTTCAATACAAAACAGCAGTATACGTACATACTTGAACTCAGCAACAAAAACAATAACTCAACAACAGTATACGTATCAATACTAAAATTTACTTGCATGTCCTCAAACGTAACATATCTACACAACAACAAAAACAATAGTATACGCATCATACTTGAACTCAAATTTACTTGCATGTCCTCAAACCTTCAATACAAAACAACACTAAAAACCTTCACTAAACCTTCAATAACTCAATAAAAACAACAACAACAACAATAATATTAAAACCTTCAATGCCTCAATAACAACAAACTTTCGCATTGCAACAACTACATCAAACCTTCAATATCTCAATAACACAAAGCCTTTAACAGCAACAATAATATTAAACCTTCAATATCTTAATAACACAAAACCTTTAATATCTCAGAAAAAACATCTATATCTTCAAATACCAACAATGGTGAAAAGATAAATAAACAAGAAAACCATAGTAAAACTTCACATACCTTAACAATGGTGGAAATGCAATGCAATGCAGACTCGAAAACGGACGGTGAACGGCGACGGCGGCGCAATCCCACGGAAGAGGGCGACGGTCGACGGCAACAGAAACTTTGAATAGGGCAAGGTTGTTCGCCAGAGGAGAAAGAAAGAAGAAAAGAAATGCACGACTGTTCTGTTTCTCTTAAAATTCTGGAGGGTATTTTAAAATTATAATACTAATACCTATAGCAGCGCTTTTAAAAGCGCTTTCTTAGGGTGCCTTAGCAATGCCATATAGCAGCGCTTTATAGAAAAAGTGTTGCTAAAGGGGCCCCCTTTAGCAGCGCTTTTTAAAAGCGCTTTCTTAGGGTCCCCCTTTAGCAGCGCTTTTTAAAAGCGCTTTCTTAGGGTACCCCTTTAGCAGCGCTTTTTAAAAAGCGCTTTTTTAGGGCTCCCCTTTAGCAGCGCTTTTTTAAAAGCGCTGTCTTTGGTAGGAAATTTTTTTTCTTTTTTTTTTACTCAGCCTTTAGCAGCGCTTTTTTAAAAAGCGCTGCTAAAACTCATTTCTGGCGTAGTGAGAGAAGAACAATGAAAAATGAGAACCCTTGTTAGAAAGATCAAATTATATATATGGACATTCATAACTTTCGACAATGGTAAATTATCCAGCATTCGACACGTACATATTACATGGCCCTTTGTCCTCTGTTTTACTTTCATGTGTCTTAATCCCTTGAACTACTGTAAAACTGTTACTTTTGTCCCCAAGAAAACATCTTCAAGTTTTCCAAATGCCTTTGTCGAGATTTAGGCCTTCCAACTGCCTCTGCCGAGAATCCTCTTTGTCGAACCTTGTAACTTTGGTGTCGAAAACATAATTTGCCTATTTGTACTTAGCTTATAAAGTTATCTCACCTCCATTATAGTTAAACATACTGATTTGAAAATATCAGGCTAACAGATGCCCCCAAAAAATACCACTTTTGATCATGTTTTCAATATGGAAGAATGCTGAAATTTTTAGTACACTCTCGACACTATTCAAAGCAGTCTGCATGTGCCACCGTCATCAAAACCACTTTCACCTAACCGTCACGTCAATGATTGTGCATGCAATCTCCATCGTGGTTCAAACTTTTAAGGTCATCGTAGGTCATAAGAATTAACTATATTAAAATATAAAGAAAAACATTAATTAACAACTTTAAAACAAAAATTAAGACACAAATTATTTTGATTTCCGAGGGAAACTAAATAGTCTATTTTCATACGACTATATATATATATTCTCTTATCCTTCTTTCTTCTTTTTCGCAACATTGTTTTGTTTTATGAACCCTAAGAGCTTTCGTTTTCTTGCAACTTTCATTTTTATCACTCTTTTTTCCACTCAAGTTCTAAGAACAATGACTTCTTCTTCTGGTACAAAAAAGAAACTCCCACTTCCTTCTGCTGTTGATCTTCAAAAACCCATCCTTATCAACAATTGTATCTATGTTCCATAACCTTCAATGTAGAAAGAGAAAACATCCATTTATACTTTTCAAGTATTGGTCCCCCATTAATCATACATTTCTGGGTCATTTGCCCATATCGTCTATTAAACCAACAAAACTAGAAGAGTTTTCCCCTATTCACCATCAAGCAAACCTTGTGCATTTGAAGATAGAAGTTTTGAATTGGGGTTCATGGAACATCTCAACCGTGTCTTCCGTTCTTCCCTTTCCACCAATAGTGATACTTGTCTTAGTTGGTTGCACATATTAGAAAACAAGAATTAACAAACCTGCAAAGATCAAGGTATTTTTAACTTGATTAAACTACCAAAACTAGACCCAAGTATAACCTTACCATGCTTATAGCTGTCATATCTTTTTGGGAGTCTTAGACTAATACTTTCCATTTACCATATGGAATAGTCATCCCACTCTTTTCGACACTGTTGTTATTGCTGCTATCAAACCCAAATTTACTTTCGACCATCCTAGCTATCTTCAACAACTACATCAAATACCTTCATGACAAAACTGAGAAAGTCACCGACTATGATCACATTGCTTTCCTTACTTTATGGCTATCCAATTTCAACTTTATTTTAGCTCCCTCCTAGTAGCCAAAAAATTTATACCTCTTTCAACTCAGATTCATGAGAAAAAAGGAAGTTTGTCTCAGTATACTCATCTTAACACTACTACGTAAAATGGCTATTACAACGGTTGGAAAAGGATAGCACCACGTTGGATGTAACACCCTTTTCTACCCAATAATTAAAAGGCACATTTATTCACATATATCAAAGTAAATTATTAAATTCAATAAAAGCCACCACAAAAGGGCGTACATTTTTCCAATAAATCAAAATAGGTCAAAGCTCCGTAAACAACGGGTTTTCCTAATTAAACATCAAAAATTTTACAAAGGTAGCGGAACTCAAAGGCATAATCCGAGGTTTTCCTTATACGGAAAGATAATAAAAATAACTAAAATAAAACATAGTTTAACTCAAAGACCCCAACCCGATGTTACACTATCAGAGCAAGACCCTCTAAGTTAACCAAAAGGCTAACAACTCAAAAAAACTTCAAAAGTCCTCAACGACGTCCACGACTAAACCTGGTCACCTGCACGTTACCCACGAGGAGACAACATTCAAACAGGCAGGGTGAGTAAAACGATTCATAATAATCAATGTATAAAATCCACATATAAAATGGCGTCATTTTCATATTCAACATCATCATATTCGTCAATATGCATCAAAGGCCACAACATCACAATTTACTCACAATCATCCCATAAATGCAAATGCAACAAGACTCAATGCATGTGGTACCAATCATCACAGATCGATGGACACTAGGCCATCAACCCTCCATAGATCCCCATAAATAGGATCGATTCTACTTGAGAACCGGAGCACATCAAAATACTTCACATCTACACAATGGGATTGAAGCCAAAGTAATCGAGTTCTTGAACCGAAGTTCGGATGCACATGAATGCATGATGCACACGTCAATAATCATCCTTATAATAACAACATAGGTGCATCATCATTCATCATAATCATCATCATCACAATCATCACCATATCTCATGTCATCATGGAATTCATCAAAATCATGGTAATATTATCATATTACATCATAGAAATCATCATGTAACCATGTACAAACCACATAGAACTCACAGTCATACTCATATTAATTCATCAGAGAAACCACAACATCAAACATCAAGGCATCGCTGCACTAAATCAGCATTCGCGAAACTTTGCTACGTTCGTTGGCATGTTCGTTAGGCGAGTCTGGGGCGAGTTTCTTCACTGTGCGTAGGATTCTTCGCTAGGAGAGTCTGGGACTAAATCGTCCGTTGTGCGAAGCATTCTTCGCTAGGCGAACACCGCGATAATAGCAAAACTCAGCTATGCACCAGAACCTAAAATCATCCTAAAATCCCCACGATTCACTTCTCCAATGCCCCCAAAACATCCTTAAATCATCCCTAAGGTCTTACGGCGATAAAGGCACAAAACCTACGGTTCAATAGGCCAATCCCGTATCATATTCACGCCCTAAATCACAAATTTCCCTACAATCACCCATATTCATTATAATTACTTACTATCTAATATTCTTATCCCTCCAAGGTTAGATAAATGTCAAGTCATAGTTTTGGCCACGAAGGCCAAAATCCCTTTTTTCTCATACCCCCCTCAAAACACTTAACCCTTAAATCGACCTTAAATACATTGAATTTACATATTAAAAATCATGAAGGGAATACTCCTCATACCTTAATTGTCGACTCAAAGCCTTCTCAAATATTTCAGGGAACCTTTCGAAGCTTTTGCCTTCAATCTTCCTCCTCAGAGCTCTGGTCTCAATTCTTTTCACGGTCTAGCAAAATGAATCCTAATCCCTTCACAATTTCCTTTTTGTTAAACCTAGTCTTGGGCCTCACAATTGGGCTTTTCCCATATTACCCTCACTAACTCCTCTCCATTGTCCAATTTGCCCTTATTTCACTTATATTTATTTTAATTAATAATAATACTAATATATTCATATTATATACTATTAATTAAATAAATTATCCAAAAAATGCATAATTCTCAATAACTCCACAAAACCACCAAAAATCACCGAAATACGAATATTCTTATTAAATTAAATATTCCAATTAAAATTTGGGGTGTTACAACTCTCCCCCACTTAAAAGAATTTTTGCCCTCGAAAATTACCTCAAGGAAATAGAGTCGGATACGACTCCCTCATCTGATCTTCACGCTTCCAAGTCCAACTTTCTCCAGCTGGTCCTCCCCAAACCACCTGTACCAAGGCAATCTCTTTACCTCGCAGTTGCTTCACTTCTCGTCCATCAATCCAAACTGGCAACACCTCAACAGTCAAATCATCTCTTACTTGTACATCATCCATCTGAATCACATGCGATGGATCTGTAATGTACTTTCTCAATTACGACACGTGAAACACATCATGCAAATTTGTAAGCAACGATAATAAAGCAATCTGATATGCTACTTCCCCCATCCTCTACGAAATGTGATACAGACTAACAAAACGCGATGTGAGCTTTCGAGACTTCAAAGCTCGGCCAACACCAGTTGCCGACATAACTCTAAAAAACACGTGATCTCCCTCTTGGAATTCAAGTGCTTTCCTCCTCTTACCATAGTAACTTTTCTGACGACTCTGTGACGCTTTCATCTTTTCTTGAATCATCTTGATCTTTTCAGTCGCCTCTTGCACAATCTCAGATCCGTGTACAACACTCTCGTCTGACACATACCAATACAACAGAGTCCTACACCTCATACCATACAAAGCTTCATACTGTGCCATTCCGATACTAGAATGGTAACTGTTATTGTAGGTAAACTCAATCAATGGCAAATGAATATCCCACGATCCACCTTGATCCAACACACAAGCCCTTAGCAAATCCTCTAAAGACTGGATAGTTCTCTTTGTCTGTACATCCGTCTGCGGATGATAGGCAGAACTCAACCTTAACTTAGTACCCAAAGTTGTTTGCGAACTTTCCCAAAACCTTGACGTCAATCTCAGATCTCTATCAGACACAATACTCGACGAAACACCATGCAACTTCATAATTTGATCAATATATAATTCAGCAAGCTGGTGCAACGAATAATTGATCCTCATCGGTATAAAATGAGCCGATTTGGTCAATCTATCAACAATCACCCAAATCGAATCATACCCCTTCAAAGTCTTCGGTAAACCGGTCACAAAATTCATAGAAATGTTATCCCATTTCCATTCTGGAATATTCAACAGTTGCATCAGACCCGACAATCTCTGATGTTCAATCTTCGACTTCTGACAAGTCAAACAAGCATACACAAACTCTGCAATTTTCGTCTTCATACTCGACCACAAAATAATTTCTTCAAATCTTGATACGTCTTTGTGGTACCAGAATGAATACTTAGCCCGCTTCTGTGACCTTCCTCAAGAATGCTCTTCTTGATTTCTGGCACCTTGGGATCACACACTCTATCACTGAACCTCATCACCCCATTCTCATTGATTCGAAAATCACCTCTGTTACCTTAATTGATTAACGTGAGACTATTCGCAAGTCTCAAATCATATTTTTGACCTTCTCTGATCTCTTGGAGAATACCACTAGTCAACTTCAGCATACCCAACTTCACACTATTAGGAGTCTCTTCACAAACTAAACTCATATCTCTGAATTGCTCATTCAGTCCTAACTCTAGAACCATAAGCATCAACATATATAAGGACTTTCTGCTTAACGCTTCAGCCACAACATTAGCCTTACCAGGATGGTAACTCAATTCAAAATCATAATCCTTCAGAAGTTCAAGCCATCTTCTCTGCCTCAGGTTCAACTCTTTCTGATCAAACAAATACTTCAGGCTCTTGTGATCGTTGAACACTTCGAACCTAGACCCAAAAAGATAATGTCTCCAAATTTTCAACACAAACACCACAACGGCCAACTCTAAGTCATGTGTAGGATAATTTCTTTCATGAAACTTCAGTTGTCTGGAAGCATAAGCAATGACCTGGCCATTCTGCATCAATACTCCTCCAAGACCCATCTTCGACGCATCACAATACACTACAAAAGACTCACTCGGATTTGGCAAATTCAACACTGAAGCAGTCGTCAACTTCTTCTTGAGTTCTACAAAAATCTTCTCACAAGCAACATCTCACACATAAGCTTGGCCCTTTCGAGTCAACTGAGTCAATGGCAGTGCCAACTTTGAAAATCCTTCTATGACCCTGCGATAATAACCAGCCAACCCGAGGAAACTTCAAATCTCAGTAGCAGACTTTGTAGTCTCCCACTGCAACACAACATCAACTTTCGACGAATCAACATGAATTCCTCCACTAGAAATCACATGGCCAAGGAAACTCACTTCCTTCAACTAAAACTAACACTTGGACAACTTGGCATAAAGCTTCTTGTCTCTCAAAACCTGCAATACCACTCTTAGATGTTGCGCATGCTCTTCCTTGGACTTAGAATATATCAAGATAACTTCAATGAACACTACCGCAAACTGATCCAAATAAGGATGAAAAATCCTATTCATATACTCCATGAATACACTAGGTGCATTAGATACACCAAACGACATCACAATATATTCATAGTGTCCATACCTCGTCCTGAAAGTTGTCTTCGGAATATCATCAAGCTTAACGCGAATCTGATGATAACCAGACCTCAAATTAATCTTGCTAAACACACAAGCACCCACCAATTGATTCATCAAATCATCAATCCTCGGGAGTGGATACTTATTCTTAATTATTACTTTATTCAATTGTCGATAATCCATACACAACCTCTTGCTACCATCTTTCTTCTTCACCAACAACACATGAGCACCCCACGGAGAAACACTCGTTCGAATAAACTTCTTCTCAAGCAGCTCTTCCAACTGTTTCTTCAATTTTCTTAACTCAGATGCAGGCATTCGATAAGGAGCCATCGATACAGGACTAGTGCCCGACATCACATCAATAGTAAACTCTACCTCACGCTCAGGAGGTAAGTCACTCACGTCGTCTAGAAACACCTCTGGAAATTCCTGAACAACTGGTAGCTCCACGCTCACTGCTTCATAATCAACTTGAAATGATGCAAACAATGCAAACATCTGAGCTTCATCTTCCAAGAGTTCTTCTACTTGCTTGGCAGATACATACATCAGCTATCCACCATCACCAAACTCTGGGAACCTCATAGTCTTGCTGTAGCAATCGATATGAACATAGTTGTACTCCAACCAGTTCATTCCAAGGATAACATCGATTTAATGTAAGGGTAGACAGACCAAGTCCATCATAAAATTCTTATCATAAATGGTCAAAGGGAAGCTCAAACAGACTAACGCAGTAGTCACAAAATCATTAGCCGGTGTATCGATAACCATACTCCCAATCATAGAAGATAATTTCAAATTCAACCTCTTAGCACATTCAAGAGAAATAAACGAATGAGTAGCACCAGTATCAACTATAGCAATCAATTCAACATCATTAATAAAACAAGTACCTCTGATCAAGTTATCTGTCTTGGATTCTTCTGCATCGCTCAAGCAAACACTCTGCCATTTGTCTGAGCAACAGTAACAATCTTCATTGGCTGCTAACACTGGGTACTGATATGACCCTTCTTTCCATAGTTGAAACAAGTCGGAGCTTCATCTTTACAGTCAGTAGCTCTATGATCTCTCTTGCCACAATGGTGACATCTCAGCGCTCTACAATTCTCAGCACGATGGCCTTGCTCGCCACACTTATAACACTTACCTAGAGCAGTAGTCGCTCCCCCACTTGACTATTTCCCATTTGAAGCCTTCTGCTTCCCTTTATCACCAGAAGTCACATACGGTTTCCCTCTATACTGGCCTTTCTCTTTCTTCTCACTCAGCTCCTTGTAGTGAGTAGATCGAGCTCAGCTATCCTCATTATAAATTATGCTCTTGTCCACCAATTCCGCAAACCGACAAATCTGCTGGTACCCAATTCCCTGCTTAATCTCTGGTCTCAATCCATTCTCAAACTTGAGACACTTTGACATCTTTACGTCAGCACGATTGTAATGCGGAAAAGCCTTTACCAAAGACTCAAACTTTGTCGCATACTCAGCCACAGTAATATTCCCTTGTTTCAGCTCAAGGAATTCCACATCTTTCTTGCCCCGAACATCTTCAGGAAAATACTTCCTCAAAAATTCTTCCTTAAACACAGCCCAAGTTATTGCAATGCCAGCATCCCCCAATCTCTGACGAGTGTTATCCCACCAGTCCTCAGCTTCCTCTGCTAGCATATGCGTACCAAACTGCACTTGTTGAGCATCAGTGCACGCCATAACTCAAAATATTTTCAATCACTTTCAGCCATTTTTGCGCACCATCAAGATCATGAGTGCCCATAAAAGTCGGCGGATTGTTCGTCTGGAACTTTCCTAAAGCATGAAACTCATCTGGAGGTCCACCATTCTGGGCCATCACTTGGGCAAGTGATTCCAGCGCATCAGCAATAGCACGAGCATTTCTCCCAGCTATCTGCAACCACCAACAGGGTTAGAAGAAAACAACTCATCCAATAGTGTTCTCACACTATTTACTGACAGGGGACTAACAACATAAAAACTTGGCGGGACCTACCGACCTGCTCTGATACCACTAATGTAACGCCATTTTCTAACCCACGATTAAAAGGCACATTTATTCACATATATCAGAGTAAATTATTAAATTCAATAAAAGCCACCACAAAAGGGCGTACATTTTCTTAATAAATCAAAATAGGTCAAGGCTCCGTAAACAACGGGTTTTCCCAATTAAACATCAAAATTTTCACAAAGGCTCCTTTTTGTTTTTCCCTTTTCGCTCTCGTTTCCGTTAGCAGTAGGCTTTAGATAACACACCCTTTGATTAGACAACAAGTGTGGATCTCATTGAGTACAACGGACGTGAGGGGTGTTAATACCTTGCTCTCGCGTAGTCGCCTCTCGAACCCAAGATTTGGTTGTGAGACCATGTCTTCTCCATTTTTGAGGTTTTCTTCGATCTTTTCCTTTCCCCCCGTCGCGATAAATAATGTTTGGTGGCGAATCTTATGTTATTTTCGCCGGGTGTTTTTCGCAGTTACCACCGAACGTTATTTATCCCAACGGATGGAAAGGAAACGATCGAAGAAAACCTAAAAGAAAGGAGAAGACAAGGTCATCGCAACCAAATCTTGGGTTCGGGAGTCGATTACGCAAGGGGAAGGTATGGGCACACCTCACGTCCGTTGTACTCAACGGGATCCACACTTTTTATCTAATCAAAGAATGTGTTTTCTATAAGTTACTACTAAACGGAAACGAGAACAAAGAAAAAAGAAAGAGACTCGATAGGACATCGCTGCCCTACCCCTACGTATTCCCTCGTACAATGGGAAAGTTAAAGTCAACGTAGTTTGGGAAACTACGGGTGATAGGGGAAGGTTGATCGCCAAGACATCGTCGTCTTGTGCCTATGTATCCTCATATGGTATGAGAAATCAGAGCAAACTTAGTTCGGGTAACTACGAAACCACAGGTTGGTTAAATTTTTTTATGAGTGATGATAAGTTCCCATTTCAGTAGTTAGGGTCGATGCCTGTTTGCGGTAGAACGGAAAAGTAACGTACTCTTTCTAAAAATGAGTTTGAAACACAAATTCTGAAGGATAAAAAGGTTTGACTTTTGTTTGTAAGTTTTAGTGAAGTGAATTAGCTTGGTTTGTGATTCACGTTGCACTAAAGACTACGATATAGGAAGGAATGCGTCACATATCGCCCCTAGACGAGACGTACGCTAAACACTCTAGACAAGAGAGAGGAGACCCATCACTAATCATTTCCCATATACTTAAGGTCGTGGCGCACACCATTCATCGTCTTTATTAAGTGTGTTAGCATTGTTTTGAGATGAGAAGAGAGAAAGACACACGGAAGGTCTAAGGGAAACTCGGTCCTAACGTTGTCATGCAAAGTGGCCCTAAGGTCGGGATGCGAAAGGAAATTCTATCCTAATGTTAGCATGCAAAAGATGGACCTAAGGTTAAGGTTAAAAGGGACTAGCCTACTTGTTATCATGCATAGATTACACTCCTAATGTCTATCCTAATCCAAAATTAATCGAAAATTAAATTGGAATAGGAATCCTAAGGGAGCATGCAAAGGCAAGGCAAAAAGCAAGAAAACAAGGTAAAAACAACAGCTAAAACAGCGCCTCTTGCACAAAACAACAATAAAATCCAGCAAGGCAACACAACAACATTTAACAGCTACTAATTCAGCACAAAAGTAGGTGTAAAAGGCAAGCAGCAAGCAAGCAATATAATAGACAACATGCAAATTAGAATAAGACAGATGTAGAAAGCATGGCAGCAAGCATGTTTAATGCAATCAAGTATGAGCAAGCATCATAATGAACAAATATCATGCAAGAATGGGCATGCATCAACAACCAAACACTATTATTCAACAATATTGCATCATCAAGAATCAACGAGATCAACATGCTTTTCACATCAATTATACAATTAAACGATCATGTGACAAATTGAAACAGAAGCGGATACAAACATGCATCACATTATCCAGCAAAATGATCATCAACAATTAACAATTAACATGATATAAACAATCAAAGCATGTTATCATCACATCAATCAAGCAACATGAACATGTCAAGCATTCAAACAGAAACCAAAATTCACGCGTTGAAAAATCGAGATTAAACAATCAAGCATGATGAAACAAGTCAAGAACAGTCCACACAAATGCATCATATCAATCCATGAAGGTTAGAGGTGGAAAGAAATTAAAACGTGCTTGAAAACAACCAAAAATCACATTATGGTCCAATGTTAATCGTTTAACCATTTGCCTATGAAAACTGGTCAATCGATTAACCACTAAAAATATTAGAAATTGCACTGGTTAATCGATTAACCCGTTTTATACTGCAACTGGTTAATCGATTAACACTGCACCAGAAGCAGAAAAACAACAATTCAAAAGCACTTTCAGCAATGAATTCAATGTGCAATCATCCAAATGATCATGTAATCAATTATGCACGAATTTAACACCAAAAAGTAGTGATCAAACATCAATCAAACTTAATCAAGCATTGAAATCACAAATCACAAAGATCAAAATCACCAAAATCAATCAAAACTTGAAGGTCTACATTGTGATTATTCAAATAAGCTCAAAACAGAATTAGATCTAGAATTAACCAACCTTCAAAGTTGATATTTGCTTTGTTAAGTGTTGATTCACTGCAAATTGATAGATCCAAGATAAAAACCCAAGAAATATTCAAGATCCAAGAGCTTTCTTGCAAGAGAAGTGAAGAACAAGCCAAAATAAGCCAAAATTGATCCAAGAATCACTTATAAACTTGCTTCCAAGATCAGATCCAAATCCAAATGAAAATCAAGTGATGAGTTGAAGATGATGGAGATGAATGATGGAGGTTTAGCTCTAGAATTCAATGATTCCAATGAAGAATCAAATAACTCAAGTGAAAAAAGAGTTGTAATAGAGGTTTTGGAGTGTAGAAAAGTTTAGAGAATTTTGAGAGTAAATTCTCAAGAATGAGTGTGAAATCTGAAATTGTGAGGGTTAATGGTGAGGTATAGAGCAAGTTCAATTAAATAGGCTCTTGGTTATGAGTAGAATTATGGTTTGGAGTGAGGTTGTGAAAATTGGAATGAGATTAGGAATGGAAAATTGGAGGGAAATTGAATTGATTTTGAAAGTTAATCAAAATTTAGAGTGATTTTAGATCCTTATTATGGTGTAAAATCAAATTCACAAGTGATCAAAATAGACCCCAAAAGTGGCAGAATTGAAAATGCACGTTACTGGGTAAAATTTACTATGGTTAATCGGTTAACCACTCACAAATTTTCAAAAATAGCGGCATTTGGAGGGAAACTTGCACATTTGCCCGTTTTCACCCGTTCTGAGCCATGTTAAGCCTCTAAAGTTTGCCCTTGGATATTATAACTGTGAAAATGCTTGAGATAACCTGTGACCTATCTCTTGTGCTGAAAATAACCTGCTGAATAAATAAAATAAATAAATATAATCGGGCATTCCGTTGCTGGGCAAAATAAATGTCGACGCCTCTGACGCTCAATGTTTAAACTTTTGCAATAACAGAGAACCCTAGGCCATGAAAAACCTTGATCCCACGTCTCGAAATCAATGCCATGATATGCAGAAGTGAAAAAATGCATAGAAACATAAGCCAGTAAACCAGAAACGAAGAGGCAAATTTTGGAGTGTTACAGTTAGTTTTTTACTACCAGGAGTGACATCAGTTTCCACCACCTTTGGAGTGGAAGGTTTCTTCACAGTTGTTTATACTGTTTTTGGATGAGGTAGAAAATTGGCGTCAGTACTTTTTGTTTAATTTTTATTTTTCGTGGTTTGTTTGGAGTGATTAGGAGAAAGATCTCCATCATCGGATTCAATTAGATGAACCTCAGGTTCTTTTTTATTTCTCTTTCTTGGTGTCGGAGGTGGTCTCCGACTTCTCTGCAAAAAACGTTATACTTCAGATGTTAGATTGGGAAGACAATATGCAAAGAGAAAAGTATTGAGCATAAAGTTTTACCTTTGTTGTGGTTTTCTTGGAGTTGTCTTCATTTTTTTCTTCGACAGCTTCTTTTTCAATGGGAGTAGGTTTCTTAGCTAGAACTTTTACGGCTGCAAAGAAAATTAATGCAATTAGCATAAGCCGAGTACCAAAATTAAATAAATAGAAATGTATAGAAATAAACGGTGTTGAAGAACCTCTCATTCCATACCTTCATATATTGGAAACTCCATGCGAACGTGTTTTATGCCAATATGAAGGTGGCCTTTGAAATTTTCCAGAGTGTACTTAGTTGGAACCACTCGCTTAGCACACTTTTGGGATTCTTGGAAAAGAATTTTCATAAATTCCCCACAGACGAACCAATATGGAAATGGAGGGCTAAAAGCCACACCAAAATTAGCAGTTGGTAATCGAGGGGATTTTGGAGGATATATATTAAAAGCTAAGTTGTAACGTTGATCAGGTCGAACGTACGAATGAAGTTTTAAGTCCTTTAATTTCTTTGTAAATTTTGCTTTTAAAGTCACTGCTGCTTCGCTAATGGTTCGGCTAAGATCACCTGGCCTGTAGGCAGTTTCAAAGTATTTCTACTATGGTTGGATTTCTTTGATGTGTGTTGAAGTACCTTTCTTCACTTTGTCTTGCACAAGGGCAAAAGCTCTAGTAAGTTGGAGATTGAAGTTAGCTACACCAAAGAATTTTTTAGTGTAATATTCTCTTCACCAATCGCCGAACTCTCTAGTGTAGAGAAAGCATGGTTTGAAGGCTACATGATTGAATTCTGTAAGGTCAGAATACTTGGATAACAAATTAGTGCATTTCGCCTCATTGTGCCACATGTTGTAATGAATCAGTGAGCCTTTTTTAGGAAAAAGAGGTTTGGGTTTGATTTGAATAAGACCAAACTATCAAGATACGAGATTTGGTTGGTAACTGACAAGAGAAATTCGAAGCTTTGAAGGGTTGTTCCTTGAAGCTAACAACCTTGGTGTAAGGAAAGATTCCTAAATGTCAAGAGATTCAGATTCATGTTCCTTCGACTCAGGAGGAAACTTCCTTGTGAACCATTCAGGGCCTACTTTTCCATTAGCAAAAGGGGCCATGTTGGGAGAAAAATTATAATGCTTCGCAAACATCATCACGTAGTTGGTGAAGGTGTACTGAAGATTTAGTCCTTCATCACTAGGAGTCAATAGGGCAAGCCTCATCCCTTTGACCCTTCTATTATTCACTTCGACAAATGCTTAGTTATTGGGATTTCGAGCAGGAAGGGATGCTTCAAAAGTGGATGCTTAGTTATTCCTCTCGTCTTGATTGTCTTCAATGTTGTGACGCCTTCGACAAAGGATTCGTACAGGTTGACCATAATTATTTCACTGAGACAAATGTCATGTCCAGCATGCAGTTGGTTGGCCATGGTCAGGTACCTCTTCGCCACTTAAAGGGACCTTGAGCAGAAAAATAGCACGAGAGCCAAAGGGCCAGGAAGCCAACGTGTTTTTGGTCAGAAACTTTTTTAGTTTCTTTGTCATGGTAGTAAGCTATTTAGGTGGTGAAAGCTACTTTGTTGGTATCGAAACCTATTGAATCATTAGCTAAAAGGGTGGGATTATAATCCACTCTAATAGGTTTAAGGATGGTAATGGCAGCGATATCGAACAAAGTTTGGGTAACCATTCCAAAAGGGAGTTGGAAATTATTGTGGATGTTGTCCCAAAAATAGAGGGAAGCAATAAGCATAGATGGGCAGTAACCTAGCCCCACCT
Source organism: Lathyrus sativus (assembly GCA_963859935.3). Lineage (NCBI taxonomy): Eukaryota > Viridiplantae > Streptophyta > Magnoliopsida > Fabales > Fabaceae > Lathyrus > Lathyrus sativus. The sequence goes on along the minus strand of OZ012736.1, from coordinate 413,942,915 downwards.
TCGATAGTTGAATTAGGTCTAAGATGCCTATGTTTTTCCAAACTTGGGACTTCGCTTTCTCTATTTCTTCTAATCAAGCTAAGTAATCAAAAGGGTCTTTGGATGAAGGACATGACCTAAAAACCCTAAAATTAGTATTCATAAACTCTAAGTTGATTGGGTCTCTAGAAGCTATGGTCGAAGGAGAATCTTGACCATCTATATGTGCTTTCTCATCAATTTTGATCTCCTCATCAGTCCTAGGTTTTAAACTGTTGACTATGGGTTTGTAACGGTGGTAAGCGGGAAAAAATTCCCTAACCTTAATAGGCTCAGCAGCAAGATCATGGAGAGGACCTAACATAGCATGGGTCTTACAAAAACAAGAAGGGAAGTAGTACATGTGATTGGTAAATCATGCGTTTCTCCTCTTCATTTGGAGGTTCAGGGATGTATTGTTAATTTCCAACCATGTTTGGACTTAGCATTCTATGAATTGGAGCGAGTTCTTTGGATTTTTTTGGAGTCTTTGGCATTCTTGCTTGTTTCCTTGGAGATTTTTAAAGTGGAAGCCATTGTTGAAGTAAGTTTGCAGAGAAAAATATTTGAAAGAGATGAAGTTTGAAGAAATACGCTTGAGAGTTCAGAGAGTGAAAAGAGAAAAATTGATGATTTTTTGCTATTTTATATATGGATGAAGTGGAACGGTTACTGTACACGATTACTGTGCAATATTAATGGTGAGAAGAAGCATGAGATGTGTGTCATGTGAAGGTTGTGTGATGATACGGTAGCACTTAAAAATCTGATTCATGATCTTCTAGGGACTAGATGTGTGATGATTGAAAAGATTCACGTATGGGTTTGAGGAGACGTTTGGGGAAAGATGTCATGATGACAATGACGTCATAGAAGTCATAAGGTTTCTGGCGTCGAATATGAGATACTAAGGAAAATTAAAATTTTCTTAAATATGGTTGACTTCGAAGAAGTTAATGTGAAGTTCTATCAAAGTGGTTCTCATAAGGAGACGTGCTTGGACAAAAACTTAGAAATATCTTCTAAGTGTAGAAGGCCACTTTGACGAAGGGATGATTTGGAGCCTTCCTTCGGCAGAAGTTTGAATTTCAAAATATGGGTAGGTAATTGTATTTTGTCCTTATTTGTTTCTCAAGAGACGCGTGGAGAACAATGGCAAAACGAAGGAATGCAGGGCGAAAACGTGTCAACTTTTGGAGAAATGCTCGTTGGAGACAGTTATTTCGACATATTATACATAGGGGTCTTAGTATTAGGATTTCTGGGTGTTCAATTGTTGTACTATACTCAAAATTTACTCAAAGTATCCAAGTTAAAGCGAGAAAAGAGTTACTATTGAGAAATGTACCTTGAAACACCATTTTTTATTCAATAAAAGTTTGTTTTCTTTTTATCAATTGCTCTTTACTGCATTTCTTTTACTTTGGAGTTATTTTCTTGATTGCATTTCTTTTATAAACTTTTACAATATTTAATCTTTTCAACAAACAATTAAAACAATCTTTTTACACTAATGAATGTTGTCGAAGTGTTCATCAATTTTCCAAAAATACATTAATAAAATAGTTATGTCCTCAGGATTCACTGGTTGATCCTGCAAGTAAACCAAAATTTTGTAAGATCAACGGTTGTTTACCAATTCTCATGGTAAACACCTCTCGACTTTGCGTTAGACATAACCTCTGTTGTGTGTGATACATGATGATATTAGACGAAAGTTTGAGTTGTGTATAACATGATTAGAAGAATGCATGTGTTATCAATTGATGAGATTTAATCTCAACAAGACTCCGTTTATATTTTAGTCTTTACTTTATATTTTCAGTCTTTATCTTTTCTGCATTTATTTTTGGTGCCTAAAATATTTCAACCAAACTTTTGCACCACAAGCTTAGAAATGTAAAGACTGTTGAACAACGTTCTTTCCCTTGCACTGATCCCTATGAAGACAATATAAATCCCGTAGGGAATTCCTTCAAAACTAAATTTTTGCTTTTTGCCGCTTTACTACAGTTTGAACAAAATGGCGTCATTGCCGGGGATTGGTGTTTAGATATTGAAGTGCATTGCAATAATTTCTATGTTTTTGAGCTTTTACAGTTGTCTATATTGTATATATTCTTGTTTCCTTTTACGTTTTCTTAAGTATTGTTTAGGGATGAATGATGATAACTTCTTCTAGATTGGTTGCTATTTCTATAAAAGTATCCAATGAAGATTCTCCCAAATCTGGATGGTGATCGTAGGATGTTAAGTGTGTAAATGCAAACAAGGTAAATTGTACCACTTTATAGAATGTTAAAATGATTTAAGAATTTTGTGTTTTGTGCAAATGTGTATTTTTGTTTCATTTTGCAACTTTGTTTGAATGCTTGTTTCTCTTAGGTCCAAAAGCCACAAATTATGAGAAACCCCCATTGTTTACTATATGATAGGATGACTGATAACTTTGTTTAATTTGTTTGATTCATGCTTAATCTTTTGATTATTGTGATTTTATGGAAGCATTAGAAATGATCAAGGAATTTATTTATATTAAGCACAACCGTATCCAAACAGTAACTTACCCGTGAGTAGTGAGTATTCGTTAACACCTTTGAGCCTAAACAGTTTAAATCTCATTTTAGTGATGAACTTGGTTTATGTACATAATTTGGAAGTATAGTTCATCATTGAATTTTGTGAGATTCTAAAAATTTCTTCTTGAACCTTTGCACATTGTTTTAAATTGAATTCCTTGCCATAAAAAGAAAGGAGCATTCACTTGAGGTTTGGTTGTATTTAATTGGGGATAATGAAAAAGAAGAATGGTAGGTTGCTAAAACTTTTGAAAAATTTCAAGCAAGCATGAAGAGAAAAAGTGTGAATGTGATTGTGAAAAACAAAAGAAAAAGAATGCTTGTTTGAAAAATAAAAATAGAGAATGAAATAATTGTGCATAAGAAAGTTTGATAAGGTTTGTAATAAAGGAAAGAAAGTGGTGAATAAAGTTGGAATGTGTAAATAACTTGTATAGTGAATGTCTCTTTTTGCATCGGCAATTTCAATTCAATGACCTTTAGAAATGACCATTTGTTGTGAACCCGACCAAGCTACAACCTTAAAATCCCATAGTGATCTTTTTTATTCCATATTTTCATTTTTGATTGTTAGATGAATGTATGAATTAGATTGTTATTAGCATCGTTTGTTAGGTGACTGAAATTTCCCTACGGTTGCAAACGCGTTAATTTCTTCATTCTTATTTTGAAGAGGAGTGTTAGAGTGATTCAAGTATGAGAATTTAGTTGTTATTTGAACCATTGTATGATATTTGTTTAAAAACTAAATTCTTTGTCATTGTTCGATTCTATTGAGTGGTGAGCATTGCTTGTGCGCATTCTCTTGCTTGGCCAACTCCTATTATTTGAGCAAATTTCTCTTGTTTGAATTTGAACAGTTAATCTTTTCTTGGTTGAATCTTTTTCTTGAGCAAATCCTCTTGTTTGAGCAAATTTCTCTTGTTTTCATGAGGGACAAACTTAGCTTGAGGACAAGCAAAAATATAGTTGGGGAGAGTTTGTTAAGTGCAAATTTTGACTTAAAATGAACTATCTTTCTTGACACTTTTCAAATAATTTCTCATGTTTTTATAGATTTAATTCTTGTTCTTGTGTGATTCTTCAATTATATTGCAAATACCTTTGGATTCTTTAATGTGTATGTTATTTTGCAGAAATTAGGCATAAAATATCAACGATTAAGACACATGTGAATTGGACAAGGACAACAAAGAAGTGAAGAAGAACCAGGAAGTTCAATGTGCGAATAAGAAGCGAATGTCTGTTGTGCGAAGTTGCAGCGAAGGACCAGCAAACCGGCTCTGACTGAAGTCAGTAGCTAAAGGACCCTGAGTTCGCTCTGCGAACTTGTAGCGAGGTAGTTTGCAGTGCGAAGAATTACTCGCATAACAAACTTCAGATATTTCTCAATGGCAGTTTAACTGTTCAGAGGCACTTCAAGTGCCTAAAAGTATGTTCACAGGGCGAAGAAAGGGTTCGCAGTGCGAACATGACAGGTTTTTGTTTTACTATATATGTATTCTTCTTGCTTTTTAGAAAACAACTTTCATATATTATATTTTTCACATCAGAATTTTATCTCTCTTCATTTCAAATATATTCTAGGAAGAGAAACTCAAACCCTAAGGGGAGAAGGTAAGATCTTCAATCTCTTGTTAGGTTTGAATGTAGTCTTTTGATACCTTATATATTTCATCTAAATCATGTATTATGAACTATTTTTGATTCTCTATGATGTTGTCTTTGATTTCTTATTTGTTGGTCTTGACAAAACCTTTTTAAAATCTTTGATCTAAGATCCTCTTCTATCAATGAGCAAACTTTTGACATGGTTTTGTGAGTTGATATTCATTTGCATCACATTTATTTTATTTTGTTGATTAAGTAGCATGAGTATGATCAATACGGTAAAGACTGTGATAACACTTGACAAACGGTATTGCGAGGATGCGTGATAATAGTGATGAAGAACGATGTTCGCATACATTTGGCAGATTAGGTGAATGCATGTAAAAAAGGGTTAATCATGTGTACGTATTTTGATCATGGCATTATATATGAATCAAATCATTAATTTGATATGGATGTTATAGTAATATATGTTGGGTCTAAACTCTAGACATAGATTTAGGTTTAACATTCTCATGAGTATCAGTTCTTAATGCTTTGTGTTGGTTTCGTTGCGTGAGATATCACCGATGAGACAATATGGTTGACCTCACGACTTTGCGTTAGACATAACCTCTATTGTGTGTGATACGTGATGATATTAGATGAAAGTTTTAGTTGTGTATAACATGATTAGTAGAATGCATGTGTTGTCAATTGATGAGATCTAATTCCAACAAGGCTCCGTTTATATTTTAGTCTTTGCTTTATATTTTTAGTCTTTACATTTTCTGCATTTATTTTTGGTACCTAAAACCTTTCAACCAAACTTTTGCACCAAAAGCTTAGAAATGTAGAGTTCGTTGAACGACGTTCTTTTTCTCGCACCGATCCCTGTGGAGACGATATAAATTCCGGAAGAAATTCCTTCAAAAATAAATTTTTACTTCTTGTCGCTTTACTGCAATTCGAACATATACTTACCCACCGTTTTCGCTATCTGCTCAAAGAAAGAGAAGTTACATGCATGGCATGGAATTCCATACCATCTCAACCACGTAACCCTCTCCTTATCAACATCTCTTGCCTTCCATTCTCTAATCTCCGAAAACCACTGCTACCACCATGATTCCGCCTCTCTGATAATATCGTAGATTTTTCCGACTTCGCTTTCCTCCAATAAACACATATTTGCACTCAAAGGTATAACCTTAATAGCGAAATAACCTTCCATCTCAAAACTATTTTGAATGTTGTAAGACATCCCATAATTGATAACTACTTCCACAAAGGCCTTCTTAAATCTCGCAATGTCCTCTGTCCTCAGGGATAAATTGTAAATAAACAGGAATCTTTCAAGGTAAAGGAATAGACTCAGTATTAGAGTTATTCACTACAGCTGCAAAGCAACGATCCCCTACCTTCACATCAAACCTACATAACCCCATTTGCTTTCAATGCCAGCTCTCCCATTCAGCGCGTGTTTCCTATTATTTTGAGCATTTTATATCATAGTATGGCATTTAGGTAATATGTTTTCAATAGTGTGGCATTATAGTAAAAGCTCCAGCAAAAGATTGATATCAAATAATGTTTGATTAAAAATTTTAATTTTAATTTTGTTAATTTCATGAAGTTGACATTTAACGTTACCAATTATTTGCAATCTCGATAAACAAAGTTTGGCTTAATCTTATTCTAGGATATCAGAAAGACAAACTTCCTAAACAAATTGTTTAGAGTGCACAGCAGGTTAGAGATACATGTTCTAAATTTTCCACATACAGCAATAAGTTAAATATATATTTGATTTAACTTATAGAAAGTTATTTCATATTTCACATATAAGAAGTTATTGCTTCCACCTGATGAAAAAAGCAATTTCAACACAAAATCAGATCATAATCATGATTTTCGAAAAGCAAAACAAAATTTCACTTACAAGAAGTTAGAATCCATCCCTCATCGCTCCATCATCACGGAAATGGCAACCTGAAAAGATCAAACGAATTCTATAAAGCACTGACACAGATAGTCGACACATGTGTCAGTGTCAGGTCGTGTTAGAGTCAGACACACATCGATATAAAGTGTCAATGTTACACACATGGACTACCCACGGCTATGGAGGAACCGGATTCGTGAATGCGATAGATTTCTTACCCTAACTTAAGATATGTGTCAGATGAATCATCTTCAAGAGAAGGTCCACTATTGCAGCTGCATACATTATTCATGGACTCACATGACACAATTTCCTGCATGGTAGCAACATCCAAGTCCCCCAAGAGAGGATTTTTTCCCTTAAAAAGCATAGCCATCTGAGAGAAACCTTGGTAACATCAAAATCAAAGAAAATATCATATGAACAATTCAAATGAAACGATGAAATTCTTAATTCTCATACCTTTTGCTTTAAATGGTTGTTCTCCTCTTCTAACTTGACACTCTTTTTTATCACATGATAAAAAAAAATGCAAAAGAAATTTCAGATAGTAGTAAAATTTATACACTTAATTATAAAAATAAAACATTCAACCGTTTCAAACAAACCTTTATCTGAAGTGCACCAATCTCATTCATAATTCTTTTTTCCTGAATTTAAAGGTTATAATTTATCATTAGTATCTTCAGTATTATAAAGCAATAGCGCACACAAGCAATCGTATATTTTATACTGAGTCCGAGTCTGAGCACGTCTTTAAAAGTGTGTAAGACAGATTACTACACATGATTTAAAATTTGATACCTTCATTTCAAACACACGCTTGAGTCCTGTTTCGAGTGTTCTCTCCAATTGCTGCAGCTCCTCTAAGTTTAATCCTTCAACATCTTCTCCTTTCAAGCCACTTGTGAAAACAAAGAAATACAGAATTTTATGCACAAACCTTAAATTTTTTTTTTTAATTTTAAATCTTTCATTTTAAAAAATTAAGAAACCTTAGTTGTTGGGTTTTATCAGCAAATTCCTTTTGCAATTCAGCTGACATGCTTTTCTCTACCTGAAATTAGCAAGCAAAAATAAATTAAAGCAACAATGTTTATGACTAACTAATTTATAAATATTTTTAAAAAGTATATATATTAGAACATGTTTTTTATACTTACCTGCAGTTGTAGAGTTTTGTCCAATTTGTTGTTTTGTTGGGAGTGCTGATTATACCTTGTAATTATGTCCTTCATACTTTATCAAACCAAAATAATAATTAAGCATGACGAATATAAGAGGTAGGTTAAGCATGATATCAGACATAATATAAATAAACATTTTGTGAAAGGATGTTTAATTAATAGCCTTTACACTATTTCATCATCTTAGAAAGGGTGAAGCAAGGTAGAGAATTCAGATGTAACAAAATTGATTGTGTTGTTAGTAATCTCAAAGTTAGTTAGATACTTGGTTGGTGTGCAAGTAACTAATGAACAAATATTCTAACATTGTAATTATTTTGAGTTAATGCAATTATTCTCCTTCCTCTTCCAATTTTCATTTCTCTTTAAATTGTGCAAAGTGTGTGTGAGAAAAAGAACAAACCTCGAGCAAATTTGAGTGGGCGTGTGAACATTACCAAAGAGATTGGTGTTTATGTTTTGTCCGAGTTTCTTGGTTCTAACATCTGGTATTTAGAGTCTGGTTTGGATTCTTGGCAGATCTTTACAATAGCCTCTCATCCAAATGGTCATTTCCCTACTAATCTTCTCATATTGAATGGAAAGAATTACAACACTTAGTGCAAGCAAATGAAGGTGGTTTTTTGCTATTAAGATGTGTGGGATCTTATAAAGAATGGAGTGACACTAACCAGTGATCATGTCGTTGATGATCAGAAGAATACTCGTAAAGAATTGAAGAAAAAGGATTATAAAATCCTCTTTATAATTCATCAATGCATTGATCTGGATGATTTATAATTCAACGAAGGAGACATGGAATATCTTAGAAAAGTCATTTGGTGGTGATGATAAAGTGAAGGGAGTGAGGTTACAGACTCATAAAAGATTGTATGAATTGCATCGGATGGAAGAAAATGAGCGCATATCTTATTTCTTCACGGGGGGTGACTAGGTTGATAAATCAAAACAAGACGTGTGGTGAAGTGATAACAACCAAGTCGATAGTTGCAAACATTTTGAGATCTCTACTTCCAAAATTTGATACATAGTGGTAGCCATGGAAGAATCCAAGGATCTATCAAGTTTGACAAAGGAAGAACTGGAAGGGACCCTTGAATCACATGGGCAAAGAATGGTGGAGAGATCTGCGAGCAAAAGAAAAATTGATGTAGCATTGCAAGCATAATCTGGGAGAGATAGAAAGGGTAAAGGAAAATGGAATGAAATTAGAGGTAGAAGTTGATACGATAATTTAAATGCTAGAAGTCACCAACAAGAAGTAAGTTCATCGAATCAAAAGTAAGTTGTAAACCAAGGAGGTCATAGAGGTGGTTTTGTCAATAGAGGAAGATAAGGAAGAAATAGGCTTAACAAGAGTAACATCTAATGTTACAATTGTCAAAAAAAATTCCATTTTGCTGATGAATGTTTCGCAAACAAGAAGAATCAAGAAGATGATGCAAAACTTGCAAAACAAGATTATGAAGATATGTTGCTCGTGGTGACAACAAAGAAGCAAGAGAAGTGTAAAGATAAATGGTATTTAAACTCAGGATGTTCATCCCATGTGACTGGTAGGACAGATTGGTTTATCAACATTTGCAAATCCATGAAGAACAAAGTGAAGTTTGCAAATGATAGCACCCTAGAAGCTGAAGGCATTGGTGATGTCTTGATCACGTGGGAAGATGACAAGCAACCAATTATCTTAAATTTATTGTACATTCCAGGTATGAAGAGAAACTTGATAAAATTGGCCAACTGATTGAAAGGAATTACAAAGAGTTAATATAATACCCAATGATGAGAATACATGACTCAACTAGTAGGGATGAATAGCTATTGCACTATAGGCTTGGTCATCTCAACTTTAGGGATATCAGTAATCTAAAGAGGAAGAATATGGTTTCAGGCTTGCTTGAAATTCAAATTCTTAGTGAAGTGTAAAGAATGTGTGCAGGACAAGCAACATAAGAATAGCTTCAGCAAGTATGCAACAAGCAAGTCTAGAGCTTCTCTTGAAGTCATATACTCATATGTGCGTGGTCTTATCTAAGTTGATTCAATTGGAGGTAACAAGTATTTTGTTACATTTATAGATGACTACAATAGAAAATTATGGACATACTATATTAAGAAGAAAAGTGATGTGATTGAAGTGTTCACTAAATTCAAATCCATGGTGGAAAGGTAAAGTGGTTACAATATCGAGACTTTGAGGACTGATGGTGGAAGAGAATATGTATCAATTGATTTTGATGCATTATATGAAAAAGAAGGTATTCTGCATGAAGTGGTGCCACCATACACACCTCAACAAAATGGGATTGCAAATAGAAAGACCAAGACCACCATGAACATGGTGAGAAGTATGTTAAAGGAAAAGCATCTTCCTAATGAGCTATGGGTGAGGTTCTTTCCATTGAAACATATATTGAATAGATTCCCAACCAAGATGCTAGAAGGGATCACACCTAGAGACTGTTGGTTTGGTATTAAGCCAAGTTTAAACAACTTGAAGGTATCTGGATCCATTGCACATAGATATGTGTCTAACCAATTGAGAATAAAGCTTGATGAAAAATCAATCTAAATGATCTTGATTGGATATTATTCAACTAGTGGCTACAAGTTGTTTGATCTTGTGAATAGGCAAATAGTGACCAGTAGAGATGTGGTTATAGATGAACAGAAATAATGAGACTCAAACAAAAATGTTAAGAAGGATTCAGTCAGAATCATGTATGAAGAACCAAGTTGTTAAACTGAGATGGAGACTTAAGCATATACAAGCAAGATTCAAGTAGGCACCAACAGATCTCAAAGAACTATAAACATGCTAGCCATATTACAAGACGGTGTGGTCATATCAGATGATATGGTCAATGATGAAGGTGAACTAGTAAACTATGCTTTTTATGCAGATATTGAGCCTGTAAATGTGAGTGATCCATAGAAGGATCCCAAGTGGATGAATGCTATGTTAGAGTAGCTGAAATCCATAGATTTCAACAAAACTTTGTATTTGTTATGTGGCTATCTACTAGTAATTGCAGTTGTATGTCGTATTGAAAGGTAATTTAGTATTTTAATATGTTGTCTATGTGGTCTTAGTATTTGAGTATAAATAGACTAGTGGTAACTGTCATTTATTTTATCCATCTATCTTTCATAAAGCTTTTGTAGCCGTCATTGTAGAGCAATAAATATATTCTCTTATTCTTATTGTTTTCATCACATTGTGCACTAGCTATTGGTATCAGAGCTTCGGTTTGGATCCATATAGAAACACAGGAAACACGAGTGAAATGGTGAGGCGTTGTATGATTGATTTCGTTTCTTGAATTCGTGTTAAATAATCGTAACAGAATCACATTTTCTGATTCTGCGGGATTCGGAAACACTGTGTTTAGTGAGATCTAAGTGACTTGAACAAGGTTGAAGGTGAACAAAAATGGTAGTCTAAGCACCAAGCTTCTAGTGTTTGATAGCAAGAACTGGAATTGTTGGATGATTCAGATGCGTGTGTTGTTTGGCACTCAAGATGTTCTTGATCTCGTCAACAAGGGTTACATTTTAGTTGCACTTCTACAAAGTGTAACTGATGCGTAGAGAAATACTCAGTGTGATATGAGGAAGAAAGATCAGAAGGCGTTGTTCTACATCCATCAGTGTGTGAATGTGAACGTGTTTTAGAAAATCGCTAATTCGACCGGTGAAGGCTACGTGGGACACACTAGTTAGGTGTTATGGTGGTGACGCATCAAAGAAGAAGGTGAAGCTTCAGTCTCTATGAAAGAAGTATGAGAATCTCAACAAGAAGGACAACAAGAAGGTATCTGAGTACATCTCCAGAGTGATTCTTATAACTAATAAAGATGAAAGCTTGTGGAGAAATCCTTTCTGAAAAGTAATCATTGAGAAGGTATTGAGATCCCTTACTCCTCAGTTTGATTACATTATAGTAGAAATAGAACATTCTAAGGATCTAGACACCATGAGAATTGAAGAGCTGCAAAGCAGTCTAGAAGCACAAGAGTTGCGTTTGACTGAGAAAACTTCTGAAAGAGAAGTAGAGTAGCAGACTCTAAAAGTAGTTTTTGGTAATAAGCATCAAAAGCAATCTTGGTCAGAGTCCAGGAGAAGATCTGATGGTGTTCAGAAGTTAGAAACCTCAACTTCGAATATGCAGAAGAATGCTCAGAAGGGAAAAAGAGGTATGACAAGAAGAAGATCTAGTGCTACTGTTGTAAGAAGTTTGGCTACTTCGCTGTTGATTGCTGGTCAAACAAGGAAAGGAAGTCAGAAGAAGCAAACATATCCAGAAGAGATTTTGATGATGAATATGTGCTACTGATGGCTTCTGAATCTGATGATACGAATTTGATAGACTGGTGGTATATGGGCATTGGCTGCTCAAATCATCTTACTAGAAATAAGAAATAGCTGGTTGACTTTGACTCTAGAAAGAGGACAAAGATCAGATGCGTTGATGATAAATACCTCAACACTGAAGGTATGGGAAATGTTATAGTTGTTCTGAACATTGGGAGAATAGCATTGATTTAGAATCTGTGGTATGTACCTAGCATGAAAAGCAATCTGATGAGTGTAGGGCAACTAATTGAGAAAGGTTTTTCATTACCATGAAGGACAGTCTTTTGAAGCTTTATGGCTGTAATTAGAAGCTGATTATAGAGTCAAAACAGGGAATGAATAGAACATTCAAGGTGAATGTCAGAACTGCAGACTCTAAATGCCTTAGTGCAACAAGTGTTATGAAGGAAAGTGAGCAGTGGCACAGAAGATTTGGTCATCTGAATTTCAGAAGCTTATGGCATCTGAATTCGAAAAAGCTGGTACATGGAATTCCTACAGTTAAAAAGCCTGAGAAGTCATGCAAAGTGTGCATGGAAGGAAAGCAACCAAGATTTCCATTTGCATCAGAAGTAGCTTCAAGAGTAAAGCATGCCTTGGGAGTAGCACATTATGATATGTGTGGACCATTTCCAGTAGCATCGATTGGAGGAAACAAATACTTCGTGTCATTTATTGATGAGTTCACAAGGATGATATGGGTATCCATTATAAAGTTCAAACACGAGGTGTTTGCTGAATTCAAGAAATTCAAAATTAAGGTTGAGAATCAGAGTGGTCAGACTCTGAAGATTCTCAGAATCGATGGTGGAAGTGAGTATAACTCCACTGAGTTCAGAAAGTTTTATGAGGAAAATGGAATTTAGCATGAGGTTACTGCTCCTTATACTCCTTAACACAATGGTTTTGCTGAGAGATAAAATCATACTTTGCTTGATATGACGAGAAACATGCTGAAGGAGAAAAAGCTTCCTCACACCTTATGGGGAGAAGTTGTTGCCACCGCAGCATATGTGCTCAACAGATGTCCAACGAAGAAGCTGAAGGAAATAATTCATATTCAGAAGTGGATTGGAGACAAGAAAAGTATTATCCATTTGAAGGTGTTTGGTTCTGTATGTTAAAAACATGTTCCAGAAGCCAGAAGACAGAAGCTGGATGATAAAAGCAACGTGATGTTATTGGTGGGGTACCAGAGTATAGGTGCGTACAAGCTTTATTTTCCAGAAACTAATAAAGTCGAATTCGGAAGAGACGTCATTGTAAAGGAATCAAAAGCATGGGATTAGAATAAGTCTCAATCCAACTCTGGTATGAGAACTTCTGAAGAAAAGTCAGAATTAAAAGTTTCTGAAAGATGAGTCAAAAGCTGGAGAAGATTCTGAAGCTAGAGTAGACTCTGAAGGCAGGTCTAACTCTGATGGTGATTCTGACTTTGAAGGAGACTCGAAAATTGAAGATGATTATGATCTAAATTTTGATGGTGGTTCAGATTCTGGTGGAGATTCAGATTCTGAGAATATTCCAGACTCTAAAAGTGATCAAGGTTCTGGAGGAGGTCAACCTTCTAAAAGAGAAGCTCATACATATAGAACTTTTGGGGTTCCAGCATCTGAAGGAGATTCTGAACGAGGTCAAAGTCCACAGAGATTCAGAAACATCCCGAGAAGATTTTCAGAGTATGACATGCTACGAAATACTGAAATAGACTCTGAGGGAGAGGTTACTCAGTGTGCCATGGTAAACTTTGAACCAGTAAGTATAGAAGACGCCCTCAAGAAGAAAGTTTGGTTGAAGGCCATGAAAAAAGAACTTGAGGCTATTGAAAGAAACAAGACTTAGAAGTTGACTAAGCTTCCAAAGGACAAGAAAGCCATCAGCGTCATATGGATTTTTCAAGGTGAAGTTAAAACCATATGGATCAATTGGCAAACACAAAGCGAGGTTAGTAGCAAGAGGATTTCTACATAAACCTGGGTTGGATTATTCTGAAGTGTTTGCAGCTGTAGCGAGACATGAAACAATCTGACTGGTGGTTGCAATAGCTGCTAACAGGAATTGTCCTCTGATTCATTTAGATGTGAAATATGCATTTTTGAACTGTCCATTACAAGAAGAGGTATACGTGTCACAACCTTCTAGAGTTGTTAAAAAGAATCAGGATGGGATGGTGTACATATTACATAAAGCTTCGTATGGATTGAAGCAAGCACCCAGAGCTTGAAATCTGAAGATTGATTCATTTTTTAAGGAGAAAAGGTTTAAGAAATGTAAGTTGGAGTACGGTGTTTTCGTTCAGTATACCTCTGAATGCAATATGATTCTGGTGTGTCTGTATGTTGATGAAATATTGCTGACATAAAGTTCTGAACAAGAGATAGCTAAGTTCAAGAAGGTGCTGATGAACGAGTTTGAAATGACTGACCTCGAGAAAATGACATATTTTCTAGGGATGGAGTTTATGTACTCTAGGAAGGGTGTCATTTTGCATCAGCTGAAGTATGAACTTGAGCTTCTGAAAAGATTTAAGTTGCATAATTGTAAGGCTGTTGTCACACCTTCAGAAACCAATCACAAATTGGATTCTGATTCTGAAGGTAGGGATGTGGATGTTACAACCTTCAAACAGTTGGTTGGTTCTCTGAGATATATGTGTAATACCATACCTAATATCTGCTATGTAGTTGGAACGGTTAGTAGGTTCATGAGTAAAACTAAGTGATCTCATTACCAAGCTACTGTCGAGATTCTAAGGTATATCAAGGGAACTCTAAAGTATGGAATGATATTCCCTTTTGGAAGAAATACTAATTTAGAGCTGATGAGTTACTCAGACTCTGATTGGTGTGGAGATAGAGTTGATGGGAGAAGTACTTCTGGATACTTGTTTAAATTTCTAGGAGGTCATATGTCTTGGTGTTCCAAGAAAAAACCTATTGTTGCATTATCAATGTGTAAAGCTGTATGACTTTTGAATTTACTGCTGGATTTGAAGATCAAAGTAAACAAGCCTCTGAACCTAATGATTGATAACAAGTCTGCAATCAATCTTGCCAAGAACCTAGTTCTGCACGTGAGAAGCAAGCACATTGAGACAAAGTATAATTTTCTTAAAAGTCAAGTCCAAAATGGAGAGCTAGAAGTTGTGCACTGTAGCACCCAGAAGTAGCTAGCAGGTGTTCTGACAAAGGCTATCAAGAGGGATCAGTTACACCACTTAAGGGATGGAATTGGTGTTGTTAGTTTTGATTAGGAAATCCTAAATTAAGGAATGGTATTGAAGAATAATTTAGTATTTTGGTATTTTATCCATCTATCTTTCATACAGATTTTGTAGCCGTAATTGCAAAATAATAAATATATTCTCTCATTCTTATTGTTTTTATCATCTTGTACACTAACATGTCGCCCTATTGAAAGCAAATGGGAACATGTCTCGCTATTCATGTTGGTATTTTTCAGGAAGGTGGATCTTCCACTCTTAAGCAAACTTAATTATATGGATTACAAGATAAAGGTTTACCCTTTCATGGCATTTGATGGTTATTCCGATTTTTTTCAGAAAGCATTGAAATGTATCAAGTATTTTTTGAAGGCATGATATTAGAAAAATAAAAAATATGGGTAGGCAAAACAAGGTTGTACAAGGGAATTTGAATATATTACATCTAAAAGATGAAGCAAAAACACCTTCACGATTCAAAGATCGTAGAACTTTTCTTTCCTATTCATAAATAATTATAGTATTCAATGACAACAATTTAGATTGAGGACATGTTTGTTTGGATTTTTTTAATAATTTTTATAGTGTTAACTTAATTTTGAGTGCAAATAATTTTTTTTATAAAATTTTTAAATAAAAATTTTGTTTAAATAGTTATTTTTTAAGTGTTATTTTAGATATTTCATCATTTTATTATAAAAAATTATATCAAAAATTTTTTTTAAAAAATCACTTAGTTTTAAAGTTATTTCAAATAACTTTTTAGAAAAAATAATTTTTGTGATTCAACTATTAAAAAAAATGTGATTTCGATTATTTTTTAATCTTTAATAATACGTATTCATGTCATAGGATGTTAAAGTTAGTCTTTCAATTTTAAAAAGTAAATATAAAAAAAATTATAATATTTAAAAAAAAAAAACATTTTTATAAAATTCATATTTGAAAATAAAGAAAAAATTCTACTTTGTTTTAAAGTTAAAACAAACATGTATGTGAAGATTATGCTAATTTGAAATATTTTCATTATGCAATTACGCGTAGGAGGTGAAATAGTGTATGGCATGATACACCAGATTGCTTGCCAAATAAATGACACTCTAATTATCACAATGCGACGAAATTTCACCTTGCTCAACATCCAATTCTCTCGCGAAGCATGTAAGCCTTAAGACTTCTTTGGAAGCTTCAAGTGTCGTTATGTACTCTGATTTAGTTGTTGATATGCTCATTATGAATTGAACCAATTATTTCAAACAAATAGGTCCTCCTGCTAAAGTAAATACATACCATGTTGTAGACCTTTTATCATTCATATCACCAACATAATCAAAATCAACATATCTTGAAACTGAAGGATCACTCTATTCACTGCAAAACATGATACCTTGGTCCATTGTACCCTTCAAGTATCTGAAAAATCAACTTTATTGCTCTCCAATGACGCTTGGCCAGTTTGGACATAAACTTACATACTTGACTTACAACTTGTGGCAAGTATGGTCTAGTGGAGACATAATGTACATTAAACAACCAACAACACTGTCATAAGGAACCTTTGACACATACTTAGCTTTTGCATTTGTATTTTGAAACTTATCCATAAGAGTTTAATGTGATTCGCCAATGGAGTAATCGCAATCTTTAAATTACTCATGTCAAACTTGTCTAGCACCTTTTCAACATACTTTTCTTAAACATCCATAATTTTCTAGCACTTTTATCCCTGTGAACTTTTATACCAAAAATCTTCTTAGCAATGCTAAGTCATTCATGTCAAACTCCTTACTCATCATGATTTTCCATTCATTTACGACATGTAAATGATTATCCACAATTAACATATTAACAATATACAATGATAAGAAAGTAAAAGAACCATCATGAAGGCTCCTCACCTAAACACAACGAAAATACTCACACCTTCAGTAACCAATCTGAAGCATGTTAGAATCAAAATGCATGTAACATTGCCTTGGACACGACTTAAAACCATACAAAGATCTCTTCAATTTGCAAAATAGTCGGTCATGTTCAGTGTCATTGAATCCCACTAGCAACTCCAAGTAAATATTTTTCATCTAGATTAGCATGAAAAATATTATCTTCACATCCATTTGCTCTTGCTCGGAATGTCTGTCCCAATTGTATACCAATGCTAACACTAGCTTGATACAAGTATGTTTGATGACCGAAGAGAAGATCTTATCATAATCAATCCCATTTTACTGTGAGTACGCCTTTGCTACAAGAATAGTCTTGAACTTTTCCCTTTCTTTTTCTGCTATTGTTGGTTTTCTCTTGAACACACTGATGGTCATTTTTCCTTTAAGATGTTGAACAAACTCTCATGTTTGATTTTTCTTCAATGACTCTATCTCTTCCATCATTGCACTCATCCATTTATCTTTCTCATAACTAGCTATAATCTCTCGAAAGGTAAAAGAGTCTCCAAAACCAAAACCAATAACAAGTGCATAGTCTTTATAACCTTATTTTTATGGTGGTTTGATTGAACCACGTCATATCTTTTAGTAAGTTTTTGACCATATTTTGTACCCCACTAATGCACTTGAATGATTGGGGTAGAACAATTCTAAGTGTGTACTAAATTAATTTGATCTACAAGAAGCGTGATAAAACTTGTGATGCTCATAGTTTGTAAGGTGCAAATGCCCCCTAACTTTAATCAAAAGTAGTTGATTTTATTATAGAGTTTAATAGTTCAAAGTCCAAAGCTATTGACTTCAAGAGGCTTATCGTAGCCGCTATGTCCTCTTCAATATCATCTCTTGAGTTTGCGTTATTTAATCTCATTATACTTAAATTGCATAAAATATGTGTAATTGATTTTAGTATAGAGTTTAATATCTGAAAGTAATATTTATTTGTATTTATATATTAATTTAAACAAGGTGTTGACAGTTATAAATAAATAAATTAAAAAATATATAATTCTTTATTATTATTATTATTATTATTATTATTATTTGAATGAATTATAATTTAAATGTTACAAGTGATATATTTTATACTGCAACCAAAATTATAAGTATACCCTAGTCCTTCTTATATGACTAATACTCAACACTAGTGTTTTATTAATATATAATTTTTATAGTTAGATCTAAATTGTTTAGGTTGAAAGATTTGGTTGATGTGATAGTGTATCTTATAAAGAAAAGAAAAAAGAGATTTTTTAATCCGAATTGAAGTTAACATTTTTAATAGTTTTAATAAAATAACTTTGAAGACAATGTAATCATATAAGTAATAAAAAATTTCAATTGACTACAAGATTTTTTTGGCATACTAGATTTCAAGAATTTAGAAGCCTTGAATAAATGAAAAGATTTTTTTTTGGCAATATATGACCAGTTTTTGTCTTTTTAAAAAATAATTTTATGTGAAACAAATTCAAAAAATTTTATATTATTTAATTTTTTAAACTATTTCAAATAATTTTTTATAAAAATTATTTTTAAAATATATATATTTTTTAAATTACGATTTCGATCATATTTTAATCTTCAATAATATATGTTTATGTTATAGAATGTCAAAATTAGTCTTTCAAATTAAAAAAAAAAAACAAATATAAAAAAATTTATAATATTTTTAAAAAAATAATATTATAAAATCCATTTTTAATATAAAAAAAATCTTATTTTTTTAAGATAAAATATACAGACCCCTAAAACAAACTAGATTTATTTTTAAAAAAATATACCTATCTAAATACTTTAAAATTCTATTTCTTTTCACCATTTTATATATTGATTTTCCTTTTTTTTTTTTTAAGACACTCCATCCACATAGTAAAAACTGTGTACCTTCTCACCTAGCCCTATTTTGCCGCAAGTCATATCAATACTACCCTTACATCTCATAAATGAAAAAGTTTCAATAAACCATAAACTATTATTATTATTATTATTATTATTATTATTATTATCATTATTATTATTATTATTATCATATTTTAAAAAGAGAAAAAGTAGAAAATAGTAATTAATATTACCGTACGTACCTTGAACTGCAACACTCATAGAGTTTCCCAGTTGTTGAGAAAATAATAAGAGCAACTTCTGCATCACACAACACTGATAACTCCTCAGCCTTCTTGAAGATTCCTCTTCTTCTCTTCGAAAATGTCACTTGCCTTGCTGTTGCATTATCTATTTTCTTTATCTTTATCTTCTGCCGAGCCATTGATTAACCTTTCTCTGCTACATTCAAAATAATCAAACTCTTTTTCCATTATTTCGTATATAATACACATAAATAAATCATCTAGTATTTATTTATTGATTAAGAAAATGAGATTTATATATGATGTATAATATTCGACCAATATTTGACCAAAACCCTAGTTTCAGATCTGGAAATTATTCTATTAATATAAACAAAGAGGAATTGAATAATAAATATAAAGATGTTGTTGCTAATAATAGAAAGAAAAGATGAAAGAATTGAGAAGAAGATAGAGAAAGAGAGAAAAGGAAAGGAAATGGAAAGAAAGAGAAAACCTGATTAGAATGGTGTGGCTGAATTTGCTAGAAAGGAAAGGGGTGTCTTCCCAAATATAGCTAATAAAGAATCTTACTTTCCTTCTTTGTTACTTACATAAATATCTTCTGAAATTTGTACCATATTTTGTTTTTTGCTGCCTAAAAAGTCTCGATTAACTCAATAAGTCAAAAATTATAAATACCATTTCTTATTCTATTAATAAAAATAATTATGTGACCATTATATGATATTTTACAAACTATACCATTATTTTGTGTGATTACATATATGCCCCTATGAATTTAGCACTTGATTTTCTATGTGTGACACTGAAACTCTGTGTACTCTCTCACACGCACAGTGTTTTAAAAACTGGACCGGACCGGTCGGTCGGACCGGAAACCGGCCTAGTAACTGGTCTAGTTAACTATTTTGATCGTCTGTGTCATTAAATCAGAAAAAATTAGATTGGGTCGGAAAAACCGAATTTAGAGTTGGACCGATTCTAATGTATTTTTTATTTTTTAATTAAAATTTAAATACAAAAATTATAAAAATTAAAAAAAATTGTTTAAAATTAGATTATGTTGTAATTATTTTATAATTTTGTATTATTTTGTTATGTGTGATACATTTGTTTAAAATTTGAATTTAAATTATGAACTTGTGAATTTATGATATGATATTTTTAAAAAATTTAAGTATTAGTTATATTTTTTTAGAAACTGAATCATCCGGTTTGACCAATTTTATATTTATATAATGACAGGTCTATTCAACCGAGTTATCCGGTTTAATCCGATTTAGTCATGCGGTTCGACCAGTAACCCAGTGGTTCGACCGATAAACCAATAACCCAATATCTTCACTGATTCGATGACCCGTCCAGTTTTTAAAACACTACTCTCACTTAATAAGTTTGTCCTGTAAATATAACACATGAGCTCCTGGTATTCTCTCTTCTCATTCTTTTTATCTCTTTTCAAATTTTTATAATTGCATCTCCTTTATGAAATCCAATTTGATAAAAAGAGATGAAATTCATTAAAAATATATATATTGTTTGGTTTTCTTGAAGTCAAAGCTTTATAAACATACGTTTGATGTTTACTTGGATTTACGTTTTAATATTTTTTAGAATTTGGGTTTATGTTTTAGAAATATGTACTCGAAATTAATATTGAAAATAAATTGGAGATATTTATTGAAGTTTTATCCATTATAATTTATGCTTAGAAACAACTGGATTATGCCTAGAAACATCATAAGGAAGATGACGATGCTACAAATATTTCTGTTGTAAATAAATATAAAATTGCAGTTAAATATGTTAAGAATTCAATTCACGCATGTTTCATCCTTAACGCATGCTTTTTATTAAAGAAATTCTTTAACTTATAACAAGAAATATATATATATATATATATATATATATATATATATATATATATATATATATATATATATATATATATATATATATATATATATATATATATATATATATATATATATATATATATATATATATATATATATATATATATATATATATATATATATATATATATATATATATATATATATATATATATATATATATATATATATATATATATATATATATATATATATATATATATATATAAAACGTATTATATGAGAATGTCATTTCTATATTATAATATGAAAACTAATTTGAACCATTAAATTTTAAAATAAATGGTAGAGATTATGTGTCCGTTTTTTTATCTCCATCATTTATTTTAATAATAGAGGAGAGAGAAAAACAAAAATCACACATAATATGTATCGTTTATTTTAAAATCTAATAATTCAAATGCATACTCATATTCTCAGATAAAAATAACATTCTCATATGATATATATATATATATATATATATATATATATATATATATATATATATATATATATATATATATATATATATATATATATATATATATATATATATATATATATATATATATATATATATATATATATATATATATATATATATATATATATATATATATATATATATATATATATATATATATATATATATATATATATATATATATATATATATATATATATATATATATATATATATATATATATATATATATATATATATATATATATATATATATATATATATATATATATATATATATATATATATATATATATATATATATATATATATATATATATATATATATATATATATATATATATATATATATATATATATATATATATATATATATATATATATATATATATATATATATATATAATTGATTTATATATATTTGTATAATTTTTTTTCATAAAATACATGTACATTTTTTCTCTTTAATGTATTATACTTTTTTTGGAATTAAATTTAAATATAAAAGATAACAAATTTTTTATTTTATTAGAATATATTAGTCTTTAATTATTTATTTTATAGTAAACTAACATCCAGACGAGTACTCGCGTGCCCATATACACGTAAAAATTTAAATGATATTTTTTTATTTAATATTTATTTTAAATAGAAGTTATGTAGGAAATTAATAGTAGGAAGTTAATAATCTATACAATATATAAAGGGAATACTTTATTTTGGTGTAGCCTATTTTTCTACCATTTTAACCCTTACTCTATTGTGTAATTTACTTAATAAGTTCTTATTATTAACTTCCACATAATTTCCTATTATTAACTTTCACATATTGTAATTTTTGAAAAAAAAATTTTAAAAATTTTATTTAAACAAAATATATCGTTTATATTTTCATTCATGCGCATTAAAAAAACAGAAACACGGACACGCGACGTGTCTGTCTGGACGCTAGTAGAAAGTTATGTAAAAGATGATAGTAGTGGTTTCAATAGAAGTTATTATGTAAGTTATATATTAAAGGGTAAAATTGGTAGAAAAATAGGCTACACCAAAACATCATGTTTTGCCTTTATATATGTTATAGATTTTCATTCATGCGCATTAAAAAAACGGACAGACGGACACGCGACGTGTCCGTGTGGACGCTAGTAGAAAGTTATGTGAAAGATGATAGTAGTGGTTTCAATAGAAGTTATTATGTAAGTTATAGATTAAAGGGTAACATTTGGTAGAAAAATAGGCTACACCAAAACATCACGTTTTGCCTTTATATATGTTATAGATAATAATCTATAATCTATAAAATATATAAAGGGAATACTTTATTTTGGTGTAACCTATTTTTCTACCATTTTAACCCTTACTCTATTGTGTAATTTACTTAATAAGTTCTTATTATTAACTTCCACGTAACTTCTTATTATTAACTTTCACATACTGTAATTTTTTTAATTTTTTTTTAAATTTTATTTAAATAAAAAATATCGTTTATATTTTCATTCATGCGCATTAAAAAAACGAACAGACGGGCACGTGACGTGTCTGTCTAGACGCTAGTAGAAAGTTATGTGAAAGATGATAGTAGTGATTTCAATAGAAGTTATTATGTAAGTTATATATTAAAGGGTAAAATTGGTAGAAAAATAGGCTACACCAAAACATCATGTTTTTCCTTTATATATGTTATAGATTTTCATTCATGCGCATTAAAAAAAAAAGGGACAAACGGGCACGCGACGTGTCTGTCGGGACGCTAGTAGAAAGTTATGTGAAAGATGATAGTAGTGGTTTCAGTAGAAGTTATTTTGTAAGTTATATATTAAAGGGTAAAATTGGTAGAAAAATAGGTTACACCAAAACATCATGTTTTGCCTTTATATATGTTATAGATTAACCATTTATTTTATTATATTATAATAAACTAGTCATGTATTTATTTGTTTACTTAACATACTAATCCTTTAAAATTATAAATCAATTAGACGTGAGTCATTTATTTATTTATTTATTTATTTATGTGTTTATCAATATTTTAAAAATATATCAGACTGAACCATTCGGTTCAATCGGTTGGACCGGGAATCGGAGATGAATCCAGTTGGATATGTTGGAATAAGATCAAACTTGTTCAAGGTAAATCAATGGTGGAAGTTGTTATTGTGGTGATAGAAAGGTTAATTGGGGAAGATGATGAAAGAATAGAGAATATTGAGATTAGAATATTGAATGACATTATCTAACAATATTTTTATCCAATAGTACAATTGAGGTCTGTAACGCCCTGATTCTGAATTTCCCATTTTTGTTGAGCCTTTTAATTTACTTTGATTGATTATTCTTTTAATTGTGGAATTTGAATATTAATATGTTATGTGTGTGTGTTATGTTATTTTATTATTCGGAGAGTTTTGGGGGAATTAATTAGAGCGCGTTTTAGATAATCCTTAATTAGTTGTTATTTGAAAGAAATAGAATAGAAAGAGTATAAGTGGAAATAGAGGGAAAAGAAAAGAGATAGAAAGAAATAGAAAGGAAAGAAGAGAAGAGAAAAGAGGAGGAAGAGGAGAAAACCTAGAATCATCAAGAATCAACTTCTAAGCTTCGATTAATCGGGTAAGGGTGTGAAACTTTATTATTCTTTCGATGTGTATGATCATGTATGCTTCTATTGGTTTGTTTTTAGATTGGGGTGAGTTTTGCTCATTTTCCGTTTTAGGTTGAATTTGATTTGATCGATAGAACCCAAGTTTTATGGTTAGAAATGAGAATAAGTGGTAGAGTTTAATCGAGGAATGTTGGACTAAGGCTACTGAGACGAGTTGGGATTGAATCGGGTAGATTTCGATGAGTTTCGGAGTTTGGGGCAGTGGAGATTTCTGAGTTCGCAGACCCTCGCTAGCACGTTCACTAGGCGAGCAGGTCCCGAGCATTCGCTGGGCATTCGCTATGGCAAGCCAGTAGCGAACGGTCCCAGACTTGGGCATAATGGTTTTGGTGTTATTCGCTGGTAGCGAAGGGGTGGTGGCGAGAATTCGCTAGGCCTTCACTGAGCGAGTGGGGTAGCGAATCAAGTCAGAGGCTTTTGTTTGCCTTCGCGAGCTTATTTGCTAGGCGAACAGGTAGCGAACACTCGCTAGGAGCTCGCTAGGCGAGCAGGGTAGCGAGCGTAGCAGGATATATTTTCTTGTGTTTTCACTTCCATGTCGATTCTTCGATTCAAGTATGATTAATCCTTTTTTATTATGCATAGTTGTGTGTGTGATATGAAATGTTGTGGGTAGCCGTATGGCGTGAATCCTAGATTGTGAATCGTGAAGTGTGAAATGTGGTCGTTTGGCAATTTTGTGCATTTGTTTGAATTGAGTGAAAATGCATGATGAGATTGATGTGAATGTGCATAATTGTATGTATTTGTATGATGTGAAGAATGCATGAGTATATTTGTGGATATGTATGCATTTCAAGAGTGTATGAAGTCGTTTTGTTTGTGAAGCATCATGATTGCATTCTTGTGTGTCTGATCCCGCGTAGGATCTGCAAAAACCTCGTGTGCCCTTGTGGGGTGTGAGCGATGGTTTATCTTTGATCCCTAGGAGGATCTGCAGAAACGGTCGTGTGCCTTTGTAGGGTGTGAGCGATAGTTTATATTTGATTCCGTGGAGAATATGCAGAACGATTGTGTGCCCTTGTGGGGTGTGAGCAATCGGATTGTGTTCCCGTTTGGGGTGTTAGAAATCCAGAAACATCGTGTGCCCATGTGGGGTGTGAGCGATGGGTGAACATCGTAGGCCCGACGGGGAGTTACTTCGGTAATGAGCGATGGTTCCATTTGGTTCTTCAATAGAACCTGCTGAATGAGTCGGTACCGCATTTGCATCTGCATAGAGTCGTGAGTCGGTATCTATGAGTGCATTATTATCTTCATATGATATATTGGTGTAACAAACATAATTGTGTATGTTTATGTGAAATATGTGAATGATTGGTGAATTATATATGTGTTGCGATGTATATATGATTTAATTGTGATGTATTAAGGTGAGAAATGTAGTATGTGTATTCTATGTTGGTGTATATATATATATATATATATATATATATATATATATATATATATATATATATATATATATATATATATATATATATATATATATATATATATATATATATATATATATATATATATATATATATATATATATATATATATATATATATATATATATATATATATATATATATATATTATATGCATTGTTTGTTATGATAATGTTTTTCACCCTTCTACTGTTTTATGATGCTCTATGAGGCATTGCAGAGTAGGTTTGCTGGAGGTCTTTTGCGAAGCGTGGCTTCGTTCTTTTTGGTCGGTTGACTCTGATATGTAGCACCAGGTAGTTAGAAATTGTTTTGATTCTTTTGTGATACATCTGTGTATGTATCTGCTGGGATTGTTTTGTAAACATGACTTATGACTTGAATTGAATAGTTTATGTATACAATGTTTATATGAATGAAGTGATTCAATGTTTAGATGTTTCCGCTTTTATTCTAAATATTGATGTGTGGGTTTTAAGGACTAAGTTCCTTTGTGGTGATTTACCCTTTGTTGCATATCTTTATGAGCAGGTGTTGTATGTGTTTTTAATTTTCTGGATATTGTGACGTACCTCTTTTATACCATGCGTTAAGTTATACTCTGATGAAATTTTTATTAAGTGCCTAAATGATTTAATTGTTTATTTGGGGGTATAGAAAGGGGGTGTTACAATAAGTGGTATTAGAGCCTGGTTGAGTCAGTTGCGTCTGTCTTGTTGTTGTGTTGGTTGAACGATTGTTTAACCTTGTTGTTATTTTTGGGAATAATCAGAATATGGTTGGTCGTAATGACACTGCTATGGCTGCGGCGTTGGAGGCTATGGCTAGGGCGGTGCAAGGTGCACCGAATTCGAACGCTAATGATGAGTTTAGAAAGAATCAGCCGCCGGTATTCAAGGGGAGGTTTGATCCGGACGGTGCTCAGATTTGGTTGAAGGAGGTTGAGAGAATCTTTAGAGTTATGGGGTGTGCTGAAGGAAACAAGGTGAGACTTGGAACTCACATGTTGAGAGAAGAGGTCGACGACTGGTGGGTCGGTATGAGACAAGTTCTTGAGGTAGATGACAAAGAAATAACCTGGGATTTATTTCGCACCGAATTCTTGAGAAAGTGTTATCCTGATAGTGTAAAGGGGAAAAAGGAAATGGAATTTCTTGAGCTGAAGCAAGGCAATATGTCTGTGGTGGACTACACGGCTAAGTTTGTGGAATTAGTTCAGTTTCATCCATATTATGTGGTGGTTACGGCAGAGTTCTCTAAGTGCATTAAGTATGAGAATGGCTTGCACCCTGAGATAAAGCAAGCGGTGGGATACCAAAGGATACGAAGATTTTCGGACTTGATCGAATGTTGTAGGATTTTTGAAGAGGACAGTATGGCTCGATCTACTCATTATAAGAGTTTGAGTGAGAAGAAAGGCAAGCAGCAAGTAAGGAGTGGGCCTTATGTGACGCATGTTGATAAGGGCAAGTATAAGGGAAACTTTGATAGGAGACTCGGAGGAGGAAGTTCTGGTGCGGTCAAATGTTACAAGTGTGGCGTGATGGGTCACAAATCTTTTGAATGTGGGAAGTCTGAGGAGAAGTGTGCTAATTGTGGAAGTCTTGGACATGCCACTTCTGGTTGTAGAAGGAATGTGGTAAAGTGTTTTAATTGTGGGGAAGTTGGTCATATTAGCACCAAGTGTACCAAACCAAAGCAAGCTCAGTCGGATGGAAAAGTATTTGCATTAGCAGGTTCAGACACTACTAATGCGGATCGCTTGATTAAAGGTACATGCTTTATTAATAATATGCCTTTAGTTGCTATTATTGATACTGGAGCGACTCATTCGTTCATTTCTCTTGAGTATGCTAAGTGTTTGGGTTTGTGCATGGTGTCTTTGAGTGGAGACATGGTTATTGAGACTCCCGCTTCGGGGTCGGTTGTAACACCCCACTTCCCAAAATCAATTAAATTAATAAACATTATAAATAAACAAAATCAGAGTTCCAATTCTCCCAAGTGGGATATCACATAAAAACAACGTTTCCTTATAAAAAGGTTTATCTCCAACTTCAGCGGAATATTAAATAATAAAATTCAATAAAAGTTTGATACGTTCACAAGGAAATAAAATATCAGTTCAACATAAAACAAATAAAAACGCCCAAGTCTCGTGCTACGTATCAGAGCATCCTAGACTCGACAATCACACCAATATCCAAGCTAGCTAAGCACCTGGATTATCTGTACTTCCGAAGAAGCACAGACCACAACAACAACAAAGGGGTGAGAAATCATGATCAAAAATATAATGGTAATGTAATACATGTAATAAGGCAGTAAAACACACCAACACATCAATTATTCACCCCAAAAACACCATATAACGAACCTACTGTTCAAATTACAATATAACATATTATAATGCAAAATGCAACTCAACACCATGCATGCGGTACCGACTCGTTGGTTCATTCAATCGAACCTGGATAGATCACTTACGCTCCTCCTGAGACATGATCTATCCCTCACCATTCTCCACAAAGGAGTACGGATGAATCACTTACGCTCCTCCTGAGACATGATTCATCCCACCAAAACACCATGATATGCACACACCAATGCATAACTAATATATTTAGGCACTCAACGTGCACCCGATCCTCCTGATCATATCATCATACATCAATGTACAAATATAACATACACCAACACCATATAAATCAACCAGATAGTAAACAAGTTCATATTCTATCACCAAGATACAAACACATCCCACTACTCGGGGATACACGATCCTACTGATCACTACATACATATATATATATATATATATATATATATATATATATATATATATATATATATATATATATATATATATATATATATATATATATGTATATATATATATATATATATATATATATATATATATATATATATATATATATATATATATATATATATATATATATATATATATATATATATATATATATATATATATATATATATATATATATATATATATATATATATATATATATATATATATATATATATATCAACTAATTGTCCACTAGTCATTATTACGGGAAACATGCACTATCACCAAGTACACAAGTTAGTTCCCACACTCATCATTCTTATAGTGCATCAAGGCCAAACCGTACCTATCATCTCAACTCAGATCCTCAGTCTATTCTAGTACCAATCTTGCACATTACCGTAACCAATAGGCTTCTAATTCCTATTCCCAAAATCATCACCTATACACTTTATCGATACCTCAAAAGCCATACAGAATTTTCCCTAAAAACTGTAAAACACCCTATATGCCAAATCATCCCAAAACACCAATTCATTAACGATTACTATATAATTAACAACAATCATCATCAATCATAACATAACAATATATATTATCATATATCGATCAATTTCCTACGGGGTTAAGGAATCCCCAACTACCCTATACATGTATAAACCATTCTCAATCAAGTTTCTCCCCCCTTACCTTGTTAATCGGTTGATCGATGAAAGAATCCTCCAAGGTTTGGCCAATTCTGATTTTCCCCTGTTCCTTCGTTCTTCGCTCCCTTTTCCGTTCCCTTTTCCGTTCTCTCCTTTCTATCGTTCTTTTTCCACTTTCTCTAACTTCTCACCATGTATCGTAAAACTCTAATCCCTCACGTTTCTATTTTCATTCTCTAATCCCAATAATAATAATAACTTAATAATAATAATAATAATAAAATAATAATAATAATAATAATAATAGTAATAATAATCCTATTATTATCTCACCAAAATAATAATAATGTTAATAACTTAATAAAATAATAATAATAATAATAATAATCCTATTATTATCTCACCAAAATAATAATAATGTTAATAACTTAATAAAATAATAATAATAATAGTAATAATAATCCTATTATTATCTCACCAAAATAATAATAATGTTAATAACTTAATAAAATAATAATAATAATAATAATAGTAATAATAATCCTATTATTATCTCACCAAAATAATAATAATGTTAATAACTTAATAAAATAATAATAGTAATAATAGTAATAATAATCCTATTATTATCTCACCAAAATAATAATAATGTTAATAACTTAATAAAATAATAATAATAATAATAGTAATAATATTCCCACCAATATCAATATTATACACTATATTATTATATTCCCCAAAACACCACCAATAATCCTCCCACATTAGGGACACCCACCAAACATCACCAAATACACCCCCACCAAAGGGCACACCAACACATAATATTTAAAATAATAATAAAATGACTAAATAATTAAAATGGGTGTTACAACTCTCCCCCACTTTAATTATTTTCGTCCTCGAAAATTTCCGGATGGGAATAGCTCCGGATACGCTTCTCGCATCCTGCTTTCCAACTCCCAGGTCACACTGCCTCCTGCAGCACCTCCCCAAGCTACCTTCACCAAAGGTATCTCTTTCCCTCGGAGCTGTTTCATCTTACGGTCCTCGATCCTCAACGGCATCGTCTCAACAGTAAGATTCTCCCGAATCTGAACATCATCTCTCTGAATCACATGAGATGGATCAGAAACATACTTTCGCAATTGCGACACATGAAACACGTCATGTAGATTCGACAACTCAGGCGGCAACGCCACCCTATAGGCCACAACACCAACTCTTTGCAAAATTTCATAAGGTCCAATAAACTTAGGATCCAGCTTCTTGGACTTCAATGCACGACCCACCCCGGTCATCGAATTAACTCTTAGGAATACGTGATCACCTACACAAAATTCCAACTCTTTCCTCCAATTATCATGATAACTTTTCTGCGTACTCTGAGACACTTTCATTTTCTCACGAATCATCTGAATTGTCTCTGTAGTCTGCTGTATAATTTCTGGTCCAAGCACCACATTCTCACCAGTTTCATACCAACACAGAGGAGTCCTACACCTCCTCCCATACAAAGCTTCAAACGGTGCCATTCCAATACTCGAATGGTAACTGTTATTGTACGTGAACTCAATCAATGGTAAATGAGTATCCCACGCACCACCCTCTTCTAACACACAAGCTCTCAACAAATCTTCAAGCGACTGAATAGTCCTCTCCGACTGACCATCAGTTTGCGGATGATAAGCTGAACTCAATTTCAACTTAGTTCCCAGAGCTTCCTGCAAGCTCTTCCAAAATTCCGAAGTAAACCGTGGATCTCTATCCGACACAATACTGGACGGAACACCATGTAACTTCACAATTACCCGAATGTAAATCTCCGCCAGCTTCGTCAACGGAAAACTAATATTGATCGGCACGAAGTGTGCAGACTTCGTCAATCGATCCACAATCACCCATATAGCATCAAAACCTCTCGCCGTATTCGGCAAACCTGTCACAAAATCCATAGTAATGCAATCCCATTTCCAAACCGGAATCTCTAATGGTTGCATAAATCCAGAAGGTCTCTGGTGTTCCACCTTCGACTTCTGACATGTCAAACAGGCATACACAATTTGAGCTATGTCTCTTTTCATACCAGACCACCAAAATAATTTCTTCAAATCATGATACATTTTCGTAGCTCCCGGATGAATACTCAGGCTACTACGATGTCCTTCGCTCAAGATTGACTTTTTCAATTCTTCATCATCTGGTACACAAATCCTGCCTCTAAATCTCAACACACCTGTACTATCCAATTTAAAGTCACTATCGGAGTCACTCCCTGCTCCAGGCATCAAATATACCAATTTTACATCCAACTTCTGATTCTCCCTAATCATATCCAAGAAGTCATTATTTACCTGCAACATACCCAACATTACACTATCTGCAGTAGTCTCACAAACCATGCTCAAATCTCTAAACTGTTCAATTAACTCAATTTCTTTCACCATCAGAGCTGCCATATGAATTGCTTTCCTACTCAAAGCATCTGCCACTACATTGGCCTTTCCTGGATGATAACTCAAACTGAAGTCATAATCCTTCAAAAATTCCAACCATCTTCTCTGCCTCATATTCAGCTCTTTCTGATCGAACAGGTATCTCAGACTCTTATGATCACTAAACACTTCAAATATTGAACCATATAAATAGTGTCTCCAAATTTTCAACACAAAAACAACCGCAGCTAATTCGAGATCATGAGTCGGATAATTTCGCTCATGCACTCTCAATTGCCGCGATGCATATGCTACTACTTTACCATTCTGCATCAGAACCCCGCCTAATCCCATCTTAGACGCATCACAGTACACCACAAACGGTTCACTCGGAGTCGATAACACTAACACCGGTGCCGTAGTCAATCTCTTTTTCAACTCTTCAAAACTTTCTTCACAAGCAGCATCCCATACAAAAACTTGGTTCTTTCTCGTCAACTAAGTTAATGGCAACGCCAAATTAGAGAACCCTTCAATAAACCTGCGGTAATAACCGGCTAACCCCAAAAAGCTTCTAATCTCTGTCGCTGTCTTCGGCGGTTCCCACTGCAATACTGCACTTACTTTTGACGGATCCACCGCTATTCCATCTTCAGATATTACATGCCCCAAGAAACTTACTTTCTTCAACCAAAAGTCACACTTTGACAGTTTAGCAAATAATTTATTTTCCTTCAACACTTGCAAGGCAATTCTCAGATGTCCCGCATGCTCTTCATCAGATTTAGAATAAATTAATATATCATCAATAAACACTACAATGAACTGATCCAAGTAAGAATGGAAAATTCTGTTCATATACTCCATAAATACTCCCGGTGCATTAGTTACTCCAAACGGCATTACAGCATATTCGTAATGTCCATATCGAGTCCTAAAGGCAGTCTTCTGAACATCACCTTCCTTTACTCTTATCTGATGATAACCCGATCTCAAATCGATCTTACTGAACACACGAGCTCCCACCAGCTGATCCATTAAGTCATCAATCTTAGGTAGAGGATACTTATTCTTAATAGTCATTTTATTCAATTGACGGTAATCGATGCACAGACGCATACTACCATCCTTCTTCTTCACCAACAACACCGGAGCTCCCCACGGCGATACACTTGGTCTAATAAACTTTCTTTCCAACAATTCTCCAATCTGAGACTTCAACTCAGCCAATTCCACTGCAGACATCCTGTACGGCGCCATAGAAATAGGTCTCGTACCAGGAACAAGATCAATACCAAATTCTACTTCTCGCGTCGGAGGCAATTCCGTAATGTCGTCAGGAAACACCTCTGGAAATTCATTCACCACTACTAATTCCTCCATTGGCACTTTGTTATCCATCGATAAAGTTGCAAATAAGGCAAACACTCTAGTTTCATCTTCCAACAAGGCCCTCAATTCTTTATTAGACAAAGAACTTGCCACAACTTCCTCTTTAGGGGTCAGGAACAACAATTCCTTCCGAAAACAATCGATGTAGACTCGGTTGAACTCTAACCAGTTCATACCCAGAATAACATCCAACTTACCAAGTGGTAGACAAATCAGATCCACTCCAAATTCTCTACCGAAAATAGTCAGCGGACACTTCAGGCATACCAAAGAAGTAGTCACTGAACCTATAGAGGGTGTCTCAATAGTCATCTGTACCTCCAGAGTGGACGGCACCAAACCTATCCTCTCCACACAATCTACAGAAATAAACGAGTGCGTTGCACCCGTATCAATAATAGCAATCAAAGGAATATTATTGATAATACAAGTACCTCTGATCACACGCTCATCACTGGCAGCTTGAGTTCCTGCCAAGGCAAACACTTTTCCACCAGCCGGAGACGTTTGAGGCTTCTTCGGCTTCTCACAATGTGTACTGATATGGACCTTCTCACCACAGTTATAACAGGTCGGCATAGTTTCTCTGCAATCAGCTATCACATGACCTGGTTTCCCACACTTAAAACATTTCTTGGCCTCATTAGGACAATCATTAGCACGGTGTCCCATACCACCGCACTGAAAACATTTCCCTTCAGCAGATGCTCTCCCATCTCTAGGCTTCTTATCAACAACAGCTTTACGTTTTCCCTTATCAGCAGCAACACTATAAGGAGTACCACTAAACCTCTGCTTACCCTTACGGTCATTAACAGCTTTGTAGTGCGCAATCCTTGCTCGGTTATCATTATCATAGATTATGCTCCTGCTTACCAGCTCAGGATAGCTTCTGATCTTCTGACAAGCAATCCCCAACTTAATCTCTGGACGCAGTCCATTCTCAAACTTTAAGCACTTAGAAGTCATTGCCCTTTCCACATTATAGTGGGGACAATACTGCACCAGCTCCTCAAACTTGGCAGCATATTCTGCTACAGTCATGCTACCCTGTTTCAGCTCTAAGAATTCAATTTCCTTAGCGCTTCGGATATCTTTTGGAAAATACTTTTCTAGAAAACCCTTCTGAACCACCTCCCACGTAATGGCAGTTCCAGCAGCTTCCAATCTTTGGCGACTATTGTCCCACCAGGCTTCAGCCTCACCCTCCAGCATGTGAGTACCAAACCTCACCTTTTGCTCATCACTATAATCCATAGTTCTGATGATCTTCTCAATTGCCTTCAGCCACTTCTGAGCAGCTCCGGGGTCCAGAATTCCCCCTTCGAACGTTGGCGGCTTGTTGCTCCGAAACTGCGCCAAACTCCTGAATTGGGCATCTGCAGTTTGATTCTGATTAGCAACAGCCTGTGCCATTGCTTGCATAGCAGCAGCCAATGCAGCATCGTTCCTTCCTGCCATACTGCTCAAAACAACAACACCAGGTTAAAAGATATTCAACTACATCCTAAAGGACAGACTCAACTCGACTCAACAACACTGGCCGGACGGACCGACCTGCTCTGATACCAATTGTTACACCCCACTTCCCAAAATCAATTAAATTAATAAACATTATAAATAAACAAAATCAGAGTTCCAATTCTCCCAAGTGGGATATCACATAAAAACAACGTTTCCTTATAAAAAGGTTTATCTCCAACTTCAGCGGAATATTAAATAATAAAATTCAATAAAAGTTTGATACGTTCACAGGGAAATAAAATATCAGTTCAACATAAAACAAATAAAAACGCCCAAGTCCCGTGCTACGTATCAGAGCATCCTAGACTCGACAATCACACCAATATCCAAGCTAGCTAAGCACCTGGATTATCTGTACTTCCGAAGAAGCACAGACCACAACAACAACAAAGGGGTGAGAAATCATGATAAAAAATATAATGGTAATGTAATACATGTAATAAGGCAGTAAAACACACCAACACATCAATTATTCACCCCAACAACACCATATAACGAACCTACTGTTCAAATTACAATATAACATATTATAATGCAAAATGCAACTCAACAGCATGCATGCGGTACCGACTCGTTGGTTCATTCAATCGAACCTGGATAGATCACTTACGCTCCTCCTGAGACATGATCTATCCCCCACCATTCTCCACAAAGGAGTACGGATGAATCACTTACGCTCCTCCTGAGACATGATTCATCCCACCAAAACACCATGATATGCACACACCAATGCATAACTAATATATTTAGGCACTCAACGTGCACCCGATCCTCCTGATCATATCATCATACATCAATGTACAGATATAACATACACCAACACCATATAAATCAACCAGATAGTAAACAAGTTCATATTCTATCACCAAGATACAAACACATCCCACTACTCGGGGATACACGATCCTACTGATCACTACATACATATATATATATCAACTAATTGTCCACTAGTCATTATTACGGGAAACATGCACTATCACCAAGTACACAAGTTAGTTCCCACACTCATCATTCTTACAGTGCATCAAGGCCAAACCGTACCTATCATCTCAACTCAGATCCTCAGTCTATTCTAGTACCAATCTTGCACATTACCGTAACCAATAGGCTTCTAATTCCTATTCCCAAAATCATCACCTACACACTTTATCGATACCTCAAAAGCCATACAGAATTTTCCTTAAAAACTGTAAAACACCCTATATGACCTATATGCTAAATCATCCCAAAACACCAATTCATTAACGATTACTATATAATTAACAACAATCATCATCAATCATAACATAACAATATATATTATCATATATCGATCAATTTCCTACGGGGTTAAGGAATCCCCAACTATCCTATACATGTATAAACCATTCCCAATCAAGTTTCTCCCCCCTTACCTTGTTAATCGGTTGATCGATGAAAGAATCCTCCAAGGTTTGGCCAATTCTGATTTTCCCCTGTTCCTTCGTTCTTCGCTCCCTTTTCCGTTCCCTTTTCCGTTCTCTCCTTTCTATCGTTCTTTTTCCACTTTCTCTAACTTCTCACCATGTATCGTAAAACTCTAATCCCTCACGTTTCTATTTTCATTCTCTAATCCCAATAATAATAATAACTTAATAATAATAATAATAAAATAATAATAATAATAATAATAATAATAGTAATAATAATCCTATTATTATCTCACCAAAATAATAATAATGTTAATAACTTAATAAAATAATAATAATAATAATAGTAATAATAATTCTATTATTATCTCACCAAAATAATAATAAGGTTAATAACTTAATAAAATAATAATAATAATAATAATAATAGTAATAATAATCCTATTATTATCTCACCAAAATAATAATAATGTTAATAACTTAATAAAATAATAATAATAATAATAGTAATAATAATCCTATTATTATCTCACCAAAATAATAATAATGTTAATAACTTAATAAAATAATAATAATAATAATAATAGTAATAATAATCCTATTATTATCTCACCAAAATAATAATAATGTTAATAACTTAATAAAATAATAATAATAATAATAGTAATAATATTCCCACCAATATCAATATTATACACTATATTATTATATTCACCAAAACACCACCAATAATCCTCCCACATTAGGGACACCCACCAAACATCACCAAATACACCCCCACCAAAGGGCACACCAACACATAATATTTAAAATAATAATAAAATGACTAAATAATTAAAATGGGTGTTACATCGGTAACTACTTCTTTGGTGTGTGTAAGTTGTTCTTTGACCATGTATGGTAAAGACTTCATTATGGATTTGGTGTGTTTGCCGTTGGAAGGTTTGGACGTGATCTTGGGAATGAACTGGTTGCAATTTAATAGAGTTCGTTTAGATTGCTATCACAAGTTAGTAAGGTTTCCTTCTTTGGAAGATGATGAAGGTGAGAGTTTTTCTATCCACTAAAGAGTTGAATAAGCTTTTAGCGGACGAAGCTCAGTTGTTCGGCTTGTTTGCATCGTTGTCTGTGGAGAGAAAAGTTGAGCTTGATGTGTTTCCAGTGGTGTGTGATTTTCCAGAAGTATTTCTGGAGGAGATTACGGATGTACCGCCGGAAAGAGAAGTTGAATTTTCTATTGATCTAGTTCCCGGTACTAGACCGATTTCGATGGCACCGTATCGTATGTCAGCATCAGAGTTGGTAGAACTGAAGGAGCAGTTGAATGATTTGTTGTATAAGAGATTTGTAAGACCAAGTGTTTCTCCTTGGGGTACGCCGGTATTGTTAGTAAAGAAGAAGGATGGGAGTATGCGGTTATGCATTGATTATCGATAGTTGAATAAGGTGACGATTAATAAATAAGTATTCGCTTCCAAGAATCAATGATTTGATGGATCGATTAGTTGGAGCACGTGTTTTTAGCAAGATTGATTTGAGATCGGGTTATCACCAGATTCGGGTTAAGGAGGAGGATATTCCAAAGACGGCTTTTAGGACACGTTATGGTCATTACGAATATTCTGTGATGCCATTCGGAGTTTCTAATGCGTCGGGTGTGTTTATGGAATACATGAATCGTATTTTTCATGAGTAGTTGGATCATTTTGTGGTTGTGTTCATCGACGACATTTTGATTTACTATAAGTCTCAAGAGGAGCATGAAGAGCATTTAAGGATTGTGTTACAGATTTTGAAAGAGAAGAAATTGTATGCTAAGTTGTCAAAGTGTGAAGTTTGGTTGTCGAATGTGAGTTTTCTCGGACATATTATTTCCGGTAGTGGTATTAGTGTTGATCCATCCAAGATTGATGCAGTAATGCAATGGGAGACTCCTAAATCAGTTACAGAACTTCGAAGCTTTTTGGGCTTGGCAGGCTATTACCGGAGGTTTATCGAAGGATTTTCGAAGTTGGCACTTCCGTTAATGCAGTTGACTTGTAAAGGAAAGGCTTTCATTTGGGATGCTGGTTGTGAGGAGAGTTTCATTGAGTTAAAGAGAAGGTTGACAATAACGCCAGTCTTGATTTTGCCGAATCCTACGGAACCTTTTGTGGCTTATTGTGATGCTTCTTTGTCAGGTTTGGGTGGTGTGTTGATGCAAGAGGGAAAAGTTGCGGCTTATGCTTCAAGACAGTTGAGAGTGCATGAGAAGAATTACCCTACGCATGATTTGGAATTAGCGGCCGTGGTGTTTGTTTTGAAAATTTGGAGGCATTACCTTTATGGTGCAAGATTTGAAGTTTTTAGTGATCACAAGAGTTTGAAGTATTTATTTGACCAAAAGGAATTGAATATGTGGCAAAAGAGGTGGTTAGAGCTTTTGAAAGACTATGACTTTGGTTTGAATTACCATCCGAGTAAGGCAAATGTGGTGGCCGATGCCTTAAGTCGGAAGTCGTTGCACATGTCTACATTGATGATGAAAGAATGGGAACTTTTGGAGAACTTTAGAGATTTGAGTTTGGTTTGTGAAATGATGCCGAGAAGTGTGAAACTTGGTATGCTTCGTATTACGAATGATTTTCTTGCTACTGTATGTGAAAGGCAAAAGTTGGACATGAAGTTCGTTGACTTGATGACGAGTGAGAATGAGGATTTCAAAGTTGATGATTTTGGAGTTTTGAGATTTCGTGGTCGTATTTGTATTCTCGATGATGCGGAGTTGAAAAGGATGATATTGGAAGAAGGACATCAGAGTAACTTGAGTACTCATCCGGGAGCGAATAAGATGTATCAAGATTTGAAGAAAATCTTTTGGTGGTCCAGATTGAAGAGAGATGTAGCTCAGTTTGTGTATGCGTGTTTGACTTGTCAGAAGTCTAAAGTAGAACATCAGAAGCCTAGTGGATTGATGCAACTGTTAGATATTCCATAATGGAAATGGGATAACATATCAATGGATTTTATTATGGGATTGCCGAATACGCAAAAAGGTCATAATGCTATTTGGGTGATTGTTGATAGGCTTACTAAATCTGCTCATTTCATTCCGATTGATATTAGTTATCCTTTGGAGAAGTTAGCCGAGATTTATGTTCATGTGGTTGTGAAATTTCATGGAGTCCCTAAGAGTACTGTATCGGATAGAGATACTAGATTTACTTCAAGGTTTTGGGAGAGTTTGCAAAAGGCTTTGGGTTCTAAGCTGAGATTGAGTTCGGCTTATCATCCGCAAACAGATGGTCAAACCGAGAGAACGATTCATTCGTTGGAGGATTTGTTGCGTGCTTGTGTACTAGAGCAAGGTGGTGCTTGGGATAGTTATTTAGCGTTGATTGAGTTCACCTACAATAACAGTTTTCACTCAAGTATTAGTATGACGCCATTTGAGGCTTTGTATGGTCGGAGATGTCGAACACCTTTGTGTTGGCATGAAACTGGTGATAAGTCGATTGTTGGGCCGGAGATGGTACAACAGACGACGGAGAAGGTGAAGTTTATTCGAGAAAAGATGAAAGCTTCTCAGAGTAGGCAGAAGAGTTATCATGACAAGAGAAGGAACGATCTTGAGTTTCAAGAGGGCGACCATGTGTTTTTGAGAGTTACACCGGTTACGGGTGTGGGTCGTGCCTTGAAGTCGAAGAAGTTGACTTCTCGTTTTATAGGTCTGTATCAGATTATTGCACGAGTGGGTGTTGTGGCGTATCGTGTGGCGTTGCCTCTGAATCTTTCGAATTTGAATGATGTGTTCCATGTTTCGTAACTTCGGAAGTATGTTCCATATCCGTCACATGTGATTCCTATGGACGAGGTTGAAGTAAGAGATAATCTTACGATTGAAGTTGTACCGATTAGGATTTTGGATCATGAGATTAAGAAGCTAAGAGGAAAGGATATTTCACTTGTGAAAGTAGCATGGGGAGGTGCTGCAGAAGGCAACATGACTTGGGAATCGGAGAGTAAGATGCCGAAGTCGCATCCGGAATTGTTTGGATCAGGTAATATTTTCGAGGACGAAAATTTCGGAAGTAGGGGAGAGTTGTAACGCCCCGATTCTGAATTTCCCATTTTTGTTGAGTCTTTTAATTTATTTTGATTGATTATTCTTTTAATTGTGGAATTTGAATATTAATATGTTATGTGTGCGTGTTATGTTATTTTATTATTCGGAGAGTTTTGGGGGAATTAATTAGAGGGTGTTTTAGATAATCCTTAATTAGTTGTTATTTGAGAGAAATAGAATAGAAAGAGTATAAGTGAAAATAGAGAGAAAAGAAAAGAGATAGAAAGAAATAGAAAGGAAAGAAGAGAAGAGAAAGAAAAGAGGAGGAGGAGGAGAAAACCTAGAATCATCAAGAATCAACTTCTAAGCTTCGATTAATCGGGTAAGGGTGTGAAACTTTATTATTCTTTCGATGTGTATGATCATGTATGTTTCTATTGGTTTATTTTTGGATTGGGGAGAGTTTTGCTCATTTTCCATTTTAGGTTGAATTTGATTTGATCGATAGAACCCGAGTTTTTATGGTTAGAAATGAGAATAAGTGGTAGAGTTTAGTCGAAGAATGTTGGACTAAGGCTACTGAGAAGAGTTGGGTAGATTTCGATGAGTTTCGGAGTTTTGGACAGTGGGGATTTCTGAGTTCGCAGACCCTCGCTAGCACATTCGCTAGGCGAGCAGGTCGCGAGCATTCGCTGGGCATTCGCTGTGGCGAGCCAGTAGCGAATGGTCCCTGACTTGGGCAGAATAGTTTTGGTGTTATTCGCTGGTAGCGAAGGGGTGGTGGCGAGCATTCGCTAGGCCTTCGCTGAGCGAGTGGGGTAGAGAATCAAGTCAGAGGCTTCTGTTTGCCTTCGCGAGCTTATTCTCTAGGCGAACAGGGAGCTCGCTAGGCGAGCAGGGTAGCGAGCGTAGCAGGATATATTTTCTTGTGTTTTCACTTCCATGTCGATTCTTCGATTCAAGTATGATTAATCCTTTTTTATTATGCATAGTTGTGTGTGTGATATGAAATGTTGTGGGTAGCCGTATGGCGTGAATCCTAGATTGTGAATCGTGAAGTGTGAAATGTGGTCGTTTGGCAATTTTGTGTATTTGTTTGAATTGAGTGAAAATGCATGATGAGATTGATGTGAATGTGCATAATTGTATGTATTTGTATGATGTGAAGAATGCATGAGTATATTTGTGGATATGTATGCATTTCAAGAGTGTATGAAGTCGTTTTGTTTGTGAAGCATCATGATTGCATTCTTGTGTGTCTGATCCCGCGTAGGATCTGCAGAAACCTCGTGTGCCCTTGTGGGGTGTCAGCGACGGTTTATCTTTGATCCCTAGGAGGATCTGCAGAAACGATCGTGTGCCCTTGTGGTGTGTGAGCGATAGTTTATATTCGATTCCATGGAGAAACTGCAGAACAATTGTGTGCCCTTGTGGGGTGTGAGCAATCCTGAAACATCGTGTGCCCATGTGGGGTGTGAGCGATGGATGAACATCGTAGGCCCGACGGGGAGTTACTTCGGTAACGAGCGATGGTTCCATTTGGTTCTTCAATTGAACCTGCTGAATGAGTCGGTACCGCATTTGCATCTGCATAGAGTCGTGAGTCGGTCTCTATGAGTGCATTATTAGCTTCATATGATATATTGGTGTAACGAACATAATTGTGTATGTTTATGTGAAATATGTGAATGATTGGTGAATTATATATGTGTTGCGATGTATATATGATTTAATTGTGATGTATTAAGGTGAGAAATGTAGTATGTGTATTTTATGTTGGTGTATATATATATATATATATATATATATATATATATATATATATATATATATATATATATATATATATATATATATATATATATATATATATATATATATATATATATATATATATATATATATATATATATATATATATATATATATATATATATATATATGTATATTATATGCATTGTTTGTTATGATAATGTTTCTCACCCTTCTGCTGTTTTATGATGCTTTATGAGGCATTGCAGATTAGGTTTGCTGGAGGTCTTTTGCGAAGCGTGGCTTCGTTCTTTTTGGTCGGTTGACTCTGATATGTAGCACCGGGTAGTTAGGAATTGTTTTGATTCTTTTGTGATACTTCTGTGTATGTATCTGCTAGGATTATTTTGTAAACATGACTTATGACTTGAATTGAATAGTTTATGTATACAATGTTTATATGAATGAAGTGATTCAATGTTTAGATGTTTCCGCTTTTATTCTAAATATTGATGTATGGATTTTAAGGACTAAGTTCCTTTGTGGTGATTTACCCTTTGTTGCATATCTTTATGAGCAGGTGTTGTATGTGTTTTGAATTTCCTGGATATTGTGACGTACCTCTTTTATACCATGTGTTAAGTTATATTCTGATGAAATTTTTATTAAGTGCCTAAATGATTTAGTTGTTTATTTGGGAGTATAGAAAGGGGGTGTTACAAGGTCTATTTATATTGTACAAACCACTAAACAAACAAACAAGCTAAACAAAGCATCC
Organism: Lathyrus sativus; assembly: GCA_963859935.3. Taxonomy (NCBI): domain Eukaryota; kingdom Viridiplantae; phylum Streptophyta; class Magnoliopsida; order Fabales; family Fabaceae; genus Lathyrus; species Lathyrus sativus. The sequence goes on along the minus strand of OZ012736.1, from coordinate 413,900,716 downwards.
AAAATTGCCTAAAAAATAAAATTGTTTGTTTCTGTTTTTGGCTTCAGAAAATTGTTATTTCTGCAGCAAACAAGAAGCCTTCCAACAATAGTTTCTCAAATAAGTTATTCTCCATAAAATACTTCAAAAGCCAATTACACTGCATTTGACTTATTCTAATCATCCAACACACCACCTTAAGTTAAATTCTCAATGTTCTTCATGCTCAACCTCACCACGAGTCGCTTGAAAACATCATTCGTTACCGCTTTCGTCAACAAGTTCGCGACTTGTTCTTCACTTCTGTAGTAGCATAAACGTAACTGTTCAGAACTCACTAAATCTCTCAAGTAATGGAATATCATCTCAATGTGCTTTCTCCTCCCATGTGCTATGGGATTCTTAGCAAGATTGATGGCTGAAACGTTGTCCACCAACAACAAAACAGCTCCTCTCATGCTGCTGTCTAGCTCACGCAGTAAGTTCACAAGCCACACAATTTGGCATGCACACTATGACGCTGCAATTTACTTCACCTCGCAAGAAGAGAGAGCAACCACCGACTCCTTTTTAGAACACCAAGAGATTGGTGCTCCGTCGAACATAAAGACATAACCAGCCGTAGACTTTCTATCATCTTTATCTCCGCACCAATTAGAGTCGGTGTATCCAAGTAAATTGCACCTTCTGCCCGTGTCACTTGCTGGAAACAAAATTCCACAACCAAGAGTACCTTTCACATAACGAAGGATCCTCTTAACCGCTGCCAAGTGTGATACCTTTGGCCTCTCCATGAACCTACTTGCAATACCAACACTAAATGCTAAATTTGGTCGCGTATTGCATAAATAACGCAATGATCCAATCAATCTCCGGTATTGAGTCGGATCCACATCTTGCTCTTCTTCGCTTTTGGATAGTTGTGACCGTGCCTCGATTGGAGTTATGGCAGCATTACAATGCTTCATATCACACCTCTTTAAGATCTCCAAAGCATACCTACTTTGATGCATGAGCAGCCCCAACTTTGTCTTTTGGAACTCTATGCCTAGGAAGTACTTCACATACCCAAGGTCACTCATTTCAAACTCATTCATAAGCTCTTCTTTGAAGCTTGAAATGTAATTTTCACAACTTCCAGTAATCAACAAATCGTCCACATATAGACAAAGTATGATTACTCCTTCGCTTGCACCCGATTTCACATAAACACCATGCTCGGACACACACTTTTTGAAACCAATGTCGTTAAGAAAACCATCTATGCGTTTGTTCCAAGCTCTTGGAGCTTGTTTCAAACCATAGAGTGCCTTCCTCAACTTGTAGACCCTTGCCTCTTGATTTTGAACAACAAAACCAGGGGGCTGTCCAACATACACCTCCTCATCCAATGAACCATTCAAAAATTCCGATTTGACATCCATTTGATATAATGGCCAACTATTGTTATTTGCTATCGCAATAACTAACCAGATGGTTTCATGTCGAGCAACCAGAGCAAATACCTCATCAAAGTCTATGCCTTCCTTTTGCAAAAATCTCTTTGCAACTAATCGAGCCTTATGCTTGATTATCTCGCCTTTCAGATTCGCTTTCAATTTGAAGATCCACTTCACACCAATTGCCTTTTTACCTTTTGGTAAGTCAACCAACACCCGAGTATTATTTTTCTCAATCGATTCAAGCTCTTCCTTCATTGCATTCATCCACTTTAGATCGCTTAATGCCTCCTCCGTATCTACCGGTTCGGATTCGACCATTAAAGCAAAATGAATGAGATCACCATCGTTATTGATATCACTATCACGAAATACCTCACAATCTCGGAGTCTTTGAGGCATACCTCTCTGCCTCGTTGGTCGTCTACTTGATTCACCATTCTCTGTTGCGAACGATTGTTGTCCAGCATCATTAACAGGCTGAAAATTCAAATTTCCTCCCAGGAAATCGATTTCCCCATGTGGTAAATCAATTTTAGGGTCTGCATTTTGAATCTCAGCAGTTTCAATAAGTGCAATTTCGGGCTGAAAATCGATTTCCCTTTTCCGGGAATCAATTTCCTGGACTGGTATAACATAAATTATGTTGTCAAAAGTCCGAATTTCATCCACGATCACGTCTCGACTAATCATTATCTTCTTGCTATTCATATCGAACAACTTGTAGCCCTCGGTAGGATGATAACCAACAAGCAACACTTTTTCACCCTTGTTGTCTAAATTCTTTCGAAGTTGACCCAGAATATGTCGAAACGCCACCGAACCGAAAACACGTAAATGATTCAAACTTGGTTTGAATCCGAACCATACCTCTTCTAGAGTATGTAACACCCCAATTTAACCCGACGGATAATTAAGGAAAACAGAATCAGAGTGCAACAAATTTTGTAAACATGACAGTCGTAAGGGGCTGTCACGACCATGACGATCATGACGATCGTAAGGAAGTAGTGACGACCGTCACATCAGCAAATTCTGGGTGTTACAATTTCAACTCACAGAAACATACATTTCACAACTCAATTAGACATCATACATTTAGTAATGATACATAGCACAGAAGCTTGGATGAACATACAACCATAACTTGATTAACAATTTGATTACAAGGCATCTTATTAATTTGCAGCGGAATATAAAACATTTCCAACATTTAGCATGGTGAAAGCAAGACCATGAAACTTGCAACAAAACTCCATTAAAATTCAGCAAGTAATTATCTTGCATCAATTCAACATAAACAACGAGTTTCAACCATAAAAATCTACTAATTCCTCGGTATAGTGCATCCAACCAACATTTGGCACTTAACAACAACCACCAATTTAATGAAAAATACTTGATAAAATTCAGCAACAAGGAAATTAAATAAAAGCAATAACATCAATCGTTCATCCCCCAAGAGTGCTACGTATCAGAGCGACCAACAATCTTAAACGAAAAGCTACACTTTATTCCAGATTACCTGCAAGTTACCACCAATGGAGGTAACATACAATGTAAAGGGTGAGATATCAACAATATAACATAAGGCATGATAAAAGTCATGCCAGAATATTATCACAGCATTATAATTCCGGCAGTTCGCAAAATATTATCAATAATTAAACTGCAACAATTCGGTATTCATATCCACAACCATTATCATTAAAATTCAGCAACTCATCAATTACTCGCAAGTGCATAACGACACAACACAACTATGCACTTTGACAAATGCGACTCAACTATGCATATGCATGTGGTACCATTTAGGAGCCAACACCCCAAAACTCGGGATAGGAGCCAACACCCCAAAATCCATTTAGGAGCCAACACTCCAAAACTCGGGATCAACACTCCAAATAACCCATTTAGGAGCCAACACTCCAAAACTCAGGATAGGAGCCAACACTCCAAATAACCCATTTAGGAGCCAACACTCCAAATAACGCCAATACAGGCCAACCAAGATGATATGCCATGAAATACACCTATTATGGACTACAACACAACCATAACAACCATACAATAAGGCTTTATGCTTACAACCAAACTGTCCATAACAAAGCATCATTCTCATACAACTCAAGACATTATCATTTTCCACCTGTTCACGTACGAGAGTAATAACAGCCTTAAATCAACAATTAAGAATTCAACATACAATCGTAATGACAACATATCTGCTCCTATTCACATAATTAATTACAAATCTCTATCAAGGTTTAATTACGAAACAATTAGGACAACTACCATTTTGCCCCATTAGGGAAACCTTAGAGCATCGTACTACTAACGATATAACACATTTATTTCTACATAGAAAAACCTTGTCCCTAACATTTATCGATTAACGAGAACTATATCTATGATTCGATTCCCTACCTGAAGTCGATCAAGTAAGAGCATAATAACAACATTTTCTCAACAAATGGGAAATTAGCGCGTGTCGGCGCCGATTCCCAACATTACTACATAAACTAATGACACAAACACTAATGCAGGCGTAGACAAACATTAACCCTTAATATTTCTTCACCTACGGGAACATTTACCCTTAATATTGCTCAACCTACGGGAACATTACTACAGGAACATCACTTCAGGAATGTTACTACGGGAACATCACTTCGGGAATGTTACTACGGGAACATCACTACGGGAATATTACTACAACTTCTAATTTAATTAAATAGAGACATAATAACAACACCTTCTTAATAAATGGGAAAATAGCCCGTTTCAGAACCGTTTCCCAATTTCCCCCAAAACTAATGGCATAACACACTCATTAATACACAGACGGGCATTAACCCTTAGAAATGCACAGGTAAACATTAACCTTTAATATTTCTTCAACTTACGAGAAAATTACTACGGTAACATTACTATGGGAACATTAATCCTTAATATTTATTGATCTACCGGAACATTAATCCTTAATATTTATCGACCTACAGGAACATTAATCCTTAATATTTATTGACCTACAGGAACATTAATCCTATGATTCAATTCCCTACATGAAATCGATCATACCCACAGTTATAGAATTGAACCCCACCCTTACCTTTGGATTGAGGACAACTCTAAACTTCCGATTCCGATTTGCTCTCCCGGTGACTCTTCTGCAACAACCTTCAATTCTCTCCGGCGGTTAATTCTTCTATTCTTCCTTTCTCCACAACCACGTGCTTTTTCCTCTTTTCTCAGCCTTTTTCCTCCAATTTGGTTTTCTGAGCAGTTTATCGTTCTTTTGCTCTTTCTCCCACAACTTCTCTTATAACTCCCTAATTCCCCTTATTCCATCCACTAATAAAAATAATAATAATAATAATAATAATAATAATAATAATAATAATAATAATAATAATAATAATAATAATAATAATAATAATATTACTACTACTTATTAAATTATCATCATTATTAATTATATTATATTATTATCAAACTCAATGATTTATTAAATGGTTTCCTATACTTTAAGGATACCCACCAACGCTCTCAGACACACTCCCACATAAAGGCACACCAACAATTCATAAATAATTTAATTCAAATGAACGGGCGTTACAACTCTCCCCTACTTAAAAGAATTTCGTCCTCAAAATTACCTCAATCAAACAGCTCCCAACCAGACCACTTTCACCAAAGCAATCTCTTTACCTCGAAGTCGCTTCTCGTTCATCCACCCGAACTAGCAACGTCTCAACAATCAAATTACCTTTCACTTATACACCATCCATCTGAATCAATGTACTTCTTCAACTTAGGCACATGCCATGTCATGTAAATTCCCACGAGTGACAGCGGTAAAACAGTCTAACCTGCTATTTTTCCCACGCTTTCGCTGCGCCACTCTGGTGCAGATCACAAAACACAGTGTGCTTCCGAGACCTCAAGCTCGACTAACACCAGTTACTATCGTAACTCTCAAAACATATCTTGCTTAGATCCTTTGGATCTTTTAAGTCGTCTCTTGCACAATCTCAGCTAGCTTCAACATAGAATGATTACTCTTCCTTGTTAGGAAAAGAGCCAATTTAGTCATTCTATCCAAAAGCACCCAAGTAAAATCATATCCCTCAAATTCTCCGGAAACCCCAACATAAAATCCATGGGGATACTAACTGATATCCACTCTGGAATATTCAACGGTTGCATCGGACTCAATGGTCTCTGACGTTTATTCTTCGACTTCCAACAAGTCTAACCAACATATACAAACTCAACCATTTATCTTTTCAACTATGACCCTCAAAATAATTTCCTCAAATCCGGTTACATCTTCATAGCACCGGGGTGGATACTCCATCTACCTGAATACTCTTATTCCACTTAATAATATCTAGAACACAAACTCTATCACGACATCTCGTGATACTATTTCCATTAATCTGAAAATCATCCCTTCGACTTTAATTCCTCCGATTCAACCAATCTACCCACTAAAGCCAGAGTTCTGACCTTATCGAATCTCTTCAAGAATACTCTTAGTAAGGTCCAACATACTAAGCTCAACTCCATAATAAGTCTCTTCACGACCCAAACTCATATCACAGAAATTGCTCAATCAGTCCTAATTTTTTTCACCATCATCATTGGTATACGCAAAGATTTCCAAATCACTGCATATGCTACCACATTTTGCTTCACCCGAATGGTAATTCAATACAAAACCATAATCCTTCCGGAGTCCCAATTATTTCCTTTGCTTCATATTCAACTCTTCCAAATCGAATAAATACCTTAAGCTCTTGAGGTCACCAACCATTTCAAGTCTCAAATTAACCAATTTAAGCCTCCAACTCCGGCACAAACACAATAACACCCAACTCTAAATCACTCGTCAGGTGATTCCTCTTATGTACTTCAAGTTGCCTTAAAGCATAACCCAAAACACGCTGACGTTTCACTTATCATATCAACAAGGCATCATAAACACAACAAATGGTCCTGTCGGGTTTGCCAAAAATCAATACACAATACATTTTCAATTTTTTGCTATAATTTAACCAGGTACAAGCCTCAAAACAATTTTTCCTAGAAAGAGCATCTCGTTAGCTTTCCAACACTTTGAACAGGGACTAAAACCGAGTTACGGATCAAGAGTTATGAATTTTCGAAGTTTTTCCAAAACAGAATTTTTCTGCATAAAGACTGCTACGGGTTTGAGCATTTTCGTCCGAAAATCTGACCGATTCAAGTATTTTCTCCGAAACAAACACATACTCATTCATACCAAACATATATTAGTGATTTAGAACCATCAAACGCGAAATCTATGACTTCCGATTCCAATCCGAATCTTAAACCCTCGAATCTCCAAAAATGCAAAAACTTACAAAAATAAATCAAATTCGATAAAACAAGCATACTCGATCACGACCTAACATTACCCGACACAACAGCGTAATCTATTCCAACTTTCGTCCGTAAAAACATTGATTCCGTAAAACCTGCGATCTCGGAATTCGACGTACGACAACAATTTCACACTCAGAAGGTCATTCCACACATCTTCAATTCTTGGAATATCTAGAGGTTTAATTATACTAACATTGCATTCCACATCTTACTTTCTTTACTAATCATCTGGAGTCACTATCCACCTTTTATATACTCAACCTCACACTATGTTGCCTTAGCACACACGTCAGACCCAAGTCTCAACACTACTTAATCAGTTTAATCCATTGATCATCAAAACAGACATGAAGTATGGAGCTCTCACTCTCAGACTAGTTGCCGTAACTAAGTCGGTCACAACTCCACTTCACGTCCTGGCTGTATATCACTATCTTGTCAGGATAACTTCCAGCCAACCACAATTAATCAGCAAATCGCCAACTTCTCACTTTCATTATAACTCAAAAATTCCCATCAAATTAAACACTTCAACACCGTCCTGCGCCGACTCGTCAAAACAATTCTTAAGCACTTAGCTTAACTCAAGACAATTCACTGCTCACGCCATCTAAGCTTACAAGACACGCATATCCCATCTAACACAATCCCAACTACTATCAACAAGAGATTAAGGGCGATCAGTTCCTCAATTTGTCAATAGACAGCCGAAATTCATGATGGGGTATAAACCATCTTTACCAAACTATAAGAGCGTTCAACCACACACTGAGCTACAACTCCTCACTTGCAGCATCCTGGAGAAGAACAAGCTTCTCCCCCACTTGAATCATTCTCGCTCCTGCAGACAAAGGTTTCACCAGAAAACATGTACCGACAGTGTTTTCACACACATGTCGCATACCAGAGCAATACACAACATTAAACAACTTGGCCGGACGGACCAACCAGCCTCTGATACCACTAATGTAACACCCTAATCTAACCTGACGGATAATTAAGGAAAACATAATCAGAGTGCAACAAATTTTGTAAACATGACGGTCGTAAGGGGCTGTCACGACCGTGACGGTCATGACGATCGTAAGGAAGTAGTGACGACCGTCACATCAGTAAATTCTGGGTGTTACAATTTCAACTCACAGAAACATACATTTCACAACTCAATTAGACATCATACATTTAGTAATGATACATAGCACAGAAGCTTGGATGAACATACAACCATAACTTGATTAACAATTTGGTTACAAGGCATCTTATTAATTTGCAGCGGAATATAAAACATTTCCAACATTTAGCATGATTAAAGCAAAACCATGAAACTTGCAACAAAACTCCATTAAAATTCAGCAAGTAATTATCTTGCATCAATTCAACATAAATAACGAGTTTCAACCATAAAAATCAGCACTACTAATTCATCGTATAGTGCATCCAACCAACATTTGGCACTTAACAGCAGCCACCAATTTAATGAAAAATACTTGATAAAATTCAGCAACAAGGAAATTAAATAAAAGCAATAACATCAATCGTTCATCCCCCAAGAGTGCTACGTATCAGAGCGACCAACAATCTTAAACGAAAAGCTACACTTTATTCCAGATTACCTGCAAGTTACCACCAATGGAGGTAACATACAACGTAAAGGGTGAGATATCAACAATATAACATAAGGCATGATAAAAGTCATGTCAGAATATTATCACAGCATTATAATTCCGGCAGTTCGCAAAATATTATCAATAATTAAACTGCAACAATTCGGTATTCATATCCACAACCATTATCATTAAAATTCAGCAACTCATCAATTACTCGCAAGTGCATAACGACACAACACAACTATGCACTTCGACAAATGCGACTCAACTATGCAACTCAACTGTGCATATGCATGTGGTACCATTTGGGAGCCAACACCCCAAAACTCGGGATAGGAGCCAACACTCCAAAACCCATTTAGGAGCCAACACTCCAAAACTCGGGATAGGAGCCAACACTCAATATAACCTATTTAGGAGCCAACACTCCAAAACTCGGGATAGGAGCCAACACTCCAAATAACCCATTTAGGAGCCAAGACTCCAAATAACGCCAATACAGGCCAACCAAGATGATATTCCATGAAATGCACCTATTATGGACTACAACACAACCATAACAACCATACAATAAGGCTTTATGCTTACAACCAAACTGTCCATAACAGAGCATCATTCTCATACAACTCAAGACATTATCATTTTCCACCTGTTCACATACGAGAGTAATAACAGCCTTAAATCAAAAATTAAGAATTCAACATACGATCGTAATGACAACATATCTGCTCCTATTCACATAATTAATTACAAATCTCTATCAAGGTTTAATTACGAAACAATTAGGACAACTACCCTTTTGCCCCATTAGGGAAACCTTAGAGCATCGTACTACTAACGATATAACACATTCATTTCTACATAGAAAAACCTCGTCCCTAACATTTATCGATTAACGAGAACTATATCTATGATTTGATTCCCTACCTGAAGTCGATCAAGTAAGAGTATAATAACAACATTTTCTCAACAAATGGGAAATTAGCGCGTGTCGGCGCCGATTCCCAACATTACTACATAAACTAATGACATAAACACTAATGCAGGCGTAGACAAACATTAACCCTTAATATTTCTTCCCCTACGGAAACATTTACCCTTAATATTGCTCAACCTACAGGAACATTACTACAGGAACATCACTTCAGGAATGTTACTACGGGAACATCACTTCGGGAATGTTACTACGGGAACACCACTACGGGAATATTACTACAACTTCTAATTTAATTAAATAGGGACATAATAACAACACCTTCTTAATAAATGGGAAAATAGCCCGTTTCAGAACCGTTTCCCAATTTCCCCCAAAACTAATGGCATAACACACTCATTCATACACAGACAGACATTAACCCTTAGAAATGCACAGGTAAACATTAACCCTTAATATTTCTTCAACTTACGGGAACATTACTACGGTAACGTTACTACGGGAACATTAATCCTTAATATTTATCGATCTACAGGAACATTAATCCTTAATATTTATCGACCTACAGGAACATTAATCCTATGATTCAATTCCCTACATGAAATCGATCATACTCACATTTATAGAATTGAACCCCACCCTTACCTTTGGATTGAGGATAACTCTAAACTTCCGGTTCCGGTTTGCTCTCCCGGTGACTCTTCTGCAACAACCTTCAATTCTCTTCGGCGGTTAATTCTTTTGTTCTTCCTTTCTCCACAGCCACGTCCTTTTTCCTCTTTTCTCAGCCTTTTTCCTCCAATTTGGTTTTCTGAGCAGTTTATCGTTCTTTTGCTCTTTCTCCCACAACTTCTTTAATAACTCCCTAATTCCTCTTATTGCATCCACTAATAATAATAATAATAATAATAATAATAATAATAATAATAATAATAATAATAATAATAATAATAATATTACTACTAGTTATTAAATTATCATCATTATTAATTATATTATATTATTATCAAACTCAATGATTTATTAAATGGTTTCCTATACTTTAAGGACACCCACCAACGCTCTCAAACACACTCCCACATAAAGGCACACCAACAATTCATAAATAATTTAATTCAAATGAACGGGCGTTACAACTCTCCCCTACTTAAAAGAATTTCGTCCTCGAAATTACCTCAATCAAACAGCTCCCAACCAGACCACTTTCATCAAAGCAATCTCTTCACCTCGAAGTCGCTTCTCGTTCATCCACCCGAACTAGCAACGTCTCAACAGTCAAATTACCTTTCACTTGTACACCATCCATCCGAATCAATGTACTTCTTCAACTTAGGCACATGTCATGTCATGTAAATTCCCACGAGTGACAGCGGTAAAACAGTCTAACCTGCTATTTTTCCCACGCTTTCGCTGCGCCACTCTGGTGCAGATCACAAAACACAGTGTGCTTCCGAGACCTCAAGCTCGACCAACACCAGTTACTATCGTAACTCTCAAAACATGTCTTGCTTGGATCCTTTGGATCTTTTAAGTCGTCTCTTGCACAATCTCAGCTAGCTTCAACATAGAATGATTACTCTTCCTTGTTAGGAAAAGATCCAATTTAGTCATTCTATCCAAAATCACCCAAGTAAAATCATATCCCTTAAATTCTCCAGAAAACCCAACACAAAATCCATGGGGATACTATCCGATCTCCACTCTGGAATATTCAACGGTTGCATCGGACTCAACGGTCTCTGACGTTTATTTTTCGACTTCCAACAAGTCTAACCAGCATATACAAACTCAACCATTTCTCTCTTCAACTATGACCCTCAAAATAATTTCCTCAAATCCGGTTACATCTTCATAGCACCGGGATGGATACTCCATCTACCTGAATACTCTTATTCCACTTAATAATATCGAGAACACAAACTCTATCACGACATCTCGTGATACTATTTCCATTAATCTGAAAATCATCCCTTCGACTTTAATTTCTCCGATTCAACCAATCTTACCACTCAAGCCAGAGTTCTGACCTTATCGAATCTCTTCAAGAATACTCTTAGTAAGGTCCAACATACTAAGCTCAACTCCATAAGAAGTCTCTTCACGACCCAAACTTATATCACAGAAATTGCTCAATCAGTCCTAACTCTTTTCACCACCATCATCGGTATGCGCAAAGATTTCCAAATCACTGCATAGGCTACCACATTTTGCTTCACCCGAATGGTAATTCAATACAAAACCATAATCCTTCCGGAGTCCCAATTATTTTCTCTGCTTCATATTCAACTCTTCCAAATCGAATAAATACCTTAAGCTCTTGAGGTCACCAACCATTTCAAGTCTCAAATTAACCAATTTAAGCCTCCAACTCCGACAAAAACACAACAACACCCAACTCTAAATCACTCGTCAGGTGATTCCTCTTATGTACTTCAATTTGTCTTAAAGCATAACCCAAAACTCGCTGACGTTTCACTTATCATATCAACAAGGCATCATAAACACAACAAATGGTCCTGTCGGGTTTGGCAAAAATCAACACATGATACATTTTCAATTTTCTGCTATAATTGAACTAGGTACAGGTCTCAAAACAATTTTTCTAGAAAGAGCATCTCGTTAGCTTTCCAACGCTTTGAACAGGGACTAAAACCGAGTTACGGATCAAGAGTTATGAATTTTCGAAGTTTTTCCAAAACAGAATTTTTCTGCATAAAGACTGCTACGGGTTTGAGCATTTTCATCCGAAAATCTGACCGATTCAAGTATTTTCTCCGAAACAAACACATACTCATTCATACCAAACATATATTAGTGATTTAGAACCATCAAACGCGAAATCTACGGCTTCCGATTCCAATCCGAATCTTAAACCCCCAAATCTCCAAAAATGCAAAAACTTACAAAAATCAATCAAATTCGATAAAACAAGCATACTCGATCACGACCTAACATTACCCGACACAACAGCATAATCTATTCCAACTTTCGTCCGTAAAAACAATGATTCCGTAAAAGCTGCGATCTCGGAATTCGACGTACGACAACAATTTCACACTCAGAAGGTCATTCCACACATCTTCAACTCTTGGAATATCTAGAGGTTTAATTATACTAGCATTGCATTCCACATCTTACTTTCTTTACTAATCATCTGGAGTCACTATCCACCTTTTATATACTCAACCTCACACTATGTTGCCTTAGCACACACGTCAGACCCAAGTCTCAACACTACTTAATCAGTTTAATCCATTGACCATCCAAACAGACATGAAGTATGGAGCTCTCGCTCTCAGACTAGTTGTCGTAACTAAGTCGGTCACAACTCCACTTCACGTGTTGGCTGTATATCACTATCTTGTCAGGATAACTTCCAGCCAACCACAATTAATCAGCAAATCGCCAACTTCTGACTTTCGTTATAACTCAAAAATTCCCATCAAATTAAACACTTCAACACCGTCCTGCGCCGACTCGTCAAAACAATTCTTAAGCACTTAGCTTAACTCAAGACAATCCTCTGCTCACGCCATCTAAGCTTGCAAGACACGCATATCCCATCTAACACAATCCCAACTACTATCAACAAGAGATTAAGGGCGATCAGTTCCTCAATTTGTCAATAGACAGCCGAAATTCATGATGGGATATAAACCATCTTTACCAAACTATAAGAGCGTTCAACCACACACTGAGCTACAACTCCTCACTTGCAGCATCCTGGAGAAGCACAAGCTTCTCCCCCACTTGAATCATTCTCGCTCCTGCAGACAAAGGTTCCACCACAAAATATGTACCGACAGTGTTTTCACACACATGTCGCATACCAGGGAATACACAACATTAAACAACTTGGTAGGACGGACCAACCAGGCTCTGATACCACTAATGTAACACCCTAATCTAACTTGACGGATAATTAAGGAAAACAGAATCAGAGTGCAACAAATTTTGAAAACATGACGGTCGTAAGGGGCTGTCACGACCGTGACGGTCATGACGATCGTAAGGAAGTAGTGACGACCGTCACATCAGTAAATTCTGGGTGTTACAATTTCAACTCACAAAAACATACATTTCACAACTCAATTAGACATCATGCATTTAGTAATGATACATAGCACAGAAGCTTGGATGAACATACAACCATAACTTGATTAACAATTTGATTACAAGGCATCTTATTAATTTGCAGCGGAATATAAAACATTTCCAACATTTAGCATGATTAAAGCAAGACCATGAAACTTGCAACAAAACTCCATTAAAATTCAGCAAGTAATTATCTTGCATCAATTCAACATAAACAACGAGTTTCAACCATAAAAATCAGCACTACTAATTCATCGGTATAGTGCATCCAACCAACATTTGGCACTTAACAACAGCCACCAATTTAATGAAAAATACTTGATAAAATTCAGCAACAAGGAAATTAAATAAAAGCAATAACATCAATCGTTCATCCCTCAAGAGTGCTACGTATCAGAGCGACCAACAATCTTAAACGAAAAGCTACACTTTATTCCAGATTACCTGCAAGTTACCACCAATGGAGGTAACATACAACGTAAAGGGTGAGATATCAACAATATAACATAAGGCATGATAAAAGTCATGTCAGAATATTATCACATCATTATAATTCCGGCAGTTTGCAAAATATTATCAATAATTAAACTGCAACAATTCGGTATTCATATCCACAACCATTATCATTAAAATTCAACAACTCATCAATTACTCGCAAGTGCATAACGACACAATACAACTATGCACTTCGACAAATGCGACTCAACTGTGCATATGCATGTGGTACCATTTGGGAGCCAACACCCCAAAACTCGGGATAGGAGGCAACACCCCAAAACCCATTTAGGAGCCAACACTCCAAATAACCCATTTAGGAGCCAACACTCCAAAAATCGGGATAGGAGCCAACACTCCAAATAACCCATTTAGGAGCCAACACTCCAAATAATGCTAATACAGGCCAACCAAGATGATATGCCATGAAATGCACCTATTATGGACTACAACACAACCATAACAACCATACAATAAGGCTTTATGCTTACAACCAAACTGTCCATAACAGAGCATCATTCTCATATAACTCAATACATTATCATTTTCCACCTGTTCACGTACGAGAGTTGTCGCTTGCGCGAAAATAAGGTGCCGACATGACAGAAGAGTCGCCACCTTTCGTTATTTATCCCTCGGAGCGGGAAAGGAAACGATCGGAAAAACCTGACGAAAAAGGGTAAGACAAGGTCATCGCAACCATTGTCTGGGTTCGGGAGTCGGTTACGCAAGGGGAAGGTATTAGCACCCCTCACGTCCGTCGTACTCGACGGGATCCACGCTTGTTGGTTTACTTGGACGGGTTGGTTTTATTCTATCTACCTATCAAGGCTGGCTGAAAAAGAAAAGAAAAATGACTCGGCAAAGCGTCGCACTTTATGCCTACGTATTCTCATCAGAGAATGAGAAATCAGAGTCAACGTAGTTCGGCCTACAAAGGATTACGGGGGAAAGGTTGAAGGTTGCTCGCTAGGACGTCGCATCCTATGCCTACGTACTTCCACACAGTATGGAAGATCAGAGCAAACTTAGTTCGGGAAACTACGGGTTATCTCCTGAAAGAAGTGTTTTTTATTGTATTTGCGATTTCAACCGCACTAGAGACTGTGACCTGAGAGTGGATGCGTCGCATGTCGCCCAAAGGGTACCATACTAAACATCCAACCTCAGATAGCTTAAGGCTCGTAACGTACGAAAGAAATCATTCATGATTACTGTATCTTAAACTGCTTTGAGATGAGAAGAGAACAGGCCCAACTAGGAGGGAGACTATCAAGTCCTACTGTTATCATGCCATGGATTCATCCTATGGTTGAAGTTTGAACAGGGAACTCCTAGATGTTGTCATGCATAGGTTTCAACCTAAAAGTCTATCATCAAATCCTTATCAAAGGAAATGAGAGTCCTAAGGGATCATGTCAATGATACACCAAGCAGACAAAGCATCAACTTAACAGTAAAATGCATGCAATGCAAGTAAGGGAGGAAATGTGTGTGGGGCTTCAGCCTCCACAAGCTCGTCTCGACCTCAAGCCAGTCATGAAATAACAGTAATCATACTGAAAAATAAACAACGTGCTATCAAGCAATAAACAGTAAACTGCAATCATACAGATAAAAATGAAATGAAATGCCATCCATGCTTGAGAAAGAAATCATCTACATCCAATCTCTAATCCTAACAGCCTGATCAAATCTAAGCACAGCCCTAAAGCAAAACCCTAAACAAGAGAAATCAATCCCAGTCTCCAAGCTTCAAAACAAGCTTACCAAAGAAAGGGAGCTAAGTAGGCAGACTCATAGTGTCTTCCTCAGGAAAGCACTAGGAGGCTTATACTCAGGAATCATATCCTATGTGGCTCAACCACTGTGATCAGTTTACATTCCTCCTCAGGAGAAACTAAACTCACATGAAGGCTCCAACATCACTGGATATTTGAGAAATCCTACCTGAACTAGTGGAACTAAGTGAATAGACCCATAGGACCTTCCTCAGGAAAGTACTAGGAGGCTTCCACTTAGGAATTGTATCCCATGTGGCTCAACAACTGTGATCAGTTTACATTCCTCCTCAGGAGAAATTAAACTCACAAGTTGGCTCCAACATCATTGGATACTTAAGAAATCCTATCTGAACTAATGGAACTAAGTGAGCAGACCCCTAGGACCTTCCTCAGGAAAGTACTAGGAGGCTTCCACTTAGGAATTGTATCCCATGTGGCTCAACAACTGTGATCAGTTTACATTCCTCCTCAGGAGAAATTAAAATCACATGTTGGCTCCAACATCATTGGATACTTAAGAAAGAGGTGAGAAGAAAGAATGAAAGTCATTCATAGTGCCTTCCTCAGGAAAGTACCATGAACTTCCCTCAAACTTCAGGATCTCAAACCTCACAGACGGGGAATAATCTCCAAGCTCTGGGTCTCTGGGTCTTGATCTTAAATCTTCTCCTTCATCATGCTCTTCAATAAGATCTTCAAAACAAACTAAACCCCACAACAAATTCCCAACAATAAACCCCAGAGACAGACAAATAACCCCAGAACAGACAAAACCATCAGCCAACTTCAGAAAACACCTAAAAATACTAAAACAAGGGGGAAAATTCTAACAATTATTCACAAGGGTCTATAACATCTACCCATACCATCCCTATATACCCATACCCAAAAATCAAATCAAAACTCTCCACAGAAAATGAATTATTTCACCTATGCATCCTTAAACCCTAATTATGATACCCTAATGCTAACCTATTTAAACTAATCAAATTTTAATCTAAAAATCAAGAATTAAATCCTATGGGGAACTATGATTCAATATCTAATCACACCAAAAAGAATGAATTAAAAAGACTAAGGAAAGGTCCTAAAAGAAATTCTACAAAATGAGGTACAATATTAAACCTATTTTAAAGCTATTTAAATGAAAAAATATACTAAAAATATCAAAAGAAAAATAAAATGGAATTTTATTTATTTATAATTTTCTAGACAAGATTATGAACATGGAGAAAAAACAAGAATTAAAAAACAATCATTTTTCAATTTTATATGAATTATTGAAAATGCAAGAAAACATTAAAAGAAATAAAAATAAAGGAAATTGAATTAAAGGGGAGGGGGTGAGAACATCAAAGCGCCCTAGTTGATTTTCTATGATGGGCCAGATCAGGGGGGTGGGAATAGCGTGCGCTCACTGAGCCCAGAATCCCTCATTTAGCTAAACACAGCGTTTAGCTCAGTCCTTCCCTCCGTTTCTTGTTTGAACTCTGGCCGTTGGATGGAAATAACAAGTCAAGCTGCCAGCACGATCTGACGGTAGAGAACCCGTCTTCCTCACTCAACCTAGGGTTTTCAGAAAACCCTTCCTCCATGCGCGAACCTTCCAGCCTCCCATACTCCCCCGTCCTTCCACCAAATGCCACGCCACAAAAACAAAAAGTGACCTACTAATTTCCCTCTTCAACACCCTGCATTTAGTTTTTCCTGAATCTCCTCCAAGAATCAAACCCGAACGATGTAATCCTAGGGCACCATGAATTAACTCTGATATGCATGCTCACCATTCTTGCTGAAACTAACCTGGGATACTCTACATGGTGTGGGGAGTAAACTAAGCTAAAGAACTAATATTATAGTACTCTAGGTTATGTGTTCTTGATCTCAAAACAGAAATGGCCATGGAACCAACCTTCATATAATGCCTTCAAACTCATCACAATTCATCCCTAAGGGTCTCTAATCACCTTTATCTTAACAACAAGATCTAAAATTGAATAATTAAGGGAATTCGAATGAAATTGCTTACCTTGCAAGTGATGATGGCTATGGTGGTTTCTCTTCAATCCAAGCCTTGATGTTTGCTTCAAATGATCTCCAATGGCTGTGGATTCTTCTGTTTGCACTAGTTCTTGTTGAAACTTCTTGAATCACCTTATCCACTTCTTCATGAAACTTGGAGTGAAGACTTGGATCACACAAAATAGCCACTGATTTCAATCACTCTTGCTTGCCAATTGCTCTATGATGATGGTAGATGATGATGATAACAAGAATTATGCTAATTGATGAAGTTTTGATGGAGGTTGAAAGCAAAATGCAATTTGGAGTTATGGCATCAAACTATGTAATGCAAGCACTCTCAATCACCAACCAGGGCATGGATCATCTCTAGGGCATATATAGGTGTCAATGGAAATGTGTGGAAGCTTTGAGAACCTTCCAAGAAGTTTCTAGAATGTATCATGCAATGAGAATTTGAATTTTTCATATTTGGTAATTCTCATGCAAACTCATGATAAACCATGCAATCCCACTTAATTTCTCCCCACATGATATTATGATATGAAAACAAGGCCTTACAAACCCTTATGTAGCATTTTCTCACTTTCTCTTTTGGTGCCTTAAAATGCAAGAAACAAATTTACAAAACAACTCCAATTTTTAAGCCTAAACTCAAAAATCTATTTGAACCATTGTTTTTAAAATGATGTTTGGAGTCAAAATGACATATTGGATGACCCATTTTGGATTTGTAGATCTCTTAAACCATAATTCCATTTCAACTTTTTCAACTTATAAGCCATTTACAAGCCATTTGTACCACTTTTAAAAATACATGCTCTAAGCTTTTACAAACTTTAACAACCTCTTTTCTAGGCTTAAAATCCCATTTTGAACAACTTTGATGTTTTGAGTTTTTCCATTTGAGGCTTGGAAATAGGAGATATGGCCTTCGCTTAAAATGACCTATAACTGCCAAATGACCAAAATACCCCTGTCTTGTTTAAACCATAAGTTGAGTTCCACAAATCCTATCAAGGACTTCTAGTACTCTCTAGAAAGCTAAGAAGATTCTCTTCAACATTCATGTTGACCAAGAGATCATAGGAATCATACTACTAGGGCAAAAGTTGTCTGCAAGTTGGTTGACTTTCAAGGACCCAGATTCACACACCTCAGCTGACCTGTAATTTGTCAAAACCATAACTTGAGCTCTGCAACTCCTATCAAGGACTTCCACCACTCAAATTAAAGCTAAGAACAAGCTCTACAACATTCATGTTATGGGGAAGATGAGATATCAATCACACCTTGAGCTAAAACTGCCTGGAAGATAGGGATTAAATTAGGGTTTTTCACTGACAATCCTCAGAAACCCTAACTCAAAACTTCTCAAACTCCTCAATCATGATGAGTTGGCCTAGGAATCATCTTTATAACATCTCCATACATCATTCCATGATCTCATGGCCCTTGGATTAAGTCTCAACCCTCTCCAAATCTCCAGCTGATCTAGGATTGACCCAGTCAAAACCCTAATTCTACCATTCATGGTTGAATCTTCTAAATTCTTGCACAATGACCTCTATGGGCTTCATGATGGCTATCAAGACATCTCATAGATTTTCTCAAAGCTTCGAGTTCAATCTCAAAGTCTCAGAATCATCTGAGGAGCTCCCACAACTCTCAAGTTAGGAGGCACACAACTCTGGTTTCAAACAATTTTTCTGAGGATCTCTTGAACTTTCTGATGAAGGTATCAACCTTCAAACACTTAATGGGTGAATAAATGTTGGTCAAATTTTAGGGTGCAACAGCTGCCCCTATTCAAACGGCTTGAACCTGACTGGGTGAGAAGCGAACGGCTCTCAACCAATCAAGGTGCGAGACGATTGAATACCGGTAAACCCAAAAATTTGCCAACTGCACGAGCACATGATACTCTGCGGAGAACAAACCTTCGAACACTGCAACACTAGCTGCTCAACAACTAGCTGGAGAAATATCGATCTAACATCACCGTCAGTTATCCACGTTAACTTCTTCTGATATTGCCTTCAGACAACCACAACACCAAACATCGCCGCTGGAAGACTAAACCATCTGTCATCACCGTCGAAAACAAACATCCTCTGAGAGACACTCGACATCGCCGTCGTACAAACGTCATCTCTGCTGTGGATTAAAGAGTCTGACCTCGCCGTCGAAACAAACATTCAACCTCGCCGCCAAACAAACGTCATCTAACCTCACCGCCAAATCCAAACATGATCTGACCTCGCCGTCAAAACAAACATTCAACCTCGCCGTCGAACGCAAACATGATCTGACCTTGCTGTCAAAACAAACATTCAACCTCGCCGTCGAACAAAATACAACACTGAACAAATCTAACCTGGGGTTCACCCCTGGTAAAGTACACTTGCATATTTGAAACTACTCCGCTGGGAATGAGAGACTTAACCGAGCACGCTCTGATCTGGGGTTCACCCTCAGAACCATAACGAACATTGGAATACTACTGCACACTGCCCACCGTAGAACTTCAATCATCAAAGACATATGAAACCCTGGCCCCTGGCCACTTCCAGCTTCAGCTAGAAAAGATCTTCAAGTATTCCTGAAGATAAGCATCCTTGGCCTTCAAGGATGTAAACTTTTGCCTGTCGGCAACTCTGCAGGAGGTATCTTCGACTTCAGTCTAAAGAAATGATCCTTGGCCTTCAAGGATACATGGATATGCCTTCAGGCAACTCCGCCTCTGCTATAGAGTATCCATGACTTCAGTCAGGGATATACTTCGGCCTTCAGTCCGAAAAAAATGAATCCTAGGTCATTCATGACCTTGGGGATAACCTTGCCTTCAGGCACCTTCGCTTCAGCTTGGGAAATCTGTGACTTCAGTCAGAGAATTGGTATCCTGAGCCATTCATGACTCTACGGGGATTCAAACACTTTGCCTTCAGGCAAAACTCTGCTTCAGCTGGAGAAACATCTTCGACTTCAGTCAGAAGAAATATCATTCACTTGATCGCAATCAATCATCACCTCAGGATAACTGACTTGGTCTTCAGGCCAACACGGATCACTTTGCAAACAAAAGCTGTATCTACAAATTTCTGAACTTTGTCTTCAGACAAACGTTGATTCATCAACAAGGAAATCTGAATCCACAGGAACATTCTGATATCGCCTTCAGGCGTTCACGAAGTCAATCTTCAGATTAGACATCACTGTTGGAGCAAACATATCACACTGCTAAGGATTTCAAGAGTCATCTTGAACAAACGACTCCGTCGGGCACCTTCAAGAATCATCCTGAACCGATAACCATTCTGGAGACTTTTACTCTGCGGGGTAATCCAGGAATCTTCCTGGGCAACTCTTGCTGGGGAGCTCAAGAATCATCCTAAGCAAACAACTCGGGAAACTGCGCTGAGGTCTTAAGAATCATCTTAAGCAAACCGCCCTGCTGAGGATTTCAAGAATCATCTTGAACTGACAGCTTCGCTGGGGATCTCAAAAATCATCTTGAGCGATCGACTGTGGGAGTTTCACCGGGGTCTTAAGAATCATCTTAGGAAAGCGACCTCGTTGGGGAGAATGCCAGGAATCATCCTGAGCAACTGATCCTTCGGCCGAACACCTGTAAGACAAGAATGATAATAACCTAGATCATGCGTATGATGCCTATGCTTCGGCGCTTATGCCCCACACGGTGGGAATGCTATGCGTAAATGCTAAATGCTATGCAATCATGCACAATGATGCAATCCCGTCAGCAGAATAAATGCCGAGGGGAGATTCTCCTGTCAAGGAGAAAGAACTACTCAGATAGAGGAATCATCCTGCTGAGGAAAACGTGGCCACGCCAATATCAATTGGACTCCGCCTGGGGAATTGATCTTCCGCTGCCTGCTCCAAGGGAAACAACTTCAGTTGATTGCTACGAAGCTATACGAGACCTTGGACTAGCTGAAGGAAAGTGATGTCAATCGTGAGAGTAAACTGCGGGGCCGTCCCGGCTACTCTTCTGGGGATAATAACTCTATGGGGAAACAACTTCAGCTGCTCAACACTCCACTGGGGAAAAAACTGAGTATGGTTTGATCAACTTCCAAGGATTCGGCTCTCTTGGACATCTGCAAACTTGGCTAAGGAAGGAGAAGTCATTCTGCTTCGCTGGAGAGTACAACTCTGATGAGGAATTTCAATTCCGCTGGGGAAGAAGGAATCATCTGACTTCGGGGGAGAGTACAACTCTGCAGGGGAATACAACATCAGCTGTTCCAACACTCTACTGGGGAAGGAGAAGTCATTCTACTTCGGGAGAGAATACGACTCTGGTGGGGAATCTCAATTCCGCTGGAGACTTCAGTCTGGCACCATCAGTTACTGCATCCTTCGGCATACGAACATCTTCCTACAAGATTTGCACTTGTGACCCAGTGCTGGGGGAGACACCTGCTTCGGCGACTTTACTGGGGACACACGAGCTTCGGCACCCGAACATTTCTACGAAATCTGCACTTGTGACCCGGTGCTGGGGGAGAGAAGGCATCATTCTTCGGTGCTTGACTCAGCTGATGAGGTGGCATTCCTTCAGGATGCGTCCGCTTGGGGAAGAGAATCATCTCTGCTTGGGGAGACATGTCAATGCTCACTATCCTGCGTTCAGATTTTGCGAAGGAGAGACTACTGAACGCTGCTGGAGAAGGAGGACTCGTCCTGCTTCGGGGATGCGCACGGCGCATGGTCTAGAAGGTGCTACACCTGCAACAACACAAACAAATAGACAAGATACCCTCCTCAAAGGGGCCTATCAAGGTTATTATCTCATGACAATATTCAGGTAATTAATTGTTTCAACAACCAATGGGCCTAGGCCCGCAAGTTTATGTATGCGCATTTTATCAAAAAAGCATCGGCGTTTTCATTCGCAAACAAAACAGATAAATGCTAAACAGACAAGCAGAATTGTTGAATAATGTGCATTTTATTGATGGTGAAACCCCTGAATGGGCAAAAATGTTTTACAACAGAGGCAAACTCCTGGAATGAGGAAGCCGCGCAAAAATAAAACATAGATATACATCAGTATGTACAAATGTCGGCAACGAGGCGTAGACGAACACCATGAGTTGATCCCTCTAAGACCCACTCGACTTCGATACTTCTCCGACGCTTCAGCTTCGGAAGAGATTGATTCAGATAGACGGCCCTCAGGTCCTCCAAGCCACAAAACAATGAAAGTCCACACGAGGAACGCAGTCATTTGCTTATTTAAATCCCTAACTTTTGCGTGAACCGCCCTTTACGGGTTTTCAGTTCACCGGGATACCCTTTTTTGCCGAAGCCGCCTAGTGTAGGTTTTCGACTTCGCGGGTGTACATTTTTTCAATATATCCCTAATTTTTGCCCGAACCTTTTATTCTGTTTCTGGTTCGCCGGGATGCCCTTTTTTTGCCTGGACTCTTTCTTTTTTGTCCAGCGGGTCTCTTTCAAGCAAAGTATTTTTTAACTGCGTCCGCGTTCACCGGGGATGCAAAATCTTCACCATCCATCGTGGATAACAACAAAGCTCCTCCAGAGAAGACCTTGCTGACGACATACGGCTCTTCGTAATTCGGAGTCCACTTGCCCCGGTGATCGGAGTGTGGCGGAAGAATCTTCTTCAGGACGAGATCACCCGTCTGAAAGCTTCTAGGACGCACCTTCTTATCATAAGCTTTCTTCATTCGGCTTTGGTACAGGCGACCAAATGCAATCGATGCTAACCTCTTCTCGTCCATCAGGCTGAGTTGGTTCAAACGATTCGTAATCCATTCTGCCTCGTCGAGTTTCACATCAACCAAAACTCGCAAAGAAGGAATCTCCACTTCTAACGGTAGGACAGCTTCCATACCGTACACCAAGGAGAAAGGAGTTGCCCCGGTCGACGTACGCACTGTCGTACGATAACCGTGCAAGGCAAACGGCAGCATCTCGTGCCAATCTTTGTACGTCACAACCATCTTCTGAACAATCTTCTTAATGTTCTTGTTGGCGGCTTCGACGGCGCCATTCGTCTTCGGCCGATAAGGAGATGAGTTGTGGTGTTCAATCTTGAAGCTCTGGCACAGCTCCTTCATCATCTTATTATTCAAATTCGACCCATTATCAGTAATGATCCGCTCGGGAATTCCATAGCGACAGATGATGTCCTTCTTTACGAATTTAGCTACTACCTGTTTGGTCACATTAGCGTACGAGGCTGCCTCCACCCACTTGGTGAAGTAGTCGATTGCTACCAGAATGAAACGATGACCGTTGGACGCAGTGGGCTCGATCTTGCCTATCATGTCGATGCCCCACATGGAGAACGGCCAAGGGGAGGACATGACATTCAATGGGCACGGCGACACATGAACTTTATCAGCATAAATCTGACATTTATGACATTTCTTCGCGAATCTGAAGCAATCCGACTCCATAGTCAGCCAGTAATACCCTGCTCTCAGGATCTTTCTCGTCATGGCATGCCCGCCGGCGTGCGTACCAAATGTGCCCTCATGGACTTCTTCCATGAGCATACTCGCCTCTTTCTCATCTACACATCTGAGCAGCACGAGATCGTGATTTCTCTTATACAACACTCCATCAGGATTGAGATAAAAATTTCCAGACAGCCTCCTTAGAGTCTTCTTATCCTGGGTTGACGCACCCACAGGATACTCCTTAGTCATAAGGAAGGTCTGGATATCGTGGAACCATGGCTTGCCGTCGGCGGCATCCTCGATTGCAAAGACAAATGCCGGTCTATCAAGACGCGAAAGTACAATTCTTGGAGCCTCATTCCAATAATTGACTTTATACATTGAAGCCAACGTGGCTAAGGCATCAGCCATCTGATTTTTAGCCCTGGGTACATGATGAAGTTCCACTCGGTCGAAGAACGGAAGCAGCCTCCTGGCGTAATTCATGTACGACACCAAATTTGCTTGACGAGTTTCCCACTCCCCTTTAATTTGATTGATTACAAGCGCTGAGTCACCGTATACGTCTAGATTCTTGATTCTCAAATCAATTGCCTCTTCTAGACCCATAATACATGCTTCATACTCGGCTTCATTGTTGGTAACTAGAAACGTCAGTCTCGCGGTAAACGGGATGTGGGATCCGTGAGGAGTCGTGATGATAGCCCCGATACCACTTCCATAAGAATTAACCGCTCCATCGAATATCAACTTCCACTGAGACTTCCTATCTGGCCCCTCATCGGGCAATGGCTCGTCGCAATCCTTCGCTTTGAGGAACATAATATCCTCGTCAGGGAATTCAAACTTCATCGGCTGGTAGTCTTCGACTGGCTGTTCGGCAAGGTAATCAGACAATACGCTTCCCTTAATGGCTTTCTGGGAGACGTACTGAATATCATATTCTGTTAACACCATTTGCCATCTGGCAATCCTGCCCGAAAGATCCTGATTCTCGAAGACGTACTTGATCGGATCCATCTTCGAAATTAGCATAGTGGTGTGATTGAGCATATACTGTCGCAGACGTTTGGCAGCCCAGGCTAGTGCACAACACGTCTTCTCCAGCATCGAGTATCGAGATTCACACTCAGTGAACTTTTTACTCAAGTAGTAAATGGCATGCTCCTTTCTGCCCGTCTCGTCGTGTTGACCGAGAACACACCCCATACTATTCTCCAAAACCGTCAGGTACATGATTAATGGTCGTCCAGCCACTGGGGGTATCAAGATTGGAGGTTCTTGAAGATACTGCTTTATTTTGTCAAATGCCTTCTGGCAATCCTCATTCTAAGTAATCGCCTGATCTTTCTTTAACAGTTTGAACATCGGTTCACAAGTGGCTGTGAGCTGAGAGATAAACCTCGCAATGTAGTTTATTCGGCCCAAGAAACCACGAACTTCTTTTTCTGTTTTCGGCGCTGGCATCTCTTGAATAGCTTTTATTTTTGCAGGATCAACTTCAATACCCCGTTCACTAACGATAAACCCCAATAACTTTCCGGACCGCACTCCAAAAGTGCATTTGTTAGGATTCAGCCTCAGCCTGAACTTCCTAAGCCTCTCAAAAAGCTTCAATAAGTTGACCAGATGCTCTTCCTCCATTTGGGACTTTGCAATCATGTCATCAACATAGACCTCGATCTCATGATGAATCATATCATGAAACAAAGTTACCATCGCTCGCTGGTAAGTGGCCCCTGTGTTCTTCAGACCGAAGGGCATTACCTTATAGCAGAATGTTCCCCAGGGGGTAATAAACGTCGTTTTCTCCATGTCTTCCGGTGCCATCTTAATCTGATTGTAACCGGAGAAGCCATCCATGAATGAAAACACGGAAAACTGGGCTGTGTTGTCGACCAACACATCGATATGAGGCAACGGGAAATCATCCTTAGGGCTCGCCCTATTCAAATCCCGATAATCGACGCACATGCGTACCTTACCGTCTTTCTTCGGTACAGGCACTATGTTGCGCGACCCACGGAGGGTAAGTGGTAACGGCTAGAAATCCTGCGTCCAACTGCTTCTGGACTTCTTCTTTGATTTTTACAGCCATATCTGGTCTCGTCCTCCTAAGCTTCTGCTTGACTGGAGGGCAATCCTCTCGCAACGGCAAGCGATGAACCACGATATCTGTGTCAAGTCCGGGCATATCTTCGTATGACCAAGCAAAGACGTCACTATACTCTCGAAGCATCTCGACCAGTCTATGCTTGACATTATTCTGCAGCGCAGCCCCTACTCTGACATTTCTGACGAGCTCTTCAGAACCCAGGTTTATGACCTCAATATCCTCCTCGTGAGGCAGAATAACTTTTTCCTCTTGTCTCAACAAGCGGGCCAACTCTTCCGGAAGGTCTTCGTCTTCATCAATCTCATCCTCGGCTTGATAAATCGGGCAATCAAAGTCGTAGTGAGCCGTAGAGGGTCCAGAGTCGATGTCACCTGTTATGTGGATCCTGCAATAACAAGGGTTAAGTTTAAAGCAAGAATATGCAGGTTAGCACAAACATCGTTGCCATTTTACTGTTTTTCAAAATAAACATAAAACAGGAATAACAGAGAACACAATATTTGAGTACGAAGAAAACGCCTTTTATTTATTAACAAAATGCATGTACATAATCCAACAAGGCCCTGACAATAAAACCGCTATGCCCCGGGCAGGACATAGGGTTGTACAAAGATTGTAAAAAGCAAATCATTACTCTTCACTTGTCAGCTGGATAATCTCCTTGATGGTCCAATTGTGGAGGCGCTCGCCCGACTTGCTTGGCTGAATCCAGGCGTCAAGATCACAATCGCTATCCCCGCTGTCCTCAGATGCTGCATTGATGCTTTCGAAAATCACTCCGCCCTTGGTGAATAGGATCGGCCCCTTCCCACGAGACGAACTGCTAGACGAAGATGAAGCTTCAGCTTCAGGAGAGTACCCCAATCCAAACTTATCCTGCTTGATTGGTATATCCAAAACATGCCCCCAGCCTGGGGTGGAACCGGCTTCGACGACGGCCCGAGCTTCTTTAAATGAGGAGAGATTCATCTCTTGCTTCTCCACGACGACAGGAGTTACCTCTTTCATCTTGACGGTTTCAAATGCTTGGCAGAGAGTTTCATGGATTTCGCCGTCCATTTCAACATATTTAAAGGATGACAGATGGCTCACCATAATGTCCTCCTCACCACAGACGGTTACTATGCTGCCCCCGACAGCATATTTGAGCTTCTGATACAGCGTGGACGTCACGGCACCAGCAGCATGGATCCATGGCCGACCTAAGAGGCAACTGTAGGCAGGCATGATATCCATGATATAGAAAACCGTATTGAACGTCTCCGGACCAACTTGAATCGGCAGGGTCAACTCTCCGAAAACGTGGCGCTTAGTTCCATCAAAGGCTTTCACCACCAGATCACTGGGCGTGCAAAGCAATCCACGAGTGTCCAATTTCATTAATGCCTTCTTCGGAAGCACATTAAGCGACGAACCCGTATCCACCAGGACATGCGACATGATTGTGCCTCTACACTCTATCGAGACGTGCAAGGCGCTGTTGTGGTCTCTCCCTTTAGGAGTCAGCTCTAGATCTGTAAATCCCAGCCCATTACCGGCATTAACATGGGCTACCACCTCCTCTAGCTGATTTACTGATATCTCCTGCGGCACGTATGCAGCGTTCAATACCTTCAGTAACGCGTTGCGGTGCGCTTCAGAACACAACAACAAGTTAAGAATAGAGATCTTTGACGGAGTCTGATGAAGATGATCTACAATCTTGTAGTCGCTCTTCTTGATTAACCACATGAACTCTTCAGCATCTTTAACCAGCGAGTCCTTCTCTGCCCCAGAAGGGACCTCTTCGACAACTCTACCTTTACCCTTATCCACAGCATCAGCCCTGACCACTTTCTCTGCCGCAACCTCCGCTGGCGCAAACACTCTACCGCTTCTAGTAATGCCACTGACTCCGGCAAGATTCTGCACAGTCGATCCGAACGGCTCAAGCTCTATCTTCTGACCATTTCAGTAGACTTCGGCGCCGTAATGCCATGGAACGGCGTTAGTGCTTTCGAATGGGATTGGCCCAGCCCTGGTGATAGTAATTGTAGGCGGTCGGGGCGCAGAAATAGTAATAGGGTGACGAGGAATAGTAATGGTAGCGACTTCATCCGCCTGCTTCAGCACGACCTCCCCTGATGCACTTTCTATGCTCCGGCTGAACTGCAAAATACCCTCAGACATCAGACTTTGGATACCTTCTACCAGCTGCTCACACCCATCAGGAAGTGTAGCACAAGCCATACATAACTCTCCGCATCCAGGAAAGAAGCCCCTCTTCAACAACTTAGCCTTGACAAAACTAAGCGGCGTCTTCAAATCTTTGACATCAGTCAGCAAGTCTGCACTCTCCTCAGTGGTAATGGCGTTCACTCCGCCTCCCCTATGATGAGGCATAGGGTTCTTGGTAACGTTGGGCACGCTATCAGAAAAGTTAATAACCTTGGCGTCCACCAAGTCCTGCACTTTGTGCTTAAAAGCTTTACAATTCTCAATCGTATGGCCCGGTGCCCCAGTATGGAAATCACAAGTAGCATTTGCATCATACCCCGGTGGTGGTGCCCCTGTCAAGGGAGCCAACGTCCTCTTTTGAACTAGCTGAAGCTGCAGCAAAGTTTGCAGAAGCTGCGCATATGACATAGGTGGTGCTTCAAAATGACGGTTTGCCAGAGGGGCCCGATTCTGATATTTCCTATACCCCTGGTTATTCTGCTGCTGAGGCTGCTGCTGCTGCTGCGGTGGAGCAGCTGGGATATTTATGCTAGCAATCTGCTGTTGAGGGCCCTTGCCCCTTCTCCGAGCATTAGTGACAGCACTGGCATCTCCCTCTCGACGCTTGCCAGCGTAAGGTTTCTTACTATTTCCTCCAGCTGAGGATGATTCGCCCTGAATTTTTCCAATCTTTATACCGTTCTCAACATGCTCGCCCATAGTGATGAGAGCCGGGAATGTTCCAGACATGCCACTGACCAGCTTTTCATAGTAGATTCCAGGAAGGGTAGCCACGAACATTTGCACTAGCTCACGCTCAACCATCGGTGGTTGAACCCGAGCAGCCAATTCACGCCACCGCTGGGCGTACTCTTTAAAGCTTTCATTGTTTCGCTGTGAAAGATTCTGAAGCTGAACTCGGTTGGGGGCCAAGTCGCTATTGTACTGATAGTGGAGGACGAACGCTTCAGCGAGGTCTTTCCAGGTGCGCACTGTAGCGGGCTCCAAGCCCATATACCATTCGAGTGATGGACCAGAAAGACTATCTTGGAAGAAGTGCATCAGCAACTTCTCATTGTCAGAATAAGCGGACATCTTTCTATAATAAGATCGAAGGTGAACACGAGGGCAAGTAGTACCCTTATACTTCTCAAAGACAGGCACCTTGAACTTATGAGGTACCTTAAAATCAGCAATCAACCCGAGCTTGGACATATCAACGCCCAATGTATTCTGATTTTCAATGTCTCTCATCTTGTCTTCCAGCGCTTTGAACCTGAGTCGAGCTTCAGCATTCAACTCTGCTTCCACACCTCTCTGAGAAAATACGTCATCCTGATGGTCCTCAAGCCACGGTTGAGGCACCAGTAGATTTCCGACACCAGCATTGTCGTTGACCGGCCCTATGTTAACATTGGCTCCCATACTACCATTGCCGACGCCTGCCGCATTGAGTCCGATATTAGTCATCAGATTGCCGTTAGCACTGTCGTTGCCCCCGGCAACCGGAACAACATTCTGTGGAGCATCCACTGGAGGAGGAGTAGGCACAGCCCCGCCGTGCAGTATGCCATTACTGTCAACCCTGGAGATCAGAGGTTGAACCAAAGTACGAAGCTGGTCCTGACCATTCGCGACCACCTGCATCAGTTCCATAAAACGATCCATCCGTTCACGGAGCTCTTGAACATCTGACTGCACCTGGTCCATGATCCTTGTCTGATTAGCGCGAGTTGAGTAACGGTGGATGAGTCTTTGATCAATCCTGGAGACCGGAAACAGCTCGAAACCTGTGAACCTGCAAAACCCTTTCAACATTAAAGGTTAGGAAAAGCAATAGAATGTATGTCATGCAAAATGCTTCATGCAGATGTATGCGGGTGTCTGTGTGCTTGAGAGATTTCCCCTGATCCTGGCGCCTTAGTACCAGTGCCGACAATAATAAGGAGGGGAATCTGGGCCCAATTATGGAAACAAACAATCTCTCATATACACAGGACCAGCGACAGCCAACTCCGACACATCAGGGAACGAGAACTCGTACACAACAGTCTTGCTGTAATAATACAATAAGAGGCGAGAGATCCTGGATCGGGGAAACGGTACCTGTCACAGACACATGTCAATGGAATGCGAATGATCATGCAAACTAATGCAAAATGCAGGCATGCAACAATATATCCAGGTGGCTGCTGTGGAGGCTCGGTATCAACAATCACTGATGAGAAGGAAACCCCGGCGCAAGACCACTAATCCGATCCGCTGAGAATAACCATCTGATAGGATCGAGATCAAAATTCTGCTCTGTCAAGAGTAAGTGCCTGATAATAAGGACCCGGGATGTATGATCAGAAAACGTCCGCTGATGAAGTCTTCAGACCCCAAATCAAAAATCTGCCCTATCAAGAACAAACACACAGCTGCTGATGAGATCTTCAGACCCCACTCAAAATCTGCCCTATCAAGAACAAACAACAACTGCTGATGAGATCTTCAGACCCCACTCAAAATCTGCTCCATCCAGAACAAACTTCTGATGACAGTACTCTGATCGAAACCTGCTCTATCAGGAACAGACATACACCCAATGAAAAAATCCTCTGATCAAAAAACTTGCTCTGTCAAGAACAGTCAAATCTGCCACCGAGAACCCTGGTACCAACATAAATGATTCACTGTCAAGAAAACCAGGTGGTCTGGAGGTCAAAGTTTCCTGCAATATCCCAATCCCACTCACAGGTATGGACCTAATCCACGGACAAAGGTACAACATCCTATGCGGTCATCAGCGTCACAGACTTTCATTAGTGACGATACGATTCCCAGAAGGAGTGGCATCATCAAGTCATGAAGAGGCCTCACTTAGCTGACTTCCAAATGATTGGTCCCCAGAGTCGACAATCCTCACGTCTGGACTCCCCTCAGATCCTCAGGACCGGAAAGGAGCACCTCTGCAAGAATCTCGTCTGAGCGCAGATTTTCGTAGGGAACTGTGCCTGCTCAGCAGACAGGTTCGTCTACTACTTCTCCGCAACTATATCTAGGTGTATACTCAAGCCCAGGTCCGACTTCTCACTCATAGTAACATCCCTCTCCCACAGCAGCACAGATAATCATATCAAACTGGAAATAAAATGCGGGAAGTAAAGTGCGAGAAGTAAAAATGCGATAAATAAACGCAACCCAACAAGCAAACACACAAGCGCTAGGATTGACTCTCATAGGGAACCGAAGAACCAGAGATTCTAGGTTCGATCCCCAGCAGAGTCGCCAGCTGTCGCTTGCGCGAAAATAAGGTGCCGGCATGACAGAAGAGTCGCCACCTTTCGTTATTTATCCCTCGGAGCGGGAAAGGAAACGATCGGAAAAACCTGACGAAAAAGGGTAAGACAAGGTCATCACAACCATTGTCTGGGTTCGGGAGTCGGTTACGCAAGGGGAAGGTATTAGCACCCCTCACATCCGTCGTACTCGACGGGATCCACGCTTGTTGGTTTACTTGGACGGGTTGGTTTTATTCTATCTACCTATCAAGGCTGGCTGAAAAAGAAAAGAAAAATGACTCGGCAAAGCGTCGCACTTTATGCCTACGTATTCTCATCAGAGAATGAGAAATCAGAGTCAACGTAGTTCGGCCTACGAAGGATTACGGGGGAAAGGTTGAAGGTTGCTCGCTAGGACGTCGCATCCTATGCCTACGTACTTCCACACAGTATGGAAGATCAGAGCAAACGTAGTTCGGGAAACTACGGGTTATCTCCTGAAAGAAGTGTTTTTTATTGTATTTGCAATTTCAACCGCACTAGAGACTGTGACCTGAGAGTGGATGCATCGCATGTCGCCCAAAGGGTACCATACTAAACATCCAACCTCAGATAGCTTAAGGCTCGTAACGTACGAAAGAAATCATTCATGATTACTGTATCTTAAACTGCTTTGAGATGAGAAGAGAAAAGGCCCAACTAGGAGGGAGACTATCAAGTCCTACTGTTATCATGCCATGGATTCATCCTATGGTTGAAGTTTGAACAGGGAACTCCTAGATGTTGTCATGCATAGGTTTCAACCTAAAAGTCTATCATCAAATCCTTATCAAAGGAAATGAGAGTCCTAAGGGATCATGTCAATGATACACCAAGCAGACAAAGCATCAGCTTAACAGTAAAATGCATGCAATGCAAGTGAGGGAGGAAATGTGTGTGGGGCTTCAGCCTCCACAAGCTCGTCTCGACCTCAAGCCAGTCATGAAATAACAGTAATCATACTGAAAAATAAACAACATGCTATCAAGCAATAAACAGTAAACTGCAATCATACAGATAAAAATGAAATGAAATGCCATCCATGCTTGAGAAAGAAATCATCTACATCAAATCTCTAATCCTAACAGCCTGATCAAATCTAAGCACAACCCTAAAGCAAAACCCTAAACAAGAGAAATCAATCCCAGTCTCCAAGCTTCAAAACAAGCTTACCAAAGAAAGGGAGCTAAGTAGGCAGACTCATAGTGTCTTCCTCAGGAAAGCACTAGGAGGCTTATACTCAGGAATCATATCCTATGTGGCTCAACCACTGTGATCAGTTTACATTCCTCCTCAGGAGAAACTAAACTCACATGAAGGCTCCAACATCACTGGATATTTGAGAAATCCTACCTGAACTAGTGGAACTAAGTGAATAGACCCATAGGACCTTCCTCAGGAAAGTACTAGGAGGCTTCCACTTAGGAATTGTATCCCATGTGGCTCAACAACTATGATCAGTTTACATTCCACCTCAGGAGAAATTAAACTCACAAGTTGGCTCCAACATCATTGGATACTTAAGAAATCCTATCTGAACTAATGGAACTAAGTGAGCAGACCCCTAGGACCTTCCTCAGGAAAGTACTAGGAGGCTTCCACTTAGGAATTGTATCACATGTGGCTCAACAACTGTGATCAGTTTACATTCCTCCTCAGGAGAAATTAAACTCACATGTTGGCTCCAACATCATTGGATACTTAAGAAAGAGGTGAGAAGAAAGAATGAAAGTCATTCATAGTGCCTTCCTCAGGAAAGTACCATGAACTTCCCTCAAACTTCAGGATCTCAAACCTCACAGACGGGGAATAATCTCCAAGCTCTGGGTCTCTGGGTCTTGATCTTCAATCTTCTCCTTCATCATGCTCTTCAATAAGATCTTCAAAACAAACTAAACCCCACAACAAATTCCCAACAATAAACCCCAGAGACAGACAAATAACCCCAGAACAGACAAAACCATCAGCCAACTTCAGAAAACACCTAAAAATACTAAAACAAGGGGGAAAATTCTAACAATTATTCACAAGGGTCTATAACATCTACCCATACCATCCCTATATACCCATACCTAAAAATCAAATCAAAACTCTCCACAGAAAATGAATTATTTCACCTATGCATCCTTAAACCCTAATTATGATACCCTAATGCTAACCTATTTAAACTAATCAAATTTTAATCTAAAAATCAAGAATTAAATCCTATGGGGAACTATGATTCAATATCTAATCACACCAAAAATAATGAATTAAAAAGACTAAGGGAAGGTCCTAAAAGAAATTCTACAAAATGAGGTACAATATTAAACCTATTTTAAAGCTATTTAAATGAAAAAATATACTAAAAATATCAAAAGAAAAATAAAATGGAATTTTATTTATTTATAATTTTCTAGACAAGATTATGAATATGGAGAAAAAACAAGAATTAAAAAACAATCATTTTTCAATTTTATATGAATTATTGAAAATGCAAGAAAACATTAAAAGAAATAAAAATAAAGGAAATTGAATTAAAGGGGAGGGGGGTGAGAACAGCAAAGCGCCCTAGTTGATTTTCTATGATGGGCCAGATCAGGGGGGTGGGAATAGTGCGCGCTCACTGAGCCCAGAATCCCTCATTTAGCTAAACGCAGCGTTTAGCTCAGTCCTTCCCTCCGTTTCTTGTTTGAACTCTGGCCGTTGGATGGAAATAACAAGTCAAGCTGCCAGCACGATCTGACGGTAGAGAACCCGTCTTCCTCACTCAACCTAGGGTTTTCAGAAAACCCTTCCTCCATGCGCGAACCTTCCAGCCTCCCATACTCCCTCGTCCTTCCACCAAATGCCACGCCACAATAACAAAAAGTGACCTACTAATTGCCCTCTTCAACACCCTGCATTTAGTTTTTCCTGAATCTCCTCCAAGAATCAAACTCGAACGATGTAATCCTAGGGCACCATGAATTAACTCTGATATGCATGCTCACCATTCTTGCTGAAACTAACCTGGGATACTCTACATGGTGTGGGGAGTAAACTAAGCTAAAGAACTAATATTATAGTACTCTAGGTTATGTGTTCTTGATCTCAAAACAGAAATGGCCATGGAACCAACCTTCATATAATGCCTTCAAACTCATCACAATTCATCCCTAAGGGTCTCTAATCACCTTTATCTTAACAACAAGATCTAAAATTGAATAATTAAGGGAATTCGAATGAAATTGCTTACCTTGCAAGTGATGATGGCTATGGTGGTTTCTCTTCAATCCAAGCCTTGATGTTTGCTTCAAATGATCTCCAATGGCTGTGGATTCTTCTGTTTGCACTAGTTCTTGTTGAAACTTCTTGAATCACCTTATCCACTTCTTCATGCAACTTGGAGTGAAGACTTGGATCACACAAAATAGCCACTGATTTCAATCACTCTTGCTTGCCAATTGCTCTATGATGATGGTAGATGATGATGATAACAAGAATTATGCTAATTGATGAAGTTTTGATGGAGGTTGAAAGCAAAATGCAATTTGGAGTTATGGCATCAAACTATGTAATGCAAGCACTCTCAATCACCAACCAGGGCATGAATCATCTCTAGGGCATATATAGGTGTCAATGGAAATGTGTGGAAGCTTTGAGAACCTTCCAAGAAGTTTCTAGAATGTATCATGCAATGAGAATTTGAATTTTTCATATATGGTAATTCTCATGCAAACTCATGATAAACCATGCAATCCCACTTAATTTCTCCCCACATGATATTATGATATGAAAACAAGGCCTTACAAACCCTTATGTAGCATTTTCTCACTTTCTCTTTTGGTGCCTTAAAATGCAAGAAACAAATTTACAAAGCAACTCCAATTTTTAAGCCTAAACTCAAAAATCTATTTGAACCATTGTTTTTAAAATGATGTTTGGAGTCAAAATGACATATTGGATGACCCATTTTGGATTTGTAGATCTCTTAAACCAAAATTCCATTTCAACTTTTTCAACTTATAAGCCATTTACAAGCCATTTGTACCACTTTTAAAAATCCATGCTCTAAGCTTTTCCAAACTTTCACACCCTCTTTTCTAGGCTTAAAATCCCATTTTGAACAACTTTTATGTTTTGAGTTTTTCCATTTGAGGCTTGGAAATAGGAGATATGGCCTTCGCTTAAAATGACCTATAACTGCCAAATGACCAAAATACCCCTGTCTTGTTTAAACCATAAGTTGAGTTCCACAAATCCTATAAAGGACTTATAGTACTATCTAGAAAGCTAAGAAGATGCTCTTCAACATTCATGTTGACCAAGAGATCATAGGAATCATCCTACTAGGGCAAAAGTTGTCTGCAAGTTGGGTGACTTTCAAGGACCCAGATTCACACACCTCAGCTGACCTGTAATTTGTCAAAACCATAACTTGAGCTCTGCAACTCCTATCAAGGACTTCCACCACTCAAATTAAAGCTAAGAACAAGCTCTACAACATTCATGTTGTGGGGAAGATGAGATATCAATCACACCTTGAGCTAAAACTTCCTGGAAGATAGGGATCAAATTAGGGTTTTTCACTGACAATCCTCAGAAACCCTAACTCAAAACTTCTCAAACTCCTCAATCATGATGAGTTGGCCTAGGAATCATCTTTATAACATCTCCATACATCATTCCATGATCTAATGGCCCTTGGATTAAGTCTCAACCCTCTCCAAATCTCCAGCTGATCTAGGATTGACCCAGTCAAAACCCTAATTCTACCATTCATGGTTGAATCTTCTAAATTCTTGCACAATGACCTCTCTGGGCTTCATGATGGCTATCAAGACATCTCATAGGTTTTCTCAAAGCTTCTAGTTCAATCTCAAAGTCTCAGAATCATCTGAGGAGCTCCCACAACTCTCAAGTTAGGAGGCACACAACTCTGGTTTCAAACAATTTTTCTGAGGATCTCTTGAACTTTCTGATGAAGGTATCAACCTTCAAACACTTAATGGGTGAATAAATGTTGGTCAAATTTTAGGGTGCAACAAGAGTAATAACAACCTTAAATCAACAATTAAGAATTCAACATACGATCGTAATGACAACATATATGCTCCTATTCACATATTTAATTACAAATCTCTATCAAGGTTTAATTACGAAACAATTAGGACAACTACCCTTTTGCCCCATTAGGGAAACCTTAGAGCATCGTACTACTAACGATATAACACATTCATTTCTACATAGAAAAACCTTGTCCCTAACATTTATCGATTAACGAGAACTATATCTATGATTCGATTCCCTACCTGAAGTTGATCAAGTAAGAGCATAATAACAACATTTTCTCAACAAATGGGAAATTAGCGCGTGTCGGCGCCGATTCCCAACATTACTACATAAACTAATGACACAAACACTAATGCAGGCGTAGACAAACATTAACCCTTAATATTTCTTCACCTACGGGAACATTTACCCTTAATATTGCTCAACCTACGGGAACATTACTACAGGAACATCACTTCAGGAATGTTACTACGGGAACATCACTTCGGGAATGTTACTACGGGAACATCACTATGGGAATATTACTACAATTTCTAATTTAATTAAATAGGGACATAATAACAACACCTTCTTAATAAATGGGAAAATAGCCCATTTCAGAACCGTTTCCCAATTTCCCCCAAAACTAATGGCATAACACATTCATTCATACACAGACAGGCATTAACCCTTAGAAATGCACAGGTAAACATTAACCCTTAATATTTCTTCAACTTACAGGAACATTACTACGGTAACATTACTACGGGAACATTAATCCTTAATATTTATCGATCTACAGGAACATTAATCCTTAATATTTATCGACCTACAGGAACATTATTCCTTAATATTTATCGACCTACAGGAACATTAATCATATGATTCAATTCCGTACATGAAATCGATCATACCCACGATTATAGAATTGAACCCCACCCTTACCTTTGGATTGAGGACAACTCTAAACTTTCGGTTCTGGTTTGCTCTCCCGGTGACTCTTCTGCAACAACCTTCAATTCTCTCTGGCGGTTAATTCTTCTGTTCTTCCTTTCTTCACAGCCACGTCTTTTTTCCTCTTTTCTCAGCCTTTTTCCTCCAATTTGCTTTTCTGAGCAGTTTATCGTTCTTTTGCTCTTTCTCCCACAACTTCTCTAATAACTCTCTAATTCCCCTTATTCCATCCACTAATTATAATAATAATAATAATAATAATAATAATAATAATAATATTACTACTAGTTATTAAATTATCATCATTATTAATTATATTATATTATTATCAAACTCAATGATTTATTAAATGGTTTCCTATACGTTAAGGACACCCACCAACGCTCTCAGACACACTCCCACATAAAGGCACACCAACAATTCATAAATAATTTAATTCAAATGAACGGGCGTTACAGAGTAACCTTTTCAAACTTCTTTGTATGACACCTATTCAGCAAATAGGCGGCAGTAGAGACGGCTTCACCCCAAAGCTCTTTTGGTAAATTCTTCGCTTTCAACATGTTACGCACCATGTTCATAATCGTCCGATTTTTTCTCTCGGCAACACCATTTTTCTGAGGCGTATAAGGTGCTACAACCTCACGTACTATACCCTCGTCATCACAAAAACTCCTAAATTCACCCGAAGTAAATTCGCCTCCACCGTCGATTTTGAGAATTTTGAGTTTGTGACCTCTTTATCGCTCAACCATGGATTTGAACCGTTTGAACACTTCAAACACCTCATCCTTCTTCCTAATGAGATAAATCCATAGCTTCCTACTAAAATCATCAATAAACGTGACGAAGTATCGGTTGCCTCCATACGAATTGACTTGCATTGGTCCACATACATCGGAATACACCACCTCAAGGTGATGCTTGGTCCTATGACCCGCATCCTTACTGAAATTACTCTTGCGTTGCTTCCCTTGCACACACTCATCACATATTTCAGCTGGAATATTAATCTGTGGCATCCCGGACACCATACCGTGCCTATGTAACGCGTCGAGGTCTCGAAAGTTGAGATGCCCGAGACGGTAGTGCCATAACCATTCTTCACAACTTGCAGTAGTATCTAAGAATCTATGCTCCATAACTTTCAACTCAATCTTGAAAGTTCTATTGGCAGTGTAATACCCCAAATTTTACCCTCAGATTAATCGAGTCAGGTCGCATGACATCTCATTTTCGCATCTGCTAAATACTAACAGGTTACGTAGTCTGTTATTCTGCAGGAATGGCATTAGGTGTACTTCACTGGTGAAAAGGGAAAAATGGTAATTGGCGCAGTATTTACTGACAGTTGGGGAGAGTGAGTTGTCGCCCGGGTTCTTTGGAATAATTAAAACTCTGTCTTTGAATTCTTTATTTTGAGGATAAACAGAAGTACAGTGAATTTTGGCATTAGAGTTTTCGAGATACGGCGCATGTTTTTTTTTCCTGTTCTCCTGCTTCCTGCTATTTAAATTGTCAGAAGAAGAAGCAGTTGGAGTTTTGTTTCGACTCGAGTAGGAAGTTACTATGCAGGATCAAATCATGATTTCTAGCCAGCTCAACTCAGGAAATTTGTGTTCAGTCCTCAGAAATTAATTGGAATTCTTTTCCTGGTATAGAGTATGGTTTCTGTTTCATCGTTAACAGGATTTTTATGCTCACTCAAAGTCGTATTTACTGTTCCTCTACAAATTTGTTTGGTGAAGATTAATCTGTTGGTTCAACTTAATCGAGTTATCTGTGATTTAGTTGAATTTACTCGGAGGTACTTGATAAGAGGGATTTAATCGGATATGTTCTTTTGGGTCATTCGGTTGCGACAAGTTTGAATTGCGTAAAAGATTTAAATAAATTGGATAGAAATATAATTGAATTTTATTCCTTAATATTTTATTACAATTTATGAAAAGGAAAATAACAATATATATATTTCTATCCTAAGTGCTATTTTTTCTAAGAGTAGTCTTCATGCCATTCCTTCGCGCCGATGTTTCTGATTAATTTCTTCATACCTGCATAGACAAACAAGAACAGAGCAAGCAGATTGTTAATGGAAAAATTATTTTGGTGGTCCAAACACCCTCAGTTACACATCATCGGGTGTCGGGAGGGTACGATAGATGCCGCAGCCGAACTCCCATTTCTAAACTCGACCGCGGCTATAAACCGATAGCATCCGTTTCTTATTGTTGGGACAGCCGAGAAAGAGAGTAAAAAAGGAAGTGTGGGTCAAAATGATTTTGCCGAAAAGAGCTTATTTCGAAAGCCGGTTTGAGAAGTGATTTGTTTTCGGAAAGGCGGTTTGCCCAGAGTTGGACCGTAACACCACCCTTTCCGAAAAAAAAAACAATTCAAACTTCAGTTCCGAAAAGGCAATTCTAACTTCAGTTTAGGAAACCAGTCCAGAGAACTAGTTTCAATCCAAACAGTTCACGAAAAAAACCAGTTTCAACAACCAGCAAGGAAAAACCAGTTCAGGAAATCCAGAAAAACAAGTTCAATAGTCAGTCAACAAGCCATAACAAATCCACGATAACCATATGCAATCCAGACGACAATTTTCACGCCAAAAACAAGTCAAAGCCAAAAGAAATCGTTAGCCAGCAAAGGAGCAGATGCGAAGTTCAACACGAACTTCCTTTAAAATCTCCTGTTAAAACTCATTCAAACGGTTAACAACAAATCCGGAAATAGGAAAAAGGCTCAAAGGTCAAATACAGGATCAATATAAAATCATCATAAGCTGGGATCAAGAGGGACCCTAAGACTCTCAACCATCATCAGCGGCGCAAACCCTAACAAAGACAAGAAGGGGGCAGCGGATTCAGAAGCTGAGCTTCATCACCATCCGAAAAAAGGACAAAAAAGGGAAGCGGTGGCTCAGTGGATCCTTCAGATCCATCATCATCGCCTTAAAAGAATAAATCAACAGCAAGACCACAAAATCAACCACACAGGAGAAAAGTAGTCAGAACGAGCTCACCGGAGGCGAAGCATTACCGAGGCTCATACTTCCGCGAAGTCATCATCGCCGCGAAGATGAAGATCGCCATCACCTTCCGAAATCGTGAACCGCGAACGCAACTCAAAGATCGCTGTCGCCGCTTCAAGACGGCAGGCAATCTTCCTAGCCTCAGTTTTCACATCATCGGCGACCGTTAGCCGTGAATCCGAAGGTAAAATGCAAGGGTATTATGTTTGTTTCGTTTAATTTGATGTCGGTTTCAGGAATAGAAGCGGATCGGATTGCATGCGAACGAAGAAGAGGCTTTAGGCGGCGGTAATGGGGTCGCGACTGGTTCCACGAGGAAGAAGAGAATGGGAATGAACCCTAGCGGGTTTTGTCCAAATGAGAAGCCCAAATATCCCCTTTCCCGTTTTGTTCTTTTTATTAATTTCTGTTTTATTGTTGGTAACTATTTATTTTAGGATTAATAATGGTAATTGAGTTAGAAATTAGGAAAAATGGTTAACTCTTTTGTTAAAAAATTTTAACTCAATTTTTATTTTATTTTTTCGCAAATCATTTCATCATCATTATGTAAAGTTTTGGCATTAGATCAAATTATTTTTTTCTTGAATTAAAATTTTGCATCAAGTCAAATTATTTTTCATATAGCTAATCATTTTTGCATAAAAATAAATAATTTTCGTTCAATTTTAATTAAAACAAATCATTTTCACTTAGTTAATCTACTTGGCATTTAAACTAAATTAAATTCTTCATGAAAAATTTATAAAAAATTAAGGTTAAGCTTTTAGTGTCAAATTTAAAATTGAATTTTTGCATAAAAATCAAATCGAGTCTTTCATTAAGTTTAGCTTAGTTTCCGTTCTTCTTATGAAGATTTCTCTGTCGAATTCGATTTGAGGTCCTTTGTAAATTAAGAAATAAACATTTTTAATTTAAGTAAAACCAATGTTTGATAGTTAAGTAATGATTTCCCTGTTTTGTTGTTGTCTAACTCCTGTTTAAATTTGCTTGCTCAGTTTACGATCGTTTTATTCATTCGTACTATGTTGGTCCATGGATGTAATTTACGCGAGGCCATGGTCGCGGTTTATTTTTATTTTGCAGTTTTTTGGGAATTTGTACTTTACGCGAGTGGTCGCGCTGCTTTCCTTTTCTGCTTGCTTTATTTTTCATATTTTTTATGCCTGGCATGTAATAGTTCTGTTGCCTGCATATTTTACCGTTATGTTTCCTCCGAAGGAATTAGGATTAACAGTTTGACCGCCGAGTCAATAACCCTAGTTTCAACCATTTCAAAACCCTAATTAGCTTAGGTATCCCGTCGTGGACGAAAATACCCTTTACCCTAGCTTTAGGTCAAAGAGTCGCCGTACTCTGTTTTAGGGTTTCCCGCCGTGGAATCCCTAATTTAACCCTAATTTCAATTTAACAAATTCAACGTAGAAATAGGAGTTTTAAGACTCCACGTAAGCGTGTCCTTAAGATACGTTTATTCCCCATTGAAACCTTGACCATAGTCAAGACGTTTCTAACCTCCCTTTCAAGGGGAACTACGATTACTCTGATTCCATTCCCTATCCAGGATACGTAGGCATAAGATGCAACGTCTTGCCGAGTAAACTTAGGACTAACCCTTAGGTCTTTAGGTCACTCTATCCCTTAGCTCAATATATATTAAAGCAGATAATGGATAAAAATAAAAAAGCATACAATAAACAAAAGGTTCCTGTAGAGTACTACAGAAGTTTAAGGTGCTAGTACCTTCCCTGAGCTTAACCAACCCCTTACCTAGGTGTCTCCCTGCATTGTGTTTACGATGCAAAAATAGGTTTTCCCTCTTTTGACCTTTTCCTTCGGATAAATCAAAGAGCGGTTGTGAATTAAGAATTGTGATTCAAACTAATTAATAGTTTGATATCCTATTTCCACCGCAACAGAAAATGGCGACTTCACTGGGGACCCTCCTAATTTCTAAGGGTTGCCCCTATTTTGTTTTATTGTATGATTATTTCTTTTATTAATTATCTGTATATATTATTGTATATTGTGGGGATATCTTTCTATTGTGAGATAAATCCTAACCCGGACTTGAGTGACCTTATTATAGGATGGTGATATATTCGACGAGGCTTGCCGGGAGTGAGTCCCGACCAAGTTGACTCGAGAATCACCGCTCAGTTGAGACCCTTTCGAAAATGGTTCGGTTGAACGAGTGTAGTTGTGAAAACATTTACTATTTTCGATTGGTGTCTATGATATTGGGGGACTGTAGTACCTTAACACCACTTTGGCCTTATATAGGTCGTAGTGCGGGAACTATGTGGGAGTAGTCCTACAATAGTTGCTACACGATACTACACTCAAAAGAGATTCTCTTGAGAATATTATCGACCCCCGAGTCAGTCGGAAAGTTGATAATATCCGAAAGAAGGGCTGATGACTTTGGGCACTTTTTAGAACCTTATTTGGCAGGTACAACTAACCTTAGTACATACCTTATTGGGATGGGTATACCCTAACTCCTTGCACATACCTTTAACCTAGGACTTGTGAATATATGTGCATTGCATCCATCAAAGCATCACATTGCATCATATTTCATGGAATTCAAACCTTATTTATGAATATTGCAGGATACCATGAATTACAAAAAAAACACTTTGAGATATTCTTTTAAAAGTCTTAAGTTAGAGGACCTAAGGAAGCTAGGAACTTTGTTTCAAGATCAACAAAGGATTCAGAAACAAGTATGGAAGGCCATTATGTCTGTTGAAACTTCAAGTATACGAAGGTTTCCTTTCGAATTTGTTACAGTTCTAGGATCCAGATGATCTTTACCTTTAGATTCCTCGAGTATCAGCTCTTGCCTACCCTAGAAGAGTACTCTCAATTGGTGCGGTTATCTATTATGAAGGAGTCTCCGTTCCCTTTCTTGGAGGTGAATCTTAAAGAGCGAGACATTGCTTAAGCCATATGTTTAAAGGTATCTGACATCAAGGGCAATATGATCACCAACAAGTGTGAAGGCTATTCCAGTGTACCCTTGCTTGGTTTTGATGAAGGATTTAGTTTCCTCTGACTCTCGATCTACCTTTTGAAGATAGGCGCATCCTCAAAAAAGGCCTAGCTAGAATAGCAGAGTAAGGAGCAAAACAGGAAGCTTCCTTAGGGTCATTATCAACTTTTATTTAGCTATTATGCCAAGACTTCTCTAAGAATATTATTTGTAATCCATTTTCAAATTAACAAATAAAGTTTTGATATTTCGCAATATTCGTAAATATTTGAATTCCATGAAATCCTTTCATTCGCACTTTGCATTTAGCATCATATTTTGCATTTCATGTGTCTCCCGGTTTCTTACTCTCAGTCCTATCACCTTCCAATTTTGTCATCCTGGGTCCTCCGCATCAGTACAATACTAGAGCCCAAAATCGAAAAAGGATGGAAGAACAAACCCAAGAGATCACCCGTGTCAGTCATGAACTCGAAGATCTTCGAGGAAGTGTGGGGAAAATCATGGAGATGCTACAAGCTCTTAAGGTAAAGATGGTGAATTAATCTTATGTGGTGTCTGAGAGTATCAATATTATTGTGGATCCTTAACTAGTTGTTACTGCCGAGAATATACCTCTTCAGAGTCGTCAATCCAGTTCAGAGCCTCCTACTATTGCTCAACTAGTTCGACGAGTTACTCCTCCGAAGTGCAAAACTCCGAGCGTTGACCACCATAAAGGACCTATACTCCCGAGGAATCTCTCGATGGCTACTCATTAACCTTGGCAACCTTAGCAGAATTATGTTCATGGTTATCCAGTTCAGTATGCTCCACAACCATATGTAGCTACTGTTGCACCTCCTTTTAGTCAACAATTTCCTACATATCAGCCTGTGCAACCGGTTGCGGTCTATCAGCATCCGGTTTATCAACAACCTCCTATTTATCAGCCTGCACAAGCTCCTGTCAACTGTCAACGAGTACCCAACGCTCCCGTGTGCTAACCATCAGAGGAGACGATACCTCGTCAAAATAGGAGACCATACAAGCCTTGTCCTCCG
The DNA here is from genome assembly GCA_963859935.3 of Lathyrus sativus. Classification (NCBI taxonomy): domain Eukaryota; kingdom Viridiplantae; phylum Streptophyta; class Magnoliopsida; order Fabales; family Fabaceae; genus Lathyrus; species Lathyrus sativus. The sequence continues at coordinate 413,855,835 of OZ012736.1, read as the reverse complement.
ATCCCAATGACGTTCACTGAGTTGTATCCTTTCTTAGTGCAACAAGGTCTGGTTGTTACCCGAACTTTGGGTCCACCTCCCAATCTGGTACCTATCAATTACAATGCCGCCGCTCATTGTTTATTTCATGAGGGTGCGCCTGGTCACGATTTGGAAGGATGTTACGCGCTTAAGAATATTGTCAGAGATTTGCTAGAAAAGAAGGTCCTGTCTTTTGACGATCCCCAGTCGAAAGTCAAGACTCCTCTCAGGGCGTCCCAGGGGCCAGAATCAAGCTCTACAAAGCCTATTTTCAACAGATCTCATCCAGTGACGCATACGGTGAATCAGCCGAAGCCGGTAGTTCTTTAGATGCGTGGTCCTTTTCATTTCAGCAATCCTCAAGATGATGCGACCCCGATCAACAGAGAATTTGGGAGAGTTATTCTGAGTAAAGATTTAAAGACCGATAATGAAGTAATGACAAACGTAGCTGGGGCAAGCAAGACGACTCCTTCCAGTGAGGCTCTACCAGAGGAAACCACTACCATGCCGGTCTCAGACGCGAAGACTTCATAAACACATCTTGAAGGACTTTGAGACATTACATTTTGATTATTTATATGTTTATTTTCTTTTATTAAGCATAATTATCATGTACGAACTTGTTTATTTTGGAATAATTGATGCAATGCACGTTTGTCTTGAATAAATCCCTTCGTTTCACTCATTAAAATATTTTTCAATGCCAACTTTACCCGATCTCTCGTGTTGATAGAGAATTGGGAGGAGGATGATGAACCAAAAACATCAAATCTCTTGTCGTATGCTTTCCACTGAAACCTGCTGATGATGTAAGACATTGTTTCAAATCCCAAACACTGGAGACATAAGGATGATAATCCCTCTTTACACCCTTTGAGCCTTGAAGTAGGAGTTTTATTTTCCAAATTAAAACCCTTATTTTAACCTGGGGCAGGGTAGTTTTTTCAGTACAACCAATCGAGCGCTCAAACCCTCAAAAAGGAGGAGCGAACCGTCGAGAATCTATCCTTAGCATCTTAAGAAGTCAAAATGCAACGACTATTCCTCTACCACCTAAAGAGTGGGGCAGTCACAAACCTTCAAAAGAGTCACACGACTCATTCACAAAAATAAAAAATATATATAGCCCGCTAAGTCAAAACCTATGAAGGAGACTTAGGCAAAACTGGGGCATCCCGCTGGACTCCAAAGTCAAATCCAAAAGACGTCGTCCAGGAAAAAGTTAGGAAATAAAAAAATAAATATAACAAAAAAACAAGGGCAATAAGGAACCCCAATAAAGAACAAAAGTCGTGTTGATCGAACACCAAAATAGGTGAGTGACTGCCATTGTCCAAAGCCTTGATGAGTTCTCAACCATATCAAATCCGATTGAGATATGAGTGCTCATATCCCGTTAACTGAATTAGGATTGGAGAACATCACGAAGAAAGGGGTGGGTACAAATAACTTTGAGCCTTTATCCTTTATTTCCTAACCGTGCACCAAGCCACGATACAACCATTAAAAGACCTAATTGAAGTAGGAATTCTCTTGAAAGCATACTCGACGAGATAGCGTTTCCTGACTCCTACGAGCTATGCTCAAAAATTTATGTTGGCGTTATAAATTAAAATTATATCCTAACTGGTGATTTCGGTCACGAGTTACAGCGATATCTTTTTCAAAAACAAAAATTTCAAGACAAATATATTGTTGCATTGATAGTTTCAAGATAGCATTTCACGCGTGTCGGTTTTGCCTGATATCTTAGAAACTTACATATAGATGTCACAGATCCTGCTAAACAGGGGCAGATGGTTTCCAGTTTTCTCATCAATGCGAGCCTGACATTCTTAAGAGCTATTTTTGAAGACTCATTCATGTCACCGTCGATCTGAGCCAGTTACGTCGAGATCTGACGAATCTCTCCAAGAGTTTGAAAATAGTGGGGCAATCGGACTCCATGTTTCTCTGTAAAATCCTCTTGATATTACTCTTCCTCATGAGGCAAGTGCTCTGGGGCATTGTATTTTTCAAAATGGCGACTGCTACAGAGTCCATTAAGATCAGAACTGCTTTGTTTCGTAATGTGCTTCACGCACCCGATAGATTTTACTCCCGGCGGTCTTCGTTCCCTAGTAAGTCATCATTGCAAAAGTGCATTTAAACCATTGACACAGTCCCCAGCGAGACTATAAGCTGACAACACTTTGGACCGAGCTAGTAACCTCCAAGACAACAGATATTTTACCAGCATCTTCCCAGTGATAGTCCCCAACGAGACTTTAAGCTGACAACACTTTTGGGATCCTTCCGATAAAGCCCCAGTAATCTCAAGACTACAGAGATATCCCCGGTATCCTCCAAGTGATATATGTTCTTGAAGACCCGTTCTTAATGGAAGCATCTGTTCCTCAGTAAAATCGTATTCCTCGGGAATATTCCCCAGGAGGTTTCCATATTCTCCCCAAGAATGTGTGGTGATTTCTCCCCAGCAAGTCTGATGAGCTCTCTGCAGGGAAATTTGATATCGTTTATCCCCAGTTGGATGTACCTTTTCCTCAGGAAGCCGAAGTATTATTCCCAGGAAGTTGCTACGCTATCTCCATGAAGTTTCCTAATTCCACATCTTCCCCACGAAGCGAATATTTATTTTATCCCCGAAAATCTCTGATCCCAAGAGTTCTTTGGCTGATTACGGTTCATGATAGTAATCCCTCCCGTGAAGTCATGACATCATATTCTCGTGCAGAGGTCATGGATCCCCAGTTGAAGTCGTGACATCGTACTCTCCAGTTAAGACGTATCCCCATGTGGAAGTCATGATCTTTTCTCCCCATGTAAATTTTAACTTTGAAGCCAGATTCGGTCTTACCATCAACTATTCCTATCATCTAATAGATGTACTGTTGCAGAGGTCACCGGGTATTCCTGTTGAGATGTTTATTTCATCTCATGTCTCCTCTCTCATCTGTTTTGTCAGCATAAGTATAAGCATGAGCATTACATACTCATTTTCATTTCATTGTCATACACATGAACATACGCATTCATATACACTTTGGCATACGCATTAGCATTTGCATGCTTGATATTTATCGTCATCCTTGTCGTTACCTCCGAGTAACTGGGTTTATCCGCTCTCTCCAAGTAGATTGTCAGCCCTAAGCATAAAATACCTACTTGTTTCCAGTTTCCCCATAGAGTTCAACCCTCGTGGACGATGGTTATTTCCGTTACCTTTCCGCGTTAAGATAAGGTAGTCCCCATTTGAGTTCGTTTCCTTAATGGATTTTTGTTTATCAGTTCTTTCTATCCCAATTCTAGATCGAACTTCGGTCCCGTCGGTCACCGAACATACCTAGATGTGCATTTATTTTGCACTATCTCTCAAGAAAAGCATTTACAATCCTTTGCAGATATGCGACAGTTCTCGCCTGAGAAGCTTATCACTACATTTCACAATAGACAAGCAATAGTTCCCAACCGAGGAGCTTATCACCTACCTTACACTTTACAATACACTCTACAATTGATCTTCTCATATAAGGAGCTCATTATTACATTACAGTGATCTAGATGTTTGCCATCATCACAAAATTCTTGATAATTTACATTACAGTGATCTAGATGTTTGCCATCATCACGACCTTCTTTACAATTTATGTTATCTGCTATCGCTCAGTGATCTAGATGTTTGCCATCATCACAACTTTCTTTACAATTTACATTACCTGTTACCACCTCTACAAGCAGTTCTCACCCGAGAAGCTTATTATTGCCACTCTTGCAAATAAGCGGCATTTCTCGCCCGAGAAGCTTATGCTATCTTCGTTATGACTTGCAGCAAATGGCCATCTCCAGCGAGCAGTTTGGTTTCCATTTCCCGTATCATTTTGAAGAAAGGGGAGGTTTAAACAGAATCATATTCAGGAGAGTGTGAATCTTGAAGTATGAGGAAGTTCAGTTTACCCTTTATTAAAAGAAGGAGCAAAATCATATTCAGGAGAGTGTGAATCTTGAAGTATGAGGAAGTTCAGTTTACCCTTTAGTAAAAGAAGGAGCAGAATCATATTCAGGAGAGTGTGAATCTTGAAGTATGAAGAAGTTCAGTTTACCCTTTAGCAAAAGAAGAAACTGAATCATGTCCAGGGAGCACAAACTTGAGACATGAAGAAGTTTATATTATCAATCAGTCTACTATCCACATATAAGCGACAGTCTCTTTATTTGAGAGCTTATCCAGTTTGACATATAAGTCCCTTCCAACGATAAGTGGCAGTTCTCTCTCAAGAAAGCTTATCAGGGCGTTTCCCATTTAAGACCATTTATTTTGGCATACAGCCAGTTTTACCCTGTATATTTTCTACGGATTCCTAAATTCCGTTTGATCCTGTCACGAGGAAAAGTTTACAGAAGCTCGGATGTTATTATTTGCTCAATGCTCCAGCATCTTGTTAATCAATCCAACAGCCGTGCAGATCCAGTTTTATTTTCTTACTCTAGAGTATCAGCCGGTCACGCCTGAACCTGTTGAATAATTACTCTCAAATATTCCCCAATGGAGGCCGTCTACTCGGTGCCATCTCCATTAAGGATCCCGTTCATATCGTTCCCTTTCTGAAAGTGACAATTGGTCGCGCTCGCACCAGTTGACCATCACTCTGGTATTCCCCAGTGTCATGCTGTCACCCAGTGCGTCGTATTCCTAGTGTGGTTCGTTCGTCACGTCTGTCCCCTATGTCGTTGTGTCGTCTGCATCTCTGCATTTACCATTCCATCATACGCATCATACTACATTCATGGCATTGTTAGCATTACCTGCTGTTTTGTTTTGTCCATAGCATTGCATATCACTGCATCTAAGGGCAAAATTTTCGGTTCTCTATATTTAAACCCCTCCACCACGATTTCTCGATCCTTGGTCGCTCAAATCATCCGGTGAATCTATTTAAATAGGGGCAACTGTAATACCCCAAATTTTACCCTCAGATTAATCGAGTCAGGTCGCATGACATCTCATTTTCGCATCTGCTAAATACTAACAGGTTACGTAGTCTGTTATTGTGCAGGAATGGCATTAGGTGTACTTCACCGGTGAAAAGGGAAAAACGGTAATTGGCGCAATATTTACTGACAGTTGGGGAGGATGAGTTGTCGCACGGGTTCTTCGGAATAATTAAAACTCTGTCTTTGAATTCTTTATTTTGAGGATAAACAGAAGTACAGTGAATTTTGGCATTAGAGTTTTCGAGATACGGCGCATGTTTTTTTTTTCTGTTCTCCTGCTTCCTGCTATTTAAATTGTCAAAAAGAAGAAGCAATTGTAGTTTTGTTTCGACTCGAGTGGGAAGTTACTATGCAGGATCAAATCATGATTTCTAGCCGGCTCAACTCAGGAAAGTTGTGTTCAGTCATCGGAAATTAATTGGAATTCTTTTCCTGGTATAGAGTGTGGTTTCTGTTTCACCGTTAACAAGATTTTTATGCTCACTCAAAGTCGTATTTACTGTTCCTCTACAAATTTGTTTGGTGAAGATTAATCTGTTGGTTCAACTTAATCGAGTTATCTGTGATTTAGTTGAATTTACTCGGAGGTACTTGATAAGAGGGATTTAATCGGATATGTTCTTTTGGGTCATTCGGTTGCGACAAGTTTGAATTGCGTAAAAGATTTAAATAAATTGGATAGATATATAATTGAATTTTATTCCTTAATATTTTATTACAATTTATGAAAAGGAAAATAACAATATATACATTTCTATCCTAAGTGCTATTTTTTCTAAGAGTAGTCTTCATGCCATTCCTTCGCGCCGATGTTTCTAATTAATTTCTTCATACCTGCATAGACAAACAAGAACAGAGCAAGCAGATTGTTAATGGAAAAATTATTTTGGTGGTCCAAACACCCTCAGTTACACATCATCGGGTGTCGGGAGGGTACGATAGATGCCGCAGCCGAACTCCCATTTCCAAACTCGACCGCGGCTATAAACCGATAGCATCCGTTTCTTATTGTTGGGACAGCCGAGAAAGAGAGTAAAAAAGGAAGTGTGGGTCAAAATGATTTTGCCGAAAAGAGCTTATTTCGAAAGCCGGTTTGAGAAGTGATTTGTTTTCGGAAAGGCGGTTTGCCCAGAGTTGGACCGTAACACCACCCTTTCCGAAAAAAAAACAATTCAAACTTCAGTTCCTAAAAGGCAATTCTAACTTCAGTTCAGGAAACCAGTCCAGAGAACTAGTTTCAATCCAAACAGTTCACAAAAAAAAACCAGTTTCAACAACCAGCAAGGATAAACCAGTTCAGGAAATTCAGAAAAACAAGTTCAATAGTCAGTCAACAAGCCATAACAAATCCACGATAACCATATGCAATCCAGACGACAATTTTCACGCCAAAAACAAGTCAAAGCCAAAAGAAATTGTTAGCCAGCAAAGGAGCAGATGCGAAGTTCAACACGAACTTCCTTTAAAATCTCCTGTTAAAACTCAGTCAAACGGTTAACAACAATTCCGGCAAGAGGAAAAAGGCCCAAAAGTCAAACAGAGGATCAATATAAAATCATCATAAGCTGGGATCAAGAGGGACCCTAAGACTCTCAACCATCATCAGCGGCGCAAACCCTAACAAAGACAAGAAGGGGGCGGCGGATTCAGAAGCTGAGCTTCATCATCATCCGAAAAATGGACAAAAAAGGGAAGCGGCGACTCAGTGGATCCTTCAGATCCATCATCATCGCCTTCAAAGAATAAATCAACAACAAGACCCCAAAATCAACCATACAGGAGAAAAGTAGTCAGAACGAGCTCACCGGAGGCGAAGCATTGCCGAGGCTCAGACTTCCGCGAAGTCATCATCGCCGCGAAGACGAAGATCGCCATCACCTTCCAAAATCGCGAACCGCGAACGCAACTCAAAGATCGCCGTCGCCGCTTCAAGACGGCGGGCAATCTTCCTAGCCTCAGTTTTCACATCATCGGCGACCGTTAGCCGTGAATCCGAAGGTAAAATGCAAGGGTATTATGTTTGTTTCGTTTACTTTGATGTCGGTTTCAGGAATAGAAGCGGATTGGATTGCATGCGAACGGAGAAGAGGCTTCAGGCGGCGGTAATGGGGTCGCGGGTGGTTCCACGAGGAAGAAGAGAATGGGAATGAACCCTAGCGGGTTTTGTCCAAATGAGAAGCCCAAATATCCCCTTTCCCGTTTTGTTCTTTTTATTAATTTATGTTTTATTGTTGGTAACTATTTATATTAGGATTAATAATGGTAATTGAGTTAGAAATTAGGAAAAATGGTTAACTCTTTTGTTAAAAATTTTTAACTCAATTTTTATTTTATTTTTCCGCAAATCATTTCATCGTCATTATGTAAAGTTTTGGCATTAGATCAAATTATTTTTTTCTTGAATTAAAATTTTGCATCAAATCAAATTATTTTTCATTTAGCTAATCATTTTTGCATAAAAATAAATAATTGTCGTTCAATTTTAATTAAAACAAATCATTTTCACTTAGTTAATCTACTTGGCATTTAAACTAAATTAAATTCTTCATGAAAAATTTATAAAACATTAAGGTTAAGCTTTTAGTGTCAAATTTAAAATTGAATTTTTGCATAAAAATCAAATCGAGTCTTTCATTAAGTTTAGCTTAGTTTCCGTTCTTCTTATGAAGATTTCTCTGTTGAATTCGATTTGAGGTCATTTGTAAATTAAGAAATAAACATTTTTAATTTAAGTAAAACCAATGTTTGAGAGTTAAGTAATGATTTCCCTGTTTCATTGTTGTCTAACTCCTGTTTAAATTTGCTTGCTCAGTTTACGGTCGTTTTATTCATTCGTACTATGTTGGTTCATGGATGTAATTTACGTGAGGCCATGGTCGCGGTTTATTTTTATTTTGCAATTTTTTGGGAATTTGTACTTTACGCAAGTGGTCGCGCTGCTTTCCTTTTCTGCTTGCTTTATTTTTCATATTTTTTATGCCCGCCATGTAATAGTTTTGTTGTCTGCATATTTTACCATTATGTTTCCTCCGAAGGAATTAGGATTAACAGTTTGACAACCGAGTCAATAACCCTAGTTTCAACCATTTCAAAATCTTGATTAGCTTAGGTATCCCGCCGTGGATGAAAATACCTTTTACCCTAGCTTTAGGTCAAAGAGTCTTCGTACTCTGTTTTAGGGTTTCCCGCTGTGGAATCCCTAATTTAACCCTAATTTCAATTTAACAAATTCAACATAGAAATAGGAGTTTTAAGACTCCACGTAAGCGTGTCCTTAAGATATGTTTATTCCCCATTGAAACCTTGACCATAGTCAAGACGTTTCTAACCTCCCTTTCGAGGGGAACTACGATTACTCTGATTCCATTCCCTATCCAGGATACGTAGGCACAAGATGCAACGTCTTGCCGAGTAAACTTAGGACTAACCCTTAGGTCTTTAGGTCACTCTATCCCTTAGCTCAATATATATTAAAGTAGATAATGGATAAAAATAAAAAATCATACAATAAACAAAAGGTTCCTGTAGAGTACTACAGAAGTTTAGGGTGCTAGTACCTTCCCTGAGCTTAACCAACCCCTTACCTAGGTCTCTCCCCGCATTGTGTTTACGATGCAAAAATAGGTTTTCCCTCTTTTGACCTTTTTCTGTGGATAAATCAAAGAGCGGTTGTGAATTAAGAATTGTGATTCAAACTAATTAATAGTTTGATATCCTATTTCCACCGCAACAGGCAACCATGGGAGCCTTAAGGATCAAAACACTGTTTTGGTCCAAAACGCGCAAAACCTTGTTTTCCATGCGAACCGTGTAATTTCTTAAGCAATTGGCCAATACTTAAAAGATTACATTTGATTCCAGGAATACACAATACATCTTTGATCAAGGAATGACCACCATCCCTTCTCATGATCAAAACATCACCGACACCATCGGTCACTAAAGTCGTGTTATCCGCGAATCTCACTCTACTTCGCGTGGCTTGATTGATCTTCACGAACCAATCCTTTCTACCCTTCATATGAGTCGAACAACCAGAATCCAAGTACCACTCATCACTACCTTAAACTCCATATCAAACCGTTACCAATGCGTTCTTCTCCGATTGCGTTTTCTGCACTTTTTCGGTACTGCAGTAGTTGTTGTCCAGTACCTTTCTACAGTTGTCCATGCCATTATTCTCCTCCGTAATCACCACAAGAAGCGTATTTTCATCATCCGTGTCTTGCCTAGCTATCTTATCCTCATCCACATCATTTTCCTTGCGTTTTGAGTGACATTCTCTCGAAAAATGCCCAAACCTTTGACAATTATAACACTTCATGGAACTTTTGTCGAGTGGTTTGTAGGCGCTTTGATTACCCTCTTTGGAGCTTCCTTCACCCTTTAGCCCCTTTGAATTTTGTGGATCTTTTCCACCAAAATTATGGAAATTCTTCTTACTTCTATAAGACCATTTCCCTTTCGATCTCTTATTCTTTTCATTTAAACGAGCTTGCAAAGCCACTTCCGCTTTTGCCTTATCGTTTCCTCTTTCATCCAACCTTTGTTCATGAGCTTCCAATGAGCTTTGAAGCTCATCTTTGGTCATAGTCTTGAGGTCCTTCGATTCTTCAATCTCCACCACAATGTTATCGAATCTAGGTGCTAAAGAACGCAACACTTTCGATACAATATTCTGCTCCAAAACAGCTTCACCGCAAGACTTCATTTGATTCACCAAATGCGTAACACGCGTCATGTAACGCCCCGATTCTGAATTCCCATTTTTATTGAGTCCTTATTTGATTTATTTAACTGATTATTTTATTTATGTGGAATTTTTGTGATAATATGTTATGTTTACATATTGAGCTATTTTTGCCGACTTTGAGAGTTTCGGGTAAAAATAGGTTAGGGGTATTTTGGGCATTACTGATAATATTAAGATGATATTTTGTGAGAATTAATTGATAAGTGTGTGGAAAGAATTTGGGAGGAAAGAAATAGAATATGTGATATAGAGAGAATAGAGAAAGATAGAAACATTAAGAAGAAAAACAAGAGAAAGAAAGGAGGAGGAGAGAAAAGAAGAGAAAGTGGAGCAAAACCTAGAATCATCAAGAATCAACCTTAGCTTGCGATTAATCAGGCAAGGGTGAGAAGTTTTATCATCTTCATAATGTATATGATCATGTATGTGCTAGATTAGATTTGTTGGATTGTTTTCTATGTTTCCATTTCTAGGTCGGAAGTTGATTTAATCGGTAGAAACTGAGTTTTATCGGTTAGAATTTGGAATAGAAGATGTAGTATAGTCGGGTGATGAGTGGGTTGTACTACTGGAACTGATTTGGATTAAATTGGTCGGTTTGTGAGGTTTGGGCTTTTGGACAGCCATGGGAGTTCTGAGTTCGCAGGTTCGCCAGGAGAATGGAAGTGAAGCTTCGCCGGGCGAAGCCCAGCGAGCAGCAGCGAACCAAGTCAGAAGCATCCACCCTGTCTTCGCTGGCAAGTTCGCCAGGCAAATGAGAGTGGCGAAGATTCACCAGGCGAGTGTGCTAGCGAGTGCTAGCGAGTAATTCCAGAATAAATCCCAATGGTCTTCGCTGGCAAGTTCTCCATGCGAACAGAGTAGCGAAGGTTCGCCAGGGGCTTCGCCAGGCGAAGGTTAGCGAACACAACAACATGTTTTCTTTTCTTGTGTTTTCCATTCGTGGATCGATTGTGTGGTTTGGCTGCGATCATTCCTTGTCTGAGATGACTAATTATATGTTGTTATATGTGTTGTGGGTAGCCGTGTGGCGTGAATCCTAGTTTGTGATTTGTGAAGTGTGAAATATGGTCGTTTGGCAATTTTGTGCATTATTTGAATTAAAATAGAGATGCATGGCGAGATTGATTGTGAATGTGAATCATGTATGAAAATTGGTGTGAATGGACGATGAATATATATATATATATATATATATATATATATATATATATATATATATATATATATATATATATATATATATATATATATATATATATATATATATATATATATATATATATATATATATATATATATATATATATATATATATATATATATATATATATATATATATATATATATATATATATATATATATATATATATATATATATATATATATATATATATATATATATATATATATATATATATATATATATGCTTTGTGATACATATATTTGAATGCATAATGAATATATGCGACGAATGTGATGATTGCATGAGTATGTTGGTAAACATGTATGCATTTCAAGAGTGTCATGAGTCATGTTGCATGTGAAGCATCATGGTATGCATTCTTGTGTCGATTGATCCCTCGGTGGATTTGCAGAACCTCGTATGCCCTTGTGGGGTGTGAGTGATGGTTATTTATTGATCCCTCGGTGGATTTGCAGAACCTCGTGTGCCCTTGTGGGGTATGAGCGATGGTTATTTACTGATCCCTCGGTGGATTTGCAGAACCTCGTATGCCCTTGTGGGGTGTGAGCGATGGTTATTTATTGATTCCTCGGTGAATCTGCAGAACCTCGTATGTTGCGATGGTTATTTATTGATTCCTCGGTGAATCTGCAGAACCTCGTATGTTGCGATGGTTATTTATTGATTCCTCGGTGAATCTGTAGAACCTCGTGTGCCCATGTGGGGTGTGAGCGATGGTTATTTTGGTTCTTCAATTGAACCTGCTGAAATGAGTCGGTACCGCATTTGCATCTGCATATAGTCATGTGTCGGTCTCTGTGAGTTGCATGTAGACATCTGTGCATGATGTATGGTGAATAAACATGAATGTAGATGTTTATGTAGACTGTTGATAATTGGCATGAATGGAAGGTTTGAATATACATGTATGTGTGAATATATGTGTATATGTATGCATGTTTATGAATTGATATAAACATTGTTGATGCACATTGTATATGCTTGGTGCTCTTTTTATAAATAGTTAATTGTGAATACATTGCGGTATGCGGTGTAGTGAGATGAGTTGCGGTGAGAATGCGGAGGACGTTTTTGGATGTTGTGTGTGTGTGTGTGTGTGTGTCTATATATATATATATATATATATATATATATATATATATATATATATATATATATATATATATATATATATATATATATATATATATATATATATATATATATATATATATATATATATATATATATATATATATATATATATATATATATATATATATATATATATATATATATATATATATGTTTATGTGCATTATGTATTATGATATTGTTTCTCACCCTTCTGCTGTTTTATAATGCTCTATGAGACATTGCAGATTAGATTGCTGGAGTCTTTGTGAAGCGAGTCTTCACTTCTTTTGGTCAGATGGCTCTGATATGTAACACTGGGTAGTTAGGAATTATCTTGATTCTTTTGTGATACATCTGTGTATGTATCTGCTGGTGAACATTTTGTAAACTCAACCGATGAATTGAATTAATCTGAACGATGTATATGATGCTTATGTTAATGAAGTGATTTCAATGTTTAGATGTTTCCGCTTTATTCTAAATGTTGATGTGTGGGTTTTAAGCGCTATGCTTTATTTTTAGTTGAGATTTACCCCTTTTGTTACATATCTTCGTGAGCTGGTATTATTTATGTTTCGTTTCGATGATAATGTGATGCGCCTTTTTTATACCATATTATAATTGTACTCTGATAAAATTATGAATTTATGCCTAATTGATTATTTGGGGGTATAAAAAGGGGGTGTTACACGTCACATAATCATTGACCGTTTCCTTTTCTTCCATTTGAAGTAACTCGAATTGACGTTTGTGAGTTTGTAACCTCACAACCTTCGCTTTGCCTACCCCTGCATAAGTCTTCTCAAGAATTCCCCATGCTTGCTTTGTCGAGTCAAAATCGCCAACTTTCTCAAAGTTGTCACTATCGACGCAAGAATGTATCAAGAAGAGAGCTTTGTACTCTTTCTTCTTCTCTTCTATGTGAGTAGCTTGCTGGGCTACAGTAGCCTCTTCAACAAGAGGAGTAACACTGGTGGTAATCACATCAAGCACATCTTGATAACCAAACAATACTTTCATTTGCTTGCACCATTTGTCGTAGTTCTTCGAATTAAGAATTGGAAGGTTGGTGGGTATTTTATCATTTGAAACGGACATGATTTCAGCGGAATATGATCAAAACCAGACGCTTGATGCCAAATGTTGGAACATGATCAAACTTGTTCAAGGTGAATCAATAGTGGAAGTTGTTATTGTGGTGATTGTTGTACCCCAAAATTTGCCCAACCTTTTTCTCCATTTGGCTTGTGCTTAATTTCATTTTTCCAGCATTTGCATATGAATAGCATGGTTCTTTGCAGGGGATCAAGAGAGGTGTGTATTCAAGAGAAGAGTTATCAAGAGTTCCAAGCTCAAGCAAGAGTGTTTGCTCAAGTTATCAAGTACTTATGGTCACCATGAGGCAATCAAAGATCATTGAGAGAATGAATTGGTATGTGTTGCTTACCTCCTATCTTATAGGTCAACTGAGGTTCCTAGGCTCATGGATATGGATATGAGATGATTGGAGATCTCATTGGTTACTTTTGGAGCCATTGGGAAGCTTATATAAGTTGTTATTTCATGTGCAAGAGGTTGCAGTCAAGGATTGTACACCTAGGGTTTCATCTGCTTAATGCAAAGACAGCTGTGGATTTGAAGGAGCTTGAGACTTGGTTTTAAGTCATTGGAGTCATGGGAGGTTGTGTTGAGACATCTAAGAGGGTATTTCAAGATCAAATCAATAAGAATCAAGAGTGTGAGAAGTTACTAAATTAGGGTTTCAGAGGTTTGTTAGTGTAAAATCCCCTATTTAGTGCCTAACTTCAAGACCACATATCTCAAGATATAATTTGAATCTCATTTTCTTATAAACATGAGACTTACAGGGCATGTTCTAAGATTTCTTTTGAGTACTAGAACTTATCCATTGGGTTTGTGGAACACAAGTTATGATGCCATCAAGTTATAGGTCTCAGATGAACATATTTTTCAGTCAACAAAAGTCAACCAACTTCCAAGGCGCTTTTGACTTAGAATCATGTTTCTCCTCAACTTTTGATGAATATGAAAGGTCTTCCTTATGATCTTATATTTCCAAAAAGTCCTAGAAGTCCTTCATCTCATTTGTAGAACTCAAGTTATGAAGCTTGCAAGGCAGGGGTATTTTGGGAAACTTTGATTATAGGTCATTTTGGTTATGGGCCAAATGGCATTGGCCTCTCCTTCTTTCATCTTGGCAGGTCCTCCACCATATTTCTTGGAACTTCCAGCAGAATTACCATCTTTTGACAAACGCCCTTCACGAGCACCTTCTTCCAATCTCATCCCCATATTCACCATCTCAGTGAAATCACACGGGGCACAAACAATCATACGCTCATAATAGAAAGGACTCGGGGTTTACAAAAAGATCTTAGTCATCTCTTTTTCTTCCAAAGGAGGATTAAGCTTAGTAGAAATATTGTGCCACCTCTGTGTATATTCTTTGAATGTTTCTTTATCTTTCTGAGCTACTGCTCGAAGTTGATCGCGATCGGGAGCCATATCTATATTATACTTATACTGCTTTATAAAAGCCTCACCGAAATATTCAAAAGTGGAAATTCGAGCACTGTCGAGTCCCATATACCATTTCAAGGTTGCACTAGACAAACTGTCTTAAAAGTAGTGAATGAGAAGTTGATGATTATCAGTCTGAGTTGACATCTTGCAAGCGTACATAGTCAAATGGCTCAACGGACAAGAGTTACCCTTATACTTTTCAAAGTCAGGGACCTTGAACTTAAATGGGATCTTCACATTAGGAACTAAGCATAACTCATGGGCATTCTTTCCGAACAATTATTTTCCCCTCAAAGCTTTGATTTCTTTCTGTATTTCTGCAAACTGATCCTGAAAATCATCCATATGATCAAAGACATCTAGACTCTCGCTTGGAGCAGTATGAAAAATTTGTTCTTCAGCATAAGGCACAGTGTGACCCACAGGTTGTGGTACAGGTACAACAACCAGAATCTCAGTATTAGGAACAACATTGACCACAAGAGGTGGTACAATCAAAACAGTAGGAATTCATGGACCTTCAGAAGTAGGAGGTTGATATCCATTTGGCACAAAATGAGGAAGCATGCCCCCAAGGGAAACCAGGAGGCATCTGATGTGCAAAACATTAACCAGGGCCATAGAAATGGGCGTTGATTCGATCTCTGAAATCACGGTTCTCTAAACAGGAGAAGAAAAAGGTGGTGGTTGATTCTGAGCAGCCACCAGAGCTTCCATCATAGCACTAAGTCTTTCCAAATTGTCCTTCAGAGTTGTCGTTTCCTTACGAAGCTCATGGTTCTCTTGTTGCAACTGATCCATCTTTTTCTTGAGATTAGCTCAAGTGTTATATTGGTGCGACAACTTGGCTTAATGAAGACCAAAGGAAACATAAGACACTTGAAAAAGGCAAGAAACAATGCAAATCCAAAGCCTTCAAGGAAATTTAAAGATACAAAGTAAATTGCAAACATCATATTAAAATAACACATTTGAAGTGCTAAAATTCTCATTTTATTGATAATGGAAAATGATTACAATTTTGGAGTACAACTTCAAGAGTTCTAACAAAACAGAATAGAAAGCTAGAACTAGTAATCCTTAGAAATCCCATGAGAAGAAGATCCTCCTTGCAGCTTATTATCGAGCTCTTTGATCTGGTCCTCCATCTAAGTCTTCTTAATTATGAGCTTTTCGACAACTAACTTCCAAGCAGTTGAGGTAGAGGGAGCGTCTGAACTCTGAATGCTAGAGGAAAATAAATCATCTTGCACTTTTCTCTTCTTGTTAGTCATTTCTTCTTCATTCCTTTGCTTTATCTGCTTTTGAAGTTCTACATTATACATCTCAACGATTTGATACTTGTTCCTCCAAGCATCCCTCTCTTATCGCTTCTCATTCAAAGCAATTTGAAATTTCTCCGCATCATTCATGAAAATAAAAACGGGTGTTCTAGTAGTTAGAGGTAAAGGTTCTTGACGTGGATAAGGAATCTTCGATGTGATAGCCCTAGCTTGTACCCATTGGAGATAAGGCTCCAAAGAAACACAATTCGAATTTCCCAAAGCTTCCCTTCCTTTTCTATGGATGTGTCATACCCCAAATTTGTCCTACTTTTTTTAAAATTTTCATTCGCCCGACTTAATTTGTGATTTACCTCGCTTATACAACATAGCGTATTTTTCAGCAAAAATAAACATTTTCACTTTTTAGCCCAATAAGAGCGTGCCATGTGGCATTTTAAAAATATTTATCATTATTTTTATTTTATAATTTTATTTTTATAATTTGGTAATATAATATAATAGTAAGGTTTTAGTATTAATTAATTAGAATTTAAATTGGGAATTAGAGTTAATTAGTTTAGAATTAGAAATTAGAATTAGAATTTTATTTAGAAATAAAATTAGAATTTTAAATAAGATTATAATTAGGATTTAGTTTTTTAATTTAGAAAGTTAGATTAGAATTTTAATTTAGAAAATAGAATTTAATTAGAATAGAATTTAAAATTTAATTAGATTAGAATTAGAAGGATAAATAGGGAGAGTTACTGTTCCTCTTCCCCAGGGAGAAACCCGCCGCTAAACCCTATTTTTCTCATCAACCTTTCTCCGTCGTCGTCAAGCCCCCTTCACCCAATTGCCGCACATCATCAAACCCCCCGTTTCCGTCAACCCATTCTCCCTCACCGTTCTTCGCCATCACCATTTTCCTCTCCTTTCACCACCGTCAACTTAACCCTTTTGTCGTTTCTCCCTTAATCAAGAAACCCTAGCCGCCACTCAACACCATTTCCAGAAAACCAATCTTTCACCACCACCTTGCTATTGTTCATGCGCAACCAAGAAACGCCATAATTCTTTACTAAACACATTTCAATAACAATAACATCACGAACTCTCTATTTCCATCTCACAAACCAACTACAAGCTCATCATGCAACAACTTGATGAACTTCAAGCTTACACCATACAATCAACATCTATTACTGTCAAACTCACCAAACCAATAAACTGCGCCATCACCGACACAAGAGCAACGACACCCTCATCATCACTTCCAAGGAGCTGCTCACAACTCAATGTCACTCCTTTAAATGATTCACAACTTCAACATTGCAAGTAAACAATGACTCTGATTCTGCACCATTCAAGCCAGATCTACAACACAAAGCAACTCGATAATAACACCACAAAAGCACAATTTCAGCAGTAGCTCCGCATAAACAATAAATCATGGTCATGTCGGTGTGTTTTTTTTCACTCTTGTTTATATTTGTTGTTACTATTTGGATTATCATGGATTTCATTTTTACATTTACATATTATTTGCTTGTTTGTTTTCTATTTTGTAATGCTATCATGTCTATTTTGGTGTGAGTATATAACTGTTGTTGCTGTTTAAGTTCAGTTGTTCTTCTTCTTATTTTTGCGGTTTAAATTGGATTTTGTTTTAGTGCGTGATGATGTTGAATATGGTTGGACAATGTGTGGTTTTAACCTCGTGTCATGATACCTGCTGAAATAATGAGGAAACAATATATGTTTGGTTTGTTTGGTTGATTTTTTTTGCATGGCTTGGGTTGCTGGACTTTCCTTTCGATTTACTTGAGAAATATTTATAGTAGTATCCGTGTTTTTGCTTCCTATTGATACATTTCCATTATCAATCTTTTTTTTTCTCTATACACTGCATTCATATTTGAGCTGATGAACAGCGTCCACGGCGCATACATGGTGCATATGGTTTGCATCTACTGTAGGATGATGAAGTGTCTTAGTTTTATTATTATTTAGTAGTTTTTTTTATTGATTATTATTTAGTATTATTTATTATTATTTAGTAGTTTTCTATTTTTTTTGTCATTTAATTCTCATATTGTACTCCTGCACTGCCGGTAATGCCACATGGTTAGTTTTGTTCATGGCAGACACGTAATGTGTTTATATTTGTGTGACTTTAAAGACATGCTGTTAATATATTACTACTTGTTTTATTATAACTTATTATATTACTACTTGTTTTATTTTGACTAATTTTTTTTTTATATATTTTTTCTTTTAATTAAATAATTACCATTAGTAAGTCAACTTTTTTTTGGGGCTAAAATGTAATATTTCTGATTAAGCCAATTTAGTTTTATGATAGCATCCTTTTTTTTCTGGTCTAAGAATTTTCAATTTATAATTGAATTGATTAAATTATTTTGTTTATAGATTTTAGCTGGGTGTGACGTTAGATTTTGAATATTGTAAATAAATTAAAAATATGTAAGCCAATCAAGGTTGTTACTACCTTTCGTTGCATTACGATTTCGAAGTTAAAATCCAATTTGACTTTCGAGAACCGTATGTATGCATAAAGTCATTTGCCCAGCTTCTTATAGAGTAGTTCCTACATGAATTTACTCTAAGTTTTCATTAGAGCTAAATTCAGTTGCTCTCGACGCTTTTAATTTACTTCGAGTCTCGTGGCTTCCTCTTGGGCCTCCTTACAACGAGCACCTTTATTTCATTGCTTTAGACATTTTGCACACACACGGCTTCCTCTTGGGCTACCTGACAATGAGATCATTTATTTCTCGCAATCCCGTGTAACTCACATGTACTCCAATTCCCGTGAAGTGTAATAAGTTTAGCATTTTTATCTCGATTGCACTTTAATTCTTTAAACCCTTTTCAAAAATAATTCTCGATTACTCGAGCCATTTTCCACCCTTGTAAGTCGAGCGCTTTCAAAGCCTTGCCATCAACCTTTAATCACCATACACAACATTTAGAGCTTACTCCTGGGCTTCCTTACAGTGAGACTTATTTGATCAATTATTTCTAGTTGGTCACTTAGAAGACTAGCCCATTTTGCTAGTGCACACGTTTAAAACTCAAATTCAAACCTTGATTCACATTAAACTTTTTCTTCAAATCAAATTAAAATACTTAATAAATACTCAAATACATTTTCAATAAAAGGATGAAAAAGAGAGAGCTCCAAGTCTTTGGTTCACTCTCCCGATTACTTGGGTCCAAGAAGTCTTTCTTAAGCTTCGAGTAATCGTCATCTGATTAACCTATTCAAACTATATCCAAATATTTCACCATCGAGATGAAAAAGAGAGAGCTTCAAGTCTTTGGTTCACTCTCCCGATTACTTGGGTCTGAGAAGTCTTTCTTAAGCTTCAAGTAATCGTCATCCGATTAACATACTCGAACTATATCCTATCATTTCGCATTTGAGGTTGAAAAAGAGAGAGCTCCAAGTATTTGGTTCACTCTCCCGATTACTTGGGCCCGAGAAGTCTTTCTTAAGCTTCAGGTAATCGTCACCTCTAGCTAAACATCTAACCAATCTCTTCCTCGCCCCCGTGCGACCATAACATTAACAACCTATTCAAATCCACCCTTTTTTCCAAACCAAAATACTTAACATATTAAACTCTTTGTTCTCGCCCCCGTGTGATTGACACTTCTCAAAACCTAATTCCTCGCCCTCGCACGACCCACAACTCAAACAACTCTTCTCAAAAAACATTGTTTAGTCCATTCTTCCGCGCATATGAATTCGTACTTCAGCCTCCCCTAGCTAGCAGACAAACCAATGTTTAGCAGTTAGAATGTGACATAAACTCTCGTTCAACTCAACTCTTTTCCAAAGAACATTGTTTAGTCCATTCTTCCGCGCATAACAAACTCGTGATTCAGCCTCCCCTAGCGAGCAGACAGGCCAACATTTAGCAGTTAGAATGTGACCTAAACACTCTTTCCATTCAAATACAACCTTCTTTTCACAATGAAAAAGGGAGATGGTCAAGTCTTTGACTCGCTTTCCCGATTACTTGGGTCTGGGAAGTCTTTCTTAAGCTTCAAGTAATCGTCATCCGTACCCAATTCAAACCAACCAACCGTAAGGCTGAAGTACGACTGCTCTGATTCCTCATTCCCTAATAAGGATACGTAGGGACGAGGATCTCTATCCTTGACGAGCACACTAACAACTAACTTCCCCTTTCTCTTGCCCCAATGCAATCGAGACCAACCTGTTATTCAAAACTTTTTCTCTCGCCCCAGTGCGATCGAAACCTTTTACCGTAGTAAGCCGAACTACGGTCGCTCTAATTCTTCATTCTCTTCTGAATGTAAGATACGTAGGCACAAGATTGCGACGATCTTGGCGAGCACATTTCCCTCTTTTTCCCGTAGTCCTACGAACTACGAATGCTCTGATTTTCCACTTCTTACAAGTGAAGATACATAGGCACAAGGGCCGCAATCCTTGGCGAGCACTCTATCTTAAAACCACCTATTTCCTATTTAGAAATCAATTCCTTTAAAAGACAAACAAGCGTAGTTACTTTCTCTCACGAATCGAATCAAGAGGTTCCCGTTGAGTACAACGGACGTGAGGGGTGCTAATACCTTCCCCTCATGTAATCGACTCCCGAACCTAGAATTTGGTTGCGATGACCAAGTTCTTATCTCTTTAAAGGTTTTATCGATATTTTCCTATTCCTGCCTTGGAATGAATAAAGTTCGGTGGCGACTCTGTTCGAACGTATTTTCCGCGTACATCGTGAGGATAGTATTTTTCGAGGTACGTTAGATGATGACTCTTCTATGGACAAGCATAACCCTATGCTAGAGAGAGTCAAGCCTAACTTGACTCGATTCGCAAGAGTTGGATCCGCTTGTTTGTGAATCTTCTTCTATTGATTGCTTGTTTTGATTATTTGTTATTTAATTGCGTGTTTGCTTTTATATATCTTATTGTTGTTTCTTGTGACACTGTTGGGATTCTCTGGTTGTTGGAACTCTGTGAGATGGCTCTATACCCGAGTCCAAGAAAAACATAGGATTAGAATGGTGGTTGTACAATGGAATCCCTCGAGGAGTCTTTCTCGTTAGGAGGAAACGAAAGCCCCGCTTATAGTTGATTCCCTTAAGGATGTTATTTTTGTGGTGAGTCTTTGCCATGGCAATAATATTTTGAGCTTGAACCTATAACTCTAAGGACCTTTCACCCATTTCCCATGGCGGTTGGTAGTGTTAACTCATGAGGGTCACTCCTTTTTGGGTTAACGCGAACGCCTCAATCAGATGAGATCCCTTGAACGTATCGTTATTCTGACGATGATATTTTCAACCTCGATCTATGACTCTGAGGTCCCTTTAAGAAGCCTTGGACTCAATGGTTGTGTAGTAGAGACTCGCGAGGAGTCTTCCTCGTGAGACGACACAAAAACCTCACCTAGAAGAGATCCTTCAAGGGTATTATTATCGGATAAATCTTTGTCATGGTAATAATATCTTTGAAAAGATCCATGACTCTAGGCACCTACCGGTTTGGAGCCTACCTATAGGGTTCCACTAATCAGAGATATCTGTTATTTACCTGTTGTTCTATCTGACCTCAGAACATGATGTAACTTGTGATCCTGTTTGTGCCTGCATTGCATTTGCAGGTCATTGCATTTGCATTTCATTTGCATTGCATATCATTCTCTCAACCAGAAATCTTATCCATCCTTTGTCCATAATCCGCAGTTGATTTCCTGACACCCGTATCGGACTTGAAGTAGCTCTGGAAGACCATGGAACCCTTGAAGCATAATTGAGTTGAGCAGGCAAAAGACGCGAACAACGTGAAAGGCAAGATGAAGCAGCTTCCAGAAGTTATTGCAACTATGGGGAGAAGAAACGAAAAGCTTCAAGAAGGCGCCACAACTAGGAGTTTTACTCCCGTAGTTCATTCCACTCCGCAATCTGCAGTGAATAGCCCATTGTGTGTTGTTCCTCTTGGGTTTTATCACCAACCAATTCTTCCAAAGCCTCAGAATCAGCGGTCATCATCTACTCTAGATCGGAAAGGCAGTAAGAAGTCTTAGTCGCGCCCTATTCTTGACCCTATTCAGAGTCAAGAATAGGGCAACTGCTATCATACCTGATTCAGAGTTCATCGGTAGTACCCATATCCCTCAGGTCAGCTCATACTCCTCTTCCACCTGGATATGATCCTAATGCGTAGTGTGAATACCATAAAGGGGCTAAAGGGCAATTTATTGAAGGATGTTGGTCATTCAAGAATAAGGTTCGAGAGCTAATTAACAACAAACGCTTAGTCTTTGAGGAAGACAACCCAGGGGTAGAATATGGGTATCACACTTGAACCATAGGGCATGACGTTGAAGATTGTGAAAGCTTTCGAAACAAGTTGCAAAGATTAACCAGAAAGGAAAACCCTAGCTTAAATGGTTCAGCTCAGAGATCTGGCAAAGAGAAAGTACAAGAGTTTTGTGGACCAATCTGAATCCTGTACCACGAGGAAAAGATTGAATTTTTGGCAGATGAGGTGTCTTTGTCCTCTGATAATCATGTGGAGATCATGATCTCAAGAGAAGAGCTGGAAGAGAAGTCCAAAAGGGTTGTATCTGCTAAAGAGACCTCAAAAAAACACTTTGGAGAGCTTCTCACTGACGTTGAGGAAGATGATGACATCAACATTTGGGTCCCAAAAGGACAACCAACAATACCTAAGGAACCATGTCAGAAACCTTGGCTTGTTCCCTATGCAAATCAACAAGCGTATGGCCGAGGAAATCAGGATCTATGCCAGAATCAACATAGGCCTCGCAACAATTTAGGAAGAAGGAACACTCCTCTCCATGCAATTCCTGTGTCGTACACTCAGCTTCTGCCACATTTGATTTGAAATTCACTAGTGGAGCCTAAGTCTCTCAAGCCGGTGTCAAAACCATACCCTCCAGGGTATAATCCCAAGACACATTATGGATACCATGGTGGATCAATGGGGCATCCAATAGAAGATTGCAAAGCTTTCCAGGCCAGGGTGCATCAATTGATTGACAAGGGATGCATATCCTTTCAAGAAGGGAGTTTGGTTGTGCGTATTCGCCTCGCACCTGAATGAGTTTGAGGACTTCAAGATGCATCTTCTTAAGACAAATGATTAAGGAAGAAAAGCCCAGTTCCTCCAAGCTGGCATTTTTTAGATCATGTTTTTTAAGCATATGTAGTTTCTTTTCTGTTAATTGCTACTTGCTTTTAGACATTGTCGTTTATTAATGGTACTGTTGTGATAATTATGTATGTTTTGAACAAATCCATTCGTATTCACTCACATTTTCTCTTTTATCGCAAAAATCAAAAAAAAAAATTCACTTCCTTTATCGCACTGCTGTTTAGCAAAGATTTGAAGGAGGATGACGAAAACAAAATACCCATAATTGCTGATAGTATGCTTTCGGATAAAATCTCGTCGATGATGTACATGCATTGTTTCAATCCCCAAACACTAGAGAGATAAGGAGTTAGTCCCTAGTCAACCACTTCGAGCTTAGAAGTAGCAGTTTCTTTCGGACATTTAAACCCTTACACTTAACCTGGGGCATGGGTAGTGTTCAGTTAACCTGAGTGTGCACTCAAATCATGAGATAACATCCAAAAGATATGACGGTTGTTCACCAATAACCAATGAATTGGCAGTCACAATCCTCCAACAAAATTCCGAAAAAGATAAAAAGCCTGCTAAGTCAAACACCTCAAAAGGAGACTTAGGGAAAAAAATAAAGGCAATCCCAATGGACTTGAAGAACAAAATTAGTCCATGAAAAAGTTAGGGATCAAAAGCAAAAACAAAAGAGGCCCTTAAGTCCTCAACAAAAAACAAAATAAGATTCAATGGCTACTATATCAGAACCAAAAGGGTCACTGACATCCATCAAAAAATAAAATAAGGGTGATGGCTATTTCAAGCATACCTTGAGTCATCAAGCTTACACCGTCAAGCTCTAAGGGCGTGTGTAGAATTAACTAAACGTAGGACTGGAGTTCATCATGAAGAATGGGTGGGTTAAAATTAAAATTTGAGCCTTATATCCTTTGTTTCTATAACTGTGAACTAGGCCACGTTACAATCCCCAAAAGACCTAATTGAGGCGGAGTTTATTCTGAAGGCATATTACAGCAAGGTTGCGTAAACTGACTCCTACATATTTGCTAATCTTCTATATTGGTCTCATATTCTTACTATATCTTTCACACCAGTTAAATCAGCAGTACGTTTGAACTAATAGTCCACTCATCACACACTATCACATCATTCTAATAAATGATATTTTCAAAACTTGCATGAATGTCGCATTAAAATTACCATTTTTAAATGAACAATTTTAAACTGCAAATCAGTACTTGACATATTAGAATTTCTAACAAAGAGCAATCAAAGAGGAACTTGATCATTCACTGATACTAGCTTGAATCTAAACTTTCTCATGACCTTGTGAACCTGGGGCAAGTCCTTTTGAGGTTCAAACAGGGGCATACCACTACAAGATTCAGACACTAGGGCAGATGGGCTCAAGCTTTGTGTTGGTACGGTCACTCCCAAAGTTCTCATCCCAGAAGAAATCCTTCAAGTACCCGACAGACTGGGGCAAACCATTTGAACTAGGGCAGACTAGTTGAATAGGGGTAGTTTCCCTTCATGCTTTCAAATTAGTCAAGCTGACCATGCCAGAGACCAGTAATGGTTGAGGTTAACAAGCGTCAAAAACCTTAGGGATAAGCAAAAGTACGATTAACACGCCTTGGTTAAGTCGCTACGCTCACGCAACTAACATGCATCGGTTAAGTTGCTACGCTAGCATGATTAACACACATTGGTTAAGTCGCTACACTCGCACAATCAACATGCTTTGGATAAGTCGTTACGCTCAACATTTGTAAGTCGTCATGACATATCAGCTAGAAGCGAGGTTCTTACAAGAACAAGTATACCACTTCTGCAAAGGATCCAACTTGGGGCACCAAGACTATCCACATCTGTCTTCCAATTGTGGCACTGTCAGAAACTGTGTGTCGGGAAATCAAATCCTTCTACAAAATAAAGTCTCGTCTCTCTTGGAACATCTTCAAAGTTCGATATTTTATTGGAAACTACATAAAAGCCACTCCAGTTGGCATCTCAAAGTTACCCTAAAAGTCTAGTCTTCATTGGCAACCACTAAACATCCACCTTCGATGGCCTCCTCATAAAACCAAAGTCCATTCCATTTGGCAACTACCCCAAATCCAATCCCTGGTGGTATCCCCACAGGAAATCTATCCCCATCATACTTGATCATTTGTATTGTTATAAACATGGCATATAACACCATATCATAATCACATCGAGCATTAGCACATCATTTTCATTCCCATGTGCGTCAGTTTCTCCTAGCAGTTGCATCTTAGTTGCATATTTGTGCATCATAATACATAGCATTATTGTCCCCAACAGCATAGCAGGATTCAGGATCAATTTGCAGGCGTCTTGGACAATCCTCCTTTGAAGTTGGCAGTGGCTCTGAAAGGAGTCAATACCCCCACGTGTTCAAGGAATCTTACTCCCCAGCAAGTCATTCTTCAACCATGCAGTTGATGATGATAATCCCCAACAGCTATTGCTCTTGTGGCTCCCCAAGCAGAGGTTATCTTTAAAAGTTTCTTGAAGGCTTTTCCCCTGCAGAGTTTGGACAACATTGTTCCTCTAATAGAAGTTTTGCTCAACTATTCCCCAACAACTGTATCACTCGAGATACTGCTTTAGTGTCATCGAAGAGCCTTAATGGGTAAGGTAATGCTTCGGCAACCTGAAGAGTCTCAAGTTTTGTTCGAGATACTACTTTGGTACCATCGAAGAGCCTTAATGGATAAGGTACTGCTTCGACAACCTAAAGAATCTCAAGTTTTGTTCGAGATACTGCTATGGTATCTTCAAAGAGCCTTAATGGATAAGGTACTGCTTCGACAACCTGAAGAGCCTCAAGTTTTGTTCGAGATACTGCTTTGGTATCATCGAAGAGCCTTAATGGATAAGGTACTGCTTTGACAACCTGAAGAGTCTCAAGTTTTGTTCGAGATACTGCTTTGGTATCATCGAAGAGCCTTAATGAATAAGGTATTGCTTTGGCAACCTGAAGAGTCTCAAGTTTTGTTCGAGATACTGCTTTGGTATCATCGAAGAGCCTTAATGGATAAGGTACTGCTTCGACAACCTGAAGAGTCTCAAGTTTTGTTCGAGATACTGCTTTGGTATCATCGAAGATCCTTATTGGATAAGGTATTGCTTCGACAACCCGAAGAATCTCGAGTTTTGTTCGAGATACTCCTTTGGTATCGCGAAGAGCCTTATTGGATAAGGTACTGCTTCGTCAACCCGGAGAATCTCAAGTTTTGTTCGAGATACTACTTTGGTACCGCGAAGGACCTTAATGGATAAGGGACTGCTTTGACCACCCAAAGAAATCTCGTTTATGTTCAGAGATACTGTTTTAGTATCGCAAAGGACCTTAATGGATAAGGGACTGCTTCGACCACCCAAAGAATCTTGTTTGCATTCAGAGATATTGCTTTGGTGTCGCAAAGGACCTTAACGGATAAGGGACTGCTTCGACCACCCAAAGAGGCTTGTTGGTATTGCTTTGGTATCGCGAAGGACCTTAATAGATAAGGGACTGCTTCGACCACCCTAAGAAATCTCGTTTGTGTTCAGAGATACTGCTTTGGTATCGCGAAGGACCTTAATGGATAAGAGACTGTTTCGACCACCCAAAGAATCTCATGGTTTAGAGATACTACTTTGGTATTGGGAAGAACCTTATTGGACAAGGGACTGCTTCGACCACCTAGAGAATATCAGGTTATCTTGTTCATCTTTTGCATCCAGCTATCCTGGCCTGGTATATTTTATCCTTTTTCATTTTACTTGCTTGTCGGACAAATCTCGGGGTCTTTTTGTATCTAATTGACTTCCACCCTAAAATGAACGTCATGCAGCAGTTCATTCTCTCAAGTTTAAGGCAATTAGATAAGGGCATCTGTCATACTCCAAATTTGTCCTACTTTTTTTAAAATTTTCATTCACTCGACTTAATTTGTGACTTACCTTGCTTATACAGCGTAGCGTATTTTTCAGCAAAAATAAACATTTTCACTTTTTAGCCCAATAAGAGTGTGCCACGTGGCATTTTTAAATATTTATCATTATTTTTGTTTTATAATTTCATTTTTATAATTTGTTAATATAATATAATAGTAAGGTTTTAGTATTAATTAATTAGAATTTTAATTAGGAATTAGAATTAGAATTAATTAGTTTAGAATTAGAAATTAGAATTAGAACTTAATTAGAATTTTATTTAGAAATAAAATTAGAATTTTAAATAAGAGTACAATTTAGAATTTAGTTTTTTAATTTAGAAATTAGATTAGAATTTTAATTTAGAAAATAGAATTTAATTAGAATAGAATTTAAAATTTAATTAGATTAGAATTAGAATAGATTGGTTTAGAATATAATTAGAGTTTGAATTAAATTTGAATTAATTAAGAACTATTAGAAATAGATATTAATGAATTAACTAAAAAAAAAGGAAAAGAAGAAAAGGACACGGAGAGGAAGAGCTGAAGAAGGATAAATAGGGAGAGTAATTGTTCCTCTTCCCCAGGGAGAAACCCGCCGCTAAACCCTATTTTTCTCATCAACCTTTCTCCGTCGTCGTCAAGCCTCCTTCACCCCATTGCCGCACATCATCAAACCCCCCGTTTCCGTCAACCCATTCTCCCTCACCGTTCTTCGCCATCACCATTTTTCTCTCCTTTCACCATCGTCAACTTAACCCTTTTGTCGTTTCTCCCTCAATCAAGAAACCCTAGCCGCCACTCAACACCATTTCCAGAACACCAATCTTTCACCACCACCTTGCTATTGTTCATGCGCAACCAAGAATCACCATCATTCTTTAATAAACACATTTCAGTAACAGTAACATCACGAACTCTCTATTTCCATCTCACAAACCAACTACAAGCTCATCATGCAACAACTCGATGAACTCCAAGCTTACACCATACAATCAACATCTATCACCGTTAAACTCACCAAACCAATAAACCGCGCCATCACCGACACAAGAGCAACAACACCATCATCATCACTTCCAAGGAACTGCTCACAACTCAATGGCACTCCTTTAAATGATTCACAACTTCAACATTTCAAGTAAACAATGACTCTGATTCTGCACCATTCAAGCTAGATCTATAACATAAAGCAACTCGATAAAACACCACAATAGCACAATTTCAGCAGTAGCTCCGCATATACAATAAATCATGGTCATGTCGCTTTGGTTTTTCCACTCTTATTTCAATTTGTTGTTGATGTTTAGATTATCATGGATTTCATTTTTAAATTTACATATTATTTGTTTGTTTGTTTTCCATTTTCGTAATGCTATCATGTCTATTTTGGTGTGAGTATATAACTATTGTTGTTTAAGTTCAGTTGTTATTCTTTCTTTTTTTTACGGTTTAAATTGGATTTCGTTTAGTGCGTGATGATGTTGAATATGGTTGGACAGTGTGTGGTTTTGATCTCGTGTCATGATACCTGCTGAAATAATGAGGAAACAATATATGTTTGGTTTGTTTGGTTGATTTGTTTGCATGGCTTGGGTTGCTGGACTTTCCTTTCGATTTACTTGGGAAATATTTATAGTAGTATCCATATTTGCTTCCTATTGATACATTTCCATTATCAATCTTTTTTTTTCTCTATACACTGCATTCATATTTGAGCTCAGCGTCCACGACGCATACATGGT
Organism: Lathyrus sativus; assembly: GCA_963859935.3. Classification (NCBI taxonomy): domain Eukaryota; kingdom Viridiplantae; phylum Streptophyta; class Magnoliopsida; order Fabales; family Fabaceae; genus Lathyrus; species Lathyrus sativus. The sequence goes on along the minus strand of OZ012736.1, from coordinate 413,827,057 downwards.
ACATACAGTTTGCATCTACTGTAGCATGATGAAGTGTCTTAGTTTTATTATTATTTAGTAGTTTTTTATTTATTATTATTTAGTATTATTTATTATTATTTAGTAGTTTTTTATTTTTTTTTGCCATTTAATTCTCATATTGTACTCCTGTACTGCCGGTAATGCCGCATGGTTAGTTTTGTTCATGGCAGACACATAATGTGTTTATATTTGTGTGACTTTAAAGACATGTTGTTAATATATTACTACTTGTTTTATTATAACCCATTATATTACTACTTGTTTTATTTTTACTATATATATATATATATATATATATATATATATATATATATATATATATATATATATATATATATATATATATATATATATATATATATATATATATATTTGTTTCTTTTAATTGAATAATTACCATTAGTAAGTCAACTTTGTTATGGGGCTAAAATGTAATCTTTTGGATTAAGCCCATTTAATTTTATGATAGCATCCTTTTTTTTTTGGTCTAAGAATTTTCAATTTATAATTGAATTGATTAAATTATTTTGTTTATAGATTTTAGCTTGGCGTGTCGTTAGATTTTGAATATTGTAAATAAATTAAAAATATATAAGACAATCGAGGTTGTTACTATCTTTTGTTGCATTTCCATTTCAAAGTTAAAATCCAATTTGACTTTCGAGAACCGTATGTATGCATAAAGTCACTTGCCCAACTTCTTATAGAGTAGTTCCTACATGAATTTACTTTAAGTTTGCGTTAGAGCTAAATTCGGTTGCTCTCTACACTTTCAATTTACTTCGAGTCTCGTGACTTCCTCTTGGGCCTCCTTACAACGAGCACCTTTATTTCATTGCTTTAGACACTTTTCACACACACGGCTTTCTCTTGGGCTACCTGACAATGAGACAATTTATTTCTTGCAATCCCGTGTAACTCACATGTACCCCAATTCTCGTGAAGTGTAATAAGTTTAGAATTTTTATCTCGATTGCACTTTAATGCTTTAAACCCTTTTCAAAAATAATTCTCGATTACTCGAGTCATTTTCCACCCTTGTAAGTCGAGCGCTTTCAAAGCCTCGCCATCAACATTTGATCACCATACACAACATTTAGAGCTTACTCCTGGGCTTCCTTACAGTGAGACCTATTTGATCAATTATTTCTAGTTGGTCACTTAGAAGACTATCCCACTTTTCTAGTGCACACGTTTAAAACTCAAATTCAACCTTGATTCACATTAAACTTTTTCTTCAAATCAAATTAAAACACTTAATAAATACTCAAATACATTTTCAATAAAAGGATGAAAAAGAGAGAGCTCCAAGTCTTTGGTTCACTCTCCCGATTACATGGGTCCGAGAAGTCTTTCTTAAGCTTTGAGTAATCGCCATCCGATTAACCTATTCAAACCATATCCAACTCTTTCACCATCGAGATGAAAAAGAGAGAGCTCCAAGTCTTTCGTTCACTCTCCCGATCACTTGGGTCCGAGAAGTCTTTCTTAAGCTTCAAGTAATCGTCATCCGATTAACATACTCGAACTACATCCTATCCTTTCGCATTTGAGGTTGAAAAAGAGAGAGCTCCAAGTATTTGGTTCACTTTCTTGATTACTTGGGCCCGAAAAGTCTTTCTTAAGCTTCAGGTGATCGTCACCTCTAGCTAAACATCTAACCAATCTCTTCCTCGCCCCTGTGCGACCATAACATTAACAACCTATTCAAATCCACCATCTTTTCCAAACCAAAATACTTAACATATTAAACGCTCTGTTCTCGCCCCCGTGCGATTGACACTTCTCAAAACCTAATTCCTCGCCCTCGTGCGACCTGTAACACCCCACTTCCCAAAATCAATTAAATTAATAAACATTATAAATAAACAAAATCAGAGTTCCAATTCTCCCAAGTGGGATATCACATAAAAACAACGTTTCCTTATAAAAAGGTTTATCTCCAACTTCAGCGGAATATTAAATAATAAAATTCAATAAAAGTTTGATACGTTCACAGGGAAATAAAATATCAGTTCAACATAAAACAAATAAAAACGCCCAAGTCCCGTGCTACGTATCAGAGCATCCTAGACTCGACAATCACACCAATATCCAAGCTAGCTAAGCACCTGGATTATCTGTACTTCCGAAGAAACACAGACCACAACAACAACAAAGGGGGTGAGAAATCATGATCAAAATATAACGGTAATGTAATACATGTAATAAGGTAGTAAAACACACCAACACATCAATTATTCACCCCAACAACACCATATAACGAACCTACTGCTCAAATTACAATATAACATATTATAATGCAAAATGCAACTCAACACCATGCATGCGGTACCGACTCGTTGGTTCATTCAATCGAACCTGGATAGATCACTTACGCTCCTCCTGAGACATGATCTATCCCCCACCATTCTCCACAAAGGAGTACGGATGAATCACTTACATTCCTCTTGAGACATGATTCATCCCACCAAAACACCATGATATGCACACACCAATGCATAACTAATATATTTAGGTACTCAACGTGCACACGATCCTCCTGATCATATCATCATACATCAATGCATATATGTACAGATATAACATACACCAACACCATATAAATCAACCAGATAGTAAACAAGTTCATACTTTAACACCCAGATATAAACATATCCCACCACTCGGGGGTACGCGATCCTACTGATCACTACATACATATACATCAACTAATTGTCCACCAGTCATTATTACGGGAAACGTGCACTATCACCAAGTACACAAGTTAGTTCCCACACTCATCATTCTTACAGTGCATCAAGGCCAAACTGTACCTATCATCTCAACTCAGATCCTCAGTCTATTCTAGTACCAATCTTGCACATTACCGTAACCAATAGGCTTCTAATTCCTATTCCTAAAATCATCACCTACACACTTTATCGATACCTCAAAAGCCATACAGAATTTTCCCTAAAAACGGTAAAACACCCTATATGCCCTATATGCCAAATCATCCCAAAACACCAATTCATTAACGATTACTATATAATTAACAACAATCATCATCAATCATAACATAACAATATATATTATCATATATCGATCAATTTTCTACGGGGTTAAGGAATCCCCAACTACCCTATACATGTATAAACCATTCCCAATCAAGTTTCTCCCCCCTTACCTTGTTAATCGGTTGATCGATGAAAGAATCCTCCAAGGTTTGGCCAATTCTGATTTTCCCCTGTTCCTTCGTTCTTCGCTCCCTTTTCCGTTCCCTTTTCCGTTCTCTCCTTTCTATCGTTCTTTTTCCACTTTCTCTAACTTCTCACAATGTATCGTAAAACTACTAATCCCTCACGTTTCTATTTTAATTCTCTAATCCCAATAATAATAATAACTTAATAATAATAATAATAAATATAAAAAAATAATAATAATAATAGTAGTAATAATCCTATTATTATCTCACCAAAATAATAATAATGTTAATAACTTAATAAAATAATAATAATAATAATAATAGTAATAATAATCCTATTATTATCTCACCAAAATAATAATAATGTTAATAACTTAATAAAATAATAATAATAATAATAGTAATAATAATCCTATTATTATCTCACCAAAATAATAATAATGTTAATAACTTAATAAAATAATAATAATAATAATAATAGTAATAATAATCCTATTATTATCTCACCAAAATAATAATAATGTTAATAACTTAATAAAATAATAATAATAATAATAGTAATAATAATCCTATTATTATCTCACCAAAATAATAATAATGTTAATAACTTAATAAAATAATAATAATAATAATAATAATAGTAATAATAATCCTATTATTATCTCACCAAAATAATAATAATGTTAATAACTTAATAAAATAATAATAATAATAATAGTAATAATAATCCTATTATTATCTCACCAAAATAATAATAATGTTAATAACTTAATAAAATAATAATAATAATAATAGTAATAATAATCCTATTATTATCTCACCAAAATAATAATAATGTTAATAACTTAATAAAATAATAATAATAATAATAATAATAATAATAATAATAATCCTATTGTTATCTCACCAAAATAATAATAATGTTAATAACTTAATAAAATAATAATAATAATAATAGTAATAATATTCCCACCAATATCAATATTATACACTATATTATTATATTCACCAAAACACCACCAATAATCCTCCCACATTAGGGACACCCACCAAACATCACCAAATACACCCCCACCAAAGGGCACACCAACACATAATATTTAAAATAATAATAAAATGCCTAAATAATTAAAATGGGTGTTACAACTCTCCCCCACTTTAATTATTTTCGTCCTCGAAAATTACCGGATGGAAATAGCTCCGGATACGCTTCTCGCATCCTGCTTTCCAACTCCCAGGTCACACTGCCTCCTGCAGCACCTCCCCAAGCTACCTTCACCAAAGGTATCTCTTTCCCTCGGAGTTGTTTCATCTTACGGTCCTCGATCCTCAACGGCATCGTCTGAACAGTAAGATTCTCTCGAATCTGAACATCATCTCTCTGAATCACATGAGATGGATCAGAAACATACTTTCGCAATTGCGACACATGAAACACATCATGTAGATTCGACAACTCAGGCGGCAACGCCACCCTATAGGCCACAACACCAACTCTTTGCAAAATTTCATAAGGTCCAATAAACTTAGGATCCAGCTTCTTGGACTTCAATGCACGACCCACCCCGGTCATCGGATTAACTCTTAGGAATACGTGATCACCTACACAAAATTCCAACTCTTTCCTCCGATTATCATGATAACTTTTCTGCCTACTCTGAGACACTTTCATTTTCTCACGAATCATCTGAATTGTCTCTGTAGTCTGCTGTATAATTTCTGGTCCAAGCACCACATTCTCACCAGTTTCATACCAACACAGAGGAGTCCTACACCTCCTCCTATACAAAGCTTCAAACGGTGCCATTCCAATACTCGAATGGTAACTGTTATTGTACGTGAACTCAATCAATGGTAAATGAGTATACCACGCACCACCCTCTTCTAACACACAAGCTCTCAACAAATCTTCAAGCGACTGAATAGTCCTCTCCGACTGACCATCAGTTTGCGGATGATAAGCTGAACTCAATTTCAACTTAGTTCCCAGAGCTTCCTGCAAGCTCTTCCAAAATTCCGAAGTAAACCGTGGATCTCTATCCGACACAATACTGGACGGAACACCATGTAACTTCACAATTACCCGAATGTAAATCTCCGCCAGCTTCGTCAACGGAAAACTAATATTGATCGGCACGAAGTGTGCAGACTTCGTCAATCGATCCACAATCACCCATATAACATCAAAACCTCTCGCCGTATTCGGCAAACCTGTCACAAAATCCATAGTAATGCAATCCCATTTCCAAACTGGAATCTCTAATGGTTGCATAAATCCAGAAGGTCTCTGGTGTTCCACCTTCGACTTCTGACATGTCAAACAGGCATACACAAATTGAGCTATGTCTCTTTTCATACCAGACCACCAAAATAATTTCTTCAAATCATGATACATTTTCGTAGCTCCCGGATGAATACTCAGGCTACTACGATGTCCTTCGCTCAAGATTGACTTTTTCAATTCTTCATCATCTGGTACACAAATCCTGCCTCTAAATCTCAACACACCTGTACTATCCAATTTAAAGTCACTATCGGAGTCACTCCCTACTCCAGGCATCAAATCTACCAATTTTACATCCAACTTCTGATTCTCCCTAATCATATCCAAGAAGTCATTATTTACCTGCAACATACCCAACATTACACTATCTGCAGTAGTCTCACAAACCATGCTCAAATCTCTAAACTGTTCAATTAACTCAATTTCTTTCACCATCAGAGCTGCCATATGAATTGCTTTCCTACTCAAAGCATCTGCTACTACATTGGCCTTTCCTGGATGATAACTCAAACTGAAGTCATAATCCTTCAAAAATTCCAACCATCTTCTCTGCCTCATATTCAGCTCTTTCTGATCGAACAGGTATCTCAGACTCTTATGATCACTAAACACTTCAAATCTTGAACCATATAAATAGTGTCTCCAAATTTTCAACACAAAAACAACCGCAGTTAATTCGAGATCATGAGTCGGATAATTTCGCTCATGCACTCTCAATTGCCGCGATGCATATGCTACTACTTTACTATTCTGCATCAGAACCCCGCCTAATCCCATCTTAGACGCATCACAGTACACCACAAACGGTTCACTCGGAGTCGGTAACACTAACACCGGTGCCGTAGTCAATCTCTTTTTCAACTCTTCAAAACTTTCTTCACAAGCAGCATCCCATACAAAAACTTGGTTCTTTCTCGTCAACTGAGTTAATGGCAACGCCAAATTAGAGAACCCTTCAATAAACCTGCGGTAATAACCGGGTAACCCCAAAAAGCTTCTAATTTCTGTCGCTGTCTTCGGCGGTTCCCACTGCAATACCGCACTTACTTTTGACGGATCCACCGCTATTCCATCTTCAGATATTACATGCCCCAAGAAACTTACTTTCTTCAACCAAAAGTCACACTTTGACAGTTTAGCAAATAATTTATTTTCCTTCAACACTTGCAAGGCAATTCTCAGATGTCCCACATGCTCTTCATCAGATTTAGAATAAATTAATATATCATCAATAAACACTATAATGAACTGATCCAAGTAAGAATGGAAAATTTTGTTCATATACTCCATAAATACTCCCGGTGCATTAGTCACTCCAAACGGCATTACAGCATATTCGTAATGTCCATATCGAGTCCTAAAGGCAGTCTTCTGAACATCACCTTCCTTTACTCTTATCTGATGATAACCCGATCTCAAATCGATCTTACTGAACACACGAGCTCCCACCAGCTGATCCATTAAGTCATCAATCCTAGGTAGAGGATACTTATTCTTAATAGTCACTTTATTCAATTGACGGTAATCGATGCACAGACGCATACTACCATCCTTCTTCTTCACCAACAACACCGGAGCTCCCCACGATGATACACTTGGTCTAATAAACTTTCTTTTCCAACAATTCTCCAATCTGAGACTTCAACTCAGCCAATTCCACTGCAGACATCCTGTACGGCACCATAGAAATAGGTCTCGTACCAGGAACAAGATCAATACCAAATTCTACTTCTCGCGTCGGAGGCAATTCCGTAATGTCGCCAGGAAACACTTCTGGAAATTCATTCACCACTGCTATTTCCTCCATTGACACTTTGTTATCCATCGATAAAGTTGCAAACAAAGCAAACACTCTAGTTTCATCTTCCAACAAGGCCCTCAATTCTTTATTAGACAAAGAACTTGCCACAACTTCCTCTTCAGGGGTCGGGAACAACAATTCCTTCCGAAAACAATCGATGTAGACTCGGTTGAACTCTAACCAGTTCATACCCAGAATAACATCCAACTTACCAAGTGGTAGACAAATCAGATCCACTCCAAATTCTCTACCGAAAATAGTCAGCGGACACTTCAGGCATACCAAAGAAGTAGTCACTGAACCTATAGAGGGTGTCTCAATAGTCATCTGTACCTCCAGAGTGGACGGCACTAAACCTATCCTCTCCACACAATCTACAGAAATAAACGAGTGCGTTGCACCCGTATCAATAATAGCAATCAAAGGAATATTATTAATAATACAAGTACCTTTGATAACACGCTCATCACTGGCATCTTGAGTCCCTGCCAAGGCAAACACTTTTCCACCAGCCGGAGATGTTTGAGGCTTCTTCGGCTTCTCACAATGTGTACTGATATGACCCTTCTCACCACAGTTATAACAGGTCGGCATAGTTGCTATGCAATCAGCTATCACATGACCTGGTTTCCCACACTTAAAACATTTCTTGGCCTCATTAGGACAATCATTAGCACGGTGCCCCATACCACCGCACCGAAAACATTTCCCTTCAGCAGATGCTCTCCCATCTCTAGGCTTCTTATCAACAACAGCTTTACGTTTTCCCTTATCAGCAGCAACACTATAAGGAGTACCATTAAACCTCTGCTTACCCTTGCGGTCATTAACAACTTTGTAGTGCGCAATCCTTGCTCGGTTATCATTATCACAGATTCTGCTCCTGCTTACTAGCTTAGGATAGCTCCTGATCTTCTGACAAGCAATTCCCAACTTAATCTCTGGACGCAGTCCATTCTCAAACTTTAAGCACTTAGAGGTCATTGCCCCTTCCACATTATAGTGGGGACAATACTGCACCAGCTCCTCAAACTTGGCAGCATATTCTGCTACAGTCATGCTACCTTGCTTCAGCTCTAAGAATTCAATTTCCTTAGCGCTTCAGATATCTTCCGGGAAATACTTCTCCAGAAAACCTTTCCGAACCACCTCCCAAGTAATGGTAGTTCCAGCAGCTTCCAACCTTTGGCGACTATTGTCCCACCAGGCTTCAGCTTCACCCTCCAACATGTGAGTACCAAACCTCACATTTTGCTCATCGCTACATTCCATAGTTCTGAAGATCTTCTCAATTGCCTTCAGCCACTTCTGAGCAGCTTCGGGGTCCAGAATTCCCCCTTCGAACGTTGGCGGCTTGTTGCTCCGAAACTGCGCCAAACTCCTGAATTGGGCATCTGCAGTTTGATTCTGATTAGCAATAGCCTGTGCCATTGCTTGCATAGCAGCAGCCAATGCAGCATCGTTCCTTCCTGCCATACTGCTCCAAACAACAACACCAGGTTTAAAAGATATTCAACTACACCATAAAGGACAGACTCAACTCAACTCAACAACACTGGCCGGACGGACCGACCTGCTCTGATACCAATTGTAACCCCCCACTTCCCAAAATCAATTAAATTAATAAACATTATAAATAAACAAAATCAGAGTTCCAATTCTCCCAAGTGGGATATCACATAAAAACAACGTTTCCTTATAAAAAGGTTTATCTCCAACTTCAGCGGAATATTAAATAATAAAATTCAATAAAAGTTTGATACGTTCACAGGGAAATAAAATATCAGTTCAACATAAAACAAATAAAAACGCCCAAGTCCCGTGCTACGTATCAGAGCATCCTAGACTCGACAATCACACCAATATCCAAGCTATCTAAGCACCTGGATTATCTGTACTTCCGAAGAAACACAGACCACAACAACAACAAAGGGGTGAGAAATCATGATCAAAATATAACGGTAATGTAATACATGTAATAAGGCAGTAAAACACACCAACACATCAATTATTCACCCCAACAACACCATATAACGAACCTACTGTTCAAATTACAATATAACATATTATAATGCAAAATGAAACTCAACACCATGCATGCGGTACCGACTCGTTGGTTCATTCAATCGAACCTGGATAGATCACTTACGCTCCTCCTGAGACATGATCTATCCCCCACCATTCTCCACAAAGGAGTACGGATGAATCACTTACGCTCCTCCTGAGACATGATTCATCCCACCAAAACACCATGATATGCACACACCAATGCATAACTAATATATTTAGGTACTCAACATGCACACGATCCTCCTGATCATATCATCATACATCAATGCATATATGTACAGATATAACATACACCAACACCATATAAATCAACCAGATAGTAAACAAGTTCATACTTTAACACCCAGATATAAACATATCCCACCACTCGGGGGTACGCGATCCTACTGATCACTACATACATATACATCAACTAATTGTCCACCAGTCATTATTACGGGAAACGTGCACTATCACCAAGTACACAAGTTAGTTCCCACACTCATCATTCTTACAGTGCATCAAGGCCAAACTGTACCTATCATCTCAACTCAGATCCTCAGTCTATTCTAGTACCAATCTTGCACATTACCGTAACCAATAGGCTTCTAATTCCTATTCCCAAAAACATCACCTACACACTTTATCGATACCTCAAAAGCCATACAGAATTTTCCCTAAAAACTGTAAAACACCCTATATGCCCTATATGCCAAATCATCCCAAAACACCAATTCATTAACGATTACTATATAATTAACAACAATCATCATCAATCATAACATAACAATATATATTATCATATATCGATCAATTTCCTACGGGGTTAAGGAATCCCCAACTACCCTATACATGTATAAACCATTCTCAATCAAGTTTCTCCCCCCTTACCTTGTTAATCGGTTGATCGATGAAAGAATCCTCCAAGGTTTGGCCAATTCTGATTTCCCCTGTTCCTTCGTTCTTCGCTCCCTTTTCCGTTCCCTTTTTCGTTCTCTCCTTTCTATCGTTCTTTTTCCACTTTCTCTAACTTCTCACAATGTATCGTAAAACTACTAATCCCTCACGTTTCTATTTTAATTCTCTAATCCCAATAATAATAATAACTTAATAATAATAATAATAAATAAAAATAATAATAATAATAATAATAGTAGTAATAATCCTATTATTATCTCACCAAAAGAATAATAATGTTAATAACTTATTAAAATAATAATAATAATAATAATAATAATAGTAATAATAATCCTATTATTATCTCACCAAAATAATAATAATGTTAATAACTTAATAAAATAATAATAATAATAATAGTAATAATAATCCTATTATTATCTCACCAAAATAATAATAATGTTAATAACTTAATAAAATAATAATAATAATAATAGTAATAATAATCCTATTATTATCTCACCAAAATAATAATAATGTTAATAACTTAATAAAATAATAATAATAATAATAATAGTAATAATAATCCTATTATTATCTCACCAAAATAATAATAATGTTAATAACTTAATAAAATAATAATAATAATAGTAATAATAATCCTATTATTATCTCACCAAAATAATAATAATGTTAATAACTTAATAAAATAATAATAATAATAATAGTAATAATATTCCCACCAATATCAATATTATACACTATATTATTATATTCACCAAAACACCACCAATAATCCTCCCACATTAGGGACACCCACCAAACATCACCAAATACACCCCCACCAAAGGGCACACCAACACATAATATTTAAAATAATAATAAAATGCCTAAATAATTAAAATGGGTGTTACACGACCCATAACTCAAACAACTCTTCTCAAATAACATTGTTTAGTCCATTCTTCCATGCATATGAACTCGTGCTTCAGCCTCCCCTAGAGAGCAGACAAGCCAATGTTTAGAAGTTAGAATGCGACATAAACTCTCATTCAACTCAACTCTTTTCAAAAGAACATTGTTTAGTCCATTCTTCTGCGCATAACAAACTCGTGCTTCAGCCTCCCCTAGCGAGCAGACAAGCCGATGTTTAGCAGTTAGAATGTGACATAAACGCTTGTTCCATTCAAATACAACCTTCTTTTCACGATGAAAAAGAGAGATACTCAAGTCTTTGACTCGCTTTCTCGATTACTTGAGTCCGAGAAGTCTTTCTTAAGCTTCAAGTAATCGTCATCCGTACCCACTTCAAACCAACCAACCGTAGTAGGCCGAACTACGGCTGCTCTGATTCCTCATTCCCTAATGAGGATCTCTATCCTTGACGAGCACACTAACAACTAACTTCCTTTTTCTCTTTCCCTAGTGCAATCGAGACCAACCTGTTATTCAAAACCTTTTCTCTCGCCCCAGTGCGATCGAAACATTTTACCGTAGTAAGCCGAACTACGACCGCTCTGATTCTTCATTCTCTTCTGAATGTAAGATATGTAGGCACGAGATTGTGATGATCTTGGCGAGCACATTCCCCTAATTTTCCATATTTCCCTCTTTTTCCTGTAGTCCCACGAACTACGAATGCTCTGATTTTCCACATCTTACAAGTGAAGATACATAGGCACAAGGTGTCACTACTGCGAAAAACGAGGCCGGCAAGACAGAAGAGTCGCCACCTTTCGTTATTTATCCGTCAGAACGGGAAAGAAAACGATTGGAAAAAACATGACGAAAAGGTATAAGACAAGGTCATTGCAACCATTGTCTGGGTTCGGGAGTCGGTTACGCAAGGGGAAGGTATTAACACCCCTCACGTCCATCGTACTCGATGGGATCCACGCTTGTTGGTTTTTCTACGAGTGAAAAACAATCTATCTACGGCTTCTAAGGCTAAACGGAAAGAACTAACTCAATAGAGCATCGCGCTCTATGCCTACATATTCCCTCGTGCAATGGGAAAGTTAGAGTCAACGTAGTTCGGGAAACTACGGAGAATTTTGCTCGCCGAGACATCGCATCTCGTGCCTACGTACTTTCACACGGCGTGAAAGATCAGAGCAAACGTAGTTCAGGAAACTACGGCTAGACAGGGGGTTCTCGATCACACAGGGGTGAGAGAAAGGATTGACGATACTAGCGTACACATTCTAGCAGTTAGGTGTATGATGCTCGCTCGACGGAGACTTAGACGTTACCTGTTTGTGGTAGAACGGACATAGTATGTCGGGTTTTAAAGGTACGGGGACCTACGGGAACTAGAACTACGGTCTGGCCTCAATTGCGCTCGGGCAAGAGAAAGGGAACATCAGACGTCAGCGGGAAAGTATCGATCGCATGGCAGCGAGAGAACAGAGAAGTTAGTTGTTAGTGTGATCGCTAGGATATCGCATCCTATGCCTACGTATTCTCGTCTGGTACGAGAAATCAGAGCAGTTGTAGTTTAGCCAACTACAGCAAAAGGGAAAAAAAGAGAAGGGAGCTCGCTAGGATCATCGCAATCCTATGCCTACGTACTCTCGTCTGGTACGAAAGATCATAGCAAACGTAGTTCGGAGGGAACACGAGTCTCGATTGCACAGGGGCAAGATAAGGGGTCTCGATTGCCAAGAATGCGAGAGAAAAGGGTTTCGATCGCGCGGGGGCGAGAACAAAGAGGAAGCAGGCTTAACAAGCCTAAACGGGAAGAAACTCGGGACACACACGCAGGAACCTAATACGTAGGAGCGAGTGCATCGTATATCACCCGAGAGGCATATACTAAACACTCTAAACGATCGAGGGGAGACCGCTTGATTGTCATTTCCCACGTATCTAACGCCACGACTCACAACACTCGACGGTTGCGCGGAAACTTGAATAAGAAAGATGATAACGAACGAAGCGGCTCCGTTGGCTCCTGACATGCGCGCAAGCTCCATTCCAATCTTCTCCTCTCTGGCTGCTTGATGAGGATGCTCGAATCAGGAACAATGTAACGCTTAGACCGTCATGGTTCGACTTATACGAGAAATCGAACTCTAAGAGGGAGCGTATTGATATCCGTGTCAAAGACAGGATAGAGAAATGATATCGAAAATCATTCTCCAATCGAAAATCTATTTAACATTCTAAAAACTATTTAAAGATTCTAGAAAAACAATTAAATCTATTAAAAATCTATTTAATATCTATTTAAAATCTATTTAAAAATTCTAGAAAAACAATTAAAATCCATTTAAAATTCTAGAAATTAAGAGAGAAAATCTAAAAATGCAAGAAAGCCAATTAAATCGATTAGAAAACAGATGCGCGAATACAACGAAATAAACGGTAAAAACGGGCACCGAAATGTCCTAAAAAACAACAACAAGAGCTGAAAACACCGGGACGGACACAAATTCACAGAATAAATCCTGATTATTTGAAACTGGTATGAACTGCTTATAACACCAGGGGAGGGCTGTAATCCCGATAAAATCAACCTGACTACAAAAAAATGCAATGTATACGGTATGCAAATGCAAATGCAAAATGAGTCGAAACATAAGCCAAATGCGATAATTGGTTGGTCAAATTTTGGGGTGCAACAGTTGCCCCTATTCAAACGGCTTGGACCTGAAGGGTTGAGAAGAAAACGGCTTTCAAACATTCAAAGGTAGAAGACGGTTGAACACAAAAGAAACACAGAAATTTGCCAACCTGCAGAAATAAACTGCAAAAACTGCTTGGGGAACACATATCCAGAAACTGAATCCAGTTGTCACGGCAACAAACTGATCAATCATCTGACAAGGAAACTGACTTTAGCACCAGTTACCTGTGTGACGCCATAGATAACAAACCCGAAGGTTGGATTAACATGAACTTGATCCTCTCACGTCGTCTAATGATAGATAGGAAGAGAAATACTCACATCGCCTAAAGGTAGACGGAAAGACACCATCCCGAAGTAGAATAATATCCATACTCGCATCGTCTAATGATAGACGAGAGGAAAATCAATCCAAATCTCCCATCGTCTAATGATAGACGAGAGGAAAACCTTGAATCTCGCATCGTCTAATGATAGACGAGAGGAAAATCATATTCAAATCTCGCATCGTCTAATGATAGACGAGAGGAAAATCATACCAAATCTCGCATCGTCTAATGATAGACGAGAGGAAAATCAATCCAAAACTCACATTGTCTAATGATAGACGAAAGGAACAACTTGTCCGAAGAACCACATCGTCAATGAGAACTAGTGGAAAGAAAAGCATATAAACTTCAACACCACCCATCAAATTTCAGAATCCTTTCGTCTACAGGAATTGATGGAAAGAACAATATCCTCAAAGGGGCCACATCATCAGTAAGAACCGACAGGAAGAAAAACCACCTTCAAAGAGCCATGTCGTTGATAAGGATCAACAACTAGGAAAACCAAACATTCTTCAAAGAGCCTCGACATCAATAAGGATCGACGGTCATAAAAACCCCTCTTGAAATGTCATCTCATCCGATAAACAGAAAGAAAGCCAATATCTGAAAGATCGCCTTGAATCCTCTCAACGTCTAAAGATAGACGAAGAAAACCATACCCAAACTCACAACGTCTAAAGATAGACGGAGAAAACCATGCCCAAACTCACAACGTCTAAAGATAGACGGAGAAAATTCCTGCTGGGGGAAATACATCGTCAATAGGAACTGACGGGAAGAAAACCTGCTCGGAGGTACACGTCGTCAATAGGAATTGACGGAAAGAACAGTCTGTCGTCATCAGATGATTGCTGGACAAAGCATAACCGTCGTATGATCTGAAAATCAAATAACCCAAAGAGTTGTCTGAACAAAGCTGATGGATAAATGCCCCCGAACTGATTGCAGAGTGATTCACATTGCCACAGAAGGCTGATAGAAAAACTGGCTTATGCTTCGTATGCATATGCGTATGTTTGAACTTCTCTATGGCGTAATGCTCCATATAAGATGGACTGCTACGCATTTGACGATGAAATGCAAATATGATGATATATGTAAGATGCAAATGCAGGCTCGGGCTGCTGGAGAAAAGTCTTACACATAAGGACCATTCCAGCAAAATAAATGCTGGAAAGGTGAAGCCAACTCCGCTGCTGGAGAAACTGGATACGGAACCGCTTCAGCAAAATAAATGCTAGTAGAGTGAAACCAACTCCGCTGGGGATAACCAAATATGCTGAATATGATTAGACCTCCCTGGGGATAGCTTACACGTGCCAATGACCATTGGACTTTTACTGGGGAAAACAGACAGAGTCTTCCTGCGTATCAATGAAGATTGGATTTTGAGACTGATGCGCCAACACGGATTGGGCCTCACGATGATTGCCAATATGGATTGGGCTTTAGGAATGGAGCGCCAATAAGGATTGGGCTTCCTGACACTTGCCAATAAGGATTGGACTTTAGGCTATCCGTGGTAGGTCAGGTACGACTGACGCTGGACAACCTCCTGTCTGAATTCACAGTTTCTGGTTGAAGGGTCAAGGGCTAATGGCACGACTTCCCGACATTCGTCTCACACTTGAAGATTGGCTGAACCTGCTTAATTAGCTCTAAGTAGCTCTGATGACACGGAGAGGAACAACTCCTTCGCTTCTGATATGCCCCAGTCTGTGGGATCCCTGTGGGGATACTCCTTGAATGGAAATCTGAAAGTCTGTACCCTGATGGTCTGACACGAACTGCCCCAGCACTCTGAACCTCTGAGAGATGCTTCGGACCAAATGCCCCTCGGGCCAGAAACAACTTTTGTGCTTTTCTTAGAGTGGCCTGCCCATACCTGCAACGACTTTGCCCCTGATTGGCTGATCTACGGGAAAATACCTCTGATTGTCCTCGAGAGATTCACCGAATCTCGACCTGATTGCCCCAGAATAACTGACTTTGGATGGCTGACATCACATTGCTGACATCACTAGGGATTACCTGATATAGCTTGCCCCGGTTCACGGAGTATTTGGGCGTTCTGCATTCTATCCTTATCAGACTTTCCACTGCGGAAACTTCGCTATTGTCAAGCGCTTACTCGTAAGTAAAACAAGTTGTTCTGTATAAAAGATATATTAATGCAATGCATATGACAGTTTTGACATCCAATCTGTTCAATGGAAAAAAGAAAAATAGTTTATGGCATATAATGCACAAATCATCTATCAGAATATCAACATCAGTACCAACATGGTAAGAAGAACCCTTTTAGGAGTCAGTTTCGACGCGATCTTTGCCGAAGTATGCCTTCGAAACAACCCTGCTTCAATTAGGACTTTTGAAGGTTGTAACGGGGTCAGGTTCACGGTTTTGAAGGAAAGGATAAAGGCTCAAAATTTATTTTAACCCACCCGTTCTCCGTGATGTTCTCCAATCCTACGTTTAGCTAATTCTACCTAGCACTCACTTCTCAGAGGTTGAAGGATAGGAGTGATAGTTCGAGAAACCATGAGTTTCAGAGTGACAGCCACTCACTTTTCGTCTTTGCCACTTGGGGTCACACGACTTGTATTTCGTTTGAGGATTTTTCTTTTGTAATCCTTTCATTTTTCTTTTTCTTTCCCTAATTTTTGCCTGGACTGGCTCTTTTGAGCTTCTTTTGATCATTAAGTCCAGCGGGATGCCCTCATTTTTTCCTAAGTCATTTGTTTTCAAGTTTTGACTTAGCGGGCTTCTGATTCTTTTTGCTCTTCTCTCTTTTTTTTTGAACAAGTCGTGTGACATTAGCTGTCCGACTCTTTGGGGAATAATGTGATTGCTTCACTCCTTACGCTTAACCACTGTGGTTTTTTAGGCACGACCTCTAGAGGTGTGATTGATCCTCGAACGGACACTCCTTTCTGCAATTTGGACGCTTGGACAAATTAGCTAACACCTACCCTGCCCCGGGTTAAGATTGAGGGTTTTTCGTTTTCCGAAAGAAACTCCTACTACTAGGCTCAAAGGGTTTGACAAGGGATTATCTTCCTTATATCTCCGGTGTTTAGGGATTTGAAACAATGCCTGTACATCATCAGCTAGTTTTATTTTCAAAAGCATACTTTCGGAAGCTTGCATGTCTTTCATTTTCGTCATCCTCCCCAGATTCTGCTTAACCAAGCGTTGGATACCTGTAAAAATTGAGTGAACACGACTGGATTAAATCAAAACATGCATATTCATTTCATTATCACTATCAATTGAGAACAATACAAGTTTTACAAATGCAATTTGCGCTTTTAACAGAAAAGAAACTACAAATGCAAAGAATTGACATGATAAAACAAAGATTGCCAGTTTCTGGGAACCGGGCTTTTCGAACTTGATTTGCTGCTGAGCTAGCCATCTTCAGAATTGATCGTTGAAGTCATCGTGATACTCTTCTGAACATCTGCTATCATTGAACTCTCCCATAACTTGAACTGATACACCCACTTGGCTGGATAAAGGAAGGTCAACACCCTGAGGCGTGATAGATATCTTGTTAGAATCCAGCAAGGTCTGAACTTGGCTTCAAAGCACCTTACAGTCATCTGTTGAATGCCCCTGTGCCCCAACATGGTACTCACAGCGGGCGTTGGCATCAAAACCTGGAGGGTAAGGCGGGATCATTGGATTAGTCTCTTTCGGCACTATCAATCCACTTTTGACCAAATCCGACAATAACTAACTGTACGACACCGGTAGCTGAGTAAACTGCCTTTCAGGTTTCCTTGGTCTTTGTCGGGCGTGCTGACGCGGCTGACGACGATACGACGGTTGACTCTGGCAGGTAACAAAGATCTGACATACAGACCCAACAGGTTGCTGACTCTGAGCACTCGAAGTGTCTGGATACTGAATCTGAGGTACGGGAGATTCTGAGACAACATCACTTCCTTTCTCCCCTTCTTCTTGAGAACTGACAATTGATTCATCTTCATAAACTGCAGTATAAGGAATATCTTGAATCTTTCCGTTCTTGATTCCGCTCTCAACATGTTCTTCTACTCTTATCAAGTCTGCAAAGCTTGTCGTTTCACAGCTAAACATTATGTCATAATAACGGCCCTTCAGAGTACCCAAGAAGAGGTCAACCATTTCTCTCTCCACAAGCGGTGGTTGAATACGAGCAGCCAATTCTCTCAATCTCTGTACATACCCTCTAAAGGATTCATTCTCCGCCTGAGATAATTCTTGCAAATGCACGCGACTAGGAGTCATATCCAGGTTGTAGTCGTACTGCTTCACGAAGGCATTGGCTAAATCTGACCATGATTTGATGTTATCACTCTTCAACTGCATGTACCAATCTAAAGATTCTCCAATCAAACTATCTTGGAAACAGTGAATCATAAGATTGTCATTGGTAACATGTGAAGTCATTCTTCGGCAGAACATAACCAAGTGTAGCTTCAGACAACTATCTCCCTTGTATTTCTCAAAATTGGGCGTCTTGAACTTCGGAGGCAACACAAGGCCTAGCACCAAACACATGCTCGCAACATTCAGGTCAAGAGTATTCTTACTCATCAGGCTAGCCATCTGATCTTCCAACAGCTGAAATCTTCTCATATACTCAACAGTCTGTGGGTTCTGAACATTAACCTGCGGAACAACTCTTGGATGTGGGACTATCCACGGAGAAGGAACAATCCTTGGAGAATCTGTCGTGGAGAAAGTGAAACCTTGATACTCTGTGTCATCGAGAGAAGGTGTATCTCTGTCTCTGGCAGAAATCTGCACATTCTGGACTTGAGCGATGTTATTCACCGGAGTTCTCTGAAAACTGTCCTCTCCTCTAGTCATAGCTGTTATGGCTTCCATGAACTGACTTAACTGGTTCTTCAACCATTCAAACTCGGCCCTGGTAACAACCTGATTATGCTCTGCAAAGTTCAGTCCAATGCGAATGCCGGGAAGTCAACTGCGAGTTGGACAAAAGACAGGTAAGCCCTCTATTTCGGGCGAGGATGGACATGCAAGCATGAGATGCACATGAAATGCAATGCAAAATGCTAATGCAGCAAACACGGGATCACAGCCCCCACAAAGCTCTGAATACTGTTGTGCTGCTAACGGGATAAGTTCGCTCTGACGAGAGAAAACCAAAATACCGGGTAGGCTGGAAGTCAAGTTTCCTGCAAAAACCCTCCCACTCACGGGTATGGACCTAAACTGACACAGGTTCGGCATCCTATGCGGTCATCAGCGTCACAGACTTTCAAGAACGATGATACGATACCCAGAAGGTGTGGCATCATCATCTCTTGAAGCAGCCTCACTTAGCTGAATCACAAGTGATCGGTTCCCAGAGTCGACAATCCTTAGATCTGAAATCCTTTCAATGGTCCACAGGGCTGGAAATAGAAATCATCTCAAAGAATCTCGTCTGAGTGCAGATTTTGTGGGAACTAGTGCATGCCTAACATGCAGATTCACCATTAATCGGCTTCTAGTGCTAGGTATGTCCTCGAGCCTGGGTATGGCTTATCACTCATCAGAGCTCCTCCCACAACAGCACAATAGCAACAGATAATAATATAGTGCAGGAAATGTAAATACAACAGTAATATACAACATACAACACACAAAAATAAACACCCGAAGACAAGCAAACAAGCACTAGGATTGACTCTCGCAGGGACGTTGGATCCCCCGATTGACTCACATAGGGACGTTGGATCCCCAGAAAACATTTGGTCATTCCCCAGCAGAGTCGCCAGGTGTCGCTACTGCGAAAAACGAGGCCGGCAAGACAGAAGAGTCGCCACCTTTCGTTATTTATCCCTCAGAACGGGAAAGGAAACGATTGGAAAAAACCTGACGAAAAGGTATAAGACAAGGTCATCACAACCATTGTCTGGGTTCGAGAGTCGGTTACGCAAGGGGAAGGTATTAGCACCCCTCACGTCCATCGTACTCGATGGGATCCACGCTTGTTGGTTTGTCTACGGGTGAAAAACAATCTATATACGGCTTCTAAGGCTAAACGGAAAGAACTGACTCGATAGAGCATCGCGCTCTATGCCTACGTATTCCCTCGTGCAATGGGAAAGTCAGAGTCAACGTAGTTCGGGAAACTACGGGAAATTTTGCTCGCCGAGACATCGCATCTCGTGCCTACGTACTTTCACACGGCGTGAAAGATCAGAGAAAACATAGTTCAGGAAACTACGGCTAGACAGGGGGTTCTCGATCACACAGGGGTGAGGGAAAGGATTAACGATACTAGCGTACACATTCTAGTAGTTAGGTGTATGCTGCTCGCTCGACGGAGACTTAGGCTTTACCTGTTTGCGGTAGAACGGACGTAGTATGTCGGATTTTAAAGGTACGGGGACCTACGGGAACTAGAACTACGGTCTGGCCTCAATTGCGCTCGGGCAAGAGAAAGGGAACATCAGTCGTCAGCGGGAAAGTCTCGATCGCACGGCAGCGAGAGAACAAAGAAGTTAGTTGTTAGTGTGCTCGCTAGGATATCGCATCCTATGCCTACATATTCTCGTCTGGTACGAGAAATCAGAGCAGCTGTAGTTCAGCCAACTACAGCAAAAGGGAAAAAAAGAGAAGGGAACTCGCTAGGATCATCGCAATTCTATGCCTATGTACTCTCGTATGGTACGAGAGATCAGAGCAAACGTAGTTCGGCGGGAACACGATTCTCGATTTCACAGGGGCAAGAGAAGGGGTCTCGATTGCCAAGAATGCGAGAGAAAAGGGTTTCGATCGTGCGGGGGCGAGAACAAAGAGGAAGCAGGCTTAACAAGCCTAAACGGGAAGAAACTCGGGACACACACGCAGGAACCTAATACGTAGGAGCGAGTGCGTCGTATATCACCCGAGGGGCATATACTAAACACTCTAAGCGATCGAGGGGAGACTGCTCGATTGTCATTTCCCACGTATCTAATGCCACGGCTCACAACACTCGACGGTTGCGCGAAGACTTGAATAAGAAAGATGATAACGAACGAAGCGGCTCCATTGGCTCCTAACATGCGCGCAAGCTCCATTCCAATCTTCTCCTCTCTGGCTCCTTGATGAGGACGCTTGAATCAGGAACAATGTAATGCTTAGACCGTCATGGTTCGACTTATACGAGAAATCAAACTCTAAGAGGTAGCGTATTGATATCCGTGTCAAAGACAGGATAGAGAAATGATATCAAAAATCATTCTCCAATCGAATCATGTCACACGGCCAGCCAAAAATAAAATCAGAGTAAAATCGGATGAGAAATGAGATGAGGAGAGAAAATAGGAGAGAAATCCAATACAAAATGGAAATAAAATCTACTCCTAAAAACGGCAATTAATTTCTACTAGAAAATATTCTAAAGAAATATTAAAAGGAAATTGCATATGAAAAATAGAATAAAATCTTATGCACAATATTCTATAATTTGCTATAAAGAAAATAGAATGAAGAAATTCTATACTAAAATCTCTATAATATCCTAAAAGCAATAGAATATAAATTCTATATTAAAATCTATAGTAAAAATATGCATAATATTCTAAACTATAAAAATATGCTAAGGAAATATATCAAAACTATAATTCCTAAGAAGAAAAAATAGAAAAATAAAACTACAACTATTACAATCAACCATCCAATACAAAAGAAATTAAAAATTGTAAGGGGAGGGGGTACATCAGCATAACAGGGGTGAAATGCAGAAAAAACAGGGTCCAACCCACAATACATCCAGAAAAAAACAACAAAAATAAAAAGGGGGGAACAGGGGGTGCATTGGTGAAAACGGGGTGTACAGCCTGAAATTCGCTGGGCTTAGGAGGCCCACAACATCAAAGAAAACAGCAGCGTAGGGGGGTGCAAGCTAAAATGGGAGTGCAAGTAAAAAAAAAAGGCATGGGCCCAAGGCCCACAATCCAACAGCCAAACAAAAAAAGGGGACAAGGGGTGTAGTGGATTTCGCAGGTGTGAGTCCAACACTGATTGGGCCACAAGCCCAATGAACCCCAACCGGTCCAATTCCTGTCTTCCTCCTCCTCCCCACACTTCCACAAAACCCTAGAACTCTTCCTCTCCTCACAAATGCACCGTCGTCTGAAACCTCTCCCTAACCTCCCTCGTCTCAACACCTCCTCCGTCCTCGTTCATGACACTTCTATTATCTGAACCCTCCTCCCCTCACCGTCTCGAAAATTCATCCATCTCGCTCACCTCCCAAACTTGTTAAAAAATGCAAAGAAGATGATCGCGACTTTCTATGTCTAATACAACTAACTGCAAGTGCACAGTCTATCGCGTAGTAATAAAAGATATCGATCCCACAGGGACTCGTAATCAAACTAGTGTTCTCGGGAGTTACTATGTTTAGCTAGGTAGAATATGTTTTAAGGGAATAAGATTGTCACTAAAAAGGGGGAAACTAAGATTACTATTTAGATTTTAATTAATTGAATCGATACGTAGTAATTGTGTTCTTCAGGGATTTGATAAGTTACTGGTGTATGAATCAGTTTTCGCAGTTTATTTAAGCAGAAAGTGGAGATTTGAAGACTCTCGTCTCACAATGGTTATTGACGCTAATCATAATCCTAAGGGCCAAACGTACACTTTCGTATCCCGTTCGGGGTTAAAATTACTTTTTGGAAATCTCTAAGTTCTAATTCGTTTTAAAGTGCTTTCGCTATTATTAAAACAAATGCCTAGTGTTTACTATCTGACCTTACCGCAGCTTTCGCTTGTTGGTTCGTATCTTAAT
The DNA here is from genome assembly GCA_963859935.3 of Lathyrus sativus. Classification (NCBI taxonomy): domain Eukaryota; kingdom Viridiplantae; phylum Streptophyta; class Magnoliopsida; order Fabales; family Fabaceae; genus Lathyrus; species Lathyrus sativus. The sequence goes on along the minus strand of OZ012736.1, from coordinate 413,804,073 downwards.
TAATTTCCCACTTTCGTGGCAAAACTACTTTAAAATAAGTTCTCGCTTTCGCGACGAAGTTTATTTCGTAAATCAATTTTTAAACACTTAGACCATAAGTTATTTTTGTGAAAAGAAAGTTTTCAAACAAGAGTTATCAAATCCCATTCGAATTATTACTACATATCGATTACCTAAGTTTAGCTAGACATGGAATTTGGAAAAGCAAAACATAAATAATAATAATAAATAATAAATTGCATTATGATAAAATAGAAGTCGATCAAAATGAAAACCTGTAAATAATGCCAATTGGCCTTTGGGCAGATCCTCCACAGATGTTGGCAGGATTCTGTCTTTAGTTCCAATTCGATCGTACAGTGCAGTAACAATTACAGAAGAGCGGAAATGGGAATGAGTAGAATGGAAAGGGAAATAAAGGAAAGGGATACAAATGAAACTGGAGAAATGGATACAAATAATAAAAAGCTGGAAATTAAATTTGGCAGCACTTCGTGGTATGAATGCAGCTCCCTTTTTGAAGTCCCCTGCTTCCCTTTTTATAGAAGTGGAATTCCAACGGTTACCTCTGAGGATGATGGACCTTGAGGCAGATAATTTAGGGAGTAGTGGACCATTTAATGGGAATTGGAACTGCTCTTTTGACGTGTAATCTGAGTGGGGCGTTTTTGCCTGCATGACGGTCGTCACAAGGTGTGACGGTCGTCATGCATCTGTGACGGTCGTCACATCAGCAAAAACTGTCTGCTGCGCTTTTCATTGTGTTTTCACTCCTTTTTCGTCCATATTTCATCTGGGATTGCTTCTTTTCTTCATGTTGCCTCGTTTAGACGTGATCGTTGAATACCTGCAAAAACATCAGACAAATACATGGAAATAACCCGAAGTCGGATCGAAAACGGTTAGCTTTTAGTCGAATTATGCATGAAAATATCTATATGATTTCGTGTTATCAAACTCCCCTAAGCTTGAATCTTTGCTTGTCCTCAAGTAAAACGTGAAAAAGTCGGCAAGCACGAGGCTGCTTCTTCGTTCGCAGAGTTTGGAAAAACCGGGATTCTTGGTAGGAACAAGACGAGTATCACGACGACACTGGACTACAAGTCTCCGGAGGTCTCCCTTTTATTGCAAATTGGTCTCAGTCATGCTACCGTATCTTGGTGTCAAGGTTCTCGTGGCAAGTTCACCCTGTTTGTTCTAGCGCAATCACATTAAGCCCGTTGTCCGCACACTCTCATGGCAAGTCGACCTGTTAGTGAATATGATCTCGTTTTTTTTTTGTTTTTGATCTTCTTCATTGATCATAATTTGGTGTCATTGATTTTTCAATGGGTTTTTCGTGTCGTTGGGCTAAATGCTCGGGTGAGGAGCACCTAACTTAGAAGGAAACGAATCTTATATTCTTGGGCTTTTTAGCTCTCTTTTCATGATTTTTCATTTTTTTGGAGATCATACACTTATTTGCATCGGTCGCTCGCTTAGAAGTGTTTTTAGGATGGTGCTGACTGCTAGTATAAACTACTTGGGGTTGAGTTTGCGTAGACACTTGAGACTTTGGTACACGTAGGTGGTGAAACCGACTCGTATAAACTAGAGATCTAAGGCGTCTGGAGGATACTGGTTTTGTTAGAACTGTCGTTTCCTCGGAGTTTCAAAACTCGGTTTGAACTCAGGTGCATTCTCGTGATGCTTTTGCTTTTGAGGAACAAATGAAAGTTTTTGTTTACGTTGAATAATGTGGGGATAGTTTGCGTAACGTGAAAAATATATAGACGCGCTTTATTTGCTAGAAATGGAAAGTGTAAAATAGAACTTACTAAAATTCAAAAGTGCAGTGAAATGGAAATACAGTAAATAAGGGAAGTTTTGAATACAGTGGAAGTAAGGCTCCGCTCCCACACTATCTCGATCAGTGTCCTCACTGATTCTTGAAGCATGCGAGAGGGAGATACAACTGAAAATGAAAATACAAAGAACTGAAATATAGTAAACCGTAAAGGAAAAAAATGAAAATCTAGTCCCGGGGCCTGTCACGTCCACGCTGGCGTCCTCTGGATCTAGCAAGGGCTACTCTATCCTCATAGCTCATGGCTCCGGTGTGGTAGACCGTGTCTCGGAGTCCTTCGACCTGGTCAGCTCGCTGGTTCTGCTGCTGCAGCATCGTGAGTATCTCTGCCTGCTGGTCTAGGGAGCGACGAAGGTCCTCTTCGGTGTAGTCGGGCACGGGATGGTGACGGCGGCGGCGGGATGATGTACCTACTGGAGGAGGAGGCTGCGATGCCTCTGGCTGCTCGGACCTGTCCAACTCAGCTTGGATTTCATCTTCGGAATCATGAGTGGGTGCCTGAGTAGGAACAGCGGCAGCAGGAGGGGCAGTGAGGTCGAACAACCAGTTGGTACGGTCCTCAGGATGGATGCGGGTGCGGGACGGAAGGATGATGCTTCTGACGGTCTTGCCACGCACAACCGGATGATATTTCCCGTCAGCTCGGGAGCGGATGAGATGGGAGGCCCTGCAGTGGTCGGTGTCAAGGAACACCTAGGGGATGGACTGGAGGTGCTGGAGGCGGTCGCCAAGGTTCAGCCCAAGTGCAATCGCCGTGACAATCCCGCCAAAGTAGAATGGCTTCGAGCCACGGTTGCAGTTGGCCTGAATGTGAGCCAGCAGAAACGGGGCAGCGTTGACGGGTTCATTGTTGAAGACGCAATGCAGAAAGAAGAGCTCCTTGGAGTTCACCTTGTGGTTGTTGTCTCTGGCGAAGATGGTGTTGCTCAACGCCCTGTGAAAGTATCTGATGGTAGGGTTATGGATGTGAGTGGCGTGTAGGGAGTCCCAACCATCGGCATTTAGGCCGGTCAACTGATACCACAGCGCGAAGGCTTCGTGCTGGAACTGATCAGTGATGCGGCGATGAGCGTTGTATCCGCGGGGTAACTGTAGGATGCCGGCAATCTGGTTTTGGTGCATCTGATAGTTAACGCCAAACATCCGGAAGCAAGCAGCACCTGAGTGCTGGTTGAGTTCGCCGCTGCTGGTGATGTATGAGAACGAACTCAAGAACTCAAGGGTGAGCTGTTCGTAGGTTGGCTGGGGGTTGGAGCAGAGGTTCCAGATGCCTGCTCGTTGAAGCATCCAGGTTACACCTTCGAGGAGTCCGAGCTCCGTGAGTGACGTAAGGTGCGGGTAGTGAGTTGGCTGGAGCGACCTCTGATGAAATGCAGTGTACTGTGCTCGTTGTCTCTCGCCTAACTCGCCTTCAGGGAAGGAAATGTTGCTGATATCTGCGTTTCCGGCCATTGTTGAAGATGGAGAGGTTTCAGAGGTTTTGGGGTTTTTCGGCAGAGAGGGAAATGTGACAGAACGGTGGTTTGGAGGTTGAATTTGGAGTTGAGGTTTATAGTTCAATTGGGGAGGACGAAAATCGTAGTGGGGTATGAATTTTGGAAGTTTGAAAGTGATAATGGGGGGAGTGGAAGGGAACACGACCCCTGTTATATCAGATTGCAGTTCTGGGCTGCGTGACGGTCGTCACAAAGGTGTGACGGTCGTCACCCGTGTGACGCTCGTCATGGGGCTGTGACGGTCGTCACAACAGCAAAATCTGCAGAACGCAGAATTTTGCTCTGAGGGCGTACTCGTGGTGATTTTAAAGCGTAGTATTGATACGGTGATGTAATATAATAGCCATCAAACAATAAATAATGTGAAAATAGAATAATTGAATAAAAGCTAGAATTGAAATAACATAAAATGGAAACAATTGTATGTAGTACATAATGAAACGAACAATGTGAAAATTCCAAATGAGTGAATTAAACTAGACTAGACTAGACTAAACTGAGACTACTGCTACGAGCTAATAACTAATCTTTTCGTGCCTTCAATTCCTCGAATTTCTGTGAATAGTAGTCGAGTTGGTCGCAGACTAGATCCATGAAGCCTACCAGGTCACTGTGCATGCCTGCGATATCAGCTTTTACATTAGTCAGAGCTTTATCAACGTCGTCCAATCTGAGTAACACGGTATCCATTTTGTCGGTGGTCTCCTCAGGGATAGGCTCAGGATAAGTATTATAGTGTGGAGGAGTCATAGGGTCTACTTCATTTTCAGAGGCGGCGTCCTCAAAGTACATGTAATCGTGTGCCTCAGAAATGTGGTCACTGTCATACATATAGTCCTGGGGTGTTGACTGTGGTGAAGGAGGTCCCATAGGCTCATCCAATTCGTAGAGCCAGTTATCCTTGTTGTGGATGCTTGTCATCAGATGATCAGGCAGTGTGAACAGTTGTACTGGTTTTTCGTTAATAAGGTACTCATACGATCCAGGTCCCATAGTCCCTAAGATGCGCCTGTTAAAGCAGAATTGTATGTTCATGGGTCTGATGTTACCAAAACGAGTGCTGGCATTTAGATGGAATCTAAGGCCAAGCTCGTGGGCAATCATTGTTACTAGTCCTCCTATAAGAATAGGTGTATGAGGTTCCAGTGTGAGGCGTTTGAAGGATCTCATCATGAAAGGCGCTGCATTTACTGTCCGTCCCTGAGAAGCACAGAACATGATGAATAACTCTTCCTTAGACACTGTGGTAATATTTTCTTCCTTTCCAAACAAGGTGTGAGCTAGTATCTTATGGAAGTATCTAAAGGTTGGGTTATGAATGTCATCATTGTACATTCTGTCTGGTTCAGGGTGATAGTCGCCTGTGATTCTACCCCAGAAGTGATCGAGTTGCAAATCAATATCGTCATCTTCTGCACTGATGAACACATGCGGTCCGCTAGGGAATCCTAGGAGGTTAGCTAGTGACATCCTGCTGTGGGTTTGGTCCATTCCAAACAATCGGAAGGTAATCAACTCTGTGCTGGATCCAAAACCATAGTTGGGTGTATATCTGAAGGAACTGAGGAATTCATAGGTAAGATCCTTGTAGGTAGCAAAGCGTGTTTTCAGAGCAGTGTTCTCCCAACCCAGTTGATTGAACAGGTATTGAATGCTATCCGTGATCCCTAGTTTATCCATAGTAGCCTTATCATAATACAGCGTTAAGGCGAATTCTCTTTCGGTCAGTGCTGCAAATCTTGCCTTCTGAGCGAGTCCTCTGAAGTGAACCTTTGTGAAATCGTACTCGGCCATATTCGCAGGTAATTCGGAGAAAACACAAGAAATGTTTTGAAGGTTTTAAAAATCCTGAAAAGTTTGAAACAAGAAATTGAAGTCAGGATTTTTAGAAACGAAAAGTGGTAGAAACAAAATACAAAAGGGAAAAAATAAAATAAGAATAAAAGTACGAAAATGAACGAAAAAGTAGAAAGTAGTAGTAATTTTAGGATTTTTGTTGGATTTTTCAAATTAGAATTTTAAGGAAAAATGAAATGCAATGACGAGGGAAATTTGGGTTGCCTCCCAATAAGCGCTGTTTTTAACGTCTAAAGCCTGACGATAGCTTGGTGAGAAGCTATTCGGGTGTTTGAGCCGGAAGCTCAAGCAATGTTATATTGCTGACTTGAGGACTGTTGTCGTTCTTATTGTAATGTTTTAGACGTTGCCCGTTTACGATAAACGGTGCATTTGTCTTGTCGGTAATTTCAACAGCTCCACTCTGAAGTACTTTAGTCACTTCATAGGGTCCAGACCACCTAGATTTTAGTTTTCCTGGGAAGAGTTTTAATCGTGAATTAAAAAGCAATACGATGTCTCCCACACTGAATTGTTTCCTGATTGAACGTTTATCATGCCACTTTTTAGTTCGTTCTTTGTAGATACGGGCATTTTTGTAAGCGTCTAATCGAAGTTCTTCCAACTCGTGTAAGTTCAAGATTCGCTTTTCTCCTGCCTAGGTGTAGTTGAAGTTGAGTGTCTTAATGGCCCAGAAGGCCTTGTGCTCTAACTCTACAGGGAGATGGCAGGATTTACCGTAAACTAATTTATAGGGGGTAGTACCTATCGGTGTCTTAAATGCGGTCCTATAAGCCCATAAAGCTTCTTGTAGCTTTGATGACCAATCTTTTCTCGAGGTAGCGACAGTCTTTTCCAAGATCTGTTTTATTTCTCTGTTTGAGACCTCTACTTGTCCGCTAGTTTGCGGATGATAAGGTGTAGCTACTCGGTGCTTGACTCCATATCTAGAAAGAAGTTTATCGAATATTCGTGATATGAAGTGAGATCCTCCGTCACTAATGACGAGTCTGGGTACACCAAATCTAGGAAAGATTGTGTTCTTGAAGAGTTTGATTACTACTCGTGCATCATTTGTTGGAGCAGCTATGGCTTCTATCCATTTGGACACGTAATCGACAGCGACGAGTATATAGTTATTACCAAAAGAAGGTGGGAAAGGTCACATGAAATCTATTCCCCAGACGTCGAAGATTTCTACCTCTAAGATTCCTTTCTGAGGCATTTCATCGCGTCGTGAGATGTTGCCAGTTCGTTGGCATCTATCGCACTTTTGCACAGCGATGTGAACGTCTTTCCAGAGATTAGGCCAGAATAAGCCGGCTTGGAGAATCTTAGCGCACGTCTTGGATGTACTAGCATGACCACCATATGGTGCTGAGTGGCATTGGGAAATAATATTTTCTATTTCTTCCTCTAGGACACAGCGACGATATATGTTGTCGGCCCCTCTCTTGAAGAGTAGGGGTTCGTCCCAATAATAGTGTTTCAGATCGTGGAAGAATTTCTTCTTTTGCTGATAAGTAAGATCTGGTGGAAGCACGCCTGCGGCGAGGTAATTAACGATGTCAGCATACCAAGGTAATGTGACTTGGGCATAGACGGCTTCTACGGCTTTTTCGAATTCTGGATCTTCCGAGATTGAGTTGGGTACGTCACTTTCTAATTTGGCTATCAGACGCTCGTACGGGAAATCGTCATTTATCGGTACTGGTTCGTGTCTGATGCCTTCTATTCGGGATAAGTGATCCGCAACAACGTTCTCGGTTCCTTTCTTATCTTTGATTTCTAAGTCAAACTCTTGTAATAACAGGATCCATCTCAATAGTCTTGGTTTGACATCCTTTTTGCTTATTAGGTACCTTATGGCAGCGTGGTCTGTGTATATTATAATTTTTGCTCCTACTAAGTAAGAACGGAATTTGTCAAGCGCAAATATAACTGCTAGAAGTTCCTTTTCTGTGGTAGCGTAGTTCATTTGGGCAGGATCTAAGGTTCTACTGGCATAGTAGATGGCATGGAGTTTCTTGTCCTTCCTTTGTCCTAGAACTGCGCCTACAGCGTAATCACTCGCGTCGCACATGATTTCAAACGGTAGTCTCCAATCTGGTGGTTGCATGATTGGTGCGGTGATAAGGGTTGATTTCAATGTTTCGAATGCTTCTAAACAGTCGTCGTCGAAGACGAACTCAGCATCTTTCATTAACAGGCCGGTCAAAGGTTTTGTGATTTTCGAGAAATCTTTTATAAATCTTCTGTAGAAACCGGCATGTCCTAGAAAACTCCGTATCTCTCGTACGGATTTTGGAGGTTGGAGATCTTTTATAATCTCTATTTTGGCTTTGTCTACCTCAATCCCTCTATCTGATATTACATGTCCTAGAACTATTCCTTGTCGGACCATAAAATGGCATTTCTCCCAATTTAGGACGAGGTTTACTTTTACGCAACGTTCTAGTACCATTTCTAAGTTTTGTAAGCATCCTTCGAAACTCTGTCCACATACCGAGAAATCGTCCATAAACACTTCCATAATGTCGTCTATGAAATCTGCGAAGATTGCCATCATGCATCTTTGGAAGGTTGCTGGAGCGTTACAGAGTCCGAACGGCATTCGGCGGTAAGCAAAAGTACCATAAGGACAGGTGAATGTAGTCTTTTCTTGGTCATCAGGATGGATAGGAATTTGGAAGAATCCTGAGTAACCATCTAGATAGCAGAAATATGAATGTTTGGTTAGTCTTTCTAACATTTGGTCTATGAAGGGTAGCGGGAAGTGATCTTTGCGCGTAGCCTTGTTAAGCTTCCTATAATCAATACACATCCTACTTCCAGTCACGACTCTTTTTGTTATCGATTCGCCTTTTTCGTTTTTAACTACTGTGACTCCTCCTTTCTTTGGTACGACGTGAACTGGGCTAACCCATTCACTATCGGAGATCGGATAGATGATTCCTGCATCAAGTAATTTCTTTACTTCATCTCGGACTACAGTGCTCAGGATGGGGTTTAGTCTTCTCTGATGCTCTCGAGAGGTTTTAGAGTCTTCCTCTATTGTAATTCGATGCATACAGATCGAAGGGCTTATACCTTTGAGATCGCTTATGTTATAGCCTAACGCGGTAGGGTACTTCTTTAGGACTTCTAATAACTTTTCGGTTTCTGGTTGTCCTAAGTCGGCGTTGACTATCACTGGTCTTTTTAGTTCATCGTCTAGAAATTCATATTTGAGGTTTTTGGGTAGAGTTTTAAGCTCTAAAGATGGGTTCTTCGGACCTGGCATATGATTTGGTGTCAGTGCTAAGCTTTCGCTTAGGCTGTCGTCTTTATACGGTTTACGCCAATTATCGTCTTCAGAAATGTCGGGTATTTGAATTTTTATTATTTCTGAATACGTGGTCTCCTCATTTTCAAGTTCTCTTATGCATTCGTCAATTTCATCTACTAAATAGCAGGTATCGTCTATTGCTGGTGCTTGTAAGAACTTGGTGAGAATGAACTCTATCTTTTCTTCTCCTACTTCGAATGTTAGCCTTCCTTTCTTCACGTCTATAATCGCTCCGGCTGTAGCTAGGAATGGTCTTCCTAAGATAATTGGGGTTACAGTGTCCTCCTTGATGTCCATGATTATGAAGTCGGTTGGGATGTAGAATTGTCCTATGCGTACTGGAACGTTCTCCAGTATTCCGACGAGGTATTTTACTGATCTGTCAGCTAATTGTACGGACATTTTGGTTGGTCTGAGGTCTCCCATATTCAGCTTTTTGCATATAGATAAGGGCATAACACTGATACTGGCTCCTAAATCGCATAGAGCTTTGTCTATTATGAACTTTCCTATGACGCAGGGTATGGAGAAACTACCTGGGTCTTTTAATTTAGGAGGCATGCGGTTCTGAATAATAGCGCTACACTCTGCAGTGAGTGTAACTGTTTCGTTATCCTCGATCTTTCTCTTATTTGACAGGATCTCTTTGAGAAATTTGGCGTATGACGGCATTTGAGTTATCGCTTCTGTAAAAGAAATAGTGATATTCAGCTGTTTAAGGAGCTCTACAAATTTCTTAAATTGTCCTGAAGTTTTAGAGTTTATTAGTCTTTGCGGATAAGGGATAGGTGGTTTATATGGCGCTGGAGGTGCCTGGGTCTTTTCACTTGCGGTATCCTCCTTCTCGTTGTCTTCCTTCTTCTCTGACTCAGATTCCTTTTCTGCTTGTTCAGTTGGTTTCTGTTGCATGGCTGAGTTTTCGGTCCTCGGATCGATCGGTTCGTCCAATTCTTTTCCACTTCTTAGTATCACAGCATTTGCTTGGCCTTTGGGATTCTGTTCGGGTTGTCCAGGAAATGTGCCAGCAGGTGCAGCAGCAGATGCTTGCTGTTGAGCCACTTGTGATATTTGAGTTTCTAACATTTTGTTGTGGGTGGCTAGAGCGTCTACTTTTCCTGTCAACTGTTTAATTTGCTCGCTAGTGTGTATGTTTTGATTCAGGAATTCTTTGTTCGTCTGAGCTTGAGTAGCTATGAACTTTTCCATCATCAATTCGAGGTTTGATTTCCTAGGTGCATTCTGAGCAGCTGGTTTTTGATATCCTTGCGGAGCAGTAGGCATTTGCAATGCATTTTCGCTTTTGTAAGAAACGTTTGGATGATTTCGCCAACCTGGGTTGTAGGTATTTGCGTAGGGATTTCCTTGAGCATAGTTTACCTGGTCTGGCGGGATTCCGGCTAGCAATGGGCATTCGGGTGCATTATGAGTGGTGCTTCCGTATAACTCGCAATTTGGAGTTACTGTAGCGACTGTTGCAGTGGGGTTAACGGTCAGACTATCGATTTTCTGTGCTAGAGCATCTACTTTAGCATTGAACTTTTCAAGGCTGCTGATTTCGTACATCCCACCTTTCGCTGAGGTTTTCTCATTCGGAGTGCGTTCACCTCCCCATTGGCAATGGTTTTGTGACATGTTTTCTATTAGTTGATAGGCTTCATCGTATGGCTTATCCATAAGTGCACCACCCGCGGCAGCGTCTATTGTCAATCTAGTATTGTATAGAAGCCCATTATAGAAAGTATGGATTGTCACCCAGTCTTCTAGACCGTGGTGAGGACATGTTCTCATCATATCTTTGAATCGTTCCCATGCTTCGTAAAGAGATTCAGTATCTTTCTGTCGAAATCCGTTGATTTGAGCTCTAAGCATAGCAGTTTTGCTTGGTGGAAAATATCTCGCTAAGAAGACGTTCTTCAATTGCTCCCACGTCGTAACGGAGTTGGAAGGTAACGATTGTAACCATGTCCACGCTCTGTCTCTAAGAGAGAATGGGAAAAGACGAAGTCTTATCGCGTCTGGAGTTACTCCATTTGCTTTCACTGTGTCTGCGTATTGTACAAACTTCGTTAGATGTTCGTTCGGATCCTCAGTTGCGTTTCCTGAGAATTGGTTTTGTTGTACAGCCGACAGCAATGATGGTTTCAGCTCAAAATCATTTCGGGTAATAGTTGGGGCAACAATGCTACTTCTAGGCTCCATCTGAGATGGTGTAGCGTATGCCTTCAGCGGTTTGTTCGGAGGTCCTTCAGCCATCGTTGGTTCTTCTTCGGATTTGGGAATGGGAGTGAGAGGATCGGGAATGTTATGTTTGAGTTGATACTCAATGATTCGGCTTCTTAGATGTAAGAAGCGTTCTAGTTCTGCGACTGAAGGTTTCAAGATATCGCTTTTTGGGCGATCACTTGGCATACAATCGACAGCACTAGTAAAGGAAAAATGAAAATTGTTTACCTAGTCTATACGGCGTAACAGAAGGTTACACTATTGACTAAACGGGTCCCCGGCAACGGCGCCAAAAACTTGACCGCGACTTTCTATGTCTAATACAACTAACTGCAAGTGCACAGTCTATCGTGTAGTAATAAAAGATATCGATCCCACAGGGACTCGTAATCAAACTAGTGTTCTCGGGAGTTACTATGTTTAGCTAGGTAGAATATGTTTTAAGGGAATAAGATTGTCACTAAAAAGGGGGAAACTAAGATTACTATTTAGATTTTAAATAATTGAATCGATACGTAGTAATTGTGTTCTTCAGGGATTTGATAAGTTACTGATGTATGAATTAGTTTTCGCAGTTTATTTAAGCAGAAAGTGGAGATTTGAAGACTCTCGTCTCACAATGGTTATTGACGCTAATCATAATCCTAAGGGCCAAACGTACACTTTCGTATCCCGTTCGGGGTTAAAATTACTTTTTGGAAATCTCTAAGTTCTAATTCGTTTTAAAGTGCTTTCGCTGTTATTAAAACAAATGCCTAGTGTTTACTATCTGACCTTACCGCAGCTTTCGCTTGTTGGTTCGTATCTTAATTAATTTCCCACTTTCGTGGCAAAACTACTTTAAAATAAGTTCTCGCTTTCGCGACGAAGTTTATTTCGTAAATCAATTTTTAAACACTTAGACCATAAGTTATTTTTGTGAAAAGAAAGTTTTCAAACAAGAGTTATCAAATCCCATTCGAATTATTACTACATATCGATTACCTAAGTTTAGCTAGACATGGAATTTGGAAAAGCAAAACATAAATAATAATAATAAATAATAAATTGCATTATGATAAAATAGAAGTCGATCAAAATGAAAACCTGTAAATAATGCCAATTGGCCTTTAGGCAGATCCTCCACAGATGTTGGCAGGATTCTGTCTTTAGTTCCAATTCGATCGTACAGTGCAGTAACAATTACAGAAGAGCGGAAATGGGAATGAGTAGAATGGAAAGGGAAATAAAGGAAAGGGATACAAATGAAACTGGAGAAATGGATACAAATAATAAAAAGCTGGAAATTAAATTTGGCAGCACTTCGTGGTATGAATGCAGCTCCCTTTTTGAAGTCCCCTGCTTCCCTTTTTATAGAAGTGGAATTCCAACGGTTACCTCTGAGGATGATGGACCTTGAGGCAGATAATTTAGGGAGTAGTGGACCATTTAATGGGAATTGGAACTGCTCTTTTGACGTGTAATCTGAGTGGGGCGTTTTTGCCTGCATGACGGTCGTCACAAGGTGTGACGGTCGTCACCCGTGTGACGGTCGTCATGCATCTGTGACGGTCGTCACATCAGCAAAAACTGTTTGTTGCGCTTTTCATTGTGTTTTCACTCCTTTTTCGTCCATATTTCATCTGGGATTGCTTCTTTTCTTCATGTTGCCTCGTTTAGACGTGATCGTTGAATACCTGCAAAAACATCAGACAAATACATGGAAATAACCCGAAATCGGATCGAAAACGGTTAGCTTTTAGTCGAATTATGCATGAAAATATCTATATGATTTCGTGTTATCAGAAGATTCTGGATGTTGATAATATTTGGAGAGTATGATTGAGTGAAGTTGCATGGATTTCTGGCGAATCATGAAGACCAGAGGACATATCTCGTTGTTTCGCGGAAATGGAGGGTTTGGACCTCAACCAATCTGTTGTAGCTTCGTTTGAAGATCCTTCTCTGAAGCGATGCATCTTGAAGGATCTTGAAAGATCATGAACATGATGATGTTCTTCAAGGATTTGGGGAAAAAGATCTGGAAATCGTGTGAACAGGTGATGATCTCAACGAATACGGATAAACTTCGTTGAGAGACCTACGAGCAGGTGATGAATCTTCATGCGATTGGGATGAGGTCCTGGAAATACTTACGAACAAGCGATGAAGGTGACGAGTTCTTGAAAAATCTGGAAAAGTATGAGGATCTGAAGAACAAACAGAAGTTTTTCATGGCGGAAATCGGAGAAGGTTACGGTTTGTTCATCAACGGATGAAGATATGATGAATAACTTGGAGGAGCTTCAGGAAAAACGCGTATGAATTTGGAGGAGCTCAGTTCTTGGATGATGAACATTGATGATGATGAAGATCATAATGAATAGATGATGGAAAACGGATGGAAATCTGGAAATTCTTGAGTTTTCCGGTGAGTGTTTACAGTTACCGGCGACGGGAAGCGGTTACCGGTGATGGTTACCGGCAAGGTTGGCCGAATTTGATTTCTCCAGCGGGAACTCCGGCCGTTTGCATGGTCGGCGGCGAGGGAATAGGCCGGGACGCGTGGCAGCACGCATGGGAGTGGGGAGAGTGAGGTGGCGAGCATGCAGTGAGGTGGGACTATGAGATGGCCACGTGTGTGATGTGGTGGTAGAGAGAGAGTGACACGCGTGGCTTCCCTTATATAGGGACATGTGGCATGGACTGGGATTGGGCCCCCAAAATTAGACACCTGGCCCACCGAACTTGATTCAATGACTCAAATAATGGCATTTAAAACTAGGTTAACATCTGATTAAACTCAATTAACTCCTAATTAACCACAACTAATAAAAATGATTAAAATTCAATTAAACGAATTAAAAGATGGATTAAAACTGGTTAAAAAAAACTAAACGACAATTAAGACTCTTTAACCAAACTAATTAATATCCCTAATTAAAAAAAGATTATCCTAATGACTAATTAAAACTATTAATCTAATTAAGAGAAAATGATTAACATCTTAATTAATGTCTAATTAATCCTAAGAAATTATCTTCTTAACATCTAATAAAACTAATAACACTATTAATTTCCAAAACCAATAAAAAAAAAAAAAATAGAAAAATCTATTAAACCTATTTAAATCTATTTAACATTCTAAAAACTATTTAAAGATTCTAGAAAAACAATTAAATCTATTAAAAATCTATTTAAAAATTCTAGAAAAACAATTAAAATCCATTTAAAATTCTAGAAATTAAGAGAGAAAATCTAAAAATGCAAGAAAGCCAATTAAATCGATTAGAAAACAGATGCGCAAATACAGCAAAATAAACGGTAAAAACGGGCACCGAAATGTCCTCAAAAACAACAGCAAGAGCTGAAAACACCGGGACGGGCACAAATTCACAGAATAAATCCTGATTATTCGAAACTGGTATGAACTGCTTGTAACACCAGGGGAGGGCTGTAATCCCGATAAAATCAATTTGACTGCAAAAAAATGCAATGTATACGGTATGCAAATGCAAATGCAAAATGAGTCGAAACATAAGCCAAATGCGATAATTGGTTGGTCAAATTTTTGGGTGCAACACAAGGGCCCTAATCCTTGGCGAACACTCTATCTTAAAACCACCCATTTCCCCTTTAGCAAGCAATTCCTTTAAAAGACAAACAAGCGTAGTTACTTTCTCTCACGAATCGAATCAAGAGGTTCCTGTTGAGTACAACGGACATGAGGGGTGCTAATACCTTCCCCTCATATAATCGACTCCCGAACCTAGAATTTGGTTGCGATGACCAAGTTCTTATCTCTTTAAAGGTTTTATCGATATTTTCCTATTCCTGCCTTGGAATGAATAAAGTTCGGTGGCGACTCTGCTCGAACGTATTTTCCGCGTCCATCGCAAGGATCGTATTTTTCGAGGTATGACAGGATGTAACTCCAAGCTTGCACAATCTTTTCCTTGAATGCTTTATTATCTTCACCCTCCTTCAAGAAGAATCCCTCCAAATGGATATTACTTGGTTTGTCTTCCATAGGATACCTCAGCTGACGACGGGTCAAACTGCGTTATAACTAATACCCCCTTTTGTACCAAGAAGAAGTATATTGGGAAATCCGCCACAACTATCAACGATCTTCACTTCATCATAATCATGGATGTACCAAATAATGTCTGAATGAGTAAGCGACATGACTTTATGTGACCATAAGAGACCATTCTTGAGGTCCCAAATGCAATAGATCGAAGCAATTATGAAATAAACCATTTATATAATAGCAGTACATAACAAGTAATCATCCCTCCACCATAAGAATTCCTGAGATGAATGGAGTGATAGGCATCAGCGAGAAGAGTAGGAACTAGATTTCCAATCAAGAAGATCCTGATAACATTAATGTCAACAAAGCCATCAACATTAGGAAAAAGGAAAAATACATAAACAAGAAAGGCAAAGATAGCCTCGAAGGCATCCATACTCATCATGCTAGTGAAGTAATGGGCCTTATCCATCAGAAACTTAGTAGGTAACCCAAGAATGCATCCCTTGGTAGCCATGTGAGCTTTAATCTCAGATACCTTCAAATGAGTAGCTTCAGCAATATCTTGATACTTAGGAGTCTCTTCCAAACCAGAAAATGGGATTTGACCAGAAAATAGGAAACCCAAGTAGACCAGAATACTCCTCTAGTGTGGGCATGAGTTGGTAATCGAGGAACGTAAATCAGTGGTACACCGGATCATAAAATTGAATCAAAGTAAGTAGAAATCCATTTACCATATAGATCTTCAGAAGAGACAGCAAACTCCCATATCTATCTTTGAAAGCATCAGGGTCGGCAACCAAAGACACTAGCTCTCGTAGACCTTCCGACTTAGGACTCTTGAAAGTGTACTTTTGAGTTTTCCTTCTTCCAAAATCCATGGTGGAAAAAAATCCCTATAACGTTTGCAACAAACATCTTTAAGTTCCTTGAAGACTTGGTCAAAATGAGGCTTATGAATGTATGAATGCATAGATGCAAGACCCACAAGCAAGATCATACAAAGCACGCGGGTTCAAAGGTTTGGCGTGAGCATAGAGCCAAGGGATTAGAACCAACCCACAATGGTGTGTAATAAAGTTATATCATCACCTGTAGAATGGATTCTAAAAAGTTTCCAGAGTCTTCAATCCTCTTTCGGATATTACTAGCACGTTGATTACTCGGGAATCAGTAATATTCTCAATGGAACCTCGTCTAAGTGTAGTATTGCGTATAAACTATTTCAGGTTTACACATTCATAGCCACCGCACTACTTCCTAATAGGCCAAGTGAGGTAAAGGGGATGCTAAGGTCCTCAGTATCATAGGCCTGAGGTCGGAAAAAGTAATGTTTTTCGTGATTACTCGCTAGACATCAGTAATTCCGAAGAAGCCTCAACTGAGCAGAGGGATTCTCAATTCAGCTTGTTTGGGATTACTCCTTAGAAGCATTCTTGACTATACCATCCTTCTACCATAAGAGCTCTCAGATCTGGGTATAGGATCTATCTCACCTCTCAAGATCACCCAAATAGAACAACCAATAACATTCAACTCAAACAGATAAAGCGTAAACAAATCAAAGTAGGCTAAACCCACTAAAAACCATAGTCCCCAACAGAGTCACCACTTTTCTGTAGCGGGGAAATTTGTAAGTGTAAGTTATTGACTAACTTAACTTAAAATGCAAGAGTCGTCACCGCACTTTTATTTTATCCAAAGGGAAAGGAAAAAGAGCGAACAAAACCTAAATAAGTTCTAAAAGAAGAACAAACAGAGAATGAGTAAGGGGGTTGGTTACGCTAAGGGAAGGTGTTAGCACCCAAAACGTCTATAGTAATCTATAGAAACCCTTTGAAATATCTATGCTTTTTGGTTTGAAATGAGATTGGGGAGATGAGAAGAGAATCATTTTTAATATTTTATGTTTGGAGAAACTTATCACCTCGTGCCTACGTATCCATAAAGTGCAATATAGGATCAAAACCCCGTAGTTCATGGTACAAATAACAAAAAAATGGTTTGTTATGATTGATTTTAAATGTAAAGACAAGTTGTCATTTCCAAGCGAATAATTCCACTTAAAGATATGACTCATGTCTAAACTTATGAAAAAAAGTTTTAAAAGGAAAAGTGCACAAAGGCACAAAAATATAGAATGAGTTTTTGTATTTTTTATGTATTTTTGAAAAGGTCAAAGTATGATTAATATTGATTGACATTTATTAAATAAAAAAATAAAGTTTGAAAAATCAATTGACCAAAGTCAAGGTTTTATTATGAAAGAGGTTTAAATTTAAAAAAATAAGAAGGTTTTGAAAAAGGGAGAAGATTTTGAAAATTAAAGAAGGGGCGGAGAAGAAGGGACTACCCTAGAAAGCAAAATAAAAGTTAGAGATAAGAAGGATCTAACCAAAAGATAGCAAACTCCATAACAAGTCAACTAAGAATTCCTTCCACCTTGAGCATAATCCGAAAAAGCAAAGCCAAATAAAGGCCAAGATCTCAAATCCATAATAATCCATGCATGAAGAAGGAGATCTAATTATAAGTCCGAGGGTCCAAGAATAATCTAAGAAGTCCAAAGTATAGGTCCATCCTCAAGCATAACCATAAGATTTAAGAGAGCCAAGCTTTTAGAGGTTTAATCCTTTAATATTGTCTTTTGAATAAAACATGGTCCAAATGGACAAAGGAAAAAAGAGCGAAAGTGTTGCACCCTAAAATTTGACCAACCGGGTCCCGTATCTGGTCCTATGTTTCGACGCATGACCGCATTCGTATCTGCATATTGCATACAGTGCATTTTTCATCTGTTTTGATTTTATCGGGATCACAGCCCTCGTCTCGCGTCTCAGGTGTTTTTAATCAGTTTAGATAGGTAGAATCGTATTTTCGGAAAGTCGTGCTCCTCCCGGTGTTTTCAGCTCGCGCTGTTGTTTTTAGGGATATTTCGGTGTCCGTTTATTTTTACCGGCTATTTTGGTGTGCTCTCGCGGTGTTATTTGTCGTTCTGTGCTATTTTTGTTCCTTCGGGAATTATTGTGATTTTTCTGGATTTTATTAGGCATTATTAGGGTTTTATTAGATTTTTTAATCATTTTAGGATAATATAGAATTTTTTAGAATATTAATAGTTTTTTTTAATAGTTTAATAGATTTTAAAATCTTTTAGCATATTAAATAGAATAATAGGTTTAATATAGATTTTATTTTAATATAGAAATAATATAGTTGTTTTTTTAATAGAAATTTAATAGAATATTAGGTTTTATTAGATTTTCTTTTAAATAGAGTTAAATAGATTTTGTTATCGTACCTAGATTTTAATTGTAATGTCTGATTAGAATGTTATTAGGTCATTAATTGTCATTTACAGTTAATTAGTCTTTATTCATTAATTACGTTTTATTTTCATTGCCATTAATCATTGTTAATCCAGTCCATAATCCTTCAGAACTTCGTTTGGGCCGATTATCCAAATTCGTTCAGCAAGGCCCAGAGTCCTTTTTTGTCCATTCCAGAAGAGTCCAGAAGAATCAGTCAAAGCCTATAAAGAGTCAGCATCCACGTGTAATTCTCAGAGGGGTCCACATTTCACACTTCCACGAAGACACCTCACTCACACCTTCTCCCTCTCTCTGCCACACCACCCTCTACGTGGCACGCATGCGCCCAGTCTCTCCACTCACCAGTGCCACGTGTTTGCCCGTGAACCTCACCTGTTGCATGGCCGGCGGCCATGCAACCTCCGCAACAACCCGCCGGCGACAACCCTAACGACCTCCGGCCGCCATACCCGTCACCGGAAAACTCAATTTTTCCAGAAATCTTCTCCTTCTCCTCTCATCATCTTTCTCCGACCAATCTTCATCCTCCTCCAACTTTCCTTTCAACCGATCACCATCACCAGAAATGTCGTCATGCATCAAGAACACCTTCATAATCACCAGAATCTTCAAGATTCATAAACAATCTTCAAGTGTTCATCTTGAGTTTCTCCATAAATTCATCATTCATCAAGAACATTCATTGTTCTCCAGAAATCCTTCACACGTTCATCATGTCTTCGTACGACCTTCATCCGTTCTCCTTCAACTTTCCAGATTACCACACCGATCTTCAGCGAGAACATTCAAGAAGCCGTCTCCGTCTTCATCAAGCTTTCAATGAAATATCCAGAATCTGTTCATCAACATAACACCTCGTATGTTCTATCGGAAATTCTGTGTGGTTCTCCATCAAGATCCAATAACACGTTCATCAGTGTCTTCTCGGAACATTCAAACACACGTTCATCAACACCTTCAAGATTTCTGCAAGAAAGCTCGAACATCATCATCCATCCGGTAATATCGAGATCTCCACCAATATTTTCAAGTATCGTCATTGTCTGTTCTTCTTCAAGCATTGTCCTTTTGAAATCTTTATTAAGTCTCAGTAGATCTTCTTGATTCGTGGAGATTGGCGGTGTTTGTTGTTGAGGATTCAGAGTAGGAGGATATTAGGAAATCAAGGAAGAACGAAGGTGATAGAGAGGGAGGTTGAAGAAATGAGATGGAGGTTGAATCAGAGAGAAGGAGAAAGAACGGCGAGAGAGAGATCGAAGATGGAAGATGACGGCGATGAACAGTGAAGGTGGAGGGAAAGGGGGAATTAGGGTTTTGGTGCAGAAAGAGGATGAATTGGGTTAGGTTCGGTTGGGCTTGGGGCCTCTAGGCCCAGAGTTTGTTTTTTGACAACATCTCCCTCCGTTTTTTTGTTCCCTCTCCTGGGTGAACATTGGGCTGGGCCCAACGAATTCTTCTTGGCTTACCCTCCGTTTTGATTCAGTACCCCCTCCCCCGTTTTTGTTGTACACTGGGCTGGGCCCAGTTTGTTATCATTTTTTCTGCTGATTAACTCCCCCTTGTAAACATACCCCCCTTGTATTTTTGTTTTTTTCTTATTTTCTTTGAATAGGAAAAAGAATGAAAGAAATATAAAAAAAGGAATATAAAAAAGAAATATTGAAGGAAAAAATATGTGAAAAAAGAAATGTTGAGAAAAAGAAATATTAAAAAAGAAGAAGAGAAACTATATTGAAAAAGAATGTGGAAAAATAGTGAGAAAAATAAAGAAAAATAGTGAGAAAAATAATAGTAAAAAAAAAGAGAATATTGAAGGAAAAAATATTGAAAAAAGAGATGGAGGAGAAAAATAGGGAAAATATATTTGAAAAAAATATGAAAAGAATATGACAAATATTTTGAGGAAAAAGAAATATGAAGAAAAAGAGAAAAGAAATATAGAAAAATATTGAAAAATAAAATGAGAAAAATAATGTTGAAAATAGTTGAAAAGAAGAGAGAGAAAAAGAGGAAAAAAATATTACATTGTAGATTTAATATTTTTCTTTTAGGATATAATTTTCATAGGAGATTATTTTACCTTCTTAGAGATAATTTTTAGAAGTCCACTTGTTAGGGGACTATTTTTCATTTGGTTTTTCATAGGATAGGATAGTATTTCCTAGGGGTTTATTTTCAGTATTCAATCATTGTAATCATTTTTCAGAATGTTAATAAAACGAGATTTGAGCTGTGGTCCCGAAAGTAGCCGAACTACAGCTACTCTGATTTCTCGTACCAGACGAGAATATGTAGACATAGGATGCGATATCCTAGCGAGCACACTAACAATTAACCTTTTGTTCTCTCGCTGCTGTGCGATCGAGACTTTCCCGCTGACGACTAATTGTCACCCTTTTTCTCTCTTGCCCGAGTGCATTTGAGATCAGACCGTAGTTTTTCCCATAGGTTCCCATACCTTTGAAACCAGTTTAATTTCTCACTGCTGTGTGAGAATACCCAGTTTAGCCGTAGTTAGCCTGAACTACGTAAAGCTCTGATCTTCCATGCAGTGTGGAAGTACGTAGGCACAAGACGCGAGGTCTTGGCGAGCCAATTTCCCTGTAGTCCCGAACTACGTTGACTCTGACTTTCTCTCTCGAGAATACGTAGGCGTAGAGTGCGACGCTCTATCGAGTCAATTCCCTCCTGTTTAGATTTAGCAGCCGTAGATAGATTGTTTGCATCCTTTAGACAACCCAAGCAAGCGTGGATCCCGTCGAGTACGACGGACGTGAGGGGTGCTAATACCTTCCCCTTGCGTAACCGACTCCCGAACCCAGGTTTTGGTTGCGATGACCATACCTTTCCCCGTTTTTTGCGAGGTTTACTTCGACCGTTTCCTTTCCCTCCGTTGGGATAAATAACGCACGGTGGCGACTCTTCTGTCAGCCGGCGCCGATTTTCGCAGTAGCGACAGCTGGCGACTCTGCTGGGGATCCAACGTCCCCTGGCTGCTAAGGACTGCGATAGTTCCTTATGCATGTGGGATCCAACGTCCCCTAAGAGAGTCAATCCTAGCGCTTGTTTGCTTGTTTATTGGGGTTTATTTATTGATATTATCTGTTGTTGTTGGGGTGTGACGGGTGTTCTATGATTGAGAGATAAGCCGGACCTGGGCTTGAGTGCACCTTAGACTTAGAATAGAAATTAGTGGGCGCGCACATGTTTTGCATGTCCTAGTGTCCCGCGAAATCTACACTCAGACGAGGTTCTTCTGGTTGGCCTCTTGTCCCACCCTTTGGGTGGCTCGGGTTGCTGGTTAGTCTGATTGTCGACTCTGGGAACCGATCATTTGGAAGTTAGCTAAGTGAGGCCTCTTCAAGACTTGATGATGCCACTCCTTCTGGGAATCGTATCGTCAGTTTTGAAAGTCTGTGACGCTAACGACCGCATAGGATGTCGTACCTTGTCAGATATAGGTCCACACCTGTGAGTGGGGGGGTTTTTTGCAGGAAACTTGACTTCCAACCTACCCATTATTTTGGTCTTCTCTTCAGAGAGAACGTACTCTGTCAGCAGCGCAGCAGTATTTAGTTTGTGTGGGGGGCTGTGATCCCGTTGTTTGCTGCATCTTGCATATCATGTGCATATCAGTATTGCATCATATTGCATATCATCCTCCAGTTAGCCAGAGTTCTGATCCAACCTTTGTTTCCTGAAGGTGATTACCCGGAGTTTGGATTGAGCAACTGTTGATTGTCAGAAGACCGATCTAGGGGTTGAGTAGATTTGAGCAGAATCGAGCATTGAAGTCAGCTGAAGATTATTTGTAGCTATGTCTGAAGGCAATTTCCAGTCTCCTAACACTTTGACGGGGTTCACTATGACGTCCAACCCTCTGTATGATTCTATGGAAGACTTCCCGCAAGTGAACAACGTTACTGCAGACCAAGTTGTACAGCCTTCTGTTGAGAACCGAGGTCGACATGAGCAGTTTGTTGCCCGAAATGAGTGTCCTCCTCCTGTTAACAATCAAGGTGTTGCTTTCCCTGTGATGAATCCACGAAGAGATATTCCAATGGCCGGGATGGTAGATCCAAGAGCTC
This sequence comes from Lathyrus sativus, assembly GCA_963859935.3. NCBI lineage: Eukaryota > Viridiplantae > Streptophyta > Magnoliopsida > Fabales > Fabaceae > Lathyrus > Lathyrus sativus. The sequence goes on along the minus strand of OZ012736.1, from coordinate 413,781,906 downwards.
TTGAAAGGGAGAGAAGACTCCAAGTGTTGGAAGAGAAAGTTGAAGCTTTGAAAGTCAAAGATGCTGTTAACTTGGATGCTGTAGGCATGTGTTTGGTTCCTGACCTGGTGTTGCCTTATAAGTTCAAAGTGCCGAAATTTGAGAAGTACACGGGAGATAGCTGTCCGAAGCAACATTTGATGATATTCTGTCGAAGAATGACTTCGTTTGTGCGAGATGACAAATTGATGATCCATTGCTTTCAGGACAGTCTGACTGGGGCATCTTTGAGGTGGTATATGCAGTTAGAGAGAAATCAAATTCAGTCATGGATGGATTTAGCCAGAGCTTTTCTGAAGCAGTACGATTATAACCTAGACATAGCTCCCCATCGCATGCAGTTGCAAGAATTGTCTCAAGAGAACAATGAACCTATCAGGAAGTATGCTCAGAGATGGAGAGAGTTTGCTGCTATAGTGCATCTACCGCTTTTAGACCAAGAGTTGACAAGCATGTTTGTAGATTCCCTACAAGATCCGTACTTCGAAAGATTGCTCGGACTTCCATTAAGTTTCTCTGACGTGGTAGCATTAGGAGAACGCCTTGAGTATGCCATAAGGATTGGGAAAATTCAGATTACTTCAAACGATCAAGCTGGTGAAACTGAATATCCTTGTGACTATCAGAGTGAAGAAGGAGTTGTGATCAATGCAGTCATGCCAAAGGTTGAATACCCTCAAAGCGAATCAGTGAATTTTGTTGGTTCTTCATCTTATCAGAGATCAGCACCTCCTGTGGCTTGTTATACTGAACAGACAACCATGCCTGGGGCACCCTATCAGGAATCTTATGTCGCTTCCATTGCAAAGCAGCGAACTCGTGGTCGAAGTTATCAGAATCAGCATCAGAATCAGAACAGGCCTCGCAACAACTTGGAACGAAGGAATGGTCCTTTTCACCCAGTGCCTATGCCGTATAGCCAGCTGTTACCATCTTTGATCCAGAGTTCTTTGGTGGAACCTAAAGCTCTTAGGCCTATTCCAGAACCTTACCCTCCTGGGTACAATCCCCACGTTCAGTGTGGTTATCATGGTGGCTCCCCGGGGCATGCAACGGAAGATTGTAAGGCATTTCAGGCGAAAGTACAGCAGTTGATTGACCAGGATCGCATTTCCTTTCGAGAAGGATTTCTGTTTGTTCATCCCAACCGCTCAGCTGTCTAAGCTCGTAGACTCGGAAGGTATTCCCCAGCAAAAGCCAGTGGTTCAGACAGGCAGGCGCCTCAGCATTGGCAATCCTCAGACTTTTATATCATTTGCATTTGTAGTTTCTTTTCTGTTAGTTACTACCTGCTTTTAAACATTGTATGTTTCGAATGGTGATAATAATAAAGTGACTATGCATTTTTCTGAATTAATCATGTCGCTGTCGCTCATTTACAACATTGCACTGGCACTTGCATTTTATTCACTCCACTTTATCCCTGTGACTAGCAAAGATTGGAGGGAGGATGATGAAATTGAAACTCCTAACCGATGATCGTATGCTTTCAGATAAGACCTTACCGATGACGTACAAGGCATTGTTTCAAATCCCCAAACACTGGAGATATAAGGAGTTAGTCCCTTGTTAACCACTTTGAGCCAGGAAGTAGAAGTTTTTTCGGACTTTTAAAACCCTCACATCTTAACCCGGGGCAGGGTAGTTGTCAGTTAGCTTGACCGAGCATTCAAGTCTTACAGAGGAGTGTTGTCTTTCGAGGACCAATATCAGTTTATGCCTTTCAAGAGGTCAAACCTCACCAATCAGGAGTGAGACAGTTACAATCCTTTCGGAGCAATCGAGACAACCAGTGTCACATGACTTTGTTCCAAAAGAAAGAAGAGAGAAAGCCCGCTAAGTAAAAAAGAAAGAAAAAGCTGGAAAGCTAATACTTAGGCAAAAATCAGGGCATCCCGCTGGACTTCAAAAGAAAACGAAAAAACGAAAAGAACTCAAAAGGAGTCAGTCCAGGCAAAAATTAGGGAATCAAAAGAATGAAAAAGAGGGATAGAAATTTTCCCCAGCGAGTCACAAAGTCGTGTACACAGACACCAAAACGAGAAGGAGTAACTATCACTCTGAAAAAACCCTGTGAATTCTTAGTTGTGGTTCTTACCATTCAACATACCTCTCGAAGAGGCGAGCGCTTGTGTCAGGTTAACTGAACCTTAGGATCGGAGATCATCACGTAGAAGGGGTGGGTACAAATCAAAATTTGAGCCAAATATCCTTTGTTTCACGAACCGTGAACCCGACCACGATACAACCCTTAAAAGACCTAATTGAGGTAGGGTTAGTCTGAAGCGCATTACGATAAGGTTGAGTAACCTGACTCCTTCTTGACTTGCTAGTCACATCCTTGTTGTATTTTTCACTGACCACGTAAGCACTACGGTTGAACTTTGGTTCATTCGTCACTCACAATCATAACATGTAAATGAGTGACAGCTCAAATTTTTTCAAAATCTGCATGAACACTGCATTAGAATTACCATTCATAGATAGACGAGTTTTAATTGCAGGTTAGTAGTTGGCATGAAAGAAATTCCAACAGGGAATCGTCAAGCAGGACTGAGTAATTCAGCAGTCTGAACCAGAATGGTGTATGTTGTGAATACCTGTGAATCTGGGGCATTGACTCCTAGTGAGTTCGGAATCATTTAGTCTGAGGACAAGTCCCGAAGCTTCAGTTGATCAGGGGCAGTTATTTGAGAAGCAGTTGATCAGAAGTGAGTCTTCTCGAGACCCAATCAGGGGCAATTATGCAGAATTGTGAGATTTGAAAGCAGATACTTCCAGTGGATAATCAGATCGGGTTAAGTCGCTAGAACGCTCATTCAGGGGCAAGTCACTGCAGAGAGTGTTGAAGCCAACTGGGTTGATAGGGGTTTGATGGAGATTGAATTCTGTTGTCGTATAGATACCGGGGCAAGTAATCTCGAGGTCGTCTCGTAGAGAGCTGTTCAAAGTAATATTCCCAAGAGTTAGATTGGGGCAAGTTGAGTGTACTGGGGCAAGTTGTTCAAGCCAGTCCTTTTATCCCCAGCTGAGTGTACTGGGGCAAGTTGTTCAAGCCAGTCTTGTTATCCCCAGCTGAGTGTACTGGGGCAGGTCATTCAAACCAGTATGTTTATCCCCAGCCAGAGTTGAGTATCGGGGAATCATGTCATTACTCTTATCAAAAACCTCCATTCTGAAAAAAGGCCTTGTTGTCGTTGGATCATTATCCTGCAGTCTAAACCTGTTGCGTGTCAGTAACCAGTCGTTTCCAAAGTCCAGTTCTCGCCTGGCAAACCGGTAACCAGTTCTCGTCTGGCCCACCCTTTTGTAAACATCAGTTCCCGTCTGGTGTAGTTTATTGTAAGCATCAGTTCCCGTCTGGTGTAGTTTATTGTAACCAGTTCTCGTATGGTCATCGTTTCCTCAAGTGTTGTATCAGTTCTCGTCTGGTACATGTCGTCGCGTAACCAGTTTTCGTCTGGTACATGTCTGATATCCAAATCAATTCTCGTTCGATAACCTATTTTCCTATCAGTTCTCGCCTGGTAGCCTACCTTTGAATGCTAGTTCTCGTCTAGTATTTTCCATATCTTCCACTGTGTATATAATCCATGTTTATCCTAAACCAGAAAAAGAAAAAAACCTAAAGGTATCTGACCCAGTAATTCCCAATGACTCGCATGTTGTCAGGTTCCCCGATACGAAGCTCGACGGATACCAGTGCTCCGGGTAATGTTTGAATTCCTTGTGGATATTGTTAAATCAGAATTGCTACTCTTCAGCAGATGAAAGTTGCTTATTATCCCCAGAAGAGTCGAGATTGTATTTTATCCCGTATCAGAATAGGATCAGGAGTATCCTCAGCAGATTAAGATTGATATCCTCGATAGTAGGGGCATTTCCAGCAGCGTGCTGCGCGCAATCAACCCCAGTTTGGGTCAATCCCCGCAGAGCACAATCAGTTGCCAATGGTTTGAAGAGAGCATCCCCAAGCAGAGTTGTTTTTTTCTTTCCTCAGTGAAGTCGCCAAGCAGGGTTGCTTTTCCATTTCTCCAGCAGAACAGTTATCCCCAGCGGATTTGGTTTCCCTTTTCCAGCATTTATTTTGCTGAGATGGTTCTGTGACTTCGGTTCATCCCCAGTAGAGTTGACGTCTACCTTCGGCATTTATTTTGCCAAGTGGTTTTCAGGTCTGGTGTTCTCTGGCAGCTCGAGCCTGCATTAACATTTGCATATAGCGTCATAGCATTTATACAAGCATATAGTATATCCATGTCGTCTGGGCATTGCAGTTACAAACGCATAACATTTTCATGTCATATAGGGCATCGCATCATTATCAGGCATACGCATGTCGAAACATGGACCAGGTTGGTTACCTCATTGGATTTCAAATTTGTTCCCCTGCAGAGTTGTGTGGTTCAGCTTCTCTTCTTCCCCAGCGGAGTGATTCTTCATTTGGTTTTTACGTCAGGACTAAAAAAAAAAGATTGGCATATATCAGATTTCTGAAGCTGCGACCTGTTGACAGAATGGGTGTCGAGCAGTCGATTCAGAAGTTCCCCAGGAGAATTGTCCTCAAGTTCGCTGTGAACTGTGAGATGACAGGATTTGATCCCATAAGGGAGATGGGAATCAAGTCGTTTGCTTTTCGAAGCATTATTCCAATACTTGTGGCGTCACACAGGTGATTGGTGTTGAAAGGCGAAGAAAATTTTTATCAGAAAATTGACCAGTTGTTGCCGTGACAACCAAAACTTCAGTTTATTGGAGGCTATTCCTCAAGCAGCTTTGCAGTATATTCCCGCGGTTGGCAAATTTCAGGGTTTCATTTGTATTCAACCGTCATCTACCTTTGAATGTTTGAAGGCTGAGCGCTCTTCAACCATTCAGGTCCAAGCCGCTTGAATAGGGGCAGCTGTTGCACCCTAAAATTTGACCAACCGGGTCCCGTATCTGGTCCTATATTTCGACGCATGACCGCATTCGCATCTGCATATTGCATACAGTGCATTTTTCATCTGTTTTGATTTTATCGGGATCACAGCCCTCGTCTCGCGTCTCAGGTGTTTTTAATCAGTTTAGATAGGTAGAATCGTATTTTCGGGAAGTCGTGCTCCTCCCGGTGTTTTCAGCTCGCGCTGTTGTTTTTAGGGATATTTCGGTGTCCGTTTATTTTTACCGGCTATTTTGGTGCGCTCTCGCGGTGTTATTTGTCGTTCTGTGCTATTTTTGTTCCTTCGGAAATTATTGTGATTTTTCTGGATTTTATTAGGCATTATTAGGGTTTTATTAGATTTTTTAATCATTTTAGGATAATATAGAATTTTTTAGAATATTAATAGTTTTTTTTAATAGTTTAATAGATTTTAAAATCTTTTAGCATATTAAATAGAATAATAGGTTTAATATAGATTTTATTTTAATATAGAAATAATATAGTTGTTTTTTTAATAGAAATTTAATAGAATATTAGGTTTTATTAGATTTTCTTTTAAATAGAGTTAAATAGATTTTGTTATCGTACCTAGATTTTAATTGTAATGTCTGATTAGAATGTTATTAGGTCATTAATTGTCATTTACAGTTAATTAGTCTTTATTCATTAATTACGTTTTATTTTCATTGCCATTAATCATTGTTAATCCAGTCCATAATCCTTCAGAACTTCGTTTGGGCCGATTATCCAAATTCATTCAGCAAGGCCCAGAGTCCTTTTTTGTCCATTCCAGAAGAGTCCAGAAGAATCAGTCAAAGCCTATAAAGAGTCAGCATCCACGTGTAATTCTCATAGGGGTCCACATTTCACACTTCCACGAAGACACCTCACTCACACCTTCTCCCTCTCTCTGCCACACCACCCTCTACGTGGCACGCATGCGCCCAGTCTCTCCACTCACCAGTGCCACGTGTTTGCCCGTGAACCTCACCTGTTGCATGGTCGGCGGCCATGCAACCTCCGCAACAACCCGCCGGCGACAACCCTAACGACCTCCGGCCGCCATACCCGTCACCGGAAAACTCAATTTTTCCAGAAATCTTCTCCTTCTCCTCTCATCATCTTTCTCCGACCAATCTTCATCCTCCTCCAACTTTCCTTTCAACCGATCACCATCACCAGAAATGACGTCATGCATCAAGAACACCTTCATAATCACCAGAATCTTCAAGATTCATAAACAATCTTCAAGTGTTCATCTTGAGTTTCTCCAGAAATTCATCATTCATCAAGAACATTCATTGTTCTCCAGAAATCCTTCACACGTTCATCATGTCTTCGTACGACCTTCATCTGTTCTCCTTCAACTTTCCAGATTACCACACCGATCTTCAGCGAGAACATTCAAGAAGCCGTCTCCGTCTTCATCAAGCTTTCAATGAAATATCCAGAATCTGTTCATCAACATAACACCTCGTGTGTTCTATCGGAAATTCTGTGTGGTTCTCCATCAAGATCCAATAACACGTTCATCAGTGTCTTCTCGGAACATTCAAACACACGTTCATCAACACCTTCAAGATTTCTGCAAGAAAGCTCGAACATCATCATCCATCCGGTAATATCGAGATCTCCACCAATATTTTCAAGTATCGTCATCGTCTGTTCTTCTTCAAGCATTGTCCTTTTGAAATCTTCATTAAGTCTCAGTAGATCTTCTTGATTCGTGGAGATTGGCGGTGTTTGTTGTTGAGGATTCAGAGTAGGAGGATATTAGGAAATCAAGGAAGAACGAAGGTGATAGAGAGGGAGGTTGAAGAAATGAGATGGAGGTTGAATTGGAGAGAAGGAGAAAGAACGGCGAGAGAGAGAGAGAGATCGAAGATGGAAGATGACGACGATGAACAGTGAAGGTGGAAGGAAAGGGGGAATTAGGGTTTTGGTGCAGAAAGAGGATGAATTGGGTTAGGTTCGGTTGGGCTTGGGGCCTCTAGGCCCAGAGTTTGTTTTTTGACAACATCTCCCTCCGTTTTTTTGTTCCCTCTCCTGGGTGAACATTGGGCTGGGCCCAACGAATTCTTCTTGGCTTACCCTCCGTTTTGATTCAGTACCCCCTCCCCCGTTTTTGTTGTACACTGGGTTGGGCCCAGTTTGTTATCATTTTTTCTGCTGATTAACTCCCCCTTGTAAACATACCCCCCCTCCCTTGTGTTTTTGTTTTTTTCTTATTTTCTTTGAATAGGAAAAAGAATGAAAGAAATATAAAAAAAGGAATATAAAAAAGAAATATTGAAGGAAAAAATATGTGAAAAAAGAAATGTTGAGAAAAAGAAATATTAAAAAAAAAAGAAGAGAAAATATATTGAAAAAGAATGTGGAAAAATAGTGAGAAAAATAAAGAAAAATAGTGAGAAAAATAATAGTAAAAAAAAAGAGAATATTGAAGGAAAAAATATTGAAAAAAGAGATGGAGGAGAAAAATAGGGAAAATATATTTGAAAAAAATATGAAAAGAATATGACAAATATTTTGAGGAAAAAGAAATATGAAGAAAAAGAGAAAAGAAATATAGAAAAATATTGAAAAATAAAATGAGAAAAATAATGTTGAAAATAGTTGAAAAGAAGAGAGAGAAAAAGAGGAAAAAATATTACATTGTAGATTTAATATTTTTCTTTTAGGATATATTTTTCATAGGAGATTATTTTACCTTCTTAGAGATAATTTTTAGAAGTCCACTTGTTAGGGGACTATTTTTCATTTGATTTTTCATAGGATAGGATAGTATTTCCTAGGGGTTTATTTTCAGTATTCAATCATTGTAATCATTTTTCAGAATGTTAATAAAACGAGATTTGAGCTGTGGTCCCGAAAGTAGCCGAACTACAGCTGCTCTGATTTCTCGTACCAGACGAGAATATGTAGGCATAGGATGCGATATCCTAGCGAGCACACTAACAATTAACCTTTTGTTCTCTCGCTGCTGTGCGATCGAGACTTTCCCGCTGACGACTAATTGTCACCCTTTTTCTCTCTTGCCCGAGTGCATTTGAGATCAGACCGTAGTTTTTCCCATAGGTTCCCGTACCTTTGAAACCAGTTTAATTTCTCACTGCTGTGTGAGAATACCCAGTTTAGCCGTAGTTAGCCTGAACTACATAAAACTCTGATCTTCCATGCAGTGTGGAAGTACGTAGGCACAAGACGTGAGGTCTTGGCGAGCCAATTTCCCTGTAGTCCCGAACTACGTTGACTCTGACTTTCTCTCTTGAGAATACGTAGGCGTAGAGTGCGACGCTCTATCGAGTCAATTCCCTCCTGTTTAGATTTAGCAGCCGTAGATAGATTGTTTGCATCCTTTAGACAACCCAAGCAAGCGTGGATCCCGTCGAGTACGACGGACGTGAGGGGTGCTAATACCTTCCCCTTGCGTAACCGACTCCCGAACCCAGGTTTTGGTTGCGATGACCATACCTTTCCCCGTTTTTTGCGAGGTTTACTTCGAGCGTTTCCTTTCCCTCCGTTGGGATAAATAACGCACGGTGGCGACTCTTCTGTCAGTCGGCGCCGATTTTCGCAGTAGCGACAGGAAGCATAAACAATAATATGATATGATAATGACAAAAATAAAGCATAAAAGTGTAAAAGTAGAGATAGGGAGCGAGAAGGAAACATAAATATAGCACAATTGATATACAATATAGAGCAATAGTAATCCAAAACAAGAGAGCAAGTTTTGTTGTGTTTTCGGAAATGCTCGACTAAACATCCATGAGAATGAAAACATGGTGTCGTAGTGAGAATCAGATACCAAGTTATTAATTAACTTGAATCACAAATCATGATGTCACCACCAAACTTTTATTTTATCTAGGGAAAGGGGAGAAAAGATTGAAAGAAAAACCCTAAGTAAAACGCAAAGCAAAAAGCTAAGCTTAAAGCTAAGCAAAAGAGAGATCAAAGGTACAGGGGTTAGTTATACTAATGGAAGGTACTAGCACCCTAAGAATCTGTAGTACTTTATAGGAACCTCTTAAAATATTTGTGTTATTACTAAAATTGTTTGCTAAAGGTCAAAGGATGGGCAAAGAAAATAGAAAAGATGGAAAAATAAAAAAGGTAGAAAAATAAAAAGTTAGCTCGCTAGGATCTCTTAATCCTATGCCTACGTATCCTTAATAGGAAGTCAGAGCAATCGTAGTCGGCAACTACGATATAAAAGGGAAGAGGGTGTGGAAGAAGAAAAATGTGAAAAAAGAAAAGGTTGCTCGCCAAGGGTCGGGGCTTTGTGCCTACGTATTCTCAAGAGGAACTTGAGAAATCAGAGCGTCTGCAGTTCGTGGAACTACGAGTTTCTAGGTTCTAAGAAACAATAACAACAAAGACAAGTAAAGAATAAATGAGGGACATGCACAATGACAATAAGTCAACATACAATCCTTCCTTTTGGATTAGGTCAACATACAATCCTTCATATAAATGGCAAGCAAATAAGACACAGACACAGTACTACAAAATACACATGGAAGAACATCATGGTAATCAACAAAAAGTAAAATCAAATAACAGACGCGACAAAGCATCAGGAAAATCAACAAACAGTCACAGCAAAACATTGTGAGAAAATATTAACAGTCACGACAAAGCATCGCGAATAAATAGAGAGAAAATACACGATAAAACATCGTGGTAGAAAACATCATCAATTAATTATAACAGAACATCAAGATATAATCAGATGGAACAAACAAGTCACGAAATAAAAATTGGGTGACGAGAGAATTATTAATTAACTTAAATATAAATATTTAATAAGATTCTTTAATAATTTAATTAATCAATATTAAATAAAAATATTTAAACTAATTAATAATTAAACATTTTTTATAATTTCAAATATTTAACAATTAACTAATAAAAGATAAATAATTAAAAATCCTTTTTTGGTATTTCCCAAATAATATACAAATTAAATAAATAAATAATTAAAACAAAATGATATAAATAACTAATCTAATCACTAAACAAAGGAATTTAAAAGAAACAATAATCTTCTCCTTGATTGTGACCGCCGCTTTTATCTCCCAAACATGATTTCAAAATAAATGAATAATAAATTAATGATCAAAATGATTGACTCCTTCCAACAAAAGGCAAGCAATTATTTTCGGAAACTCAAACCAAATTTCATGGATATACTCATTAAAATAAACTCCAACCAAATATATCTATCAGTTAGACAAAAAGTTTATACATGTATAACCAAACTAAAAAAATAGAAGGTATCTGCGTGTAAGATCAATGCATAAAACTCTGAAAGTATACATATTAAATTAAGAATAAAAACTAACTAAAAGAAATAAATGTGCATAGATGTTTAGTTATATATATATATATATATATATATATATATATATATATATATATATATATATATATATATATATATATATATATATATATATATATATATATATATATATATATATATATATATATATATATATATATATATATATATATATATATATATATATATATATATATATATATATATATATATATATATATATATATATATATATATATATCACACTTATTGTCACGATGAAAAAAAGCTATAACCAAAGACAAACAAGCAGAAATCAAATTAGAAAAAAAATGTAGAACTAAAGAGCTATGAGCGAAAAACCTCTTTAACCGGCGAATAACTGATGGAAACAAGTTAGAAATGGGCAAGAGAGCTGGTTGAAAGCAACAATGGTGAAACTGTCGGTTTGTATAGTTGTCGGAAACAAGTTGGTGAGACAACTTTGATGTCAAGTTGTTGCTGCGAAGGTACAGGAAAGGTCGAAGACGGTTACGTCGTGATTTGGACAGCGTGAGTTTTGGTGGTTATGCGGTGGTCGAAGCTGTTGTTATTGTGGTTTGAAGTGAATTTTTCAGCACCGGAAAAACATGACAGTTTACACGGTTGGGGTGTTGTTGTGCATAAATAAGAAAATGAGGTTGATAATGCGTGTTATGTGTGTGGAAAAGTTGGAAACATCATCAAAACTGAGCATGGAGGGAGTAATATAAGGTCAATATTGTTAAGATGATGAGGTAGAGGTGATATGTTTTTTGATGGTGATGAATTATTCCAAACAAAAAATGAGGGAGAATGCTGTAAGTGGTGGGTGTATTTCAATGTTTTTTTTATGTAGGTTATTGTGATGCTTTGCTACATGTGCTTCATGAGGGTATTATGACAGTATGTCATGTATAATTTTATATAAAGGTAGAACATCTGGTCCCTTTGATACAAGTAGCGTATGGTATATGTTATGGTTTTGTTGGTTGTGCGTCCAAAAAATTATGGAAGATGAGTGAGGGTTTTTTAAAGTAATAATGGCTATGAAGAGTTTCAAAGGGTGGTCTGCATGATGATGACAAAGAAGGGTCTTGTATGAGGTGGGTTCGATGGTGGTGAGGGAGGTTTTCTTGCTCGCTTAGCCTTGCAGCCACGGAAGAAATAATGGAGTGATAGTAAAGATGGTTTAGTGGTAGAAAATATGGAGCTTGTAAGGTTATATTGTGAGAGAGGAAAGGTAGCCTGAAAGTGTTTTAAAAATGGTCTAATGAAGGAAATGGGAATAAAGGGTGATATCATGCAAAGGTTGTGCTCAGGTGGCCTTTTTATGGTCAGTTCCAGCTTTGATTCTTTTTTTAAAAAAAACATGAGCATGTCAAGAATTTTGAGACAAAAGGTGTCTTTGCTGAGAGTATATTGTTGTGACAATGATAAAAAAGAAGTGTGTTTTGAACGTGAAAAAAAAGTGGTCAAACGTGAAGTGGGGTAGCAGGAAAGTGGTGCATGCATGATGTATGTATAGGTTACTAAATGAGATATAAAACAAATAAAATTAAAACTTTCTCAAGAAGTGATACCTAAAATTTGATAAGAAACATAACTTAAAATGTTAAATAATAAGAAAATATTAAATGCATTTAAATACTATCTATTTAAAAATAAAAAATTCAGAATAAAGATTTGATTAATAAAATAATAATAAAAACTTACCTAAAATTAAAATCGTTTAAAAATGATAAATTGAACCGGTATCGAAGTGCTCGAAAAAATAAAACGAATACACCAAAATGATCAGCAAAAAAATATACGATTCGGAAAAATACAGCGTTTGATCAAATTTTGAAATAAATTTTATGCGGTTAAATGACTTAAACTGTCTAAAAATGTGATCGAAAAGTGGTCAAAAAATTCAAATGAGTGCACCAGGTTAAACTACGAAAAACATAGATTAATATCACTCACGTTTGCAAGTTGGCTTTCAAAATTTTCCGTCCACTGATTTTACACACAATTGACTTTTGGTTTGACCGATTCGGCTGTAAATCCAAAAAGTTTATTTCAGCTGATAAATTGGGTATTATATGAGATGAAAGACATGATATGTTATACATATGATGTAAAAAGACATGGAAACTTAGAGTAAAAAATTAGGGTGTGACAGATACCCCTATTTAAGTTTCTTCGATCTGGAGATGTGAAGATTGGAATTTTCGCCTCGATAAGATCGGAGAGACTTAAATACAAACATGCATAATTTTTGGTCCTAAGATGCCATAAAAATGTTTATGATATGATATGGATGCAAGACAAAGATCCTGCGAGGAAAGATGTCACAGGGGATGAATATATATTGGGAAAGCATTGCAACTCTACTAGGGAAAGACTGACGGTTTCACAGGGAAAACTATCAAGGAGACACAATTGAGGAATGCAATATATTATGGACATCTGCCAAGGTGTCAAAGAGTATCCAATAATACTTGAAAAGAGAGGGATCAACCCTAAACAGATACATAGACATCCGAGAAAGCATTAGATGCTGAAAGTAACACAGATCTAGAAAACAAAACAGAAACATCTAGAAAAGCATTACATGTGGAATGATACCATAAATTCAAGAATATAATAGAGACTTCCAAGAAATCAATTAACTTTACTGTGGAATACACAGAAACGTCCAGAAAGCAGAAGCAACTTTACTGGGGAAATGGTCATGGGCATTAGAGATTTTGTCAGAAACGCATTGAACAAAACTCTGGAAAAGAATAGTAACAACAATCAAAGTCATTCAGAAGAACATTTAATGAACCTTGGAACATAACGGAAAACAGAGATAATCAGAAGAAAAAAAATAGAGATATTCAGAATAGCATTGAATAAGCTCCACTGGGGAATCAACGGTCATCATCCATGAATGGAACTGGATGAAAAAGAGTCACAACATTCAAAAGATCATTGAATGAGGAGAGGAGAAAATCTGGGAAATACATGAGAGACATTCTAGCAAACATCAGAGGCATTCAAAAAAGCATAAAATGAACTCTGGAAAACATCGGAGATATTCAGAAGAGCGTTGAATAAACTTTGGAAAACATCGGAGATATTCAGAAGAGCATTGAGTAAACCCCGGAAAACATCAGAGATATTCGGAAAAACATCGAATAAACTCTGTAACACATCCAGAAAAGCATTGGATGAAGAATGAAGACATACTTGAAAACATTCAACAACTGTTAACCAAAGTCAGAAATAAAATTGAAGACATCTAGAAGAGCATTAGATGAAGACAAAGATTTTGAAGGTACATTCAAAACATTTAGAAAATCATTAAATGTATGAGAAAATATTTTGAAGACATATATGGAAGAACATCAGATAAGCAACATCATATCTGGAAGAACATCAAATAAATAAGGGGGTTCTGGAAAAAATCAGAACAAAGGACACATCTAGAAAAACATCAAACGCAAAGTCGTGTCTGGAAGAACATCAGATAGACATAAGGGAGTTCTAGAAGAACATCAGAATAAAAATACATATCCGGAAGAGCATCAGATAGGTACAAAGGAGTTTCTAGAAAAACATTAGAAATAAAGTCATATCTGGAAGAACATCAGATAAACACAAAGGAATTTATGGAAAAGCATTAGAAGAAAACTCGTACCTGGAAGAATGTCATATAGAAATAAAAAGGGTTATGGTAAAACATCAGAACAACAGACACATCTGGAAAAACATCAGACGGTAAAAGAAATGAAATTCTGGAAAAGCATCAGAATTGTAAATGTATATGTCTGGAAACTCACTGGGGAGTAAAAAATTTTTGGAAGGGTGTCAGAATCACAATGGAAATATCTGGAAAAACATCAGATAAGTTCTGGAAGAACATCAGAACAAAAGACTCAATCTGGTAAAACATTAGAAAGATAAACATATCCGGTAAAACCTCGGGAGGAACATCTGGAAAACATTAGATAGGTTCCGGAAGAACATCAGAACAAGTAAACTCAATCTGGAAAAACATCAAAAAGAGACAAACACATCCGATAAAACCTCGAATAGATTCTGGAAAAGCGTCAGAACCACAAAGGAATATCTGGAAAAACATCATATAGGTTCTAGAAAAACATTAGAACAAAAGACTCAATCTGGTTAAACATCAGAGAGACAAGCACATATGATAAAACCTCGGATAGATTGTGGAAAAACGTCAGATAGGTTTTGGAAGAACATCAGAACAAAAGACTCGATCTGGAAAGACATCAGAGAGATAAACATATTTGACACCCAATAATGGTATTAGATAAAAAAACAACAGACATATCCGGAAAAAATTGGATAAGAAAGGTCATATCAGGAAGAACATCAAATAGGCACGACAATATCTGTTTGGTGGGTGCCAAGTGAGTTGGACTTTAACCACAAGGTAAGACGTGAACAACAAGACGACCTTGGGAGATACAAATGATAATGAAACACTCATGTTACGCATATGTATATGAATTATGTAGATGATATATGATCAAAAGCAAATGCAGATGTCAACGACATGGATTGACTCTTTAAAGAGGACAAGACTAGAAGACTGATTCTTCAACACGAAGATCACTGCCATTCTGCTTGGGGACTAAAGATGCTACTACTAAACACATCTCAGTCACATTGGTAAGCTGTATCAAGTTGATGATCCTTGTAGGGAGGATTGAGAGTTGTTTGGAGATTCTTCAATTAAATTTCCCCAGATTGGCTGACTGTTGTAAATGAGATGATCATTGCTTCAGGTTATCTGATTCTGTAAATGACTGCTTTCTGTGCGCTCAGAAGCTTGCCCCAGTATGAGTCTTTGAAAGGTCTTATGGATAAACCAATTATGAAAAGGATTTGTGTTGAACAAAAAATCGTGAACTGGTTCTCGACAGGATGTGAAAGGAACTTGCCCCTGATAAGATCACTTGGCCAAGTTTCTCAATTTTTTGAAAGTTCCTTGAGAGGAAAGCCAGTTTGCAAACAAAAATGTTCATACAAACATGGTAATGAAAATTTCATACAACTTTTGAAATCAAAATAATTTTTGAAAGAGGCAAAACATATAAATAGTGGGTCAGAACACGGCGATTTAAGACACTCGTGGAAGGTAAAGCAAAGGTGTAATGCCAAAATAATTGATTTGCAAAGATTTTTTGGAGTCAGTTTACGCAACCTTGTTGTAGTATGCTTTCAAAATAACCTTGCTTCAGTTAGGTCTTTCGAGGGTTGTAACGTGAAAATTAGAAGAAAAAAAAGCTATAACCAAAGACAAACAAGTAGGAACCAAATTAGAAAAAAATGCAGAACTAAAGCGCTATGAGTGAAAAACATCTTTAACCAGCGAACAACTAACGGAAACAAGTTAGAAATGGGCAAGAGAGGTGGTTGAAAGCAACAACGGCGAATTCGTCAGTTTGTACAGTTGTCGAAAACGAGTTGGTGAGACAACTTCGATGTCGAGTTGTTGCTGTCAGAGGTATGGAAAAGGTTGAAGACAGTTACATCGTGATTTGGACAGAGTGAGTTTTGGTGGTTATGAAGTGGTCGAAGTTGTTGTTGTTGTGGTTTGAAGTGAATTTGTCGGCGCTGGTAAAAACGTGACGGTTTACATGGTTGTGGTATCATTGCGCATAAAGAAGAAAATGAGGGTGATAGTGCATGTTATGTGTGTGGAAAAGTTGGAAGCATCATCAAAACTGAGCATAGAGGGAGTAATATAAGGTCACTATTGTTAGGATGATGAGGTAGAGGTGATATATTTTTTGATGGTGATGAATGATTCCAAACAAAAAATGGGGGTGAATGCTGCAAGTGGTGGGTGTATTTCAATGTTTTTTTTCCGATGCAGGTTATTGGGATGCTTTGCTACATGTGCTTCCTGAGGTTATTATGAGAGTATGTCATCGAGAAATTTTTATAAAGGTGGAACAACAGGTCCCTTTGATACAAGTAGCGTATGGTATATGTTATGGTTTTGTTGGTTATGCGTCCAAATCATTATGGAAGATGAGTGAGGGTTTTTTGAAGTAATAATGACTATGAAGAGTTTCAAAGGGTGGTCTGCATGATGATGAAAAAGAAGGGTCTTGTATGAGGTGGGTTCAATGGTGCTGAGGGAGGTTTTCTTGCTTGCTTAGACTTGCAGCCACGGAAGAAATAATGGAGTGACGATCAAGATGGTTTGGTGGTAGAAAGTATGGAGCTTGTAAGGTTATCTTATGAGAGAGGAAAGTTAGCCTGAAAGTGTTTTTAAAATGGTCTAATGAAGGAAATAGGAATGAAGGGTGATATCCTACAAAGGTTGTGCGCAGGTGGCCTTTTAATGGTCAGTGCCAACTTTGCTTCTTTTAAAAAAAACATGAGCAAGTCAAGAATTGTGAGACAAAATGTGTCTTTGCTGAGAGTATATTGGTGTGACAATAATAAAAAAGAAGTGTGTTTTGAACGTGAAAAAATATGGTCAAACGTGACGTGGGGTAGCATGAAGTGGTGCATGCATGTTGTATGTATAGGTTACTAAATGAGATATAAAACAAATGAAATTAAAACTTCCTCAAGAAGTGTTACCTAAAATTTGATAAGGAACAAAATTTAAAATATTAAATAATAAGAAAATATTAAATGAATTTAAATACTAACTATTTAAAAATAAAAATTTTAGAATAAAGATCTCATTAATAAAATAACAAAAAAAAACTTACCTAAATTTAAAATCGTTTAAAAACGATAAATTGGATTGATATCGAAGTGCTGGAAAAAATATATGATTTGGAAAAATACAACTTTTAGTCAAATTTTGAAATAAATTTTACCCAGTTAAATGGCTTAAACTGTCCAAAAATGCGACCGAAAAGTGGTCGAAAAATTCAAATGAGCACGCCAGGTTAAACTACGTGAAATGTAGATTAATATCAATGACGTTTGCAAGCTTGATTTTAAAATTTTCCGTCCACTGATTTTACGCACAATTGACTTTTGGTTTGACCGATTCGGCTGTAAATCGAACAAGTTTATTTCAGTTGATAAATTGGGTATTATGTGAGATGAAAGACATGATATTCTATGCAGACGATGCAAAAAGATGTGGAACCGTAGAGTAAAAAATTAGGGTGTGACACATGGTCTTATACATTACCATGGGGAGGGCACCAACTCGGATAAAATCAACGAGTATGCCAACTAACCCCCACGGGTAACAAGAGAAATCCAATCTATTTCAAACTATTCCATGGAAGAATAGGAGATTGATAATTTGATTACAGATCACAACGGTTTTCCGATTTCGGACAATTTAGCACTATGTTAAGCAATCGTAATCTGACTTATATAGAAGTCGTGACTATCTGAGGCTGATCAATAAAAATGTTAGTGGTAATGCATGTTAGAGAAGTGATATATAGATCACTCTCTGAAAGCAATACCACACGAAAAGAAAAGAGGTGACAATCTCATCTTCATCAAGAACTTAAAATAAGTTCCAATGATTTCATAGATTTTTATCAATAAAATTAAAAGGAAGAAAAGGGGAGGGGAAAGCCAAATTGAATCACAATTCTAAAATCCTTCCATCTTTAAGTTCAACCACTCATCATGGTAGATTAAAGCAGTAAACATATCATTAACTCAAAGCACCTAAAATGAGTTGAACAAGTCACTTTAAAGATAGATTTGAATTAGTGAATGTTTATCTAACTTCATCTACACCCTAAGTTCATTGAATTTAAAGAGGAATAGGACCTTTAAAAGTGCAAATCAAGGCAAAAATCAAAAGGAAATGGCAGAAGAAAAGAAAAGAACCAAAACAGTCCGAAAACAAAACCAAAAACACAAATCTTCTACCGGTTAATCGATTAACCATTTGCATGTGTAAATGTGTTAATCGATTAACACTGCTAGGACAGCAAAAAAATTGAAAAAAATTCAGCATTCGTGATCCAATCATTTCTTCAAGTATCTCATGATCATGAATGCAAATTAGCACGAAAACTCAAGTAAAACAACAACGAATAACACCAATAAAACACAATTTGCAAGATTCAAAGATCAAAAATAAGAATCAACAATAAATCATATTATGGAAGATGGATCAAGCACAACAATGGTGGAATAAGGGTTTACCACTTCAAAACTGAAAATGCTTCAAATCAACTTCAAGAACCACACTCCAAAGCCTTGATCTACATAAATTGATGATAAAAAAATGATTGGATGAAGGTTTTAGCTCAAAGATTAGTAAGTTCCAATGATGAACTTACTAACTTTCAAAAGAAGAAAGAGCTTTGATGAGTTTAATAGTTGAAGGAAATTGGGAGAATGAGAAGGAATTTTGACAAGGTAAATTTGGCTCTCAAAAGCTTGAAGAATTAATGAAATGAGACCTCTATTTATAGAATTTAGGATTGAAGATTTTGGTGGTTTAAAATTTGGTTTGGAACCAAAATCAGGCTTGGAATTTGAATTTGGAAGCAAAATCAAAATCAAATGGTGATTAGTGAAGGTGTATGGTGGGAATCAATTGTGATGAGGTAGGGGAATTAAAATGAGGTGATCTAGAAAATTCTCATGATGAAATAAATGAAAATTAGTGCTAAAATGCTGTAGAATTTGAATTTGGCTCATTTTCACAAAAAAACGCATTGGTTAATTGATTAACCATTTGCATGTACAAATGTGTTAATCGATTAACACATTGAAAAAGTGGGAAAAATGGTCTTTTGATGTGTTGTCTTGGCTCTGGCTCAATTTTCTAACTTGTCAAAGAAGGCATGAAAATAAACACATGAACCTTGGAGTCTCTTGAATAATAGTCAATCAAATCTTGGGAAACTCTTGATCAAATGATTTTGAATTATTTGTAGATAAACTTTGACTTTGTTTAGATGAAATTCATTCAAGCTGAGGAACTGGTATTTGATACTCTTGACCCAAATTCTTCCTGAAAAAGTTAGTAAAGAAAAAACAAACATATTTTTAGATTTTAATTAAGGGTTAGTAAACATAAACATAAAAAAACATCAAGCATACAAGAAAATAAGGGTGTCCAATGATCTCCCTCAAAGACAAACCTATAAAGGAAAACAAGAGAACCAAAGTTAGTGTTCTTGCATGTGGTGTGAAATTCAAATGATATGTGGGATCTTAGGGGTAAAAATTAGGATATTACATAATGAATGTTATAATCTTGATCTGCGTGAAATTTCAAGTGGAGTGATGTCCTTGCTTTTCATTTCTGGGCATGTTCATGTTACTCCGGTGAGGGTTTGGCCGGAGAAGACAACCAGAGCTAGGGCTCCAGCATTTGGAGGTGGGAGACAGGATGATATGGCCTTGGAGCCATATTTTCAATTCAAATGAGTTGAAGTTTTTTGATCTGGTTGGTTGTTTGGTATGATTCATTGCTGAGTGGATGCCACCTCAATTAATGAGGCTGACTAGGCATGCCACACGTGTGTTTTTTTATTTTCTGAGATGAATTGGTTTGGGCCTAGCACATTTGATACTCGCACACCCTATTCTGAGCTCAGTTGCGTGCTTAACTGCATTTCAGTTCACTCTGGTTTGCTAATACACCCCCTCATTGCTTTTATTTCTTTTTTTCTATTATCATGCCATTTTCATTTTAATTTTAATTTTAATTGATAAGATCCTTTCAAAAATACACAAAAATACTTTTTTGATCCTTTAATGTGTTGAGACATTTTTCACCATTTTTATTTTATTTTTCAAATATTTCCCTATTTTATTTTGATTTAGTTTGTGAAGTGGTTTGACATATTTACCCTTGAATTAGGGTTTGGTGTTTTGATGCCTTTTGCTTACATTCTTGAACCAATTTTTCTCACATTTTTGGACACTTGATGAATATTTGAATGTGGTTTTAGTTTTTGAATGATCAAGTCTTGGATGTTTCTTATTTGGTTTTGTTTGGCCCTCGTTTCTTGCTCGATTAGTGAGACATGTTAACCTTTTGATTGATTTAATGATGTATTTGTGAATTTCTCCTTGAGATCTTTTGCTCATTTGTTCTTAATAGGTAAAACATGTGTTAGAGCCTCTCATTTGATTTTATTAGGTCATTTATCTATTTTTTTATGCCTAAATGTGACTTGGTTTTAAGTTGAATGTGCATGATGTTTGACCTAGTTCTTAACTACGTTGTTCACTTGTGTTTGAGTGAAGTTTGAGATGCTTATATGATATGATTACCTACTACCTTAGGAGCTTTGGATACACTTTTATTTGGCCACCTTTCTATTTTTGGTTGAATTTTCAATGTGATGATGTTTTGATCATGATCCTTGGATGTTCTTGACCTTGTTTCTTGAGTTTGTCTCTTGTATGTTCCAATTGATCCTTGATGACTCTTGTATGCTTTGATTGACATGTTTAAGGTTCCGAACTTCATATTTAGATTCTCATTGTATGATCACTTTGCCTTGCTTGCCTCACATGATAACTTATTTCTTTGTATGGATGACTTGAATTGATGATTGTCTAGCTTCTTGTGCGTGATTTGAACATGATCCTTCTTGAACTTGCTTGACATCTTGGATTTGATTTTGAATTGAATCATTTGAGTATGCTTATGACCTTTATGTTATGGTTTTAATTACTTGATCATTTGATCTTTGTACCTTGCTTGAATGCATGTTTTCCTTTGAAGATGATTAGGGTTGATGCTTACCTAGTTTTGATGCATGTTTTAAAATTGATCCTTAATGTTCCTTCTTGATATCCATGAGTTGATGTTTGGATTGATATTCATGTTGATGCTACTTCCTCTTCTTTGATTCATGCCTTAATCTCATTATTTGATCTTTCATGACTTATTTCTTATGAGATAATTGTTGAGAATTGCATAGCCTTTGTTGTGGTTCATTTTGAAGGGTGTTGTGCTTCTTCTTTCCTATTTGAAATGAGTTGATCATGATATGTTGTGAGTTCTGAACTTGAATGTTCCTTATCTTGTTGAACTCATATTATCTTTGTATATTTATTAATGATGCTTGAATGTGATTCTAAGACAAGTTTGCTTGTGCACTTCCTTGATTGCATTTGCTTATCCTTTTGAACTTGAATGTGTGATCACCTTAAACATGTTTTGTCTATGTGCTTTATCCATCTTTGATGTCTTGATTCATATGATAAGCATACTTTGATTTTGGCATTGATGTTTGGCACTTAGGTGTTGATGCTTGATTCTTCTTACCTTGTGTTACTTTGACATCCTTATTATCTTCATCTCCCTTCTTCTCTTTTGAGTTTTGTATTCTTATTTGTTGTTTGAGATTGAGTTTTTTTAATGTTTACTTGTGTTTGATCACATGCTCCTTTAGGGCTCCTATTTTGAACTTAATTTTTTATTAGGTTCAAAGTAGGATAGACATTAGGCTCTCAATCCTTTGCATGAAAACATTAGGGTAGTCCTTTCAACCTCAACCTTAGGGCCACATTTTGTATGATAACATTAGGTAGAATTCTCTTTTTCATCCTCAACTATAGGGCCATATTGCACGATAACATCTATGTGAACTTCCCTTATATTTTCTTTTGCCCTTTGAGTCTTACTCTTCTCTCTCTCAAATCATAATCAAAACACTTAATAAAGATGATGTGCATTGTATGCCACGAGCCTTAAGTACATGGGAAAAATGAGCGGATGCATTTCTAACCTTAACTTAGGGTACTTTACACGCGAGACGTTTAGATCGTTAGCGCGAAGTATTCGATCTTATGTCATAGACTTTAGTGCAATGTACATCTCAAACAAAATCAACTCACTACTTTAAAACTCATAAACATACTCAAATCATTTTATCCCCAGGGATTTTCTGTCAAACTTTTCAGAAAGAGCATGTTATTTTCGTTCTACCACAACCAGGCATCGACCATAATTGCTGGAACGTAAACTTAGCATCGCTCATAGAAGACACTTAACAATTCATAGGCCAAACTACGAACACTCTGATTTCTCATACCAGATGAGGACACGTAGGCCAAAGACAGCGAAGTCTTGGTGAGCAACCTTCCCCCTTTCACCCGTAGTCCTCCGAACTACATTGACTTTGACTTTCCCATTACACGAGGGAATATGTAGGCCTAAGGTTGAAAAGTCCTATCAAGTCTCATTTTTGTTTTTTCCCTTCCATTTCCATTAGCAGTAGGCTTTAGACATATACACCCTTTGATTAGAACAATAATAATGGATCCCGTTGAGTACAACGGACGCGAGGGGTGCTAACACCTTCCTTTCGCATAATCGACTCCCGAACCCAGGATTTGGTTGTGAGACCATGTATTCTCCCTTTTGAGGTTTCTTCGAATGTTTCTTTTCCCCTGTTGGGATAAATAACATTTGGCGGTGACTCTGTTTTCTGCCGGTTGTTTTTCGCGTTGTAACAAATGTCTCCAGCCATATCAGAGTCAGAGTACCCCACTAGAGTAAGCTTATCTCCTCCAAAACAAAGCCACATAGAAGTAGTACCGTGAAGATACCTTAAAATCCCTTTTACAGCATTCCAATGCTCTCTACCTAGATTTGACAAAAATATACTGACTGTACCAACAACATGTGCTATATCTGGTCTTGTACACACCATTGTATACATCAAACTACCCACAACAGATGCATAAGGAACACGTTTCATATCAGACGCTTCATCTTCACTCGAAGGACTTTTATTAGAACTCATCTTGAAATGAGTAGCGAGAGGAGTGCTTACTGCCTTAGAACTTTCCATTTTGAATCTTTGCAGCACTTTTTCGATATAATTTTCTTGTGACATCCAAAGTTTCTTCTATTTTCTGTCACACATGATTCTAATGCCAAGAATCTGTTTAACTGCTCCCATGTCTTTCATGGCAAATGACTCTCCTAATTGCTTCTTTAACATGTTAATGTTAGAACTACTTTTCCCTACAATAAGCATATCATCAACATATAACAACAGGATAATGATGTCATCGTTAGAAAATTTTATAACAAAGACACAATGAACTGAAGTAGTCTTCTGGTATCCTTGATCACACATAACAAACTCAAAATTCTTGTACCACTGCCTTGGAGCCTGCTTCAACCCAGATAAACTCTTTCTCAATCTACACACATGATCTTATTTACCTTTAACTTGAAAACCATCGGGTTGTTTCATGTAGATCTCTTCCTCCAAATCACCATGAAGGAAAGTCATTTTCACATCCATTTTCTCAACCTGTAAATCAAAAGTAGCATCCAAACTCAACACAGTTCTAATTGATGACATATTTACAACAGGTGAGAAAATATCATTAAAATCAACACCCTTTCTTTGAATGAAACCTTTCACTACTAATCAGGCTTTATATCTTGGAAACTTAGAGTTTCTCTCATGTTTAACTCTATCAATCCATATGTTTTCCAAAGCCCTTTTACCTTTAAGCAACTTCACAAAATCATAAGTGTGATTATCATTAAATGATTTCATCTCATCATGCATCGCATCCATCTACTTTTGATTTTCATCACTTTCCATGGCCTCTTGAAAACACTCGGGTTCACCCTCATTAGTCAAGGTCACATACTCATCAGAATTATACCTTGTAAAAGGTTGTCTCTGCCTATTAGGCCTCCTAGGTTGAACTTTAGATCATTATGGAGTTTCGCCAAGATTTTCATCCTGTGAAAAATTGCTCCCCCCTTCACCATCATTAGTTGGAATGTTTACCTTATCTCCAAGTTGTTGATCATCAACATAATCATATGGCTCACCATTATGATCATCATTGTAACAGCCCAATTTTCACTAATTAATTAATTATATTAATTAAACGATTTGAGAGGATTGTTTGATTAATGTATGATTAACTAAATGAATTAATAGATGTTGGAGAGAATTAGAAGGGAAAGACATATAAAGCAAAAGTGGAGAGAAAGGAGAAAGATAGAAACATAAGAGAAAGAATAGAGAAAGAAGGAGAAAGAGGAGAAAAGAGAAGGAGAAGAAGGAAAAGTTGGAAAAGCTCAAGAACAACTCTCAAGCATCGATTTAATCGAGGTAAGGGTGTGAAATATCATTATCTTGTCAATGTATATGATTATGTATGCTTGGGTTAGATTGTTGGATGTTTTTCTACAACTCCCATTTTAGGGTAAAGTGGATTTAATCGATAGAAACCGAGTTTTAACGGTCGAAAATGAGAATAAGTGGTATAATTTAGTCGAGGGAGGTTAGACTAAGGCTATGGAACTGGGTTGGTGAGAATCGGTCGGTTTTGTGAAGAGTTGAGGACTTGAAGACAGTGAGGAATTCTGAGTTCGCAGACGTTCGCTAGCACCTTCGCTAGATGAACAGGTCGCGAGCGTTCGCTAGCAACTCGCTGGGCGAACAAGTTAGCGAGAGGTCCCAGACTTGGACAGAATGCATTTGATCTGGTTTGCTGGTAGCGAGTGAGGTGGCGAAGGATTCACTAGGGCCTCGCTGCAGCGAGTAGGTGGAGAGCGAAGTCAGTAGCTTCTGTTTGCCTTCGCGAGCTTGTTCGCTAGGCGAACAGATAGCGAGTATTCGTTAGGGACTCGCTAGGCGAGCGTGACATCATTTGGTTTTCTTGTGATTCCATTCCATGTTGATTTCTTTGTTCGATTGTGTTTGATCCTTGTTAGAAATGAGTAATTGTATACTGTGAAATATATGTTGTGGGTAGCCGTATGGCGTGAATCCTAGATTGTGGAATTGATTATGAAATATGGTCTTTTGACAAATATAATGCATTGTCTTGATTGATTAAAATGCATGATGAATGTTATTGAATTTGTTTTCGTGAGCACTATGTTGTGAATGCATATTGTTTGTATGTGTTTGTGTTTGAGAATGCATGAGAACATATTGTGGATATGTGTGCATTGCTTTATAAATGTATTAATGATATTGAATATGAATATATTCTGTGTGCAATCATGTTATAATTCTTGAGTGATGAATTATTTGAATGCATGGGATTAAGATGCGAGAATAGTCTTAAGTGCATTTGGTGGTTGATTGCATATGCTTCATTTAGTCAAGAGGCAATGTTTGCTAGTTTCGTGGAGGCTAGTGACTTTTCCCAAACCTAGAAGGGTGGGTTTGAAAGCTTATGGAACGGGTTTTGTTGTTATCAGTCTAGAAGGGTGGACCTGGTTTAAGTGTAAAAACTGAAAAATGATAACAAGTGTTGGTACCACATGGCATGAGTTGCATTGAGTTGCATTGAGTCACATGATTAATGTGTATTGTTGTATGAAAGTATACTCGTATGTGAAGTACTAAATTGAGAATTATGGATGTATGCATGATGAAATGTGCTTGGTGATTATCCAGGTTTGTTTATACATATGTTGTGATGTATATGATGATTAAAATGAATTGTGGTGAGAAATGTGGAATGTATGTGTTCTATACTTGTGTATGTATATATAGTTATATGCATTGATTATTATGATAATATTTCTCACCCTTCTGCTGTTTTATAATGCTCTATGAGGCATTGCAGATTAGGTTGCTGAAGGTCTTTTGTTAAGTTTAGCTTCATTCTTTTGGTCGGTTATGCTTTGATATGTAGCACAGGGTAGTTAGGACTGTATAGTATTCTTTTGAGATACATTTTGTGTATGTATCTGATGGAAATGTTTTGTAAACATGGATGATATGATGAACAAACTGAATTATGTATTTATATGATAACATGTTTTAAATGATTCAAATGTTTTAACCTTCCACTTATTTATAAATATTGAGATGTGGGTGTAGGACTAAGTTCCTCTGTTGAACTACCCCACTGTTGCATGTCTTTTATAGGGCAGGTGTTTTATGTTATTTTGTTGAATGATGTGGCATACTTCTTTTATACCATGTTTCAAATTTACTCTGATGAAATTTATTATGTGCTTATGTGATTTATTTGTTTATTTGGGGGTATAGAAGGGGGTGTTACATTAAGTGGTATCAGAGCATGTCGGTCTGTTGACCAAGTTGTTAATGTGTTTATTCCCCATTTGCATTTGGTACGTGTGTGTAGCACTATCAATATGGTTGTTCTAATGAAGGTTTGTTGTGGGAATTAAGAACGATGGTTACAGGTAGGAATGACGAAGCGATTGCGGAGGCTTTGACGAGGTTGGCTGGAGCGATTGGTCAAAATCCTCAAGCCAGTGTGAATGTTGGAAACCATGCTGATGATGATTTCGTGCTTTGGGAAGGTTTCAAAGGAATAATCCACTAATTTTCAAGGGAACCCATGAGCCTGACAAAGCACAAGTTTGGTTGAAAGCTATAGAGAAGATCTTTCGAGTTATGAATTGTTCGGATGCATAGAGGGTGCAGTTTGGCGCTCATATGCTGGAAGAGGAAGCTGAAGATTGGTGGGGTAATACTCGCCAAAGGTTTGAAGAGAATGAGATGGTGATTACTTGGGATCTTTTTAGGGAAACATTTTTGGAGAAGTATTTTCCAGAAGATGTGAATGGAAAGAAGGAAATTGAGTTCCTTGAGTTGAAGCAGGGTAACTCAACTGTGGCCGAGTATGCTGCAAGATTTGAGGAGTTGATTAAGTTTTGTCCTTATTATAACACTGCTAATGCTGAGAGATCCAAGTGTCTCAAGTTTGTGAATGGTTTAAGGCCGGAAATTAAGCAAGTTGTTGGTTATCAGGAGATTAGGCGATTTTCTGAGTTGGTGAACAAAAGCAGAATTTATGATGAAGATAGTAGGGCTCGGTCTAGCCACTACAAGAGTTAAAGTGATAAGAGAGGAAAAGGTCAATTTAGAGGAAAGTCGTATGTGACTCCTGCAGAGAAGGGGTAACATGAAGCTGGTTTCGGCAAGAAGCCCAGTGGGGGAGGAGTTTCCACTCAGGTGAGATGTTTTAGATGCGGTGAAGAGGGACATCGTGCTCCCGAGTGCAAAAGTGTTGAGCATAAATGTTTTAAGTGTGGGAAGCCAAGCCACAAAGCTCTTGAGTGCAGAAGCGGTGCGAATGTGACTTGCTACAACTGTGGTGAGCAAGGGCATATTAGTACCAAGTGTGATAAACCAAAGAAGACTCAAGGGAGTGGGAAGGTGTTTGCTCTATCAGGATCGGAGACTGCTAATGATGATCAATTGATCCGAGGTACGTGCTTCATTAATGGTATACCTTTGATTGCTATAATTGATACTGGAGCTACACATTCTTTTATTTCTTTGGATTGTGTTAAGAGATTAAGTCTTGAGTTGTCTGTCATGAGTGGAGGTATGGTTATTGATACTCCTGCTATGGGTTTGGTAACTACCCCGTATGTGTGTTTGAATTGTCCGTTGAGTATTTTTGGTAAAGATTTTGGAGTTGATTTAGTGTGTCTTCACTTAGATAAACTTGATGTTATTCTTAGGATGAATTGGTTGGAATTCAATCGTGTTTATATTAACTGTTTTGACAAAACAGTTATTTTTCCTGAACCTGAGGATGAAGAAGATTTGTTTATGACTGCTAAGCAAGTGAAGGAATCACTGCAAGATGGTACTAAGGTATTTTTGTTAATGGAAACGGTGAGCATTGGTGAAAGTGGAACGATTGATGCTTTACCAATTTTCCGTGAATTTCAGGAAGTTTTTCCTGAGGAGATAATAGATTTACCGTCGGAACGAGAAATGGAGTTTGTGATCGACTTAATTCCTGGAACTAGCCCGATATCAATGGCTCCATATCATATGTCTGCATCGGAATTGAAAGAGTTGAAGAGTCAACTTGAAGATCTACTTGAGAAGAGGTTTATTCGTCTGAGTGTGTCACCGTGGGGTGCACCGGTGTTGGTTAAGAAGAAAGAAGGTTCTATGAGACTCTGTATGGATTACAGACAATCGAACAAGGTGACTATCAAGAATAAGTATCCACTTCCGAGGATTGATGATTTGATGGATTAGTTGGTTGGTGCGAGTGTGTTCAGTAAGATAAATTTGAGATCTGGGTATCATCAGATTCGCGTGAAGGCTGAGGATATTCAGAAGACTGCTTTTAGAACGAGGTATGGACACTATGAGTATTTTGTAATGCCATTTGGTGTGACTAATGCACCAGTTGTATTTATGGAGTACATGAATAGGATTTTTCATCCTTATTTGGACAAGTTTGTGGTGGTGTTCATTGATGATATTTTGATTTATTCGAAGAGTGAAGAAGAACATGTCGAGCATCTGATGATTATGTTATCTGTATTGAAAGAGAAGCGGTTGTATGCTAAGCTCTCTAAGTGTGAATTTTGGTTGAAGGAAGTGAGTTTCCTTGGTCATGTGATTTCAAGTAGAGGTATTGCAGTTGATCCGTCGAAGGTTGAAGTGGTGTCACAATGGGAGACTCCGAAATCAGTTTTTGAGATTAGAAGTTTTCTTGGTTTGGCGGGATATTATCGGAAATTTATTGAGGGATTTGCCAAGTTATCATTGTCGTTGACGCAGTTGACTAGGAAAAGTCAAGCTTTTGTATGGGATGCGAAGTGTGAAGGAAGTTTCCAAGAGCTTAAGCGAAGATTGACGATAGCTCCTGTTTTGATTTTGCCGAATCCGACAGAACCATTTCTTGTGTATTGTGATGCTTCTTTGATGGGTTTAGGAGGTGTGTTGATGCAAGATAAACAAGTTGTAGCTTATGCTTCGAGGAAACTCAGAGTGCATGAGAAGAATTATCATACGCATGATTTAGATTTGGCCGCTGTTGTATTTGTGTGAAACTTGGGAGGCATTATTTGTTTGGTTCGATATTTGAGGTGTTTAATGATCATAAGAGTTTGAAGTATCTTTTTGATCAGAAAGAATTGAATGCAACACAAAGAAGATGGTTGGAACTTCTGAAGGATTTTGGTTTTGGTTTGAATTACCATCCAGGTAAAACAAATGTGGTAGCTGATGTGTTGAGTAAGAAATTGTTGCATATGTCGATGATGATGGTAAAAGAGTTGGAATTGATTGAGCAATTTCGTGATTTGAGTTTGGTGTGTGAGAAGACTTCTTATTGAGTTAAGTTGGGTATGTTAAAGCTTACTAGTGGTATTCTGGACGAGATTCGAGAAGGACGGAAATCTGATTTGAGTTTAGTTGATCGGTTGACTTTGATCAATCAAGGTCGAGGTGGTGATTTTCGGATTGATGAGAATGGTATCATGAGGTGTCATGATCGAGTTTGTGTTCCTGATGTTGTTGAGCTGAAGAAGAGTATTCTTGAGGAAGGACATCGTAGTGGATTGAGTATTCATCCAGGTGGTGCTAAGATGTATCAAGATTTGAGGAAAGTATTTTGGTGGCCTCGCATGAAGAAGGATATTGTCGAGTTTGTGTATTCTTGTTTCACTTGTCAAAAGTCGAAGATTAAGCATCAGAAACCGTCGGGTTTGATGAAACTGTTGTTTATTCCTGAGTGGAAATGGGATAGCATTTCTATGGATTTTGTATCTGGTTTACCGAGGACGCCGAGTAACTTTGAAGCTATTTTGGTTATTGTGGATAGATTGACCAAATCTGCTCACTTTATTCCTATGCGAATGGATTACCCGTTCGAGAGGTTGGCAAATCTGTAGATTGAGAGGATTGTCAGTTTGCATGGTATTCCATCTAGCATTGTGTCAGATAGAGATTCGAGGTTTACTTCGAGATTTTGGGAAAGTTTGTAAAGTGCTTTGGGTACGAAGTTGCATTTGAGTTCAGCTTTTTATCCGCAGACCGATGGTCAGACTGAGAGGACGATTCAGTCACTTGAGGATCTTTTGAGAGCTTGTGCGTTGAAGAAGGGAGGAGCTTGGGATAGCTACTTACCTTTGGTTGGATTTACTTACAACAACAGTTTTCATTCGAGTATTGGTATGGCACCGTTCGAGGCATTGTATGGTAGACGGTGTAGAACGCCATTGTGTTGGTATGAATCTGGAGAGAGTTCTGTGGTTGGACCTGAGATAGTCCAGCAGACCACCGATAAGATTAAGATGATTCAAGAGAAGATGAAGATTTCTCAGAGCTGTCAGAAGAGTTATCATGACAAGAGGAGGAAGACACTTGAATTTAAGGAGGGAGATCACGTGTTTCTTCGAGTTACTCCTATGACTGGTGTTGGTAGGGCATTGAAGTCGCGTAAGTTGACGCCACGTTTTATTGGTCCTTATCAGATTTTGCAGAAGATAGGGGTGGTAGCCTATCGTGTCGCTTTGCCGCCGTCGCTTGCTAATCTCCATGACGTGTTCCATGTATCTCAGTTGAGAAAATACATTGCGGATCCGTCTCATGTAGTCCAAGTAGATGATGTGCAGGTGAGAGATAACCTGATTATGGAGACATCACCTATGCGGATAGAGGATCGAGAGTTGAAGCAACTTCGAGGCAAAGAGATTTCTTTGGTAAAGGTCGCTTGGGGAGGTTTGGCTGGTGGAAGTGTGACTTGGGAACTTGAGAGTCAGATGAGGGAGTCTTATCCAGAGTTGTTTGAGTCAGGTAACATTTTCGAGGACGGAAATTCCTAAAGTGGGGGAGAGTTGTAACCGCCCAATTTTCACTAATTAATTAATTATATTAATTAAACGATTTGAGAGGATTGTTTGGTTAATGTATGATTAACTAAATTAATTAATAGATGTTGGAGAGAATTATAAGGGAAAGACATATAAAGGAAAAGTGGAGAGAAAGGAGAAAGATAGAAACATAAGAGAAAGAATAGAGAAAGAAGGAGAAAGAGGAGAAAAGAGAAGGAGAAGAAGGAAAAGTTGGAAAAGCTCAAGAACAACTCTCAAGCATCGATTTAATCGAGGTAAGGGTGTGAAATATCATTATCTTGTCAATGTATATGATTATGTATGCTTGGGTTAGATTGTTGGATGTTTTTCTACAACTTCCATTTTAGGGAAAAGTGTATTTAATCGATAGAAACCGAGTTTTAACGATCGAAAATGAGAATAAATGGTATAATTTAGTCGAGGGAGGTTAGACTAAGACTATGGAACTGGGTTGGTGAGAATTGGTCGGTTTTGTGAAGAGTTGAGGACTTGAAGACAGTGAGGAATTCTGAGTTCGCAGACGTTCGCTAGCACCTTCGCTAGGCGAACAGGTCGCGAGCGTTCGCTAGCAACTCGCTGGGCGAACAAGTTAGCGAGAGGTCCCAGACTTGGACAGAATGCATTTGATCTGGTTTGCTGGTAGCGACTGAGGTGGCGAAGGATTCTCTAGGGCCTCGCTGCAGCGAGTAGGTGGCGAGCGGAGTCAGTAGCTTCTGTTTGCCTTCGCGAGCTTGTTCGCTAGGCGAATAGATAGCGAGTATTCGTTAGGGACTCGCTAGGCGAGCAAGCCAGCGAGCGTGACGACATTTGGTTTTCTTGTGATTCCATTCCATGTTTATTTCTTTGTCCGATTGTGTTCGATCCTTGTTGGAAATGAGTACGATCCTTGTTGGAAATGAGTAATTGTATATTGTGAAATATATGTTGTGGGTAGCCGTATGGCGTGAATCCTAGATCGTGGAATTGATTATGAAATGTGGTCTTTTGACAAATATAATGCATTGTCTTGATTGATTAAAATGCATGATGAATGTTATTGAATTTGTTTTCGTGAGCACTATGTTGTGAATGCATATTGTTTGTATGCGTTTGTGTTTGAGAATGCATGAGAACATATTGTGGATATGTGTGCATTGCTTGATAAATATATTGATGATATTGAATATTAATATGTTGTGTGTGCAATCATGTTATAATTCTTGAGTGATGAATTATTTGAATGCATGGGATTAAGATGCGAGAACAGTCTTAAGTGCATTTGGTGGTTGATTGCATATGCATCATTTAGTCAAGAGGCAATGTTTGCTAGTTTCGTGGAGACTAGTGACTTGTCCCAAACCTAGAAGGGTGGGTTTGAAAGCTTAGGGAACGGGCTTTTGTTGTTATCAGTCTAGAAGGGTGGACCCGGGTTAAGTGTAAAAACCGATAAATGATAACAAGTGTTGGTACCACATGGCATGAGTTGCATTGAGTTGCATTGAGTCACATGATTAATGTGTATTGTTGTATGAAAGTATACTTGTATGTGAAGTATTGAATTGAGAATTATGGATGTATGCATGATGAAATGTTCTTTGTGATTATCCATGTTTGTTTACACATATGTTGTGATGTATATGATGATTAAAATGAATTGTGGTGAGAAATATGGAATGTATGTGTTCTATACTTGTGTATGTATATATAGTTATATGCATTGATTATTATGATAATATTTCTCACCCTTCTGTTGTTTTATAATGCTCTATGAGGCATTGCAGATTAGGTTGCTGGAAGTCTTTTGTGAAGTTTAGCTTCATTATTTTGGTCGGTTATGCTCTGATATGTAGCACCGGGTAGTTAGGACTGTATAGTATTCTTTTGAGATACATTTTATGTATGTATCTAATGGTAATGTTTTGTGAACATGGATGATGTGATAAACAAACTGAATTATATATTTATATGATAACATGTTTTAAATGATTCAAATGTTTTAACCTTCCGCTTATTTCTAAATATTGAGATGTGGGTGTAGGACTAAGTTCCTCTGTTGAACTACCCCACTGTTGCATGTCTTTTATAGAGCAGGTGTTGTATGTTATTTTGGTGAATGATATGGCATAATTATTTTATACCATGTTTCAAATTTACTCTGATGAAATTTATTATGTGCTTATGTGATTTATTTGTTTATTTGGGGGTATAGAAGAGGAGTGTTACAATCACCACCAATAACATCCAGATTATGACTAGGTAATCGAACTAGATCAACTTTAGACAAATTGGTATCTTTCTTGGTGTAGCCTTCTCTACCTTATCAATATCTTCAATAGTTTGGTCTTCCATAAATACCACATCACGACTATCAATAAGCTTCTTCCTTACGGGATCATACAACATGTAGTTAAGCTCATCTTGCCCATAATCGATGAAGATACATTGTTTTGGCTTTGCATTCAAAGCAAAAGTAGAAGTGAGATTAAGAACATGCTTTACCGTGTAAAGTGCCTCACCCCAATAATGATTGGCCAAATTAGCTTCATAGAGCACACACCTTACTCTCTCAATTAATGGTTGATTCATCCTCTCTGCTAAACAATTAAATTGAGGAGCTTTAGGAGGAATCGTTTCATGAGCAATACCATGATGCTTGCAATAGGAATCAAATGGTCCATAATACTCTCCACCATTATCTGAACGAACACATTTGAGCTTCTTGCCTGACTGCCTCTCACCAAAGCATAGAATTCTTTGAACTTTTCCAAAACTTGGTCTTTTGTCTTCAAGACATAAACCCATAGTTTCCTGGAGCAATCATTAATAAAGGTAACAAAATGAAGTGCACTGTTAAAGGATTTTACATTTAATGGACCACAAACATCAGAATGTACCTATTGAAGCAACTTTGACTTCCTTGAAAGAGGATGTCTCTTGAAAGATACTCTAGTCTGTTTACCAGCCATGCAATGAGAACACTTCTCCAAATTTACATTCTTTAATCCAGGAAGAAGATCCTTTTGGGCCAAAACATTCAGCCCCATTTCACTAATATGACTAAGTCTTCAGTGCCACAAAGATGCTTCCATGTCGATAACATTCACACTATCCCTAGCAACCAAAGCTTTTGTCTAATACAATTTAGAAAGATTTTCCCCTCTAGACATAACTAAGTTGTCTTTGTTAAGTTTCCACTTTCCAGAACCAAAGTGATTTTGATAACCACAATCATATAGCATATGCATAGAGATCAAATTAAAGAAGACATCTGGAGCATGTTTGACACCTCAAAGCAACAATTGCATTCCTATGTTGGTTTGCAGGTAAACATCACCAACACCAATTACCTTAGATACACCATAATTACCCATCTTAAACACTCCAAAATGACCAGGAGTATAAGATGTGAAGAAATCATTCATTGGTGTAACATGCAATGTAGCACCACTGTCAACTATCCACATGCTCTCGTCTGATACAAGATTGATAGACTCGTGATCACAAAGAATAACAAGATCATCACTAGTAGCAGTAGTAACACGATCATCATCATGATATTCATGGTTTCTTTGTTTAGATTTACCCTTCTTGCCTTTGTTATCTCTTTTCCACTGATAGCAATACTTTTATGCGTGTCCTATTTTGTGATAATAATGACACTCCAGATTCTTGTATCACGGTTTGGACTTACTTCTGCTATTCTCTCTACCAGCCTTAGGTTCCTTTTTATGACTTCTACCCCTATTTGTAGTGAACGTACCTCAGGTTGAGATGAAGAACCTCGTGCCTTCCTTCTCATCTCCTCATTAAGCATACCACCTTTAGCCGTTTCCAAAGAAACAACACCTCTAGGAGCAGAACTTGTGATATAAACCCGAAATATCTCCCAAGACTCTGGTAAAGATAGCAATAGAAATAGTCCTAAAAGTTCATCATTAAATTTGATACTCATTCCTGAAATCTGATCAAGGGGCCGTGAAATTCACTCAAGTGATCTGAAATATAAGTCTATTACTTATACTTCAAACTTATGAAGCTATTCAACAAGAACAATTTTGTATTTCCTGATTTAGAGGCATACAAGGACTCTATCTTCTCCCACAAAGTTTTTGCATGTGTCTCATTATCAATATGATTATAAACACTATCTTCTACATATTGTCGAATAAAACCACATACCTATTGATGTTCAAACTCTCATTCTTCATCAGACACAGAATCTGGCTTTGCGAACCTAAAAACTAGTAAATACAATTTTCTCACAAATAGTAAGTCTTTCATCTTGCCCTTCCATAAATGATAATTAGAACCATTTAACAATATCATCTTCATCTTTGTATTTGACTCAACCATTCAAACAAGTAAAATAGCCCTTAACTAAGAGCTCTAATGCCACTCTGATGGGAAATTAAGACACAATAATAAACCAATGTGCAACGGATATAAAACTCCCTAAACTTTTAGGAACCTTGAGGATTAACAACAAGTATAAGACCGCAAATCGAACAAATAAAGGTGCAAAATAACACCGATATTTTTAACGTAAAACCCCCCTCAATATGAGAGTAAAAACCATGAGTCGTCCAGACCAAAGAAATAATTCCACTATAATCAATTAAGGATACAAGAGATTCTTAAAGTGATTCACAAACTAGTGCTAACAACTGCAAATCACAAAGGAAACTAGCTTACAAATAAGAATAAAAAAACTAAATTTTTTTCTCAAATTTGCAGCTTTAGTACGAAGCAAATAACTTTCACCTTAGATGTTATTTTGAAATTCTAAATAGTCAAAAGTTAGATATATGTGTTAGGAACCTGCCTTCCAAATTTGAGCTTGATCCAACAGTTAACAAATCGGGGATCGTCAATTTAGTGAGACTTGTTGCATAAAAACGGAAATGAGTTTCTCTCCTATTTTCTCTCTTTTGAATCCTTATTTTTTTCTCTATCTCTCACAATCATAAATTGATCCACTCCACTTAAATAAGTTAGAAAAATGAACTAATCATATTTAGGTCTTTCTCCACATAAGAAGGGAGCCCAAATCCAACACATGTTCTCTTTAATCTACGATCACCGCGTGCAAACCACTGCACCATCAAGCAACCGTGATTTCGACCACAATTTGCGGCATTTACACCTCGGCCTTCATAGACACCTCTGATCTAAAAGTCGGTCGAATTCACCTCACTGTGAAAACCTCTCGCGCCAGCATCGGCATCTAAAGTTGCTGCCTTCACTGGAAAGGAGGAAAAGAGTAACAATGTGTCATGAACGAATGAGAATAAGGTAGAGAGGATTGAACTTTGTTTCATGGGAGAAAGCTATGTCGCCATTTTTGATTCCTCGAGCTACACGGTGTTGCACCCCAAAATTTGCTCAACCTTTTCTTGCCTGATATATGTTTCATTGCATTTCATTTGCATAGTTACATCATGTACATAGTTCAATCATTGGCATATCATAGCATAGCATGCCTCCAACAAGGGATCAAGGGTGTCTATCAAGAGAAGATCCTAGCAAGAGGTTTTATCCAAGATGAGAAGTCATCCAGGCCATCAAGAAATGATTTGAAGTCTTGAGAAGTTTGAGTGCCTACATGTGGGTTTTGCTCATATCTTGAGGAATATTGAGAATCATTAGTGGGATTTGAAACATGGAATGTGAATTTGAGGTGTTTATGGATCTCATGGGATGCCTAGAGGGCCATATTGAAGGTAATACAAGTCATTGATTCAAGTACAAGAGCCACAGTTGAAGTGCAATCAACTAGGGTTTCATCTGGGTCAATCCTAGGTCAATTGAGTAATTGGAGAGCATCAAAGCCTAATTTGAGGTCATGGGATTCATGGATTGGTATGTTGATACCTGTGTGGTGTTGTGCCAAGGTTAAGCAAAGAAGGATCAAGAATGTGGGAAGTTGCTAAATTAGGGTTTCAGTGTAAAATCCCCTGTTTAGTGGCTAACTTCCAAGCCACATAAGTTAAAATACAAGTTTCAAATGGATCTTTGGCCAACATGAAACTTGTATGACATCTCAATACCTTTAATTTGAGTACTAGAAGTCCTCAAGGGGATTTATAGAACTCAAGTTATGGTTCTTGCAAGTTACAGGTCATCAGAGGACTATGAAATTTATCTGTGAAAGTCACTTGACTTCCAAGCAACTTTTGCCCTTCAAGGAATGTTCAAATGGATTCTTGGCCAACATGAGAGTTGTAGATCTTGATATTATATTTCCATAGAGTACTAGAAGTCCTTGATAGGATTTGTAGAACTCAAGTTATGGTCTTTGCAATCCAGGGGTATTTTGGGTATTGGTGATTATAGGTCATTTGTGATCATAGGTCCATAACTCCAACTTGAAAGCTTCAAATGGAAAATTGTTCAACATGAAACTTGTTCAAAATGATGTTTTGAGTGCAACCAAGTGTTTATGAGAGTTTGTTTTGGCTTGGAACACAAAGTTGCTTGAATTGGCTTAAAAAAGGAAGAAATTAAAAGTGATTAAAAGGCAAAAAATGTGATTCTTTGATTGGTGTCCAAACAATTCCATATTATATGTCAAATTGATCAGAAAGGACATTTTAAGAGTGATGACATTGTTACCTTTTGCATTTGATTCCATTTTCACTCATTTCCACTTTGTTACTTAAGGTTGAAGTAACACATCAATACATGGCCATGGGATCAAAAACAAGGAAACAATCATAGCCATTCAATTCTAAATGTCATAAGGGGAGAATTTCAAGTGAAATCAAGGCCAAGAACAGGGCAATTGGTGA
The DNA here is from genome assembly GCA_963859935.3 of Lathyrus sativus. Lineage (NCBI taxonomy): Eukaryota > Viridiplantae > Streptophyta > Magnoliopsida > Fabales > Fabaceae > Lathyrus > Lathyrus sativus. Next base: position 413,744,278 of record OZ012736.1, on the reverse strand, counting down.
TTGTCACATATGATAAATTGGAAGTGCATGAGAAATTGAAATTCTCATTTGGATGATTACAGATCCTTCTAGAGGTTTCCAACAGCTTCTATATAACATTTGCAACTGATTCAGATAGTTTTTTGGGCTAGCATTGAAGAGAAACCAGAGAGAGCAATTGAAATTTTCTCAACTGCATCAAGAATCGTGTTTGGAGATTGAAGGAGATTCAAGGCAAATTGGTTGTTTCAGAAGCTTGGGGGAGTGTTCTTGAGTGATTCTGGAAAGAATTGGAGGTTGGACCGAGCAAAACCACTATCTGTTCATCTCTCAAAACCAGGTTTGTAACTTTCAATTTTTGCTCTAATTTATAGGGAGTTGCATAGAAATTGGTATGAGGATAGGTTATAGATGTTGCTAGGATGGATTTCAGTCCAAAATTGGAGTGATTAGAGACCAAGCTAGGTGCATTGCAATTTCTGTTGAGAAGAATAACTCCTAGTTCTTGAGGTTTTAATGGTGTTTAGATATCAAGATTTGATCAGTGATGCGTGTAGATGAGAATAGGACCATTAATTTCAAGAATTGTGACAATTGAAGTTGGATGAATTTCTGAACTTTGGATCGGTTTGGAAGATTGAGCAAGAATCAGGAAATTTAGAGGTTGGAATTGAATTCAGTGATGAATTTCGAGTGAGATAGGGTGTTTTAGTTTGGTGTTTGATGCGTTTTGGGCAAACCCTCACCGGAGACGACGGTGGCGCAAAGCTCAGGCCACCGTCCCAATTTTCCCTCTCAGTTTTGAATACTTGGAGAAGATGAACAAGATCCGTTAGATTAGGGTTGACTCTTGACTGGAAGCATGAATCCATGGCCACGTTTGTGTTTCAAAATCTGAAGAGAATGAGTTTTATCAAAACTCACCGTTTCATTTAATCTGAATTGTTTGGGCTTAAGGAACTCTTGCTAATCACACCCCCTCTTAGGCCCATGTCTGGGTTATAACATGATATTATTGCTATTTGCAACCCGCTTTTCTCTATTTTCTTTATATTTTCTTTTATTTTACATTTTGCATATAGTTAGAAATAAATTCACAATAAATACGAGAATTAGTCTTTTTAGGCTATATTTTTTTCCCCTGACTCCCTAAAGAGTCTAGAATTTAATAGGATTGAGAAATTGTTAATTCATGCATTTTAGAATTTAATTGCATTTTTTGAAGTTTAATTGCTTTTAAATTCAATTTGTTTGGTATGTTTTCTTGATGATTTTGGTATGGATGATTGGTGTGGGTTTTTGAAGTGATTCTTTTTGGAATAGATAGCTTAGAAATGCATGTACCCCTAGTAATTTTCTCATATTTTTGTGAGATAAATTTAGGCTAGTTTGAATATTGAACATTAGGTGTTGTAGAATTAGGGTTTTAGGATAGTACCCTTAGGTTTAGGGCATAGTTTTAGCACTTAATGGTTGATTAACCCCTTGGTTTTTTATGGAGATATTCTTAAGAGGTTTAGGAACCCTTAAAATTTTTTGTAGTATTTTACAATCACTTTTGGTATTTTAATTAGAATTAGTTTTAGGACTAACTTCTAGGTGTTTCTGATGAACTAATTTGACTAGTTTAATTCAATAGTTCCCCTTAGATTAGGGTGGTGGTGCTATTGTGCTTGGATGAAGATGAAGACCAATTGAAGATGCTTTGGAGTGCTTGAAGGAGCTTGGATGTGAAGAGTTTCTCATCTTGTGGGTGCTTGTCAGGAGCTTAGGGAAACTAGGGTTTTAGGGAGAGCATTAGACTGGTTTTGCTTCTTTCCTCAAACATAGAGTGCTTCCTTTGCCTCTATTCAATCCAATGACATAAGGTCCTCCTAAGGAATCTACATCTCTCCTTTGGAGGGATGAGTGGCATGCTTTAAGAGTAGAACTTTGAGGATGCCTTCCTATTACATTGTTAAGATCTTAATGGCTTCCCTTGGTTGTCATTGAGTTTCTTAACACTTCAACTTGATCTTGTTGAATGATTCTCCCTTGGAGGTGCTTGTTGAAGCTTGGTAAAGAGAGAGTTTACTGCTTGTTGAAGCTGGTTGCTTGTTGAAGCTAGGGTTTTACTGCTTGTTGAAGTTGTTTACTGGTTGAAGTTTGAAGCTTGTTGAAGTGTGGTGCTTGTTGAAGATTGAAGGTTTGTTGAAACTTGAAGATAGGGGATATTCATGAAGATGAAGGTTGTTGCTGTCAACTTTTTGCTGTTTAATCAACTGTTGTTGTTCAGAGCTGCTGCTGGTGCTGTTGGCTGTAGGAGTTTGGTGCTGCTGCCTGGGCTGCCTCCTCTGTTTTATTTTTGTTTTCTGTATTGTTTGTTGGCTTGTGCAGCTTGCCCCCTAGGTTTGAAGTGAATGTTGATTCACTTTTCCTGTTGTTTTCCCAGGTTCGAGGTTGAGTGGGACTCCCTTGCCTCGCTTGTATTGCTGCATTGCATGCATTTTACTGTATTTGCTTGCTTTCTTTGCTGTTTATCCCCTAGGATCTCTTATTTCCTCTGTGCAGGAGGGAATTATGACAGTCATTAGGATTCTTATCCATGCATGACAACATTAGGTTAGTTTTTGTTCCCTTTTCAACCCTAGGCTTTTTAGAGCTTATTTCTCTTCTTATCTCAAAACAACTCAAAAATACAGTAATAAGGTTAATCGATGTCGTACGTTACGAGCCTTAAGCTATCTGAGAAAGGGTTGCTGGAGAGTTTCTTTCCAGTAGTCTGGCTGCTTAGTGTGGTACCCTTTGGGTGACACGCGACGTAGTCACTCTCAAATCATAGTCTCTAGTGCGTCAGAGATTGCAAACAAACTAAACAAATACTTCTTTCTTAAAAGATTCAAAACAAACATCAAAGTGTCATTTTTGTCCGCTTGGACTCTTAATCAAGAAAAACCCTTTCATAAGGTAATAAAAAACAATCAGACAAGCTTGTGTCTTCAGTAGCCCGAACTACGTTTGCTCTGATCTTTCATGCTATATGAAAGTACATAGGCATAGGATGTTGTATCCTAGCGAGCAACCTTCCCCTCCTTTCCCGTAGGTAGGCGAACTACGTTGACTCTGATTTCTCGTTCCCGACGGGAATACGTAGGCATAAAGTGCGATACTTTGCCGAGTCATTTTCTTTTCTTTTAACCCAGACCTGTAGGGTAGATAGTGAAGGTGAGAAAATTACTTAGAAGGGGGGTTGAATAAGTAAGACAAATAATCAGAGATTTAAACACAGTTATTTTTATCCTGGTTCGTTGAACTCAACTACTCCAGTCCACCCTCTCAAGAGTGATTTGCCTTTCTCAGTCAAGGACTTAATCCACTATTTAATCAAACAGATTACAATAGTAACACCTAAGAACCACTGTTCTTAGTCTTCTCAAGAGCTACTGATCCCAACTGGATCCTCTTAAGGAAAACCTTTTACAAACAATGTAAAACTATTACAAGAGTATGAATGCTTCTAAGAAGCTGTTATCACAACTGTGATATTTCTCTTAAGTTTAAGAACAATGTTACAGCAAAATATATTATAAGAGCTTTGAAAGAATTGCTTTGATGAGAGATTTTTGCAAGTAGTTCGATGCTGAAGAAGATGGAGTGGACTTCTTTATATAGGCACTTAGATCCATGAAGTCTTCTCAACATTGAAGGTTGTGCTAAAAAGCCTGGAGCCTTTTGTCTTTACATTGGAGGCTGTGCTGAAAAAGCCTGATGCCTTTTGTCTTCACTTTGCAGAAACTTTCCTTAGAATGGAATGCACAGATAAAACCTTTTTGTCTGTGTTCTTGTGTCTAGCACAAAAGAGGAAAGAGCTGTTGAGATATGCCAACGCACATATTTAAATCTTCTTCACTAAATAAGTTCAGCTTTCAACATTAGAGTCTGAATCTTCAGAATCTCCAAAGTAGAGATCTTCTGGATCTTCAGAGTCTTTGGATGTTCTTCAGATTGTGCTGAATCAGAGTATGTGCAGGTTGTGTGCTTGAGCGTGTAATTCTATCAGAGCAGAGTCTTTTATATCAGATTCTCAATACTTAAGCAGCGCAGTATCTTCAGAGTCATCTGATGACTAAGCTTCTGATCTCTCAGAGTCTTCTATTCTTTAGAGGCTCCTGCTTTAGAATCTTCAGTAGACAGCATTCAGATTCTTCTGGGAGCAGCGTTCAGATCTTCATTTAAGATGCTCTTGAACCTTTGAAGCCTTTCATAATTTCATTGTTCATATCCAAATTTTCTCTTTTAAGAATATTTTCTTTAGTACCTGTAGCAAACAGTCTAGAACAAATTTAGAGTATATAATTCTTGAATACAAAATTCATAAGTGTTATCATCAAAACATAGAGATATAACTAAGAAACAATCTGTGTTCTTACAATCTCCCCCTTTTTGATGATGACAAAACATGAGAAATTTTGTTTAATAAACAGTATGAATTATAACTCCCCCTGAGATTAACAATTTCCCCCTGAGATAAATACTCTAATAAAAGAGAACACTTCCCTTTTGGATTAAGTATATTTCAGATTCAGAGCCTGATGAAAGAGGTTTGACTTTCAGAATCAAATCTTGATGCCAGATAATTATGACTTCCTTCAGTCAGAGCGCCTGGTTATCATCTTGTTTGAATTCTCTTTCAGAGTAAAGGTATCATAGTAAGATATCAGAGTTGATTGAATACTCAGATTTTCTTTGGAAGATCAGGTTCTAGTTGAAAAAGTCTCAAGGTAACTTCAATGAATTATGTCAGATATATCAATGTAATCTGAAAGACTTAAATTCAAAGTAAGTTAATAAAATGTCTGAATTTCAGTTTTAGTAATTGCTTATAGGTTGAATACTCAGATTCTCTTTTTCTCCCCCTTTTTGTCATAATCAAAAAGATTTTTAAAGACAGAAAGATACAAAAGAAAAGAAGCATATAGAAGCAAAAACATCAACATGCAATTAAACATTCCAAAGTTCACAGTTAAACAGGCAGACGCCAAAAACGCATAACACAACAAAAAGAAAACAACAAAAGCAGTTCATGTGCAAAAACGACAAATAAAATTAAGTCTGGCGAGAGGCAATAAGGGTCAGAAGCTCTGTCATTTTGGCAGTTGACTCTTCTTGCTTAGACATCCAGGTCTTGATCTCATCAGTTGTCTTCTCTTGCTTGATCATCCAATCTTTTATATCCTTAACATCATTCACAAGCTCTGCGACCACAGATGAAGACGGAGCAGATGCAGTAGCAGCAGGGTTCCCTTCAGATTGGTTTTCTTCAGAAGCTTGTTCAACCATTTCAGATTCAGGAACTACTGGAGGAGCAGCTTCCAAAAGTAACACTGGAGGAGGAGGAGGCATGTTCATCAGAGTTACCTTGATCAATTCTGCAAACTTAGTCTTAGCAAGCTTAGAGCATTTAGCTCTAACTTTTAAGGCAGCTTTGTTGAACATCCATATGAAGCGCTTCCAAGCAGCATTTGAAACAGTTGGATCCAAACTAGACATGCACACATCCTTAACACGAGTATATTCAGAATCTATCTCCTTTTTGAAAATTTCAAACATAGCATTAACACATGATCCTAGATCTGACTGTTCAGACTGTTCAGAGGGATTAGGATTAGGAGTGTTAACAGGAGTAGGTTCAGATGGTGTAGGTTCAGATGGTTGTGGTTAAGGTGATATTGGTTGAGATGTTTGGATGTCAGATTGACGGAGTTCAGATGGTTGAAGAATGGTTTGGGTAGCAGATGTTTGAGTTTCAGATGGTTGTGGTTGAGGTGGAGAGTTTGGTGGAGTGTGAAACATGGAAATGTTAAGATGCTCCTTCATAACACTTTCAGAACGAGCTTGTTTGAGTGACTCTGATTCAAAATCAGATGAATCAGATGATTCACAATCAGAAGATTCATCTGAGTGAACAGATGTTGAAGAAATTATGATTGATTGATTGAGGGGTTCTATATCCAGAATATTGTCAGAAAGATTTGGATCTTCTGATGGAATTGGTTGTTCAGAGTGTTCAGTTTGAACAGTCTCTGGTTGGTTTGGTTCTAAAATGATTGTTTCTGGTTGGAGAGTCTCTAATTTGGGATTATCTGGTTGTGACATTGTTGGTTGTGGAATTTCTGTTTGAGGAATTTCCGGTTGAATTGTTTCTGTTTGTGGAATTTTTTATTGAAGTGTTTGAGGTTGGGGAATTTTTGTTTGAATTGATTGAGGGGGTTCAGATATAATATGAGGTTGGGGTTCAGGGGGAATTTCCTTCATTAGATTGGGCATTTCTTCTCCTGGTTTCTGAACAAGATTAGCAGGTAGAGGAATTCCTTCCTTTAGACATTCTGCAATATAAGTCCAGACAAATTCCTTTGGTTCATCTGCACTGAACATTGGAAAGTCTTCTAAGGGTATTCTTCTTCCATGGACCTCCTCAGAGTTTATCTTCCTTAGTTTTCCATTCAGTTCTGAAATGATTTTCATCCTTTTCAGATTGAGTCCATTAATCTCAGATCCAATGATGTAAGACAGATCTTCTGTTATCTTTGCATCTGTCAGATGCTTTACCAGCTTGTTTTCAACAAGGATGTCTGAGATCAGTCTTCCCAGAGGTATCCAAGTTCTAACTTTCCCAGCTTTAGCTCTGACCTCTTCTCTAGTTTCTTTGACATGAGTCAGAAGATGACTAAAAATCAGATAGGGCAGATCCACCTTAACATTCTGGCTGATGCAGTACATGAAATACAAATGTTCTGAACTCACATAGTCTGGTGAGTTGGATGACTTTCTGGGAAAAATTGTACTCATAAATATCTTTGCCCAGATCCTATAGATAGGTTTCAGATCTTTAACCTTACTTGTTGGTGTTCCAGCTACAGTGATTTCTTCATATACCTTATCCATATCAATACGTGAAGAAGCAAGGTTTGAAACTCCATCAGATTCGGTATAACTGAACAGTTTCCTGATCAGTTTCTCAGTAATCACTATTTCCATCCCAAGGACAGATGAGTGAATAAACTTAGGACCAACGCTAGCGTGAATCCAGAATTCCTTTACAAGAGTTGGGTACACAGGACCCATCAATCTCTCAAAGTATTTCTCCCAGCCTTGAGCTTTAATGGCAGGTGTTAGGTCAAACCTATTTTCCTTTAATGATTCAAGATCAACGAAGCTCTCACACAAAACCTCAAGATCTGCTACTGGAGTAAATAGGGTGCGTTCTGGTTTCTTGTACATTATAGTTTTGTTGGATTTTTCAGCAGTATTTGATGTAGAAGCCATTGATGAAAAAGAAGATCTTGATTTGGGTTTAGGGTTTTGGTAGAGTTTGAAGAGTAAACAGAAACGCATGAGTGTAGTGAATGTGAAAAGTGTGAGAATAGTGTGATAGGTGGTATTTATAGAGAACAAAAAAAAATCAAGCATTGGGCACAACAAAAGACACATACGCACGTTTGTACAGCATTTAATGAAAGTAATCATTCCACATTAAAATTATGACAGCTGGGGGGGGGGGGGGAACCAAGAAAATTGAGATTTTCAAAGCAATACCTCAAACGTCAATTCAGTTGAGCACTCCATCATTTCAGATACTGAGTGACACGTGTTTGCTTTGTATGTGCATCTAATGTCTCTCAAGAAATGAAACGTTTCCAACTTTCAGATCTTCTGAGTTTGTTAGTTCAGAGTTTCACACAAATAAGTTAAATAAAGATAAATGAATAATTAGTCAGATGAAATACTTCAGATCATTAAACATTTTGCATCTGAGAAGTTGTCTCTGATAAATATTACTCTGGACAAAAATCCATACAAATATTTTTCAGAATGAACTTAAATCTATCTTCAGCGAGGGGTTTTGTGAAAATACCAGCCCATTGATGATCTGTATCAACAAAGGCTAGATTGATTACACCCTTCTGAACATAGTCTCTGATGAAGTGATGTTTAATTTCTATATGTTTAGCCTTAGAATGCAAGATTGGATTTTTTGACAAACATATAGCAGAAGTATTATCACAGAAGATAGAAAGATTACTCTCATAGATATGATAATCTTCTAATTGACTCTTCATCCAGAGCATCTGCGTACAACATCCAGCAGCAGCAATGTATTCTGCCTCTGTAGTTGATAGTGCAATAGTGGGTTGCTTCTTGCTGTACCATGAGATCAGATGACTTCCAAGAAACTGACAGCTTCCAGAAGTGCTTTTACGTTCAACTTTGTCTCTAGCATAATCAGCATCACAGAATCCAACTAATGAAAATTCATCAGATCTTCTGTAACACAGACCCATGTTAGTAGTACCTTTCAGATACCTTAGAATCCTCTTAACAGCTGTTAAGTGTGATTCTCTAGGATCTGATTGGAATCTTGCACATAAGCAGACACTAAACAGAATATCTGGTCTAGAAGCAGTCAAGTATAGAAGAGATCCTATCATACCTCTGTAGAGTTTCTGATCTACCTTCTTACTTACCTCTTCCTTACCTAGAGTGCTTGTAGGGTGCATTGTAGTCTTTTCCATTTTACTATCAACCATGTTGAACTTCTTCAGAAGCTCTTTAACATATTTGGTTTGATGTATGTAGGTGCACTCTGGAGTCTGGTTGACTTGGATTCCCAAAAAGAATCTCAATTCTCCCATCATGCTCATTTCAAACTCTTCCTGCATACATTTAGCAAACTCCTTTCCAAGCATAATATTTGTTGATCCAAAAATAATATCATCTACATAAATTTGACAAATCAACAAATCTTTCTTAACAGTTTTACAGAATAAAGTTGTATCCACTTTTCCTCTGATAAAATTTTTCTTCAGAAGGAAATTGCTCAACCTCTCATACCAAGCTCTGGGAGCTTGTTTTAATCCATAAAGAGATTTCTTTAGTTTAAAAACATGATCTGGAAAGTTTTCACTTTCAAAACCAGGAGGTTGGTGGACATATACTTCCTCTTCTATAATACCATTAAGAAAGGCACTTTTAACATCCATCTGATACAGAGTGATGTTATTCTGTGCAGCAAATGAAATAAGAAGACGTATAGATTCTAACCTTGCCACTGGAGCATATGTCTCAGTGTAATCAATACCTTCTTGTTGACTGTATCCTTGAGCAACCAGCCTTGCCTTATTCCTTTCAACTTCTCCCTTTTCATTCAACTTATTCCTGAAGACCCATTTTGTTCCAATAACATTGAATCCTTTAGGTCTAGGAACCAGATCCCACACTTCATTTCTGGTGAATTGATTTAGCTCTTCTTGCATGGCAATAATCCATTCATTATCTTTCAAATCCTCATCCACAGATGTTGGTTCAATTATTGACACTAAGCCAAACAGTGAAGATTCAGACGTTCTGAGATAGGATCTTGTCCTGATTGGATCATCTTTCTTTCCAATAATCACGTCTTCTGGATGAGATGCCTTGATTCTGGAAGAAGATCCTCTGACATTTGATCTTTCAGAAATGTGTAAGTTGTCCAATTGAGAAGATAGGGGAATAGCATCTGGAGTTGCTTCAGATTCCTTTTCTTTAGCCTTTTCTGCCTCTGATCCTTCAGAGTCTGTGAGAATCACTTCTCTATCTGCAGAATTCTCAGACTGCTTTGGCTTTTCAGAGCCAAGCTTATCATCAAATCTTACATGAATAGATTCTTCCACAATCTGTGTTTCAGTATTGAATACTCTGTAGCCTTTGGAGCGTTCAGAATAACCAAGCATGAAACACTTCTGTGCTTTGGAATCAAACTTGTTAAGATTTTCTTTAGTGTTAAGTATATAACAAGTACATCCAAAAGGATGAAAATATGAAATGTTAGGCTTTCTGTTCTTCCACAATTCATATGGAGTCTTTTTCAGAAGAGGTCTTACAGACACTCTGTTCTGAATATAACATGCTGTGTTGATTGCTTCTGCCCAAAAGTGTTTTGCCAGATTTGTCTCATTGATCATGGTTCTGGCCATTTCTTGCAGAGTCCTGTTTTTCCTCTCTACAACCCCATTTTGTTGTGGAGTTCTAGGACAGGAAAAATCATGAGCAATGCCATTTTCAGAAAAATATTTTTCAAAATATTTATTTTCAAATTCACCCCCATGATCACTTCTGACTTTTATAATTTTGAAATCTTTTTCAATCTGGACTTGCTTGCAGAAGTCAAAGAACACAGAATGTGACTCGTCCTTGTGTTTTAAGAACTTTACCCATGTCCATCTACTATAGTCATCAACAATGACTAATCCATACTTCTTGCCTCTGATGGATGCGGTTTTCACTGGTCCAAACAGATCAATATGAAGTAGTTCTAGTGGTTTGGAAGTAGAAACAACATTTTTTGATTTAAAAGATGTTTTTGAAAACTTCCCCTTTTGGCATGCTTCACAAAGAGCATCTGAAGTGAACTTCAGATTAGGGATTCCTCTGACAAGATTAAGTTTATTAATCTGAGATATACGTCTCATATTAATATGGCCCAATCTTCTGTGTCAGACCCATTGCTCTTCATTAACAGACAAGAGGCATTTAACATTTTGAACTTTAAGTTCTGAAAGATTTATTTTATAAATGTTGTTTTTCCTCTTACCACTAAATAGGATAGAGCCATCCTTTTGACATATAGCTTTACAACATTTTTGATTAAAGGTAATATCATAACCATTGTCACTTAATTGACTTATGGACAATAAGTTATGTTTTAGACCTTCAACAAGTAAAACATTAGTTATAGAGGGAAGTTTACCATTTCCAATAGTGCCAGATCCAATGATCTTGCCTTTCTGGTTCCCTCCAAACTTCACGTCACCTCCAGATCTAAGTTCCAGGCTTTGGAACATAGACCTTTCTCCTGTCATGTGTCGTGAGCATCCAGAGTCCAGGTACCATGACTGGCGTCCTGACTTTGCTGCTAAGAACATCTGCAACAGGAATTATTTTGTTTTTAGGTACCCAGATCTTCTTGGGTCCTTTGGGGTTAGTTGGTTTGTAGGTTTGTCTAAACTTCTGTTTTTCAACATAATGTTTATTCTGACTTGCCTTGGGTTTAAACACATAAGTATTCTTCTCAGAGCTTGTGTGTTTAATGTCATTTAAGTGACCAAATTTAAATTGAGAATACAGAGGTGTCTTCTTGATGAAAAGTTTGTCAACAGATTTTGGATTACTTCCAGATGAAGATTCATATCCAATACCTCTTCTGTTATTCCCACTAACACCATAGATCATAGAAGCCATCGTGCTTCTGTCTATGCTCTTAGTAAGAAATCTCTGAAAGCTAGAGTCATATTTTTCTAAAATGTTTTCACATGACTTAGTCTCAGATTCAGATTCTTGTTGAGTTGTTTCAAAGTCACTTTTGATTTTCAGATTAATTTCTTTTTGCTCAACAAGTTCTGTCTTCAGAAGATCAATCTCAGATTCAAGATTGCTTTTCATCTTCTTGTATTTGAGTTTGATATTGTTATAACTTTTAAGAACTTCTGATAAAACTTTTATAAGTTCTTCTTTGGTAAGTTTAGCCATTACCTCTTCAGCGTCATCATCAGATTCAGAATCTGATTCATATCCTGAGGTTCCTTCCTCTTGATCTTCTGTGCTGGCCATCAGTGCAACATTGGCACATTCTTCTTCTGATTCAGAAGATGATTCAGATTCATCTGAGTCATCCCATGTTGCCATCAGAACCTTCTTCTTTTTGTCAACCTTCTTCTTAGGTTTTTCTCTTTGAAGTTTGGGGCAATCATTCTTATAATGCCCAGGTTCTTTGCACTCATAGCATACAACTTCTTTCTTGCCAGATCTTCTGTGCCCAGAAGATTCCTTTCTATGATCAGATTTTCTGAAGTTGTTGAACTTCTTTCCCTTGTGCTTCCAGAGCCTGTTGATCCTTCTGGATAGCATGGATAATTCATCTTCTTCTTCAGAAGAAGATCCTTCAGAGCTTTCTTCAATAACCTGCAAAGCTTTAGCAGATTTATTAGATTTTAAAGCAATATATTTACCTTTTTCTTTCTTCTAAGGTTCATCTTCCTCAAGCTCAATTTCATGGCTCCTCAGTGAGCTGATGAGTTCTTCTAAAGAGATCTTGTTCAGATCTTTAGCCATCTTCAAGGCAGTCACCATTGGTCTCCATCTGGTAGGTAGACTTCTGATGATTTTCTTTACATGATCTGATGTGGAGTATCCCTTGTCCAGAACCTTTAGACCAGATGTAAGGATCTGAAATCTAGAAAACATAGTTTCTATATTTTCAGATTCTTCCATTTTGAACGCCTCATACTTTTGTATAAGCGCCAGAGCCTTGGTCTCCTTCACTTGAGAGTTTCCTTCATGAGTCATTTTTAGTGACTCAAACATTTCATGAGTTGTTTCTCTGTTAGTAATCTTTTCATACTCAGTATGAGAGATTGCATTAAGCAATATTGTCCTAGCCTTATGGTGATTTTTGAATTCCTTCTTCTGGGCTTCTGTCATTGATTTTCTATCAATTTTCTTGCCATCCTCATTTGTAGGATGTTCATAACCATCAATGACCAAGTCCCACAAATCAGCATCATACCCAAGGAAGAAACTTTCTATCCTGTCCTTCCAATAATCAAATTTCTCTCCATCAAACATGGGAGGCTTTGTGCTGATTCTATCCCCTTCATATTTGTTGCAACTGGCTGTATTGGATGTAGAAACATCACCCATAATGACAATCAAATATATACCAAAGTAACTTTTCTCACTGGATCTTTACTGACACGGTTAAGTGATAGCACACGCAGAACTGGAGCTCTGATGCCAACTGAAGGTGAGAAAATTACTTAGAAGGGGGGTTGAATAAGTAAGACAAATAATCAGAGATTTAAACACAGTTATTTTTATCCTGGTTCGTTGAACTCAACTACTCCAGTCCACCCTCTCAAGAGTGATTTGCCTTTCTCAGTCAAGGACTTAATCCACTATTTAATCAAACAGATTACAATAGTAACACCTAAGAACAACTGTTCTTAGTCTTCTCAAGAGCTACTGATCCCAACTGGATCCTCTTAAGGAAAACCTTTTACAAACAATGTAAAACTATTACAAGAGTAAGAATGCTTCTAATAAGTTGTTATCACAACTGTGATATTTCTCTTGAGTTTAAGAACAATGTTATAGCAAAATAAAATTATAAGAGCTTTGAGAGTTTTGCTTTGATGAGTGATTTTTGCGAGTAATTCATTTTTGAAGAAGATTGAGTGGACTTCTTTATATAGGCACTTAGATCCATGAAGTCTTCTCAACATTGAAGGCTGTGCTGAAAAGCCTGGAGCCTTTTGTCTTTACATTGGAGGCTGTGCTGAAAAAGCCTGATGCCTTTTGTCTTCACTTTGCAGAAACTTTCCTTAGAATGGAATGCACAGATAAAACCTTTTTGTCTGTGTTCTTGTGTCTAGCACAAAAGAGGAAAGAGTTGTTGAGATATGCCAACGTACATATTCAAATCTTCTTCACAAAAAAAGTTTAGCTATCAACATTAGAGTCTGGATCTTCAGAATCTCTAGAGTAGGGATCTTCTGGATCTTCAGAGGCTGGGATGTTCTTCAGATTGTGCTGAATCAGAGTATGTGCAGCTTGTGTGCTTGAGCGTGTAATTCTATCAGAGCAGAGTCTTCTATATCAGATTCTCAATACTTAAGCAGTGCAGTATCTTCAGAGTCTTCTGATGACTAAGCTTCTGATCTCTCAGAGTCTTCTATACTTTAGAGGCTTCTGCTTCAGAATCTTCAGTAGACAGCATTCAGATTCTTCTGGGAGCAGCGTTCAGATCTTCATTTAAGATGCTCTTGAACCTTTGAAGCCTTTCATAATATCATTGTTCAGATCCAAATTTGCTCTTTTAAGAATATTTTCTTTAGTACCTGTAGCAAACAGTCTAGAACAAATTTAGAGTATATAATTCTTGAATACAAAATTCATAAGTGTTATCATCAAAACATAGAGATATAACTAAGAAACAATCTGTGTTCTTACATGCCTCACCAGGAGGAAATTGAGATTATCAACTTGGGGTCGGAAGAAGTTGTGAGAAATATCCGTATAGGGGCTACGCTGCAGAGCGACATCAAGTAAAGGCTGATTGAGATACTGCGAGAGTATAGTGATATATTTGCTTGGTCGTACGAGGATATGCCTGGGTTGGATACGGACATGGTTGTGCACCGTCTGCCGTTGCGAGAGGAATGTCCGCCTGTTAAGCAGAAACTCAGAAGAACCAGACCGGACATGGCTATGAAAATCAAAGAGGAAGCTCAAAAACAGTGGGATGCTGGTTTCCTAGCCGTTACAACTTATCCGTCATGGGTCGCTAATATAGTACCAGTGCCGAAGAAAGACGGTAAAGTGCGAATGTGTGTAGACTACCGTGATTTGAATAGGGCGAGCCCGAAAGACGACTTTCCACTTCCTCACATTGATGTGCTGGTTGATAACACTGCTCAGTTCTTCGTATTCTCCTTCATGGACGGCTTCTCAGGCTATAATCAGATCAAAATGGCACCAGAAGACATGGAGAAGACTACCTTCATTACTCCCTGGGGAACATTTTGCTACAAAGTGATGCCCTTCGGACTGAAGAACGCTGGGGCAACATATCAACGTGCTATGACGACTCTCTTTCATGACATGATGCACAAAGAGATCGAGGTTTATGTTGATGATATGATTTCCAAATCCCAGACGGAGGAGGAGCATTTGGTTAATCTGCTGAAACTGTTCAAAAAGCTTAGGAAGTTCAGGTTGAGACTGAACCCTAACAAGTTCACCTTTGGAGTGAGATCGGGTAAACTGCTGGGGTTTATTATGAGCGAAAAGGGAATAGAGGTTGATCCTGCAAAGATAAAAGCTATACAAGAAATGCCGACGCCTAAAACAGAAAAAGAAGTGCGTGGGTTTTTAGGGAGGTTGAACTACATTGCTCGGTTCATATCTCACCTAAATGCGACATGCGAGTCGTTATTCAAGTTGTTGAAAAAGGATCAGGTGTTGACCTGGAATGAAAATTGTCAAAAGGCGTTCGACAAGATAAAAGAATACTTGCAGGAACCTCCTGTTTTGATACCCCCAGTGGCCGGGAGACCTTTGATTATGTATTTGACGGTTCTTGAGGAAAGTATGGGTTGTGTTCTCGGTCAACACGACGAGACCGGACGTAAAGAGCATGCGATCTACTATTTGAGTAAGAAGTTTACCGACTGTGAGTCCAGATACTCAATGCTCGAGAAGACGTGTTGCGCGCTAGCTTGGGCCGCCAAACGTTTGAGGCAATACATGCTGAATCATACAACCATGCTAATTTCAAAGATGGATCCCATCAAATATGTGTTTGAGAAGCAAGCACTCTCCGGAAGAATTGCCCGATGGAAGATGGTGTTAACAGAATACGATATCCAATATGTCTCGCAAAAGGCTATTAAAGGTAGCATTCTATCAGAGTACCTCGCTGAGCAGCCGGTTGAGGACTACCAATCGATGAGGTTTGATTTTCCTGACGAGGATATCATGTACCTGAAAATGAAGGATTGTGAAGAACCGTTGTCGGACGAAGGACCAGAGTTGGGTTCCAAATGGCAGTTGATATTTGACGGAGCTGTAAATTCCTATGGTAGCGGAATAGGTGCAATTATTACTACTCCTCAGGGGTTGCACATCCCATTTACTGCCCGATTGACTTTTCCCATTACCAATAACGAGGCTGAATATGAGGCTTGCATCATGGGTCTGGAAGAAGCCATTGATTTGCGAATCAAGAACCTGGATGTATACGGAGACTCAGCTCTAGTGGTGAATCAAATTAAAGGAGAATGGGAGACACGTCAGCCAAATTTGATACCCTATATGAATTATGCAAGGAGATTGTTGCCTTTCTTTGACAAGGTGGAATTGCATCACGTACCGCGAGCAGAAAATCAAATGGCTGACGCCCTGGCGACATTGTCTTCAATGTATAAAGTTAACTTCTGGAATGAGGCTCCCCGGATTGTTATCTCTCGGCTTGATAGGTCTGCATTCATATTTGCCATTGACGAGGCTCCCGATGGTAAACCCTGGTACTTTGACATCCAGAATTTCCTGAAGAATAAGGAGTATCCGGCTGGAGCATCCAGTCGAGATCAGAAGACTCTCAGGAGATTGGCTGGCAATTTCTATCTGAACCCGGACGGGGTCCTGTATAAAAGAAACCACGACTTGGTGTTGCTACGCTGTGTAGATGAGAAAGAGGCGAAGTTGCTCATGGAAGAGATACATGAGGGTACATTTGGTACACATGCTGGTGGGCATGCTATGATGAGAAAACTGCTGCGGGCAAGTTATTATTGGCTGACTATGGAAACAGACTGTTTCAAGTTTGCAAAGAAGTGTCATAAATGCTAGATTTATGCAGACAAAATCCATGTGCCTCCAAGTCCTATGAATGTGATGCCATCACCGTGGCCTTTCTCGATGTGGGGGATTGATATGATTGGCAAGATTGAGCCTACGGCATCAAACGGACACCGGTTCATTTTGGTAGCAATCGATTACTTCACCAAATGGGTGGAAGCAGCATCATATGCCAATGTCACCAAACAGGTGGTAGCCAGATTTATCAAACGAGATATTATCTGCAGATATGGAATCCCTGAGAGGATTATCACCGACAACGGTTCGAATTTGAATAATAAAATGATGAAAGAGCTGTGTCAGAATTTTAAGATTGAGCATCACAACTCTTCTCCTTACCGGCCCAAGATGAATGGCGCTGTCGAAGCGGCCAATAAGAACATAAAGAAGATTATTCAGAAGATGGTTGTGACGTATAAGGACTGGCACGAGATGTTACCTTTCGCTTTTCACGGTGTTGCACCCTAAAATTTGCCCAACCTTATTCACTTGGTTTATGTTTCATTATCATTAGCATTTGCATATAGAGTCATGTACATAGACTAACCATCTGCATAGCATAAGCATAGCAAGTCATTCAACAGGGGACCAATCATTATTCTCATCTCTAGAGGCCTATCAAGAGGTTATTATCCCAATTCAATCTCATTCAAGTCATCAGGAAAGAATTTGGAAGCAAAGAGCTCAGCAGATCAAGCCTTGAGTCCTTCTCCTAGCTGAGGGCATCTGAGGGTCCACAAGAGGGTTGTGAGCTGTGAAGTGAAAGCATGGAGAGTATCTAGACATTATGAGAGACTTAGAAAGTCATTTGGAGAAGGAGACAAGTCATTGATGAGAGCACAAGAGCTATAACTGAAGGTAGTCAACTAGGGTTTCATCTGGGTCAACCCTAGGTCAACCCTAGGTCAATTGACTGATTTAAAGGGCATTCAAGTCTATTGGAGAGATGTGGGGTTCATCATTGGATATATAAAGAAGGATATGGAGATATGCCAAGGAGAATTCAAGAGAAATCAAGGAGAAGAGGAGTTTCTAAATTAGGGTTTCTGTGTAAAATCCCCTAGTTTAGGTCAAATTTCCAAGCAAGATAAGTCAAAATGCTAGCTTCAAATGGCTTCTTGGCCAACATTAAACTTGTAGAGGATCTCAAGACCTTTAATTTGAGTGGTGGAAGACATCAAGGAGATTTATAGAACTCAAGTTATGGTCCTTGCAAGTTACAGGTCATCTGAGGTATCTGAATTTTTGTCTGTGAAAGTGACTTGACTTCCAAGCAATTTTTACCCCTCAAGGAGATTTCAAATGAATTCTTGGTCAACATAAGAATTGTTCCTCATTGTCTTAGCTTTCTAGAATGGTATAGCATGCCTTCATATGATGTGTGGAACTCAACTTATGGTCTTGGCAAGCAAAGGGTATTTTGGGCATTTGTGAATTACAGGTCATTTTAACCTATGTCCAAAACTCATACAAGGAGGCCTCAAATGGAAAAACTTACAACATCAAACTTGCTCCAAATGGGATTTTAAGTCTAGAAAGAAGGTCACAAATTGTTGGAAAAGCTCATAACATGAAGTTGCATGATTGGTCCAAATTTGAACTAAAATGGCTTATAATTTGAATAAAGTCAAGATGGAAAATGGTTTGGGAGATTTATGAGTCCAAATGGAGACTTCCAATATATGATTTTGAATGGAAAAGCAATTCTAAGAACAATGGTTCAAACACTTTTTTGAGTTTAGTGGAAGATTTCAAAGTTATCTTTGGTTACTTGCATTTTAAGAAACACTTCAAAAATGGATCAAAGTTGGAAGGCAAGGGAATGTGCAAGATGGATCTAGAAGTTACCATTGGGGTCTATATATTCATGAAATGAGGATTGATCAAGGGTTGGCTTCATTCTTCACAAAAATCTCACAAATTCTCTCATTCTTTTCTCATTGCAATTTCACTTCAATTCCTCAAAATCTTCACCAATTATCATCAAAATCAACTTCATTCTATTGATTCATCATCATAGACCAGAATTCAATCAAGAACAAGGTGTGATTACTCCATTTTCGAGCACTTCCATCATCAACATCAAAAGTGCAATTTCAAGTGGATAGCACAATTCAAGTCAAGAATCATTCAAGTGTTGCATACAGAAGCAAGAGCTTCACTCACTGATCAAGATCTGAGCATTGGTGTTGGTGGATTCACAAGTTTCCATAGCTGTTTTCAAGCTTTTGCACCAGGTGCGTTTTCATTCAAACAGCTTAATTCAGTTAGTTTAGCATAGATTTGTTAGTTTAGATATGATGTAGGATGTTAGTAGAATAATTAGGATGAATTTGGAGTGGTTTGGTGATGATGATTAGCAGGTTGTAGAAACTGTTAGGACCTAGAACTCTTAGGTTAGTGCATTAGAATGTTAGGTTGTTAGCGCAGGTTGATCACCATTAGTCATAGATTAGATTAGGATAAGTTTGATGGAGAATTGTGATGGTGCATCTCAGAGTGTTTTCATGGTGACCAGAACTGTTGGCACTCGGGTTGAATGAATTGTTGAGTTTCAAATCAATCTAAGACCATAGACGTGTAGAGGGGGAGATTCTGAACATTTTTCATGTTTACATCATGTTGATTCATGGCCTGGAGAGGGAGAACAGATTGGTAGAAGCTTGCTCGTGCATGAGGTTTCATGGAGTATAAACCCTAGTTCTAACAGGTTCAATGAGGAAGACATAATCGTATCCGTTCGTTTCATGTGGACTTTTGACCTTGGAAAGCCATCGTGTGGCTGAGATTCAATTTAGATTTGGAGGGAACTGACCTGGGTGCCCTAAACGCACCGTTTCATTAATTGAAACGGGCGGGCCTGAGTGAGAGTGCTATCCCCACCCCCAATACCAAGCCCAAATCAACTCTGAACGTGAATCTGCTTCTATTTTCACCCCCCTGCGCTGTTTCTTATTTTTTATTGTTTCTGAAGTGATGCTGGGCCTTAACCAAAGCGCTAACCACACCCCCTGTCTGCCTGGCCCATCCAAATATCAACTAGGGCGCCTGCTATTCATACCCCCCTCCCTCATTTTAATTCAATTTAATTTTTTAATTCCACTTCA